>OX155699.1:9129853-10329853 GCA_944547425.1 Eupithecia centaureata | reverse complement strand
TATGTTTGCGATAGTTAAACTACTTTGTGGATGATATCTCATAGCGGCAAATAATAATCTCTTTACTAATTTACGTTCACTATCACGATCTCTAAATGATAAGTTTTCATTTTATCCAGGTACTTACTGAGTAGATCGGACTGCGGCAGCCACTTGGAAATCTTAATGTTGCTAGAATGGCCCGGCAGCACGTCCTTGTCCCACTTCCACAGCACGTCGTATGGAAGCTTTGAGAACGCTCTGGTCAGGATCTGGATCTTCTCCGGGGGCAGCTGTGAGGGACTCACGTTGGTTCCATAGCTGATGTAGATCACGCCGTGCTTTGATGAGTCGAGGTACGATTTGAGATCCTGTTGACAAGAATAGTTTTAAATTCACTATCTGATTATCTGAGGTTGTGCAGTACTCTACGATGATGTTAAATTAATTTGGCGCCTTGCAGCGCCGCTTCTGTAGAGAGAAAGGAGTCATTATTTGAGAGAGGCTGAATAGTTTCATGTTCCTAGACTACTACTACTACTAGAATCTTTGTTTTATAGTTTCATACTAACTTGATTTTTAGTTTTCCAATGGCTTACAGAGACTTGACAGAGGATATTATCACGGAATTTTTTATTTGTCTCATTTATTTTTTGTAAGTGTAAACGAGATCAAAAAAAAATAAAACAAATGTGAAAAAAAGACCTGAATCTATTTTACTATGATTGATTAACGGTTTCTATCATAGACATATCTTTTTTTAATTAATTACAAGTTAGTATTGTTTTAAAAAGTGTTGAGCTGGAAACGAAAACATTTTTAGCAGGCATTATTTCACATTTGACTATGGAGCTAAAAAGGAACTCAATTTTACTTTTAAGTTTCACTGCTATTACTACTTTACCTACTAAGTATAACCTAATTAATTTCAATGAAACATTATTTTATTCGAATCTAAATAATTTGCACATTTAAGTCAAAGTAGAAGCAATAATAAAAAAAATTAAAAAACATAATCTTTAATTATTATACGTAAAATTTATAGTTAAATCTGTACTGTAAGGTATGTCAAAATTGAAATTTATTTCAATAAATATACATATTATGTTTTCTCGAGGTTTACGTATATATACGTAATACATAAATAAATATTTATATTGGGTGGATGTTTAATACAAAAACCCACAAAAAGATGCAAATGTAGCATACACGATCATAACAAAATTATGTGTTGTTGACACTACTAAAGTATAAGCTTTTTCAAACCACCATCGTTTAAGAATATCCTGGATAAGTACACATCTTGGAATAATTTTTTTTTGTTAAAACGCAAAAAAGCGTAATTACTTACATTAGGCAGTTTTTTCGAGGGCTTCTGGTGGATACCTCCGACATATATCACGCTTGGTGGAACAGGTCTATTAGAATCCCACATTGGGTGATAATTTAACATCAGTAGGTCAACATTGTTCTGTAATTCTGCTATCGAGGGGGTGTCTTCTCCAGCTATCCTTTTAAGCAACAAATCATCAGCTGCAGCTGAACTTTCCAAAATGTCTAAAATGCTGTAGTGCATGTAAAGTTCGTAGATTTTCTCCCATAAAGTCAGATTGTAAAGTCTCTGACGAAACGGTGACGGGTATAGAAGAGGTGGACTACTAGGAGCTCCCACTGCATCAAAGTTTTTGGGCACGCCACCAAAAGAACTCAGGAGAACAACAGGGATATCCTTGAAAATATGAGAGAATACCAAAGCGTGTAACATAGCTGCTTCAAGTATTAATAGATCGAACTTTGGCTTGCTCTTCAGCAGATTCTGTACTTGTTCCGAAAACATCTGCTGTTCAAACACTTCGGTGACAACAGGCATCATTACTTTTATCTGTTTAAGTAGATCCTTGCTGTCACCTGTTGTAACAGCTGCTTTAAGAACTATTGATCTCCATAGGGTGTAGGACTCGTGAAGATCTATTTCTGTGAGGTTTTCCGGGGTCTGTCCTTTTGGAAAAGCAGGGTCTGTGGTGATGACGGTCACTTGATGACCTCTTCGGGCCAGCTCCTGGGTTAAAGGACGGAAAACCACTTGATGACTGATAGATGGGATTGGAACTACAGTCAGAATTCTCGCTGACTCGCACAATACAGCACATATGCTGACACACAGCACAATATTAATTAGTCTACTCATTTTGTCTATTTTACCGACATAACAGTTCTATGATAGTCTTCTTAGTACTAATTCAAGACAAGGTTAACGAAATACTTTATACCGATCATATTTTAGCAAGTCATAATGATCCATCGCTATGGAAATACTTGTATAGTAGTTCGCCTTGAACGTCGATCTCGCAACATTATAACATGAATTTAATAGATTTTGCAGTTTATTTCCGTAGCACGCTGCCGCGTATACCTGTTGAGGTATGTGTGCCGTGTATTTCTGATGCACAAAAAATATTTCTAAACTCCCTTTCTCAAGACACTAAATCTTGTTTTTTTACGACTTTTTTTGCACATTCTGTATCTCTTAAACTGTCCATAACAAAAACATTATCAATGAATTTTTTTTTTTTTTTTTTTTTTTAATAAAAATAATAAAGTTTATTTCTCAAAAATAGGCTTACAAAGTACATTAAATCTTAAATTAAGTAAGGGTAGCGTTATTCCGTATGTACTTTGGAATAGAAACCTTAGGGGTCGAATTAGATTGACTCCTTGCTCTACTAAGTTTTCACTTGTGTATAGATACAAGGGCTCATTCTCTCGGCTCTATCTAGTTCTTTAAGTGCACTTAATCACTTAATGAGATTAATTGTATTAACGTTGTTTGGATTATATTTTTAAGACGTCATCAATTCGTTATCCTCCTAGGTCAACAGCAATGACTACTCTCATGTATCTTTAGCACAAAAAAACCATAATAGATCCATTATATTTACATACTTTACAACACGATAACTTTCAATGTGGTCTTGTGTCAATTATCTCTAGATTAATTCTTTGAAATTAATTAAATAAAATTTAGAATTTATACATTATCTATTATCTAAACATCATTTAATAATGCAACAGATTTTCAGTGGTTCTACCAAGATTTATCCGCTTCACCATCGTGCATCGCACTGGTTTGACCGACATGCTAAATGAGATCTTTGCTCGCTCGATCAATATTTATCTGTGTCTAGGCGTAGGTTTTTTATCAGCACCTTACCAGACAATTACGTATACATAGATTAACTTGTTAACAAGTTGAGATAGATATATTTACGTAATACTTAGTCCTATTGTGAGCCTCTATTATACTTAGAGACTCAAAAGATGAGAGATGAAGAATTTTTCGAAACCTTGTTTGGATTCATCATCATCATCATCATCAACCAATATTAGTCCACTGCTGAAAATTGTTTGGATTAATTCATTTTAATTAAAAAAAAAACTTTTTAATTAAACTGGTGTTATGCAAATTTTTTGAGCCTCACTACTAAGTAATGTGATGTTTCAATAAAATAATCATTAAATTAAATATGTTATTGATTTTCATTTCGTTTTAAAAAACGCGTTCTTAATTTAAATAATAGGTAAAATTAGGATAGTTAGGATAACGTTTCAAGTAGTCTTCCTCTCTTTTCAAAGACCACTTGAAAGGTGGATGGATGAAATTCAGGAAGCAGCTGGAAAAGAGTGGCAAACTATAGCGACCAACAGAAAGGAATGGCACAGTCTGGAGGAGACCTTTACTCGAATAGAGATCACAGAATAATAAATAAAAAATGTAACAGTAATCTAATTTAATATAATGTAATAAATGTTCAATAATTTAACTTAAATGTATTCCATAATTAGTAAAATGCTTGTAATTTATTCTTAGATAATAAATGGCTTTATTATTATTATTTTAGTTAGGATAACAGATACACGACTAACGTGGATATTATAATGAGAAAATAAAAAAAATCTAACTATAGTTGCTTTAAAACTGTAGCTACCACTACGACTTACAGAGGTTGTCTAACAAATATCTCAAACATCCTCAGGAGCAGTTTATATACTAAGGGTACCAGGGATGTTTATGCTCTATAATTAAAAAGAAAATAACAACTTATACAAATAAATTAAAAAATCACTTAAGACTAAACTTAACTGCCTTATTTTCAACTTGATGTAGGTACACTGTTCATACACATCATACATAAAAACGATCAGTGCAGCTTAGCTTTAACTTTCTGACTACTTAGTAAACTTCTCAAAAGGCCTATTAAAATCCATAGAGAAGTCAAGACAACAGCAATGACAGCTGTAACAGCTGCAGCCAAGACCACCAGTAATTCCGCGTCAAGATATTCCGCCCAGGAAAGGTTGGCGGCGGGCGAACGCAAGTGCCGCCCGCCGTGCCTGAGCACGTGCTCGGTCCACCAAACAGCACGGTCTAGTGCGGACTCTGGCTGGTCGTACATTAGAGCTCGGAGACGGGCCATGTTCTGGCGATAGCTGGAAGCAAACATTCGTGATATAGTTTTCCGTATTGTTACGTTCACATAAATAAACGATAGAGCCCAAATGAGGCTTCCAAAGGCAGGACAGCCTATAATTATCATGATTTAAAATTGTGAATATCATGATTGAATAGGACTAAGAAATATTAAATTACAAACAAAGGTAGTGGATCAACAAGAATTGATGAAAGAAAGTAGGAACCAATAGAATACTAGAGCAGATCCTGAGTCATAGATTATAAATGTGTTTCCTCACTTCTGTTGCAGGCGATTCAAGACCATTTTTACCTTTACCAGGCAGACAAATTATATAATTAACTTTGGATGATCTACACACCAACATCTAGCCCCAAAGTAATCTGAGATTGTAACTATTATTGGGACTTTATTTAAAATATTTAACTCAATACATATATATACATATTTACTTATTGGATTCATTTAAAACTTCTTACAGTCGAACTCACCTCTGATCATCAATAACAGTATTAACTCCTTTCAAGAAGCTTTCCTCAGTAATGTGTTCCATGTCTAGTCTGATCCCTACTTTGTGTTTCACGTACTGCTCTACGTTAAACCACTGGTCTGCAAGCATGGGCATGCCGATGAGGGGAACCCCCGCGATGATGGCTTCGTCGGTGGATTGCAGGCCTCCTTGAGTTATGAAGAGTTTGATATTTGGGTGCTCTGAAAAAAACGAACAAGAAGTTTGAAATAATGATTTTATATTTTTGTTAAAGAGGATGATTTTTGTTTTAGATAATGTATTATGCATTTCAGTTATCTAGTATCCATAACTGAGCTAGATGATGTTTTGTGAGTTATCTAGATTTATTTATTATGTTCTCAATTAATTGAACTTCAAGATATTTTTGCAATAGTTAAACTCATTTATTGATGATATTCATTGCAGCAAATAATAACCTCTTTCTAAATTATTATTCACTGCTATTGAAGATTTCGTTGAATTTTTAAGATTTTGAAGATTTTGAGATTGAAAATTACATTTGTTTTGATATTCTACTTACTGAGTAGATCGGACTGCGGCAGCCACTTGGAAATCTTAATGTTGCTAGACTGGCCCGGCAGCACGTCCTTGTCCCACTTCCACAGCACGTCGTATGGAAGCTTCGAGAACGCTCTGGTCAGGATCTGGATCTTCTCCGGGGGCAGCTGTGAGGGACTCACGTTGGTTCCATAGCTGATGTAGATCACGCCGTGTTTTGATGAGTCCAGGTACGATTTGAGATCCTGCAGACAAGAGTAGTTTTATATCCGCTCTCTGAGAACCGATTGTGCTGTTGATAAATTTGGTGTATTTGGTGTCTTGCGTCACCTTTAATTGATGGAGAGTGCAATTATTTTCTGAATTTGACAGTGGTATTATATTTTAATATTCTTATGTACTCAACTACTTACTTAAAAAAAGGTTGACAAGAATGGTAATAGAATAAGAGAAATAATAATAATAATAAAAGTATTCATTTCAAGCAGTAGTACAGCTCATATAAGTAAATTAGACATATTAGTCTTGAAAATGTTCAAAAGAATTTGGATTTCTTAGTCAAAGGAGAAATATATCCGTATATTATACGTTGATGGTTATATCTGGGCTTTAAAAAATATCCTAAATTGTAAAATTACATTAATTGCATAGTCATCTAATTATAACTACTTTGAGAAAGATGCAAATGTAGCATCTTTGAGTTTACTAAATATGCGGAGTTTACACTGCTCAATTATAAGACTTTATAACCACCACCCGTTTAGAAAATCCTAGATCAATGATCACCTCACCGAAGAAACAGTTCTTAGTGTGTATCTTTACACACAAGAAAGCGTTTTTACTTACATTAGGCAGTACTTTCGAAGGCTTCTGGTGGATACCTCCGACATATATCACGCTTGGTGGAACAGGTCTATTAGAATCCCACATTGGATGATAATTCAGCATCAGCAGGTCAACATTGTTCTGTAGTTCTTCTATCGAGGGGGTATTTTTACCAGCTATCCTCTTAAGTAACAAATTATCAGCTGAAAATGAACTTTCGACAATATGTGATATGCTGTAATGCATGTAAAGTTCATAAATTTTCTCCCATAATGTCAAATCGTTAAGTCTCTGGCGAATTGGAGTCGGATATAGCAGAGGTGGTCTATTAGGAGCTCCAACTGCATCAAAGTTATTGGGCAGGCCACCAAAAGAACTTAGGAGAACAACAGGGATATCTTTGAATATATGAGAGAATACCAAAGCCTGTGCCACAGATGCTTCAAGTATTAATAGATCAAATTTCGGCTTGATCTTCAACAGATTCTGTACTGATTCGGAGAACATCTGCTGTTCAAACACTTTGGAGGCAACAGGCATCATAACTTTCATTTGTTTAAGTAGATCCTTGCTATCACCTGTTGTAACAGCTGCTTGAAGAACCATCGATCTCCATAAGTTGTAAGACTCGTGAAGATCTATTTCTGTGAGGTTTTCCGGGGCCTGTCCTTTTGGGAAAGCAGGGTCTGTGGTGATGACGGTCACTTGATGACCCCTTCGGGCCAGCTCCTGGGTCAAGGGACGAAAAACCACTTGATGACTGATTGATGGGGTTGGCACTACAGTCAGTATTCTCGTTGACTCGCACAAAAAAGCACACAAGACACACAGAATTAAATTTATAAATTTATTCATTTTGGCTATTTAACCAACATAACACTACTATGATTGTCTTGTTAGTAATAATTCAAGACAAGGTTAAAATAATATTTTATACTGCTCATATTTTAGCAAGTCATAATGATCCTATATTTAAAAGAGACTTTAATCAGTTCGCGTTGAACGACGATCTCGCAATATTAAATTAATAAAAACAAATGTATTAAAATATATTTATATACTTCTGGCAACATACGTCGAGCACAGGATTTAGACTACGCAAGGAACGTGGCTCAGAGAGCCTAGACAACGTAACATCCGATTAATGATAATGATATTAGAAAGGAACAAACATTTTTGGAATTGACTTATGCCATAAATATCTCACGTGATCTTTTGTTACCTAACGAATAGATCTTTGGTAGACAATATACATTTCGATACAATCAAGACTTTTATAACCAGCCGACAAACTTTTTGATAAGATTTAGCTGAGTCGCTTGTTTACTAATCAAACTTTGTTATCGTTTGCGATGACGATTATAAAAGAGAATAACATAAGGATAATAACATAGGGACTGCTATTCGTGGTGTTCGGAAATGCCTTATTTTATATACTGATGGTGACGATACGGGAACAATGTCGTGTTCTTTGAAACTTTTTCTTCTGACTTTGGGTAGATCAAGAGTCCTTTATATTTAGATCATTGACCTATCTGTTTAGATTTTTGACCACCAGTCACCCTTTCACCACCATTGAGCTCTATTTATAAATTTCTTGTATAATTCACTTAATCTAATATTATAAGATCTCCTGTCTTAGTAAAAATGCATAGTTAAAAATAAAATTGTGTATAAATTCGCATTACACGTCGATCGAGCGACATTAAAAAGTAAATTTAATAATTTTTATAAGCTTCCACGCAACGCTGCCGCGATTTCTAATGCAAAGAAATAATCTACACTTTCCAATCATGTTTATTTACTACCTGTTTGTATATCTGTATCTGTAAAACATTGTATTTTAAAAACATTAGCAACAAAATTAACCTATAGAATTAATCTTTTTATATCTTTGTTTTTCTGTTTTGAGTCATCCGTTCGTTATTATAGGTCAACAGCAATAGATATGCTCGTAGATCTTAGGTAACAAAAAATCAAATCAAAATCCACTGTATTTTCAAACTACTTAGGTACGACAACGGATCAAAGGTTTCTCAATGGATTTACCGAGATTTATCCTATACACCATCGCGCATCGCACTGATTTTACTAACGTGTTAATGAGATCTTCGTTTGCTCGTTCAATATTAATTTATCAGTATCTATGCGTATGTTTTTATCATCACCGATTCAGACGATTAGGTAGGTACAAATAGCTTAACTTACGAAAAAAAGTAGGTAGATAGATTACCGTTATATGTGTTCCTATTGTTAGCCTCTTTAATGAGAGAATCAAAGAGGAGTTACGTGTTTATCAACACTGTTTTTGGATTAATTAATTTTGATGAAATAAAATTTAATTTTAATTTAGCTGTTGCTATCCATATTACTTGAACCTCAAATCTCATTGAGGATAAGTGTCTTGTTTTCAAAAACTCGTTCGCTTTTATAACATTAATATTAGGATAGTTAGTATAAATGACAGGGTGACCGTTTTAAAAATGGCGAATCTGCCAGATTCTGGCAAAAAACCAGCCAAAATCTGCCAACCTCGTCTCAGATCAGAAAATGCCAAAATATGCGATCATAGTTTGCTTTTTTGGGGGCGAGAATTATTAATAAAATTACTTTAATGAGGTATTTTAATGACATTTTAATTTAAAATTTCAAAACACTTTATTCAGTACATTAGTTTTGAATTTATGCATGGGTAAGCTTTGGATAGTGTCGGGGACCTTATTGTAGAAGCTTATACATTGGCTGATGATGAAAGATATGGAAACTTTGTGGAGTCACTAGCGTGATTTGACAGTTTGTTCTTTTTTCTAGAACTTATTTGAAGTTAAGGTTTGTTAAACTGGTGTTTTTCACAGTTTTTCTAGGAATCTTTAAAATCTGCCAGAATCTGCCACATTTTTAATTCGTCAGCACTTTCTGCCAGAGTCAGAATTTGGGAGCCAAATCTGCCCAAATGGCAGAAATCTGCCACAAATGGACACCCTGATAAATGACCCGACTAACGTAAACATTTTAAATTGTTGTCAAAAACCTAAAATGTATAAATGTTGTGACTTTAAAACCGTAGCTACAACTAAGACATAGAGAGGAGACTAAAAAATACCTTTCAGCCTCAAGGTGTATTAATTTAATAAAGTACACCCTCAGGAAATTTATATATATTTAGGGTATCAGGTATGTTTGAAATATTCTTGAATAATTCTTATGTCAACTGATTTTAATGAATAAAAATAACAATTTATAGTTATAAAAAAACAGATATTTACAAATCACAATTATTCACTATCGACTCTCCGAGCTTTTCTCTTTATCTTCAACTTAAAGTTCACTGTTCACTCATATCTTATATAAGATCACTATATCTTAGAAATTATCAGTGCAGCTTAGCTTTAACTTTCTGACTACTAAGTAAACTTCTCAGAAGGCCAATTAAAATCCACAGAGAAGTCAAGACAACAGCAATGACTGTTGTAACAGCTGCAGCCAAAACCGTCATTAAGTCCGCGTCAAGATATTCCGCCCAGGAAAGGTTGGCGGCGGGCGAACGCAAGTGCCGCCCGCCGTGCCTGAGTACGTGCTCGGTCCACCAAACAGCGCGGTCTAGTGCTGACTCTGGCTGGTCGTACATTAGAGCTCGGAGACGAGCCATGTTCTGGCGATAGCTGGAAGTAAACATTCGTAATTTAGTTTTCCGTATCGTTCAGTTCACATGAAAGAGACGAATTTTTGCGGGATTTTCTTCCTGTTCGTGTCGGCAGAGGCGAGCGAGATTAAAAATTGTACAAACATGTTTATCTGTTAAGAATTATGTGACCTACAAACAAATACAAAGGCAGGTACAGTCTAGCTAGCCACACTAACACCAACAGCAAAGGATTGATGAAAAATAGAATGAACTAATTATAAATTCTGCTCCAGATGATTTAAGATCAGTTTAAACTTTACGATCACCTACATACAGTCATCATAAATAAATTAATGCTTGACACAACATCATCTATCCCCAAAATAATCAGAGCTCGTGTTTTTTGTACTTCTTGGATTTACTTAAGACTTTTTATAGTCATACTCACCTTTCATCATCAATAACGGTATTGACTCCTTTCAAGAAGCTTTCCTCAGTAATGTGTTCCATGTCTAGTCTGATCCCTACTTTGTGTTTCACGTACTGCTCCACGTTAAACCACTGGTCTCCGAGCATGGGCATGCCGATGAGGGGAACCCCAGCGATGATGGCTTCATCGGTGGATTGCAGGCCTCCTTGGGTTATGAAGAGTTTTATATTTGGGTGCTCTAGAAAAAAACAATAAATTTAGTATAAATTATTATTCAATTAATTTACTACAAATAAAACGAGGCTTCCGACTGGTATTGACATGGATCAATTGAGCTAACTTTAGACTGTTTGCAACCGTCTGCAGTTGGCTCAATTGTTTCAATTGTATATTCAAGTTTAATTTTTTCAATTCATTGATTGTAATTTTCGTTCAATAAAATAAATTTGTTACTATAGATAAAGTATAATGTTTTAAGCTTATCAGTTATTTAGAACCACAGCAATAAAAGCTGTGCTTAGATTGGGACTACATAATGGTGTGTAAGTTTTCCAGCATTAGTACATTGTGGTTATCAAGTCAAGTCATCAACTTCAAGAAATTTAAGCGATACTACTACATAATGTTGGCGACAAATAATAGTCTCATACCTACTTTATTTATGTTTTCTATCACGAACTCTAAATGATAAGATTTAATTTGTTTTGATATTCTACTTACTGAGTAGATCGGACTGCGGCAGCCACTTGGAAATCTTAATGTTGCTAGACTGGCCCGGTAGCACGTCCTTGTCCCACTTCCACAGCACGTCGTATGGAAGCTTCGAGAACGCTCTGGTCAGGATCTGGATCTTCTCCGGGGGCAGCTGTGAGGGACTCACGTTGGTTCCATAGCTGATGTAGATCACGCCGTGCTTTGATGAGTCCAGGTACGATTTGAGATCCTGCACACAATCATAGTTTAAGATCCACTATCTAAGAATCGTTTGTGCAGTAGTTCCATAAAATTCCGTATATTTAAAACCTTGCACCTCTACTGGATAGAGAGAGGAACAAATTTTTGGAATTTGAGAGCAGTTTCATAGTTTCATGTTTATAAGATTCCAAAAACGATTGTTAAACTAATGTAATAAACTATAAAAATACTAATATGTACTATTACAATACAGTGATTATAAAGTGAATATATATTTGTACAGTGATTATAACAATATATGAGGCGTTTGCTTAGTCGTATGCATTTTCAAACCACCACCAGTTAAGATTACCCTAGATTCGTTCTCCTTAAGCCAAAGTTCTTAGTTTAAAACACAAGAAAGCGTAATTACTTACATTAGGCAGTTCTTTCGATGGCTTCTGGTGGATACCTCCGACATATACCACGCTTGGTGGAACAGGTCTATTAGAATCCCACAATGGGTGAAAATTTATCATCAGCAGGTCAATATTGTTCTGTAGTTCTGTAATCGAGGGCGTATCTTTACCAGCTATCCTCTTAATCATCAAATCATCACCTGGCATTAAACTTTCCACAATATGCCCTATACTGTAATGCATGTAAAGTTCTTGCATTTTCTCCCATAACGTCAGATTGTTAATTCTCTGGCGAAATAAATTCGGGTATAAGAGAGGTGGTCTATTAGGAGCTCCCACTGCATCAAAGTTATTGGGCAGGCCACCAAAAGAGCTCAGGATAATAACAGGGATATCCTTGAATATATGAGAGAACACCAAAGACTGTTGTATAGCTGCTTCAAGTATTAATAGATCGAATTTTGGCTTGCTCTTTAGCAAACTCTGTACTGGTTCCGAAAACATCTGTTTTTCAAACACTTCGGATAAAACAGGCAACATTACCTTCATCTGTTGAAGAAGATCTTTGCTACCACCTGTAGTTATAGATGATTGAAGCATTATTGATCTCCAAAAGGTGTAGGACTCGTGAAGATCTATTTCTGTGAGGTTTTCCGGGGTCTGTCCTTTTGGAAAAGCAGGGTCTGTGGTGATGACGGTCACTTGATGACCTCTTCGGGCCAGCTCCTGGGTCAAGGGACGGAAAACCACTTGATGACTGATAGATGGGGTTGGCACTACGGTCAGAATTCTCGCTGACTCGCATAAAACAGCATATAAGCTGACACACAGAATAAAATTAATTAACCTATTCATTTTGTCTTTGTTAGCGATATAAGCGTTCTATGATTGTCTTTTAAGTAATAATTCAAGACAAGTCTAACAAAATATTTTATACTGGTCATATTTTAGCAAGTCATAATGATCCTTCGTTTAAAAGAGACTTAAAGTAGTTTACCTTGAACGTCGATCTCGCGACGTTAAAGTAACAAAAATAAATAAAAATAATAATAAATCATTTACTTCAAGCAACACAAGTCGAGAATGTAAAATACTTCAAACTTACGTCCCATATAAAGTATGTAGGTAAATTAGTCTAATCTACATAAAATAAACATTTTTACTATAACTAGTAGTTTCGGCGACGTGTGACATGCAATATGTGCTGCGACCGGTAATCTTCCTCCGCTAAATCGCCAGAACAGCACATTCTTAGGCCAGAGTTCTTCCTTAGTGAAGATCTAAATATTCAAAGCGTCATCTGGCCATTTGTAGTAAACTTTTAAGAACGATTTTTTCTTCAAATTGAGTCACCAATAATTATCCTAGCTAAATCAACAACAAAATTTACGCTCCTGTACCTTAGGAACCAAAAGAAATTCATAATGGATCTACTTTATTATTATGGTCTCACAACAGATACTTTACGATTGTTTTCTGCCTAAAGGTTGTGCCAATAATTTCTACTACATAATGTTTTCACTAGATTAATAATAAAATATAAATAAATGGCATTAATTTCAGACATAGATCTTAAAAAATGCAAAAGATTTTCAATGGTCTGCATATCGCGCATCGCACTGGTTTTACCAACTTGCTGAGATCTTTATTCGCTCGATTAGTATTTATCAGTAGCGGCGTCCGTTTTTTATCAGCACTGTTTACGTACGTAGCTTAACCTATAAAAAAGTTTAGGTAGATTTAATTATAGTAATATATTTCTATATTAGCCTCATTAATAACGAGTTATAAGAAAATCTATAAATCATCAAAAACTTGAAATCTGAATTAGATACTTAAAATCATCCTGTATAGCGTTATCAGTCAGGTCTTTTCGCTGACGATGCGATGTGCGAACTTTGAATGCGTTCGATCGTCGCTAGCAACTGGTTATTTTTGATGCATACCTACCTGTTTAGTTTTTTATTTAGTTGAAGTTAAATAGCTAGCAAGGATCTTCACAAATAATTCTGTAAAGTAGGTACCTAGCTACCTACTCACTTAGTATCAAATAGAGACTAGGGTCAGTGTTCTCCGGAGTTCAGTCGGACTCAAATTATTAATAAAGTAAATAATATTTTATTAATAGCTAAATCAATGAAGCTTATAAGTGATAACTGTCCGACTGTCCTTTGGTGAACACTGGTCTAAGAGGCTTTCAGACAAACCGAATCACGGTTTTAGTTAACCTTTTGAATAAAATAAGTGCTTATTTGTATAACATAAAATAAATAAAAAATAAAAAAAAATCACTGAGAGACCCAAAGAGAAGTTTTCAATTTTTCTCAACCGTTTTTGGATATATGTATTCATTTTCATTAAACAAAATTTTACTTAACATTAAAATACACACCTCATTAAACTGAAAGGAAAAACCAGTCACTTTAACTTTAGCTGCACGTGCTTATCAATTATATTATATCGAATAGTGATATTTTTGACATTATACCTAAATGTTCATAGAAAGATGAATTTCAGACTTCAACTTGAACAGATGTGGTTCAATGAAGTCCTTTTCTAAATAGTCCACATTATCACTCTCCTCAAGCTTTGCCCCTATCTACCGAACATTCTGTTTAGGTAACAATAAAATTAATATGTAAGCGACTTTACGTTCCGACCTGTCATTCTTGCAACAAAATATTGAATATTTTGAATTAGAATTGACCCTCCAGTCTGACAACTTTGACCGCTTCAGAAAATAACTTACCATTGAAACTATTTATTCGTTTTGTTTGTATATTAAGGTAGTAATAATTTAGTAGTAATAATTTTTTCTTTGGTAATAATTTACGGCTTACACAATCTACTCTTTCGAGTAAACAAAGATTTAGTAATTTTAATTTAAAATGCATGCAGTCATTAAATTATAAAAATAAATTGTGTGCAATAATTATGCACCTACCTAATAAATAATAAGAAAAGAAAACTTAATCTAAAAGCATTAAAAAAAAGCCTTACCTAACTACATAAACGATCATTTTTTTTCAATTGTCAATCAATTCATAAGACAATGTTTCTTTCAAACCATTTTCTTTCCTTATTAACTGTATGGCGGACTCTGATTCCTATCGAAATGTTTTGATAAATTCACCCATTACTCCACTGTATATAGGCAAGTGTGAAATTACTGATATAATAAATTATCTCCCATTACAATAATTGTTCCCACGTTATACAAACTGTTGAAGTCCTTCATGTCGGAATTAATAATGAGGCTACAACATAACCAACCTATATGACCGTTAACATTTGCGTACAGACCCGGAAAATCTACTACGTCAGCAACCTTGAAAAGCATACATATACAGTAATTAAATTTCCTGAGAACAAAAAGCTTTAAGCAGACATCTTTTAAATCTTTATAAAGCTTTTGATTCAACTATCAATTAATTTGACGACCGATGTGGCGCGGTGGGCGAAGGTCCGCCTGCGACGCAGGAGGTTGCGGGTTCGATTCCCGCCTCGGAACAAATTTGTGTAGAAATTTGTTCCGTTGGTCTGGGTGTTTTCTATGTATAATAAAAAATATCTGTCTATGTAATGCATTGTATTAAGTATATCAGTCATCTAGAACCCATAACACAAGTCTCTTATCTCAAACTCTGCTTATCTTGGGGCTAGATGATGCTGTGTGGACTGTCCGGAATTATTTATTTATTTATTAATTACTATTAGGGAATCTCAATATCTATAGAATTCGGGACTCCTGTCTTGAAATAATCTTTATAATTTTATTTCTAGAGCGGAGAGAACATAAAGTAGAAATTAAAATGAACAAAGAACGTGATAGATCAAAAGATAATCTATAAATATAGAAAATCCACAGGTTGTGTTTTTTATTTATTTTTAAATTCATCATTCAATTTTATATCGTTTTCAAACACACGTTTAAATGTCTATTATTTAAGTAAGGATATTTAGAATAACTGTTATTCAATCAACGTATGTAGTTACCTTTAATCTGCAACTGTTATGTTTCACACGCGTCTTAGCGCCACTATCTATCTAGGTATGTTCTATTTTAATGGTGGAAACATCTTTTGATTTTTGTTGTAATGATAAGTCCGAATAGTATTTTTTATATCTATAGCGGTTTATATCTTAAATAAAAATAAAACAAAATGTGGGTATTTAAAGTTGTAGTCAAAATGCTTTAACAATGTTTTTAATTTATTTATTTAGTCATAAAAAAATTATAGCTATAATTACAGGGGCACCAAATGCGTAGATCTAGAATTTAAAAGTAAGTACCTATAGAATAAATAAATAATAAATAAGTTAAAATAAGTTATAACTTCTAGAGGTAGTCGAACATATACCTCATGGTATATTCATATGCTAAAGTATATCCTCAGAAGAAGTATACCCTCAGAAAAAGAATATATATGTACATACAAAGGGTACCAGGGATATTTAAATATGCTCTACAATCTTAATGTTAACTGATTTCATTCAATGAATATAACAACTTACATAAAGTAACAGATATTTGCAAACTATATTCTATAACTCTCGACTCTCCACACTTTTGTTTTATTTTCAACCAAAAGATCACTGTTGGTTGTCACACACAACCAACATAAAAATTATCAGTGCAGCTTAGCTTTAACTTTCTGACTACTTCGTAAACTTCTCAAAAGGCTTATTAAAATCCACAGACAAGTCAAGACAACAGCAATGACTGCTGTACCAGCTACAGCCAAGACCACCAGTAAGTCCGCGTCAAGATATTCCGCCCAGGAAAGGTTGGCGGCGGGCGAACGCAAGTGCCGCCCGCCGTGCCTGAGCACGTGCTCGGTCCACCAAACAGCACGGTCTAGTGCAGACTCTGGCTGGTCGTACATTAGAGCTCGGAGACGAGCCATGTTCTGGCGATAGCTGGAAGTAAACATTCGTGATATAGTTTTCCGGCACATAAAGAGAGGATTTTTGCAGGGTACGTCACATTGCTTCATCGTCTAACAGTTCATTGACCACTCTTTCATCTGGACCAAGACTTTTCGTGTCGGCAGAAGTGAACGTGGTTAAAATTAGTAAGTTTATCTTTTAAGAGTCTAAAATATGGCTCACAGGTACAAAGACAGGGCAAGCTACCCTGTAGAATGTAGCAGCCTACAAGTAGCGACAACAGCAGTGGATGAACATGAGTTGATCAAAGAAAAGGCGTACTAATAGAAGGCCTGCGCAAATTCCGAATTATAGATTATTAATATTATTATGTGTTTCGTCGCTCCGGTTTTAAGACGTTTCATGATCATTTTGACCTGAACAACAAACATACAACATAAATAATTAATGCTGGACGATCCACATATCACAAACAAGCCCCAATGCTATTGTGTTATGGGTACTACTGGATATATTTAAGACTTCCTATAGTCTTACTCACCTCTCATCATCAATAACAGTATTGATGCCTTTCAAGAAGCTTTCCTCACTAATGTGTTCCATGTCCAGCCTGATCCCTACTTTGTGTTTCACGTACTGCTCCACGTTAAACCACTGGTCTCCGAGCATGGGCATGCCGATGAGGGGAACCCCAGCGATGATGGCTTCGTCGGTGGATTGCAGGCCTCCTTGGGTGATGAAGAGTTTGATATTTGGGTGCTCTGGAAAAAAAAAACTACAGTAAGAAACTTTTTCATGGTCTTTTGGGTGTTGACAATATATGCGTGTGATGTAGTAAGCAAGCATAATGTATCATATCAGTTACCACCTATATAATACTAGCTCTGCTTAGCTTGGGGCTAGACGATACTGTGTGAAGTTATTAAATATCTATCCTTGACTATATTTTTGCTATAGTTTAACTACTTTGTTGATGATGTCTCGTGACGTCAAATAGTTATAGCATTCATAATGTACCTAAACTATCACGATTTCAAAATGATAAGATTTCATTTTATCCAGGTACTTACTGAGTAGATCGGACTGCGGCAGCCACTTGGAAATCTTAATGTTGCTAGACTGGCCCGGCAGCACGTCCTTGTCCCACTTCCACAGCACGTCGTATGGAAGCTTCGAGAACGCTCTGGTCAGGATCTGGATCTTCTCCGTGGGCAGCTGTGAGGGACTCACGTTGGTTCCATAGCTGATGTAGATCACGCCGTGTTTTGATGAGTCCAGGTACGATTTGAGGTCCTGTAGATAAGAATATTTTAAAAACCACTATCTAATATAGTAACGGTTATGCAGTCGTTTACGATGATGTTAAATTCCATTTATTTGGCGTCTCTACTGGACAGAAATATGAACAGAATTCGTAATTTGACAGCGGTTGAGTCTCATATTCGTAGGCTACTTAAATCTCTGTTTCGTTCTAACACGTGTTTAGTTTTCTAATGGTTTGTAACATACACTCTTTTCACTGAATATTGTTTTGGTGTCATTCCCATTTTTGTACCTTATGTGTTATAAAAATTTATTTAGCTCAAACTGGTAGGTTCATACCTACCATACGAAAATGGCAATTGTAAAACTCATGTCATAAATTGTCCTGGGGCCGAATTCTACTAAATAATTTGCTTCACCATTACAATAGTCTTCTTTTTCTTCCAGAGCTTATCCCACACTAAGTGGGGTCGGCACAATATGATTTTTTCTTCTATTCTGCTCTGTTATCCGTCATCTCCGTATTCACACAATTCATGACATAGTTCCTTTGAACGGTGGAACTAGTCATAGAAAGCAATCAGTCATGTTCGAGGTATACTTAGTTCCTCGGAAATATGTCTGCTGTAGAACTAGTAGATTCATGTCATGTTCGGTCCGGTCGGACATGTTTACATGGGAACTATCTATTGTTGCGGTACTAATTTTAATGAATGAATTTGAATTCCTTGCGATTTAACGTGGCCGGAGCTAAAGTCAAGTCAATCAGTCCAACATAGAAAAAATACAAATAGAATATTAAGTTCCGAGTATAAAATAAAAAAAAACGATTATGTACCTACTGCTGGACAATCCATAAATAGCAATTACTTACATTAGGCAGTTCTTTCGAGGGCTTCTGGTGGATACCTCCGACATATACCACGCTTGGTGGAACAGGTCTATTAGAATCCCACATTGGATGATTATTCAGCATCAGCAGGTCTACATTGTTCTGTAATTCTGCTATTGAGGGGGTATCTTTACCAGCTATCCTCTTAAGCATCAAATCATTAGCTGAAAATGAACTTTCCATAAAATGCATTATGCTATAATGCATGTAAAGTTCATATATTTTCTCCCATAACGTCAGATTGTTCAGCCTCTGACGAATCGGAGTCGGGTATAAGAGAGGTGGATTATTAGGAGCTCCCACTGCATCAAAGTTTGCGGGCAGGCCACCTAAAGAACTAAGGAGAACAACTGGAATATCTTTAAATATATGAGAGAATACCAAAGCCTGTAACATGGATGCTTCAAGTATTAATAGATCGAACTTTGGCTTGCTCTTCAGCAGATTCTGTACTTGGTCCGAATACATCTGCTGTTCAAACACTTCGGATAAAACAGGTAGCATTACTTTCATCTGTTTGAGTAGATCCTTGGTACCTCCTGTAGTAATAGATGCTTGAAGAACCATCGATCTCCATAAGGTGTAAGACTCGTGAAGATCTATTTCTGTGAGGTTTTCCGGGGCTTGTCCTTTTGGGAAAGCAGGGTCTGTGGTGATGACGGTCACTTGATGACCTCTTCGGGCCAGCTCCTGTGTCAAGGGACGGAAAACCACTTGATGACTGATTGATGGTGTTGGCACTACGGTCAGAATTCTCGCAGACTCACATAATACAGCACATAAGCTGACACACAGCACAAAATGTATTAATTTATACATTCTTTGTTATAAAACTAGCAGACATAACATTACAATGATGGTTTTCTTTGTAATAATTCAAGACATATTTAACATAACATTTATACTAGATATATTTTCAGCAAGTCATAATGATCCATCGTATAAAATAATTTTATAATAGTTCGCATTGATCGTTGATCTCGCGACATTATATCATTAACACATCTCAAAATATTTCTAAACAGCTTTTTTCTCCAGACCAGATCAATTCTTGATTTTAAACCCTTTTTTGCATATAACAATAATATCTAAAACATAAGCAATAAATTGTGTTAACTTTATTGAGACCGTTTTTTATTTTGAGTGAGTTCCGTTCGTTATCCTAGCTAGGTCAACATGTTGAAGTTGCTGCAGCAAAGGCTTCGCTCATGTATCCTTGGTACCATTATCTCATAACAGATAATAAAGTAACTGAAAAAGGGTAGTGTCAATAATTTCTCAAATGAAATTCTCTCAAGATCAATTCTACTAAATAAAGATTAAGATAGAAACAGATCTTAACTAAATTTAAAATTCAATAGATTCTCAATGTTTCTACCGCTGCACCATCGCGCATCGCACTTGTTTTAAACTTGTAAAAATGAGATCTTCGTTCGCTCGACCAATATTTATCAGTGTCTAGGCGTACGATTTTTATCAGCACTGGTTCAGACAAGTTTGATTACATAATATTATGTAGGTCTGGCTTAATCAACGAACCAAGTTTTGGTAGATTCAGTATTTACGTAATATATTTCCTTATAGTGATTCTCAAAGGAGAGTTTTGAACTTTTCAACACTGTGTTTATAATTCATTATCATTTTCAGGATCTGGAGGCCTTAGTTACCCGCCTTAAAGACCTGGGTCTAGAGGCGAACCCTTCGAAGTGAGAGTTCTTCGCCTGTGGTACTGAGGCTTGTACACACATTTAAACGAGGTTTAAATCAAAAATAGGGTATAAAAGTTTGTATGGAAATAATATGTAAGGTTCATATGACTGCCCATAGTCACTATTACACGCAGACGAAGTCACGGGTACATCTAGTGCTATATAAGATTTAAAAACTAACAGCAATAAAGGCTTATTATTAAAATATTTCTTTTATTTATTCTCTAAAGATAAATAAATTATTCTTATTTCCAAGCAGCTAGTGTGTGTCAAAAATACATGTACAATACATATAATTATCAAGAATCTAAATTGCTAAACTTATCCACGATTCAACCGCCTGATAATAATCAAAAGATAGATACCTAATTATACCCATAGTCTCAATACCTAACTGATAACGAACTACTTATTGTGAAGAGCGGATACAAACCGTACCTACAGAATATTAATATCTCAAACGTATCAGTTGAATCAATAGGTAAGTACCTACCGCATAAGGTCATGGTAGGTATCACTACATAGTATAAAACAAAGTCGCTTTCTCTGTCCCTATATCCCTATGTATGCTTAAATCTATAAAACTACGGAACGGATTTTGATGCATTTTTTTAATATAGAGTGCTTCAAGAGGAAGGTTTTTGGGTATAATAAAACCGTGCGAAGCTGGGGTGGGTCGCGCTAGTTACATATAATTCCATTGGAAACTATTATAGGGATATTAGTAGTAGTAGGTATCTATATATAATAATATTGCAAGTTCGTATCACTTCCTAAACTAGAAAATTTAAGTTTTACATAAATATGCATTAAAAAGCTTATGTTAGGTGTATAACAAACTGAACGTGTGAATTTTGGAAAGTAATTTGTTTAACGGTGGCGCTAGTGTACCTGCTGTTTGCACCTAAACAAAACAATATAAAAACAATATAACGGTAAACAATAACAATATAATAAATATTTGGGCTTACGCTTACGCCTCTACAAAAAGATATCACATTTCTCGCTCTTATATAAGCAAAATTATATTCCTATCCTGTTCACCGACAAGGCTACAATGTGTCTTCTTCATCATCATCACCAACCTATACATGTGCCTTCTTAACTGGTACAAATCAAGTTTATAATATGTGTTGTAGTGAATGACTAACAAAATGATGGTAACATCGAGGTAATAGGTGCGTAGGTAAAGCAAACACGTGGCTTTCGAAATCCGGATATATCTAGCAGTAACGAGCTGCGAAACGGGAGTATTAAACTTGTTGCACTGTAGTGTAACATAAGAACCACATTCACAGTACCGCCTGATGTGATCATCACAGATCTTGACAACTGGTTAGATTTTATAAGATTTTATATCAAATAAATTACAGTGTATTTCAGAAAAGTTCTTGGGTAAGGACCAAAATTTTTGCACTTTTTGCGTGAGTACGATGGCACATTACTTTCAAATCAACATATAAAAAAAAATTGTTAACTTATGTGAATATTAATACTTGATTATTATAGCTGAATTTATTTTGCACCCTGTGCTTTATTCACATCTAAAATTCTTTCACTAGGTTTTTGTAAAATTAATTTTATGTAAATAAGGATACTGAATCCATTTTCGTTTTTCATACAAAATGTGAATGGCACATCTCCGACTCCTCCAGGTTTTTGCAATTTTATTCTAAAACTAAAAAACTTTTCAAAGACTTTTTGATTTATTTATATTCACCATGAATTTATCTTCACGTTTTTATTATTACGGTCTCGTTAAACTTTATAGTTAATTTATAATATTAATCTAAAAGCGTGTCCCAAATTTCGTTCCGTTGTGTCACTCAGTTGTGCGACAGCATAAATCGAGAACATGGCAAGATAGGATAATAAATAATGTTTTGTTGCAAAGGCTACACCGTCATCTAAGTTGTGACTAAATTCAGGCCAATTCCGCCACGTTGTTTTTCGCTCATTTGCAAAAACGTGTTGAAGGTGCATGTGTACCATTATAAATTTGGATTTTCTGTAAGACTTTTAAAGTGTTTTGCGTCAATTTTTCTTACTTTTTACTATTAATTCTAGTAGCTTATTTTGTCTACTATTGAATAGTTCTGATGTGTATTCATAAAGGTGTTTAATTTCTTCAGTATGAATTTTTGAATGTTGTGTCATTTGGTTTTTTTTTCCTGTATGCGACGAATGTCACGAGATTGTGTGACGTGTTACAATGGAATTTTGTAAAGATAGGTATACAACATTACTTAACGATTTTAACTCTCAATTAGGTTTAGGTCTTATAATACGTGTTATTAAATTAATGTATAATATATTTGTATTTGCTATATTTTTCTAAACCTTTATAATATTTTTCAATGGTTAAGAAACAATAAGAATGGAAATAATCTATACCAGTGTGATCATTTCTAGACCCATGTACACTAACCTTAACAAATTCTGTTGTGCTACATTTGCTCCGTTTCCGTTGTGCAAACATGCAAAAATTTTGGTCCTTACCCTCTTACCAAATTTCGTGAGACGAAAAGATAAAAATAAAAAACCAAAATCTTGTTTTTTTTGATTTTTTTCACATATTTTGAGGTTATGTGAAAAAAGTGTTTAGACAAAAATTTTAGATCTTTTTAATACCTACAACTTTGCAATTTGACTTTGTTCCATAGTACTTGTAGTTCTGCCGGACATTTAACCGTTTTTTACCCTAAAACACTCACCCCTACCCCTTCCCGACCTCAGATTGCCCGTAAATTATTTTTCCTTTATTTTTACTCCATTCTCCTAATTTTCCAATGGGTTTCATCCTACTATTATTTTATTTGTTTCAAAAACCTATGTACCCTGGTCTATTATAGAAACGAGCTCTAAACGCGTCGGTGTAAATGCGGCGAGGCTTTAATGCTGTTTCGCCGTGAATTATCGGAGGTTTAATAGGTGACGTAATACACCAGGACAATGGGTGCTTAGTCTCATTTGGGGAATGGGTGTGTTTGGTGCGTTTTATTAGGCCCACAGAAGGAAACGGCTGCCTTTACTTTGGTAAAACCTCCGTCACTAACCCATACCTACCGCGATAAGTACCTACGAGCGCTCAGAAACTTGAAGTTGTGAATCAGTCAGGGTCGCCCCACGCTGTGAGTATACGCTGCTGTGGTACTCGCGTCGTAGGTACCTACACTTACGACGCGTCGCCGCGTCGCCGCGTCGCCGCGTCGTCGCATCGTCGTGATCTTGAACAAAGAGAATAAAACCACTCCGTTTTAAAGTTCAACACACACAGAAGCCGGAAGCGGAGCGGAGGCGAAGGCATGCCGGTTTTTCCTATGGCACCACGCCGCCACCGCCTGCGGTGTGTGTGCTTTCATATGATTCAATAAAATACAACTGGCACGCCTTCGCCTCCGCTCCGCCTCCGGCTTCAATGTGTGGACACTTTAATAGTGTTTAATCGTGAGCGTGACTTGTATGCTACAACTCTACAAGTCGACAACCCTGTGCCGCGTAACTTGTTCTCTATCTGATGTATATACATAGCAACTCCGAGCATAGCTCTTTCCATAGTTCGACTTTGAAGTTTGGACCTGCCCTAACTGATAATTGATATAGTGAATCGATAACTTTATAATCTAAATTAATCACAGTTCAAAGTCGAGCTATGGAAAGAGCTATGCTAGGAGTTTTTCTGAAGGAATAAAAAACAGTTATTTCTCTCTCAAGGGCTAAAAAAAGCTTAGGTGGTAAGTTGTAATACAAGGTATCTATCTTGTTTAAGGTTAAATTTGGAATAAACATAGTTCTAGCCCTGGAATCACACATGGCCTTTTCATTAAATAAATTACATCCCATAGGATAGTAATAGCTTGAAACTTTTCCATATAAATGATTTTTTTTATTTACAACTCAATCTTGTAAAATACAACTTACATAACAATTCATATACCTAACAGTAAAAACTAAAAACTAGAGTTTTTACACCATCTACGTACATAGTTGAGGAGAATGGTTATATCTAACGATCCGCGCACTAGACTAAATAAAGCATACGAAGCCGTGGGCAGATGCTAGTGTATGTATCTCAGAGAGTACAAGCAAACCATCTAGTTTCTAAGATATTATTTCATAGTAAAATAACAAAAGACTGTATATTTTCTTTCCGCTGTGAATTCAACAGCGCGATAAGGTGACAAAACTCATCACATAAACTTTTCTTTATTCTTGTAAAATGTACCACACTCCATGTTTTTATTCTTTGGAGCAGGTGTTTAATGCTTTCATAAAGTTTTCTTACATGAATAAAAATGTTTCTGTTGTGTTTTAATTTACATATAATACTGTATTGTTCTATGAATTTTTTGAATTCTGGCATTATGAGTCACTGGGTTAATAATGAATATTGGTCCGACTATAACCCAATAACTGTTCACTGACATCCTACTTTCTACTAATATTATAAACGCGGAAGATTGCAAGTATGGTTGGATGTGTATTTGTTACTCTTTCACGCAAGAACATCTAAACGGATATTGATGAAATTTGGATTTCCCACGGGAAAGGAAATTATCGCGGGTGAAACCTCGAGGCGCTGCTAGTCGTAATATAAAAAGGAACAAACTATTTTTTGGAGACGATGCTCAGCCGCAACTGCTGAAACAAGAAATCTGAAATTTATAAGTTAGGTACCTTCAACTACAGATACCCGATAAGTAGGGATTTCCGGAAATTCCACCGCTATGGGGGTAAAAAGGGGGGTTGAATAGTCAATAGTCAATAGTCAAAGTGCTTTATTTCCTTTAGACCTTACAGGACTCTTGGACACGTCACAAAATTGATGTTACAAATTTTAATTAAAACTAGAAAATAAAGTGCTCACTTTGATTTTTGTTCACTTAGGTTGTTAGTTTCCGAGTTGGAGCAAAACTCGTTCCAAACATCTTTATCCTCTAAATAATCTGATATTTTATAGTAAGCCTTTTTACAGAGAATAGTTTTGACAATTTGTTTGAATTTATTTACTGACAATTTTTGCAACTCACTTGGAGTTTTGTTGTAGAAGCGTATACATTGCCCTTTGAAAGATAGCTTAACTTTGTTTAGTCTAGTTGTGGGCAAAGCGAGTTTATTCTTATTTCTAGTATTTACATTATGTATATCGCTGTTCTTAGGGAACCGATTTATATTTTTATGAGTGTACAGCAAGTTTTCATAAATATATTGACATGGTACTGTCATTATGTTTATTTCTTTGAATTTATAACGAAGGGATTCTCTGGGACCCATATTATAGATTGCACGCACGGCCCTCTTCTGCAGCACAAATATGGTGTTAATATCTGCAGCGTTCCCCCACAGTAGTATACCATAAGACATAATACTATGGAAGTAGCTGAAACAAACAAGTCTAGAGGTATCAACGTCTGTGAGTTGACGGATTTTTTTGACTGCATATGCTGCAGAACTGAGTCTTTTCGATAGCTTATCTATGTGTGGGCCCCATTGAAGCTTACTATCTAGGGTGATTCCTAAGAATACAGTACTTTCTACAATGCCTAACGTTTCTCCTTTCACGTTTATATCAGCCTTAACTTGTTTTACATTAGGTAGAATAAATCTAATACATTTTGTTTTGGTTTCGTTTAGCAAAAGATTATTGACGCTAAACCAGTGGACAACTTTTGAGATTGCATTATTCACATCGTCAAAATTTGTAGTTTGTCTTTTCATTTTAAAAATTAAGGAAGTGTCATCAGCAAACAATACAATCTCATGATTATTCTTTACAAGATTAGGCAAGTCGTTAATATAAACTAAAAATAGGAAAGGACCGAGGATAGACCCCTGCGGTACACCCATAGAAACTACAGACCCCGAGGACCGTTTCCCATTAATGTCAACTCTTTGTATCCTGTCACTTAAGTAAGAAGAAAGAAGAGCCAAAGAGGTGTCATTTATTCCATAGTGATGTAGTTTCCTGATTAATGTCTCATGATGTACACAATCAAATGCTTTGGATAAGTCGCAAAAAATGCCTAAAGCATCTTGCGACTTCTCCCAAGCATCATAAATATGCGATACCAACTCTACACCGAAGATCTATTGGACTTTTTTATAAAAGTTTTTACATTATATACAACAAAAAATTATATTTACTTAAATTATTAGTGACGAAATGAGGTTTCACTGATTATGTATATTTCATTTAACAACAAATCACGTAACATATTTATGGCATAAGTCAAATCCATACTTAATTTTTTATCGAATCTTATAGATAATATAAGATTACGTTGTAGATACGAGCTAAAGACGCTGTCTGGTGAATATCGCTAAACACAGATAAATAAAAACTTATACAAAAAATAGTACATATAGAGGTATGTTTCATCGAGATAATCATCAGCCTAATTAGTCCACTGCTGGACATAGGCCTCCTCTAATGAGCGCCATAGCGCCCTGTCTTCAGTTTGCCGCATCCGGCATCTGCCAGCAGTCTTACGCAGATCGTCATCCCTCCTAGCCTACACTAATTTTGAAAAGTCGTGGTCTCCACTCAAGAACACGTTTACCCCAAATGGTTACACTACTACTTCAGCTTAATTTTTTGAGCAATGTCGATAGTTTTGGTTCTCTGTCGGATGTATTCGTTACGAATCCTATCCTTTTGAGAAACTCCTCACATTATAGCTCTTTCCATATCTCGCTGAGCGACTTTGAAATGGTTGACTAGCTGTACTGTGAGTACGTCGTACGTGTCAGCTCCGTAGGTCATTACGGGTAGGACTCACTGAAAACTTCCGTTTTCATCCATTGCGTTATAGATGACGAGAAGATTCGACATATTTTTTTACCTGAAATCTAAGCGAATCAGATTTTATATCACGTAAGTTACAGAATAACATGTTTTCATATTCGTTTTACGGAACCCAAAAATTGATAAACAAAAAACGGGTAATTAGGAAGTAATATTATCTTATCTGTCACACTACTGCTATTGTGCACGCAATATAATCAACGGAAAGCGTGATTACGTTATAAAATATGAAAGAGCCAATATAATAAAATTGATTTAAAAACTTATCATCGAAGAAACTCTGTATGTCAGCAAAATATGGGGATAAAACCAGCATCTGACCTTAAAATAGCGTAGCCATCTTCTCTAACAAATGTTAGTGTTTCTACGAAAAGATTATTGCAACAATGTTCTTTTTTCAAAAAACAATTGAATGCTTAATTTTTAATTTTCTTCATTTGTTTTTTCAGAATAATTAAATTTTAAGGTTTCTACCATTCTAGTTTAGTTTTTCTTGTCTAGTCATGTTTTTTTTGTAGTGATAGTTATAATCTTTAGTTTTATAGTGTTAGTTATATTTTCAGTTTTTATTGGTGTGTTAGTTTTTATGTGGAACGTGGTCGCTAAGTCTTTCTTTCGTATTAATCCTACGAAAGTTTGTAAGTATGAATGGATGGATGGATGTTTGTTACTCTTACACTCAAAAACTACTGAACGGTTAGGAAGAAATTTGACTCAAAGATAGATTATAGTCTGGAATAACACATAGTGTATATTTTACCTCGAAATTCCCACGGGTACGGATAAACGCGGGTGAAACCGCGACGCGCTGCAGCGCTGCTATTTAAAAATAAAAATACCAAGTAAATCAATATCTTCATTTCTTTAGGCTTACAAAATAAGCACGTAGACAAGTCAAATTTAAACTATAGTTCATAATTATCAAAATAAAATAAGAAATAAATTGATAATTGATTTCCCCTTTGCTTAAGACAAAAAAATCGCATACGAAGGGTTCCGGACGTTATCTTTAAAAATAACAAAAATAATATATAGTAACTCAAATACGAGTCAAAATATTTATATAATTTTTTCTATTAATGTTTTTGTATAGCTGCAACAGAAATCCATCAATTGTGAAAATTTCAACTAACTAACTATCACGATTCTAGAGATACAGCCTGGGCCCAGATTCCACTAAATATATCGCTTCACAATTTAAATAGTACAGTGTCAAAATGTCAGTGTTTAACTCTTTTTGGCATTCTATACCTACTATCACAAATTTTTTGAGGTTCATTCATAGCTGTGACGATTACCTTTATAACTACCAATTTGGCACTCTAATTATGAAAGTCTTTTCAAGCGCAAAAAATAGTATAATACCAAATGCACAAACGTCATTTTAATCATTTTGATTGAATTATTAATTTTTATTAATTAATATTGAGACCTTTGTTTTGACATTAGTGGAATTTGGCCCCTGGTGACTTTCGGACGGACAGCGTCTTAGTAATATAATCTCGGGGTGTACTTCCGAAAAGCGCATACCACCGATCGATCTGAAATTTGGTATATTATCGTATTTTGACCTCCTAATTACGAATATCATAACGAAAATTGGCGCAAAAACACACACACACACACACACAGTGGAGAGGGTTTTGAGTTGCTAAAAATGTGGGAGTGATGCCCCACTGTTCCTAATCTCCGCTGTACACACACACACGCACACACACACACACACACACACACACACACACAGTGGAGAGGGTTTTGAGTTGCTAAAAATGTGGGAGTGACGCCCCACAGTTCCTAATCTCCGCTGTACATACACACACGCACACACACACACAAATGGCTTTTGCGCCAATTTTCGTTATGATATTCGTGATTAGGAGGTCGAAATACGTTATCATACCAAATTTCATATCGATCGGCGGTATGCGCTTTTCGGAAGTTTATCCTAATCTCGTTTCACCCTTCGGGTACGGTACCCTAAAAGTACTCGTAAACGGGTCTGTAAGTGATGTGACGAAGTAATCGGTCAATTCAATTCAAAATCATAATTAACACACAGCTGAAAACAGAACCTACTCCTTTTTTGAAGTTGGCATAAAAAACAGGTAGTATTTCAAAGTACGATGCAAGAAATATCTATTTTCTATTCTGTGGCAGTAATGGAGCCAGCGGAGCGAATTCAAATTTCAGATTAAGATCGCCATTCACAGTCAATTCATACTGGTATCCCTTGCAAACAAAACTAAACTAAATAAACCTATTTAAAGAAAAGCAGTAAAATGATAGTAGAATGAATTTATTGTTAATTTTTAAGCTATTTCTTGGTAGAATTTGAATTAAAGTCACCATAAAAAAAACAAGCAAATACAAGTTCTAACATTATGTATTTTGTGTTCCACTATTACAATTTCCGCATAGAAAATACCTTGAATTGTTTAGAAGGCTATTTTCATATCGACAAGTTTCTTTTTCGTTCTTTAAAGATCCTTTAACTAAACAAATATCGTATCTTGTGTTATTTTTACCTGTCATTAAATTTTTACTTTTACTTCGTTGATCTAAACAATATTTGAACTATAACTGTACCTACTTACTCGGTTTTAGCAAGACGTTTTAGATACAAAAGGCACTGTTTCAAACAGTGTTATATTAGTCATAAAAACAAAGAATCAATGGTGGAATATAAAAAAAAAACAGGAAAATGGTATTTTACTTTTTTTGCCACGACTTCGTGGTGACCCAGATACTTTGTAAGGCTTTCGAAATGTTGGTTAAAATAGGTAATTAAACGCGTTTAACACCCGTTTTAAGGTTTGTTATAAATTAATATTTTATAATTTTGCACACCAAAGCTGATTAGCTGATAAGTCATCGCATGGGACAAATGTAAAATAAGTATATACCAACTTGTAACCCGTTGTTGGCAAATAAATGATTTCGTTTTATTTATTTTGAAATTAAAGCATTATTATTTGAAGTATCATGCATCTTCATCATTTTTCTACACGGTTTAGGTTCTATGTTCGTTTTCTGTTTAGTAAGTAACTTAATTTATAAAAACCACCCTCGGCGGTCGTGGCGTTTCACCGCCTTGGTCTCCACTGAAAACCAGCGCTGGGTAGACACATCAGTATGTATCCAGCACAACGCTGAGTGGAGGCCATATTCACCTTGGACTCTGTTGCGCACACAATAGAAAAATTGTGTCATTTTATTTAAGTTTTATAGAATAAGTTTTATTTTGTTGTGTACATAGTCTTAAGGTAAATAAAAATATTTTCTTTCTTTTCTTCTTTCATCTTCAATCTGCTTGATAAGTCTAGCTTGACAGTGAATAGCCAGCCTTACAAGGCCACTGGGAGGCGATGTGGCCGCCCAAATAATTCCACTTGTCAGCAACTCGACTGGTCGGAATTCTATTCGTGTTCTTGTTAACTTCGCTACCTATTTGTGGGTGCCTGTTATGGGCACGGATATTGAGCTCTGCAGTTCAAATCGGATGTCGCCGTTAACTAAAATAATTAACTAGAGAGGATTTAAAATACAGGCGTCTTTTTTAAACGATCTTAAAAAAAATAGGGGTCGAATTATTCTCATAACTAAGGATTTAAAATGAACTAGCGACCCGCCCCGTCTTCGCACGTTTTTATTACACGTATAAACCTTCCTCTTGAATCACTCTATCTATTAAAAAAACGCATCAAAATTCGTTGCGTAGTTTTAAAGATTTAAGCAGTCAAAGGGAAATAGGGACAGAAAAAGCGACTTTGTTTTATACTATGTAGTAATAGTGAAGTGCCTAGCCTAAGCACTCGCACTTTCGGTAATATTAAAATTTAAAAAAATCTATTTAGGTATGACTCATGACACCTCTCTACGGCGCTATGGCGCTCATTAGGGGAGGCCTATGTCCAGCAATGGACTTATATAGGCTGATGATAACACCTCTCGTCAAATGTACTAAATATAAGTTAAATCTTTGAACATGATTGGATAAACTTCAATATTTACCCTATAGCCACCTACAGGATCATCATCAGCGTTTATTATTCCACTACCAGCCATTATTTTATTTATTTTAGTAGGTAACTAAACACTAGTATTTGAAGAATAAAAAAGAGCGGTAGTATTTCATCGGAGCAAGTTTTAAGGCTGCCAGAAGTACTAAATAACATGTGGCGTATCCGGAACGCAGGGCCGGAGCTAGGATAGTAGGATTAAGGGGGCTAAGACTTGGAAACAAACACAAATTTAGATAAAACTGGTTGAATAATTAAATGAATGATAAATAATGATTCTAAAAAATTCTGGTTTTTTTACTGTGTTAAAATAAACTATTACCTAATACTGGCTTTTTTAGTTTCCTGCTTGTTGTGTTTTTGTCAATAAAGCACGGATTTCCTACACTTTAATTAAAAAAATAAGTTTAAACGCGTTTCATAAAATCAAAACTCCTCTAAAATGATCAGAAATTCGTGGCAAAAGGCATTATATGTGATGCAGCTATTTAGAACTTGCCCTAAATGAACACCTCATCTGATATCTACACTCAGTATCACTACATAGTATAATATAAAGTCGCTTTCTCTGTCCCTATGTCATGGTGTCCCTTTGAACGCTTAAATCTTTAAAACTACGCAACGGATTTTGATACGTTTTTTTTAAAAGATAGAGTGATTCAAGAGGAAGGTTTATACGTATAAAAAACTGTGCGAAGCCGGGGCGGGTCGCTAGTTTTCTTATAAACCTTGAAACCTTGCCACAGGATGTCAAATCAATCAATAGATAAAAATTGCAAACAGTTATGTTTTTTGAATAACCGTCTCTACTTGAAACCTTTTACCCTATAGAATGTCAGTCCTGAAAACACCCCAGGTTTATTGCATAGGGGAGGTCTATTTCCGGCAGTAGTATCGGTTGATGATGATGATGATGATATCGCATTCGACATTTAGTGGGTTAGAAAATTCAAGCTTATCTTGTATTAATGCCTGTAGTATGAACGCGAGTGTTTTGTTTTCACCTAGGTATTTCTAATTTTTAAATAGTTGAACTTGCCCCTTTTGGACTTATTCCTGAGTACATCCCTGTTAGATCGCATCCGGCATTTAGTGGGTGGTATAAATCCGGCTTCCCTGCTTGCGGCTCTGGTGATATTAACGCGAGTGTTTTGTTCCATTGTTTTCTATTTTAACGGGAAAAAACTGTTACAAGTACTTCCATGCTATAAATATGTAGGATCGCTTCCAGTCGTTGGAACGCTCTGGGAGTTTTTTCTTTTTTGTAATGTAATTTTCTAATGTAGAAATTCTGGAGCAAATGTTTTACGTGAAATAGCCAAAAGGGCATTTTTTTTAAAAAACGTCCCTGCGTTTTTATTTGTGTCCTACAAGTTCATTAATACTTTTCATAAAAACTAGTCCATTGCTAGATATTAAAATACTTATTTTATGTTTTATAGTTTTATTTGCGATAAAAAAACATATTATTAGAACTTTTTTAATACAAAAAAATGTAAAATAAGAGTAAAATAGCTTCCGAGACCCCTTAAAAATGGTTGTCCTACAGCAGTGGACCGACTTTTGACTCTAGATTATTTTTTAACTCGGTTTGGATGAAGGCTAAAACTGGATTATTTATGTTTAAATATATGAAGGCCATCATATTTAAACGTAAAATGCGGGACTTTTCATACAAAAATAATAACTTTTTATCAATTAAATTGTGTCCCATGATTTTGGACATAAGTGGAATTCCATTTTGTAAATCAATATCTCCGTATTATTTTGAAAAAACTACTGTAATCACAGAATTTATTATTCCTGGTAACATGACTCATCGATACCACCAGTTTAAAATTGATTGTCAAAGAGCGTTCTGTCATTATTCGTGTCTGAACTTGCAGAGCGTTACCGTGGGGTTTTTTTCTTCCAGTTTGTAACTGCGATTTAGACTGATAAGGCTTGAGTTTTTGTAAAATAAAAGTAACGAAATGATTACTGTATAATGTATTAAATGAATTATTGAGTCTCCAAAGGTCTCAACTGTTTGAAAATAAAAATAGACGCAATTTTAGATCGGGTGACGTGGGAACGTTACTTCCATTTTGTTTGGTTACGTATATGTGGAATGATAAAGTTACGAAATGGAAATATAAAAGCAAGTTCACCCAGTAATTGTTGACAAAGCATCAAAGAATTCTAGCGTATTAAATCCAAAGATATTATATATAAAATTTTTGATTAAGTCTTGGTTTCAAAAATGAAATCGTATATATGCTAAAAAAAATTAATTTAAATTTATATCTAGAAATTTTATTGATGTTTAAATTACGATTTTGTGGTGATGAAGCACTTGATAAAGACGAAGAACCCACGACAAATAAACCACGACACAACATTTCTCTGATTAATGTGTTAGGAATAATAAATACCGAAAAAAGTAAAACTACAAGAATAATAGATTTTCAGGAGAAAAATTTCGAACATTGTAAAGCCAGCTTTACGTTTTCCATTACGTAACTGCTCCTTTACATTTTGTAACTGTCTCATATTTTTAATTGGGAAAATAATTTTTTTCTCGATTTTTTTAAAGGGCACTCGCTGATATTTTTTTTATTTTTGTTGTAGTATTACAAGAGCTATTCGATGAAAAAAAATGCGGTCCCTGAGACTGCTTTACCATGCTTAAAACACAATGTTTTCATTGCAAAGTTTCCCAAAAGTAACAAAGTGGATATGTTCTGGCTTAAATAAAAATAACTAATGCTTTTCTTCATAGTTAGGTTTTATTTTCTATTCAATATCATGTTTTTAAAGCAATTAAACATATTAAATTCATTGAGGATTATTGTGGTATTATTTTATTTGATTTTAAAAAAAGTAACCAAATGGAAACCTGGTGTACCTCCTGATCTCTTAAAAGTTAAATATCCTTTGAAAATGCTATTTGTTTGTTATTTTGCTGCTATCACATAAATCTCTAAGGAAAGGCGAATCATTTTAAATAAGTTAGATATTCCTAAAACGATCTTTATTTTTTTCACTCCATTTTGTAACCGGGACAAATTGCTACGAAAATACCCAAAAACGAGTCAGACTTTTGCGACGAGGGTTTCAGATTTTTATCATTTACACAAATGCTTAGATAGGTAGGTACCTACCAGCTATCTACGAATGAATTTCTAAAAAAGTAAATAGATAACAGATGGATTACTCTGAACACTTTGGAGGCAAGGCGGCTATTCAAAAATTATGAAACAAGCTATAAACAGTATTTTAGATGTATTGCTGCAGGATTCGAAGATAGGGGAGGAGCGGTCAACCAATTATTCAAAATATTTTCAAAGTTTGAAACCTAGATTGGGAATCAATAAAATGTTTTGTCATGCATAAACTAAGTATTTTCATTTTTATTACTAGTAACCTCAAACGTAGGCCTCTTTTAATAATTTAAATTCACTATTTTGTTCTGAAATTTTAATATGATTCATTTAAAAATTCTCGATTTGATTTACCTACTTTAAGGGCGCCCACACAAAACTGCGATTTGATGCGATGCGATGCGATGCGATGTGCTGCGATGTCACACGAACTTGAAATGCGAATTTCTGCGATGCGATTTTGTGCGGCGAACCGTTTGGTAGGGTAACCATACGATTACGCAGACAGTCGTCAAATACTTGTTTGTCCATATCCTCTATAAGTCATCTTCAAGTTTAGTCAGCCGTATTGGACATGTTTTTAGGAAGCGTAAGATGGATCGCAAAAAGATAATTGCACTGCTGTTATTGTTAAATATATATAAAAGAAAAAGAAGATTCTGGGTTCATCCATTTATTACGATTATGAACTCTGAAGGAAACTATTTTACTCGAAAGTACTGGGTTGAGAACTGTAGCAGATATTTTTTTTTACAACACAAAGAAGGCGGCTCAAGCGCCGCGCGTCTTTCTCTAAAGTTGTCTCAGAGCGGACTAAAAGGGGGGTCAACAAGTATGACGTAAAATGGCAGGAATGCGCGATGCAAATGAGATCGGACGTTATCGTGTGAGCTCGCAGATATTTGCGATGCGATGCGAGCTCGCAGTTTTGTGTGGGAGCCCTAAGACTGTAATGACACATCATTTTCGGTATTTTAATTTAAGTTAAAAGCTACAGTTTACTTATGCTCAGAATTATGTCGTAAAGTTCTTTTACGGATATTCGTATTCCGAATTGTCATCTTACTTTAAGAAACTAACTAAGGGTCACGCCTGTGAAAAGGTATGTAAATAAGAACTAACTTTTATGACCCCAATGTAAAGGAAAAACTTTATACCCGCTCAATTTTATTGAACCGCAATCATTGGGCACTTTTATTGCAATGGGTTCCGTATTCAATTTCTGCATCGGGCGATAAGGTTTTAGGGTTATGTGGGAGAGTAGTTGATTGTTTTACTTAGGTACAGAATAGGCTTATTCTACAAATCCCCTGGTCTTGAATCCATAGTAAAAAAATACAGAAGCACAAACTATTTTTATTTTTTTTCATTTATCTCCCCTGGGAGAAAAACCAATTAATCTGGATTTAGAGACTTTTAAAGGGAGACATGGAATACCTTAATAGAATTACGGTCTAGATACATAAAATTGAACAAAGTCACTTCCCGTTGTCTTTCTATCTGTCCCTATATGCTTAGATCTTTAAAACTACGCAACGGATTTCGATCACGTTTTTTAATTTAAAAAATAATTCAAGAGGAAGGTTTATTGTAGTATAATAAACCCGTGCAAAGCCGGGGTAGGTTGGTAGTATTAGATAAAATACGTCCTTATTGCAAGTACACACACAAAGTACCAAGAAATAAGTTCTCAAAACTAATTAGGAAGTAACGGTATCCTGCAGTTGGCGGTCTTATTCCTCGCAGGGATTTATTCCAGATAATCCTTTTTTGTAGCACCTTTTAGTCTCTCCGAAATTTAAAATATTTTTTGCGTTCCCCCAATTTTAAAACGCATTTCCACAAAGTAACGCCCTAAATCTATTATAAATATTGCGCCTGTCCAATTTCAAAACATAGTATGGCACTACAAAAAATTCCAGATTGTACAGAAGAGCAGAAAAACTAATTCGTAATTTTATTTTTCTTCCTTTACTGAACTTTCGCACTGAGATTTTTCGTCGCGCTTTTGCACTATCAAATATTTCACATAATATTTTTGCTTGTTTTTAATTAAAATTTTTAGGGTTAAAATACCTTTAACAAAGAAAAAATACCTGCTAACACCTACAAGCTTTATTTTTAGCAAAATCTGTGTCTGTGGGTTATAAAACCTATAACAAAAAACTAACTGCTCACATTTACAATTTTAAATCGATGAATAATGTAAGAATCGTGTAATAAAACTCGAAAATTATAAAAAAATATTATTGGGGAGGCCTATGTCCAGCAGTGGACTAATATAGGCTGATGATGATGATGATGATGATGAAAAAAGTTTTTCCTTTCGACTTCACTATCATCACTACATAGTATAAAACAAAGTCGCTTTCTCTGTCCCTATGTCCCTATGTATGCTTAAATCTTTAAAACTACGCAACGGATTTTGACGCGGTGTTTTAATAGATAGAGTGATTCAAGAGGAAGGTTTATACGTGTAATAAAACCGTGCGAAGCCGGGGCGGGTCGCTAGTTCAAATAATGTTACGTGGAACCCTGTAGATATACTTTCTTAAACTGTATTGTGTGTTAAAACAAGCGAAACATCCAAAAAGGCTTATATTATCCTACCTGCGCGTGAACAAAGAAATGGGACTAGTTAATTAAAATTTGGAAGTAGGTAAATTTATCTTCGGGCGGCACTTCAGCAGAAGGGTATTGTCAGCTTATTCGAATAAAATAATATTACCTGGGGTATTTAAATTTGGAAGGTACAGTCGCGGGAAATGTGGTAGATGGAAAATTTAAAACAAGAAAGGAAATCTTTTTCAATGTAGGTATCCAATGATTTGAGTGAAGAGAATTAATTTATGTATTACTAATATTATGAAGAGGAAAGGTTTGTTTGAATTGAATAGGCTCCAAAATTACTATACTGATTTGAATTTATTTTTACTATTAAAATCCGATATTATCCCTGCTAAGGTGATAATATATACCCATGCGAGGCAGAGCGGATCGCTTGTTATAAATAAATGTAAAAATTTATTCACAATAACTTATGACTCAAAGGATTACAAAGAGTAAAGAGCAAGTATATACAAAATAATCACTCTATTTCTGATTTGTTTGTTGTCTTGGAGCTTATTTTGTAGATATAGAAATTAACGTTTTCTATGGCTATGGCTTTTTGACCGCGTAAAAAATGATGAATTTAAATAAAAATGATGAGTAACGTTATGTTTTATTCGAGGTCTAGAACTACTTTTATTCAATATTTCAATCCAATCAGTTCATCAGTGTTGGCGTGAAGAGGTAAAATGCCTCCATGCAAACTTTTGCCTTCATGATATATGTATAATTTAGGATTTTTTTATATTAGACCCAATACAAAATTGGTATGAACACAATTAACATACCAATTATAAAGTCATAATATAGCAAAACTTAAATGCACGGGCATATGCCCGAAATTCAGGGTGTCTACCGATCATACGCCTGATTTTTATTTATAGTTTTCAATATAAATTGCTAGCAAAAACTAATAATAAAATGACATACGACTTGGCAAAGTAGTCAAAAAAATAGGGTAGTCATTAAATTTCAAAACGATTTTTTTGTCAAACTGTAAATACCTAGATCTAAGTTACCTATTAAGATTAAAAGGTACCTTGATTTTTATCTGCGTGGCCCTTACATTCAAGTGTATCATCACTACATGGTATAAAACAAAGTCGCTTTTTCTGTCCCTATGTCCCTATATCCCTTTGAATGAAATTAAATATTTAAAACTACGCAACGGATTTTGATGCGGTTTTTTTAATAGATAGAGTGATTCAAGAGGAAGGTTTATACGTATAATAACCGTGCGAAGCAGGGGCGGGTCGCTAGTGACAAATAAATAATAATTATTCAAATAATAATTTATTCACTGTCTTCTGTGCCCACCTGTACCATTTGAATTAAGAAGATATTTTGAATTAAGAACGTTATTTTCGCGCCTTCTGGTTTCGCACCAATATTTTCAGAGTTTAGAGGAAATTGGGTTACGGTCGTTAATCACCGGAAGTGACGCGGGCATGCGGCTTTCTTCCGGTACGGAAAGAGTTCAAGTGATGAAGGTTCTATCCACTGCAATGTTGAAACACATTTGAGATTTTTCTATGTAATAAAACGAGGCTCTATTAAAATTATAATACACTTAGTCGTGTTTATTTTAATGCAGTATTATTATTTGGTATAGGTATTGTATTGTTAAATGTATAGGTATTTTGTAAATCAAATGTAAATTCGTTTTTTACTATCGGCGAATTGTCGACCTTGTCTTTCTTTTACTTTATTTACTATCGGCGAATTGTCTACCTTTTTTTCTTTTATTTTATATCGACCTCCAAGGTGGTCTGGAAGAAATTTTTAGATGTAAGGCCTCATTCTATAGACTTAATTTATTTTTCGATATAATATAAAAAAATTGAATGGACACTTTTTATATTAGAAAGTTACTAAAGTAACTTTTTTACTATAAGTATTTAAATATAATGGTACCTATGTAGGTATAAGTACCTATATGCTCATTAGGGGAGGCCTATGTCCAGCACTGGACTAATATAATGATGAATGAAAATAATAAGATGAGTAATTGGTTTCAGGAATAAGTTTTATTTCTAAAATTAATTAAATATTCTATTTAACTCTGTCCTTTACCTTCTTCAGTTAATTATCTCGCTCTAACAACACTAAGTAAAACCATAAAGAAAATAAGACACTCAACAATCTATTACAATAAAGCAAATTGACTCCTAACATCTACGACACAACGTTCATTTCCCTCTTACCAGCGCACCGGAAGTGAAGTAACCTGATTTCCGCTCTGATAGTTTTCCTTTTGAGATCAGTGTGTCGCCTAGACAAGATCTTTATTGGCTCTGTTTCTCGAAGCTTAGCTGTTTTTGATTAGATTTTATTAGATTAGATTTATGTTCAGTTTATTTTCTTTTTTTTGAACTCTTATTATGAAAGTACATACTATATGGCTACTAATATTATAAGTTAGTGACCCGCCTCGGCTTTGCACGGTTTTATTATACGTATAAACCTGACTCTTGAATCATTCTATCTATAAAAGAAAACCGCATCAAAATCCGTATTTAATCATACAATTCATAGGAACAGAGAAAGTTACTTTGTTTTATACTATACTAGCGACCTGTCCCGGCTTCGCACGATAATTAAATTTTCATGGGATAGAAATAGTATTGAAACATTTCCATAGAAATGCAAAGTCGCGGGCACTCTAGACTATTAATATACTTAATCTATAAAATATCTAGAATACTATATTCCTGTTTAATACAAAACATAAAATAGTAATAAATACAATGTAATAGTAGTTTTTAAGTTGTTGTATATAGCAACACTAGAATAATTTTTTCTTTATATTTTGACCACTTCCGGTGGCCATCTTAAACACTTACATTTCATCTGTGCTATGAACAGAGATACATTGCTTTCTATAAAAGTAAATAAATTACTAAAAATTCCTTTAGTGTGCTGTATACGGACAGGTGTAGACTCAAAGACGGCCATTGGCTTACTACTTTATTTGACAGTATGCACCCATACTTATGATAGATACATACATACATAACACTTTTCCCCCTTCACAGAAAAAAAAGGGAATTTAAAACAAATTAAAAGGTTACATAACTAAGTGAAGTTAACAAAAAAAAATTAAAAATATTGCTTATAACTAATTTGCGGTCTATTTCTACGAGAACGTTCTGGCTGTGGCGCGTGTGAGTTATCAGCTGATTCAGCGGAGGGCGCGGGCGGCGGCGGCGGCGCTGCGGCGGCGGCCGGCGTGCTGAATATCAGGCTCTCATTTGCCGATTCGTTCGCTGGCGTGCCTGGTGTAACAGGCTCTGGGGGTGGAGCCGCTGATCGACAGGGTGAAAAGGTGCTTTCTATGAGCGTGTTGTCAGAATCAGCCACATAAAGCTCCTCGTATGTAGCGGAACCGCTCGGCGACGATGTAATCTCTGCTGCTGGTGTACTCGGTGCTGTTTGAGTACTGCTGACAAACTCAGTCCTCTCTTCTAGAGGTAATGTTACATCCCACTTTTGCACCAAGCTAGCCTGATTGCTGTGCGTGCTAACCGCATCATTGCCTATGTATGGTCGTATTTGATTTTTATGTCTCTGTACAATTTTGCTTCCATCCGATAATTTTATCTGATACATAACTTTTCCTATTTTATTAACAATTATTCCTTTTGCCCAACGAAATTTCTTTCCATCTTGAAACTGTTTATACCAGACAAAATCACCAGTGTCAAAATCTTTAAGTAATTTGCCTCCATAGTTTTTAGCCTGTAAGCACTGTTTACGAGCGATTATTGCAGCTAAATCGGATGACGAGGGGTCAATGGACTTTGGAGACAATAAATCTAACCGCGAAGTTAATTGCCGACCAAACACTAACTGAGCTGGAGAGGTCTCGGTCGTAGTGTTAAACGAGTTTCGATAATCAAACAAATATTTAGATAATCTATTTTCTAAGTCAATTTTACTGCCCGAAATTAAGAATGTATTAATTCCTTTCTTAATTATTTTTACGAAAGATTCTGCTTGTCCATTACTCATAGCATGGTATACTGGTGAAAATAAATGAGTAATACCGTTGGATTCGCAAAAACTACTGAACTCCTGAGAAGCAAAAGATGTTCCATTGTCACTCACTATAACTTTAGGTATACCAAACTTAGACATAAAGTCACATAACTTAGTAATAACGGCTTTGGTCGTGATGTTGTTCATTATGTAACACTCAACCCATTTAGAGTAAGCATCTACAATGACTAAAAACATCTTATTGCAAATAGGGCCTAGGAAATCTATATGAATTCTATAGAAAACATGCGGAGGGTGTGGCCACGGTGCCAGCGGCGTACGAGGTGGAGATGGTCGCATCTGAACACAAACTTCACAGGCACCTACTAACCTTTCCAAAGCTTCATCAATGCCTGGAAACCAAAAACGAGCTCTGGCCTCCGCCTTCATTTTTACAATTCCGAAATGAGAAGTATGTAGTTCTTTAAGTAATTTATCACGCAGTGCTACAGGAATGACTACTTTGTGACCTCTCAATAAAATACCATTCTCTAATGATAATTGCATTCTACACAAAAAATAAGGTTTGAGCAAATCATCTGACACTTTACGAGGCCAACCTATCTGAACGTAGTTACTCACTGTCTTTAAAACTGAATCACTTTTAGTTGCACAAACCAATTCCTGCGCAGTTACAGGTAAACTACCATCAAGAACAAAATTCACATAAGCTGCCAATTCCTCGAGCACTGGGGCCCCACCCGATGTGCGTGTATCGTTGACGCTGCATTCCGAGATAGCGCGCGATAAATAATCAGCTGTGTTCGAGGCACTGCTAATGTATTCTATTTCGTAATTGTAGGCACTCAAAAATATTGCATAGCGTTGCAAACGATTAGCGGATACCTCAGGTATACCTCGAGTATTACCGAATATAATAGTCAAAGGTTTGTGATCCGTTCGTAAAATAAATGGCTCCGACCTACCATATAGATACTGGTGATACTTCCTTACCCCAAAAATAATTGCAGTCGCCTCCTTTTGTATCTGAGAGTATTTTTTCTCGGCCGCAGTAAGTGAGCGCGACGCGTACGAAACCGGGCGTTCTTCACCGTCTTTACCTACTTGGGATAATATTGCGCCTAGGCCTACGGGTGACGCATCAACAGTTAATATAATTTTAGCGTTATCGTCAAAATGAGCTAAAACTTGTTCAGAAGCCATAATTGATTTTATGCTAACAAAAGCTCTATTATGCTCACTGTCCCAGTGCCATTTTGTGCCTTTCTTTAACAAGTCATGAAGTGGATTTAATACAGAAGAGGCACTAGGAGTGAAATTTCTGTAATAATTTATTAAACCTAGAAAAGATTGCAATTCACTGACATTCTTGGGAACAGCTGCTTGAAGAATAGCATCAACCTTTGATGGATTTTTCCTTATTCCATTTTTATTGATGATATAACCTAGATAAGAAATTTCTTTTTGAAAAAAGACACACTTTTCTTTTTTTAACCCAGATAAAGCGTCCGGCCTTTTAAAAGCCCCAAAAAATGCATTAAATGTACCCGCATTTATCTCTGTTTTTTTCTATGTGGACATGATTTTTTTAATAATCATGTTAACCAGTACATATTGATACTGGATTAGTGATAGTAGTATTGACAATCAGACGCATTTTTTTTAAAGTTTTTAATGTTTCAAACCATGGCTGTGATATTTTATCGCTGTGGCTGTAAAAAGGTAAGATTTTTTTACATTTGTAAGAAGAATTTGAGAATATTTCACTTTAGTATTTGATTTTGGATGTCTCATTTCTAGGATTTGGTAATTTTTTCGATTCGTTAGTTAACTTTTTTGAACCATTTTTACAATTTAAGTTGATGGCCTTTTAAAAGCCCTGTAGAATGTATCAGGGCACTTTTCTTGTAGACTGGTACACGCATTCTCAATGAGATTCTTGGCGAATTGGAGCGTGGCGATGAAGAAAGTTTATTCCCAAGCTATATAACAATTTTTCTTCTGCCTCTTTAGTAACATATAAAGATGCTGGTAACAAAGAATTTATTACTTTCCTAAAGTCAGAATCGCAACTTAAAGATCTAGCTGAGTTAAATTTTGGTGACAGTTTGAAGATTATGATTCTTTATCAAGCTACGCTATAAGAGACGGACAACAGGTACAATTACTGATAATAGCGAAGTAGTGGACATCAACAGCTGCTTCTCCTGAAACTATAAATTCCGAGTTGGTTCGAGTTTCATTCACACAACACTTGTGAGAAACCAAAGTAATTTAGCAATGAAAGATGAACATTCACTCCCGACAAACTAGGACTTCAGAAAGACAGACAGAGGTGCCTATCAGTACAAAAATCTAATGTACCGGAACATAAACTAGTTTGCTAATGCTTGTCTGTCAGTCTAGATATGACTGAACACAACGCATCAGTTGTATACAAACGAGGTGGAAGACCGTATGATCTTCTTGGTTTTCGAAGAGCTTTAGCAAGAGGAAGAAGTAGGAGAGGCTTTGTTCGTTCAGCTAGATCACATCAGGAAGTATATCGATATGATGGAACGAATCATCTCATAGTAGAGTAAAGAGCATCGCAGCTAAGTTGCAATTTTATTTGCAAACAATGTGACGTAAATTTACACCCTAAATACTGTTTTTTTTTTGCAAACCGTGTTGAGGATTAAAACACCATTTTTTTAGTGATTCAAGCTAATTTGATAAATAAAAGTTGATATTTCGATGTTTTGTTTGACTTTTAGGATTGCAAATAATCGACCCCCCATGTTACTACAGGACTTTTAAAAGGCCGCCATTTTCCGACTTTCCTAGAAAAGTAAGATTTTTTTTGCTTCTTTCCCTAGCACTGTTAGGGCATTTTAAACAACATATTAAAAAATAACTATGATCGAAGATAAAAAATAGTTTCAGTAATATCTGGGTTAAAGTCAAACCAGCGCCTTGTAAACGTTCTAGAACTGTTTTTAGTCTCATTAAGTGCTGTGATCTATCTACTCCTGTAATGCAAACATCATCTTGAAACACTAGCACCCCATCTATGTTTCCTACTATTGATTCAATAACTCTTTGAAAAATAGAGGCCGAACTGGCTAGTCCGAAGACTAACCGGGTATGAAAGAAAAGGCCCCTCGGAGTATTGATACATGTGATATTTTGAGAGCTTTCATGTATTTTTAGCTGGTTGTAGGCCATTGATAAATCAAGCTTCGTGAATTCCTCCCCACCATGCAGTTTAGTAAACAGTTCATTAGCAGTCGGAAGAGGATATTTTTCAACAAGAAGTTGTTTGTTGATTGAAACTGAAAAATCTGCACATATCCGAATACTACCATCCTTCTTAAGAACAGGCACTATAGGTGAAGCATAATCAGAAAATGTAACCGGCTTTAATATACCCAAACTGACCAATCTTTCCAATTCATTGTTTACTTTATCTCTGAGCGCAAACGGGACGGGTCTTGACTTGAAAAAAACAGGTTTTGCATCAGGTTTCAGTGGTAATTTGATCTCAAACTTGTTAAAACATCCTAACTCTTCTGAAAAAACCTTAGGATAGGTTTTTATAAGATCTGCCAGAACTAGATCATTATTTTCCGTCACACAGTAGCCGATAGTGGAAAAAAGGCGTAAATCAAATGCACGCATAAAATCGCGACCTAATAAGGGTGGGCCTCCACGTCGTATTACATATATGGGTAATTTAATAGTACGTCCCAAATAAGAGATATCCAACGTTATGAAACCTAAAACGGACATTCGTGTGCTAGTGTACGTTAAAAGGGTTTTCAAAGGTGGTGACAATGGAACATCTGAAAATTTACTCTTAAAAAGATGTTCTGAAATAACAGATACAGGGGAACCACTGTCTAATTCGCATTTCAAAATTTCACCCCCCAAACTCACTAGGTCGGTCATCGGCACTTCGTTCATACAATTGATATTTAAAAGCAACTCACCGTCGTCTCCCTCGTCATCCGAGCTACCTGCACTTTGCTCCACAAAATTAACTTTATTAGCACTCGGACACATCCTACGCAGATGTCCTTTTTTATTGCAAACTTTGCATGTATAGTTAGAGAAACGACAGTCTATTGTTTTGTGATTTTTGAAACCACAAACCGCGCACTTTTCACTATTTTGACGTGATTCTTTCGCGTTGTTTTTGTTTTTTTGTTGAATCTTGAACACGGCGTCCTGATTAGCGCTGGCGATGCTGGTCCCTGCTGACGCGGCACCCATGCGCGCACAGCGCACGCTTTCTGCCAGGTCAACAGCTTTATTCAGCGTCAAGTCCTTAACCTCTTGAGCGAAGAGTTTGTCTCGTTCATGCCCAGATAACATGCCCATGACGAATTTATCTAGAAGATTATCCTCCAAACGAGTGAAACCACAATGCGCGGCAAGGCCACGTAAACGCGCGGCCCACTGCGCGGGAGTTTCGCCGGGTTGCTGCACTGCCGAATAAAACTTGTGCCTTTCCGCAAATCCACAGCGCTTTGTGGTAAAATGCTCGTCTAAAATCTTCAAGATACTCTCATACTCCTTGGTATCTATCTCGGATGGCAAGGCGAGGTTGCACGCTAACTGGTACGTGTTCTCTGTGAGCGCGCTCAATAAGACAGCCTTCCGTTTCACACCTCCTTTGTCCGTTTCATTGTCCAGGTTGTTGGCAATGAACCATTGCTGCAAACGACTTCTGTAGATCTTCCAGTCTTGTGATTGATGGTCAAAGTTGGAAATATTTCCCAGAGAACTTGAGCCGAACATTTTTTTTTTTTTTAACGCTTATTGTGGGTAGGTATCTCGTAGCCAGTGTGCTGTATACGGACAGGTGTAGACTCAAAGACGGCCATTGGCTTACTACTTTATTTGACAGTATGCACCCATACTTATGATAGATACATACATACATAACATTTAGCCTTTTATTTAACAGGCTAAAATTGGTCCTTCGAGTGTGTTAAAACAGTACAAGTGTTTTCTTCGGTGTGCGCGTATCGAAAATTGTGTTTCGAAGACTCGCAATATCGAGTCGTTGGAGTGCCGGTCGCCGCGGTCGGAGGGACACGGAAGAATTTCTCGCAGATTCGCTTGTAGCGAGTCGCGGGGGACCTACATTTCGACGCTATATCGTCGATTCATCAATAGTTTGGTGGAACCTATAATTTGGAAGAAAATAATCATATCAAGAAAATCATTCGTATCATTTTTATTCAGAAGACGGTGGTTCGAAATTTCTATGACCTACCAAAGACAAGAAGTCGGAAGTTGTCGTTGAGTTTGTACGGTTGGTATGTCTGGCTGGCTAGTCGGGTGCGCTGGAGCAACTTGACACTCATCGAGTTCGGAACGTAAAACGTCAAATCAGGTCAAGGAAGTGTCACTGTCAGAAATCTTCAAATTTGTAAACAACAACAAAACATTGGAAATTGGCATCAAATAAAAACAAAGTTTTCGCACCATATTTCGTCGAGGTTACCGGCTAAATTGAAGAAGTCGGTTATTCGTCAGGTGTTCGTCCAGTGCGGTAGTGCGTAAAGTGCGGTAGTATAAAATAGTGCGCGAATAATATAAGTGAAAGTGAATCGTGATCATGACGGAGGTTGAGCTAAGACGCCTACGCGCTCAGCGAGGACAATGTAAATCAACAATAACACGTATAGAGAACTTTATAAATGATCCCATTAATGTCGCGTCATCCACCATAGACACTTTAGAAGCGCGCAAGGAGAAGCTTATTAGCACGTTAAAAAACTATGAAAGTATCCACTTAGATATATTGAACCTAGATGATAAAGATACAGAATGTGTAGGTGAAATTGAAGACAAATACTTCTCTGTCTTAGGAAAAATCAATACAGCATTAAGACAGTTGAAAACCCGAGTAGACTCTGAAAGGCATTCCATTTCTACTTGTAAATTGCCCAATATAGAAATTTCAACATTTGATGGTAAAGATTTTGCTCAGTTCAAGCCTTTCATGGACTTGTTTAATGCTGTCATTGATAGAAACAATTCATTGTCAAATGTACAGAAGTTGTTTTACCTACGAAAATATTTAACTGCTGATGCATTGGCTATTATTATTAACTTGCCACTTGTCAATGAATCTTACCCTGAAGCAATCAAATTATTAAAGAAACGATTTGACAATGAAACGCGAATTATTTCAAATCATATTGGTCTTCTCTTGGACATTCCACAAATGCAAAAGGGTACTGCGGCAAGTATCAGATCATTTATATCTGAAGTGCGTCAACAACTTTATGCTTTAATAAATTTGAAGCAACCTGTTGAGAGCTGGGACATGCTGTTGATATCTATATTATCACGGAAGCTCGATAGCTATACTAACCGGGCATACCATCTCGACAGGTTGTCTCCCGAAAATTTACCTACTATGGAAGAATTTATGTCCTTTCTAGAAAAAAGAGCTATAGCATTGGAGGATAGCTCTCCTCAAAAGAATGCCTGCTATGAAGGTAAGTCAAAATCAAATGATAACAATAACAAGGTTTCCAATATTGTAACCAAAATAAATTTAAAACGAGCTTGCATATTTTGCAGCAATGATCACCCCATCTATACATGCCCTAAATTCAAATTGGCTCCAGCCTCGCAGCGTATAAAGTTTGCCACTGATAATAAGTTGTGCACTACGTGCCTGAGAAATCACACTGACAAATGCAGATATTCATTCAAATGTCAGGTCTGTAAAAATAGTCACAATACTCTTTTGCATGAGGAAAGGCCTAAGGAAGATGAGGTTATTTCCTTACATTCAAACCTATCAACAAATGAAACAAACATATTATTGCCTACTATGAAGGTGAAACTCATTGACAAAGCTGGTCAAGAAATTGAAGTTAAGGCTCTACTTGATTGTGGTAGCCAAGTATGTATTGTGAAGCGTACACTTGTAAACCAATTGGACTTGACCCCTATGGCTCAAGATTCAAACATTATTGGTTTGGGCAATACTCCAAACAAGGTAAATGAATGCGCTAACATATTGTTACATTCCCCTCTATACAATGTAAAATACTCTATCAAATGTCATATTGTAGATACAATTACTACAAACTTACCTCAAAATTATTTTGATATTAAAAAATGTAATATTCCTGCTAATGTGCAGCTTGCTGATAATGATTTTAACAAACCGTCAGAAATTGCCCTCTTACTAGGGGTAGATTTTTATTCTAAAGTCATAATTGATGGTGTAATAAAATTAGATAATGGTCTTGTATTGCAAAACACATTATTTGGTCATGTAGTTACTGGTACAATTAAAAATGAATGTAAAATTAACTAGTCAAGTGTGAATTTGGTTTCAAACTTTGTAGTGCAGGAAAAGAATAATGATAGCTTGGAAAATATTATGAAAAATTTCTGGTTATCTGAGAAAATTACTGAAGAGGTAGTTCCTCAAAATAAAGAGTTTGAAAAGGCTGAAAAAAGTTTCCAAAATTCAGTAAAGTTAGAAAACAATAAATTTTCAGTTGACATTCCATTACAATGCCCTTTAGAAGAATTAAATATCGGTGACTCATTTACACATGCCTTGCAAAGATTTCATACACTTGAGAAAAAGTTTGAGACCAATCCAGACTATTTTCAAAAATATAAAAAATTCATTGATGAATATGTAGAGTTGGGTCATGCCAGGGAAGTTGACATAAGTCATTATGATGTCCTGAATGATCCAGTGTATTTTCTTGCACACCATGCAGTACAAAACATGCAAGATAATATTAATTAAGTTTTTTAGATATATATAAAAATAAGTTAGACATTAAAAAATTATATTAGTAAAATTGTGTCACACCTTCTGTGTTGATTAGAACTTAAAATATGTATGTTTATAAGTTTGTATGTATTATCTCAAACAAATATTTCTGTAAAATAATTTATAACTTAAAAAGTAAGGAACCCAATTACCTATGGTTGGTGCACTTTGCCCGCCCCAACTTATGTTTAATACAAAACATAAAATAGTAATAAATACAATGTAATAGTAGTTTTTAAGTTGTTGTATATAGCAACACTAGAATAATTTTTTCTTTATATTTTGACCACTTCCGGTGGCCATCTTAAACACTTACATTTCATCTGTGCTATGAACAGAGATACATTGCTTTCTATAAAAGTAAATAAATTACTAAAAATTCCTTTAGCCTTTTATTTAACAATTCCTAATAAATTGTATGCATGAAATCAATTCTTTACCACAAATATAATAATAAATACATAATAGTACATTGTTACCCTAGGGTTGACACTTATTTAGTCCCGAGACGGGGTTTGGCGCCCGAGTATAGCGAGGGCGCCAATAGTTCGAGGGACTAAATAAGTTACATTCACCCAAGATAAGCACTGTGCTTTTCATTACGAATACAAGGAAATGTAACTAAAAATATGAGAAAACAAATGAATCTAATTGCCGCTATTTTTTTTTTTGATTAACAATATTAGTCTATCTAGGACAGGCGAAAGCCATAAAGCCATACTACCTTGTCTTTCTTATTTTTTGACTTCAGTGTATTGCCGCGAATCCGATTTTTTTTACCTTCAGCATTTATTTTGCTCATTCTGCTGTAATCATGGTTCAATAGTCACGTGATAGCTGTCAGTTGAAAACGATTCTACCTAGGGCTGAAAAGTATCATTTTTAACCCGTTCTTCAGGCAACTTTAGACCTACTTTCCGAGTGTGAGTAATGAAAAATACTTTAATAATTACATGGCATTCATGAAGATAGGTAATAATTGGACAAAGCCGGGGCGTGTTGCTAGCTATTAATACATAGAGACAAGTTCATTACGCTATTCACATAACCATAATAATGTTGACATTACAAGCTCCCTTGTAGTTCTGTTTGTCTGACAATTGTTTCCGTAATGAAGGAAATGTTGAGTCAAGAGTCAACATCGACATGAGAACAAGTTTTTGTGTTCCTTGTGTACTGCGAGAGATAATAATAGCACAAAATAATTAGTATCACAGGTTGTTACAGTATAATTTTACTATTATGATAAATGGGAAAGTCTATGTGAATGTTTGTTACTACTTAAGTTATTTAGATGAAATTTGGTACGTAGATAGCTTAGGATCTAGAATAGGACGTAAGCTATATAATTTGGAAATTTTAATCTCTGAGTGGGTTAAATAGGGTGGTAAAGTTTGTATGGAAAATTATTTTTCCTTGGTTCAATTTACTCAAAACTCGGTAGAAATAAACTACAAAGTAAATAATTAGACACGTATTTTTTATTACGAAACTATCCCTAGGTGGCGGGTATTATATTTTTGTAATAAGACAAATAAATTTCCGTGCAGGCGAAGCCGCGAGGCGCAACTGGTACAATATATATCTATATTATAGCCGCATCGCTACTTGGATTAGACAGAAAAAAAGGGAAACAAAACTGAGTTAGATGGCATTCATCATTTTGGCCAAAATGTGCCCTACGTCAATAAAATGACAGGTATCGATAAAAGTGTAATAAAATTTAACTACCTAATTAAAATACACTTTATACACTTACTTACATTAATAAACTAATACTTAAATACAATTGGTGTATTCACAATAGTTATAATTTATAATGATACTCTTCACTACATAGTATAAAACAAAGTCGCTTTCTGTGTAAATGAACTACTCAAGAGGAAGGTTCTGAGTAAGGATAATAAAACCGTGCGAAGCCAGAAGAAGGGGCGGCGGGTCGCTAGTTTAGTTATATTTGACAAAAGACAAAATACTTGCATGAGCCTCAATCACACTAGATGATTCTTGTTTGTGAAATTGTCAGTAAAAGAATCAATTTGTACCGATCTGGTCGATGCGACGCGTGACCCGAGAGCTGGTGAATATCTGGCTCAGCGCATCAGCATTGCCATACAGCGTGGTAATGCAGCCAGTGTCTTGGGGACGCTTCCGACTGGTATTGACATGGATCAATTGAGCTACCTTTAGACTGTTTGCAACCGTCTGCAGTTAGCTCAATGGTTTCAATTGTAAATACTAGTTGTAATTTTTCTATTCCTTTGCTTGTAATTTTCGTTGTTAATAAAGATCTATAACATTCAATTTGTACCTAAGTAGGTACATGGATCTACAATCGAACTTCAAACCTAACATTTCTTTGATCAAAGAAAACAATGTTCTTTATTTGACAGGCTTATTCGACGCAGCTGAAATCGACTTTGAGTTGTATTGAAATAACAACCGTTGCTTTGTTTTTATCCAGAAAAATAAATAAAGTGCATAAAAACATTCATGGTAAAATTTTTGCATGGAATTGGTTTGTTTTTCGGGTTGACTAATTCGTTAGATTAGTTTTTGACATGTCAAAGAAATGTGGGACAAAAGTTTCATTGGCTTTGTAACTCAATTCGTATTTTTTCGACATTGGTTCCAGAATCCGAAATATTTTGTGTGAACAAAGTCATTTATGAATAAACAATAACTTACTGACTTAACAATAACTGATAACAAGTTAAATAACAAGCAATGTAATAACTTAAAACAAAAGCACAAACTACAACAACGCTTTATTGCAAACACACTGCAAAAAAATTGTGTGTATAATTGTTGTATGTATGTAACCCATTTCAATTAATTTAAAATTGTAATGTTAAATATAATTGTTATTGTTAATTAATTGTTATACATTAATTTTATTGTTCCTAGCTACCTACTGCAAGTTGCTAGCTACTTCAAGGGTAAGTGGCGAATAAGAACTGTCACTTTTTGTTTGTTTGTTTTGATATAGCTCTGTACAAAATCTCTATCTAAATAGGTAGAATAGTAGAATAATAATAGATTTCATGAAATGAATAACAATTTAAATATCTCTGAGGTAAAAGAAATAAAAAAAGTCAGGTAAAGGTAAAAATCATTGAAAATTCAGTCTTTGAAAGTTCAATTCCAAAAATCCGCCCTTTGATGTTGGTCAGGGCGGGCGGCGGCGGCGGGCTGAAATCGGAAATCGGAATACGTGACTGGAATTCGGAAAAACGGCGGTTATTCCAAAAAACTGATGAAAATAAGCCTTAACGATGGTTCGGGCTACACCAGTGACAAAATTTAGGAGACTATTATCATCGATCATAGTTGATTCCGGTTTTACTTTTTTAGTATCTATTATTCTAAAAAATCAAAATATCAAGCCATTCGTAGTATACCCAAAATAATAGCACAGTAAAACCCTCAAATAGTAGTACCCTCAAATTATCAGAAGAATCGAAATGATGGAAATGACACTTAAAAACCAAATTAAGTCAGCACTCCCAAAAGCCCAAAAGACCCCGAAACTCCCAAAGCTCTCAACTAATTCTTCCAATAGGTACGTGAGGTAGCTTTAATCCAATTCGGGCTGTTCTCTTTGTGAGCATTCAGTAGACGGACTTATCTTGAGTTTCTCCGTGACTGTTTTGTCCGGTAGCTTTTGTACTGAGCCACGTTTGCAGTGAAGTGAGCGGTTTGCTGTTGTGGACAACTTCAGTACGATCTAATAACCTCCAAACTAAACAACCTCTAAACTTTGGATTTCAATGCAACTCGAATTCGAACTTGGTCTTGTTGGTTTGTCATCTTAGGTAACGTAGATAGCTTCATCATCATCATTTAAATCAAATTATTTATTTGGTGAATAGGTACATTTATATTTATGTTTTGGTTATAAATAATGCTGCATAATCCACACAGCGTCATGTAGCCCCAAGCTATGTAGAGTTTGTGTTATGGGTACTAGATGACTGGTAAACCTAACAAAAAAATATTTTTATTATGCTTAGAAAACCCAGTTATGTTATGAGCTTATAATGTTAACATTAAGTATCAAACCTAAACTGCACCCGACTAACTCCTTCGGTGGTGGGTGGGTGACCTTTCAGTTTTTGTAGAAAACATCAATAAATTAATTATAGCTCTTTTCCAATTACAGTCCAATTGAGAAACTCCTAATTTTTTAAAATCGTTTGAAAAGACATTTATTTGCGATTGCTCTTCTACATAGGGTTGCCAGATAAAAAATAACCTTGTCAAGGGAAATTACTTGAACGACCAGCGTTTACCTGCTAAAAAAACATTAGGGTCCGTTTGTCCTAAAAATCTACATTTCTTCACCAATGGAATCCGTGTCAATTAGGTCTATTAGGTATATACTGGATACGAGGCATGACGCAAAATTCCGGAACATTCCTTCTCGGCCATCTGGCAGGAAAGAAGATTTTAGAATGAATGAATAAAAAAAAATATGTAAGTATGTTGTACGTTTTGTGTTTTACATTTCGGTGTGAACGTAGCTGCTTCGATCCCGGTAGCCTTTCGGCTCATTTACATCTGAATGGCGCTCGGGCGGCTATTGTTTATTTGGATGTTATATAAACAACTTTGTATATAACTTTATGCGCAAACTGTTTAATCCTCTGCTACAGAATATTCGGAAATGCGTGGCTCGGATCGGCAACGGTAAATGCAATTTTAAAGTGAAATAAACATTGGTATTTGAACTGTACAACCAGGTTTGTTATATTGTGGAGCGTCATTAGGTAGTGTGGTTTTGGTAATTTAACAAAACCACGCTACGCTGCTACGCGGATTTTATTTTAGTTTGGTGAATTTAAAAAAAACATTATATCTTTTTTGTACACCAATAAAATTAAACACAAACTTAACAATATAAAGGACATGTACATGTGCTTAACGGACATGTGCTTAAAGGACATGTGCTTAACCCTAAAAGAGTTTTCTTAAGAATTTAATTTTAGTGGTGTCTTTTTACACCCAGCTGTATATTAATACACTGACGAAGACTATCCAAATTAACATGGTGAGGCCTAGAAAGTGTTATTTCATGATACATTTTTTTTAAATTCATATTCAAAAATCTACAAATCTCCTTAAATCAGCGCCCACAATGGCTTCAACAAAAAGCCCAAAGTTACTTTGGTTTGATATATTTGTTCCATAACTTTTAGTTAGTGATAGTTCAGGCACAGAATATGTACCTATAAAATAACACTTTCAAAAGAGAAGATAAGAGGTTTCCAATAACAAATATTTGCAAATTGTACAAACATCAAAGCGGGAATTGATTTTCGATATTGTTTTTCCTTTAGGCCACGAGTTGGTAAATCAAAAAGTTCAAATCCAATAACTGAGGGCCTCCTGTATGATAGACTCAGATTGAAAAACTTTGATGTCAATTCCATGTTTTTTGTTTTGCCTACTATAAAATACAAACAATTCTTATCTCTACTAATATTAAACGCGAATGTATGGATACTTGCTCCTCTTTCCGCAAAAACTACTAAACGCATAGGTACATAGTTCTGAAATTTGGAATAGACGTGGAATTCAGTGACGTGGAATCTGGGCTGGCCCTGATCTAGATGCTGATGTGGGAATCGTCTAGCATTCGAATTTCTAATGATAGACAATTCCCACATTACTATTTTCATTAAAAATTTTAAGCTTGGAGGTATTAAAGAGTAGATAAGACAAACAAAGTACAAACCTACAAGAAAAAAACATATTTTCCGAGTTGTATTTTCATTCAAAATTATTATTTCCAACACCAAACCAATATGAACTTTCTCTCAATAATATTTGTTCGCGCTTCCGAATTCAAAAACTTTTTCCAATTATAAAAACACCAACCTAAAGTCAAATTCACACCAGAAGAGTGAAGGTGTAATAAAAACAGCAGGCATGCGAGTCGGACTTGTGTATGAAAGGTTCCGTATCATCACTACAAGTATAAAAGAAAGTAGCTTTCCGTTGTCTGTCTGTCCTTCCCTATGTATGCGTAGATCTTCAAAACTACGCAACGGATTTGGTGCGGTTTTATAAATAGATAGTGTGATTTAAAAGGAAGGTTTATATTATGTATGTTCAATGTATGTGCGAAGATTGGGCGAATCGCTCATCTGTGAAAATTTTATTCTTTGGGTACGGAACCCTAAAAAGACAGACGCGGTATTCGAATTCCGAATATGACAGGATAGCTTTGCCATTCAAATTTCGAACATCCGCCGCACGTTGTCATTCAATCTGGACCCGATGCATTCGAATTGTGAAAAATTGAAGAATCGAAAGCCATTGACGATTCGAGTCTTGATTTTTACGTGTTAATAGTTTTCAACTGAAATTCTTGTGACTCGTCCCTCTTATTCAGTTGAAAAAGAAATACTCTAATACAAAAAATCGTTTACCTGGTTAGGCTAAAATTACTTACATGGCAGAGACTCTCTTCAGTCATCTAACCAGGTAAACGATTTTTTGTAATAGAATATTTGGATTAGATGTCTGGCTGATAATATAGTGAGTGAGATATTTTCAATGCATTGAATAAAAACAACCATGCTTTTTATGTTGTTTTTTTTGCGTTACACAAAAGTTACGTACCAATGTCAAGTAATCACTACATAGTTTATATAATAACTAGTATAAAATAAAGTCGCTTTCTCTGTCCCAAAATCCTTATGTCCCTATATCCCTATGTCCCTTTGAATGCTTAAATCTTTAAAACTACGGAACGGATTTTGATGCGGTTTTTTTAATAGATAGAGTGGTTCAAGAGGAAGGTTTATACGTATAATAAAACCGTGCGAAGCCGGAGCGGGTCGCTAGTATAAAATAAACAACAAAATAATTTTTTGTGTTTCCATTAGGATCAAATAAGATGAGTATCACACAGCGCCATCTACTGTCTATGGAAACTACTTTTTTTAATGTTGTTATGAAAAGCCCTCATTCGATTATGAAGAACTTCACAGATTACAAAATATTTATAATTCAGACGAACTGTAGTAGGTAAGGTATTTTGTTTACAATGTTCTGGGAAAGTTGATTCGGATTTGATGTACAAAACACTAAATTTTGATGAATTTAACCTTTTTTTTCTAAATCACGTTGCATCATTAAATCTACCAATAAAATAAAGCATCATAATTATTTCATCACTACGTCCCTTACTACTACTATGTCCATTTGAACGCTTAAATCTTAAAAACTACGCGGCGGATTTTGATGCGGTTTTTTTTAATATTTAGATTGATTCAAGAGGAAGGTTTATACGTATAATAAAACCGTGCGAAGCCGGGGCGGGTTGCTAGTATAGGAATAAAAAAAATAACAAGTAGTAGGTATATACAACTGAAACCATTGAACTAACTACAAACTATTGCAAACAGTCTAAAGGTACCTAGCTCAATAATTATATACTTAATGTTTAAAAATAATGTTTGTCAATCCACATAGCATCATCTAGCCGCAAGCTAAGCAGAGCTTTTGTTATGGGTACCTACTAGATGACTTTTACACATACTTAATACACAATATATACATAACTTGTTATTTTGTTACAATATATAATGTTAAATATAACTCAATCAACTATTTTACGCAGCGATTCAATGAATATCTTTCCATTTTACTTTTTTTTAATTTCTTGTATGTGCTGCTGGTTTTCCTTAAATAAATAAATACAAAATCTAGGTCTAAACATGTGCCGTAGAGCACTTTTAAATACGTGTGAAAACTACATAATATGTATGACCACTTAAAAATGGAGGCGAGGTAAGCGAGTCTAAAGTTTTTCCATCTATATGGAAATTACTCGTTTTATTGAGTTTCAAAACATGGAGGTTAAACTTGGCCGAGTTGGCCTTCCGTATGTTGCCATGGTCAGAGAGTGTAATTTAAAAAATATATTAATTTTCAAAGCAATTGAGATAACTCCTACAAGAAAAAGCACAAGACAAAGCATAGACAAAAAGTGATAAAGACTTTCTATTGGATGTTTGGAAAAATATTATGTAACTTTAATTATTGTTCAAGGTTGTTAAATTTTACTATTCTAAGTGCATTACATATATATGCCTATTGAATAAAGAAAATTTGAATTTGAATTGAATCTATAATGTTTGCAACAGTTTGTAACTAGCACCACTGTTTGTAAATTACGGGTTATAAAAGTTTGAGATTAGAAGTTTTGTTCCGTTTTGTTTTAAAGTAGTATGGAGAATGGTTATGACCCGAACTTTTCAGTAATTCTAATATGAGCATAATTTATAACACATGTTTCAGGAATTAAATAAACCACAAAAAATTTAAATGGGTCGATGGATCGGGGCCGAATTCGACTAATTCAAAACAAAGGTCTCAATAGCGTCGATTTCGTCGCCCAGATACTATCAAGATGGCTAAAATGACGCAAAAATAGAGAATTTCATAATTAAAATGTCAAAAATTGTAGTCATAATCATAATCGCCACAGCTATGAATGAACCTTAAAACGTTTGTGCTAGAAGAATACCAAAAAGAGTCAAAATGACAAAATTACCGTGTTAAAAACTGTCAATTTGACACGATAATATTCAATTTATTTAGTGGAATTCGGGCCCAGGATAATCGTATAGTGAACGCGGGTAAAGCCACGAGCTGAAAACTAGTCTCCCGTAATTTTGCCTCCCATCCCTCTCCAGCTAGGTTTGAAGTTAAAACACGATAAAGAGTAGCATTCGTTTGGCGGCCACCTCACTCGGGTGATCGTTAGCACTGTGATTGTATGCCCCAACACTAGCTGCTACTATTGTCCCAGCCTTTACGAATCTCCTAGGGCAAGAATAAAAGAATGAATTAGTAAATCAATATCTCTATTTCTTTAGGCTTACGAAATAAGCACTTAGTCCAGTCAAATTTTAAACTATAGGTATATAAATCATCAAAATAATAAAATAAATAAAGTGATAATTGATTTTCTCTTCGCTTCTTCTTATCTAATCTTTTGTAAAAACAATTTAAATAGAATTCAAATTCTTTAAATAATTGGTGATTCGTGCGAAATTGAAATTTATCAGCTGTTTGTAATATTTAATGCGTTTCACATGACAAGGAATATAAAATGAAGCCATGCTTTACTAATTTCTATTTAGTGCTAATTTCGGAGAAATTAATAATAGCTACGTAGTTATACGAGATTTATTACTGATAATAAACATATTATTAGTTACCTATGATTTTTCATAACATATGTGGTGAGAGAAAAGGTTACGTTTTATGGAAAACCACTTGTCTGGTACATACTTATTTTCCTTACAAAACGCAGAAAATAATAACAACCGCTAAAATATTTTATATCGCGCATATATGTGTCAAATTGCGCTACCTTCATCTCTAAATCCTAGTTTAGTTTAGCTAATAGTAGATTTATTTTTATTCCTTTACTGTAATTCCTTTTTTGATAATGCCTCAACTTTTCAGTGTGATTTTCGTTCGAGTTTAAATAGTAAGACCAAAAAGCCCTGGAACCATTTCTCGTTACGAGACCAAGAAATAGACACCACTTGTATTCGCAGTGCTCTCCATGCTTTGGATAACCAACAACATAATGACCTCTACAACCAAACAACCATTGTACTCTATTTTGAGTACACTAAAGCTGAATTTACAATATTTTCCATTGAAACTAAAGATCTTTGAGATATCTTTTCGAGGAATTAGGAATATGAGAAGTTTGATGTTTCTTTTATTTGTTTTTTTGATGTTGGCACTTACCGTTTGATGTTGGCTCAACTGGTATGCGACAGTTTGAGTATTATTTTCCTGTTTCCTAGAAAAGTAATTTTCTTTATTCTTACGTCAAGGTAAACTTAAAGCTATTGTTTTTCTTATTTATCGAAGACCCACAGCTTATAAATGAAAATAGGTAGGAAAAAACAAAGAACCAAATACATGGCTTTCACGACTACATTATGATGTAGTAGTATATAAAGAGTATAATAGAATACACTTTTACTTCACTAATAAAAAAGGCAACGTTTCTGAAAGATCATAAGAAAAGCAACCTTTTTACCCAACTACGCTAAAAGGAGCGTTATTAGGTAATTGATCGACTTTATTCAACCATTGAAAAATCAAGCCTAATTTTGAATAGACTGTAAATAACAAAATTAGAATTTGATATTAAAAAGTAATTCTAAATATTTTTGCTTCAAAAAGCCCGCCTTAACTCTCACATGTTACATTTTCTGGGTCCAAACCATAAATTTAGGAAGTGTACGAAAATTTTTAACATTTTCGTCGAATCAAACACTTAAGTTCACCTTCCTATAGCCTATAATACAGACTACACACCTCGTTAACACCAAGCTTTGCCAACGATCAACTAAAACTAACACTGTTTTGATAGTAAATTGTCAATTTCGCTGCATTCACAAGCCTGATTACATGAGCCGTACCCTGATTCACTATCAATTGCTGTGGCTATTGTCATTGAAGTCAAACTCTCGAATAGTTCAGATAAGGTAGACACTTATGTACTGATATTTATATATACTGATGATTATGTTATACCTAACTTAAAATTAAAAACATAAATATAACTAGAATCCGCCCGCTAATTCGCATTTTTTTCTATGGAATCGTTTCAATTACTTTCCCATCGAAACTGATTTATTGGATGAAAAATAGCCTAGCCTAGTATTATTCCAGGTCAACAACTACGTCTGCTCAAAATTTCAGCCTGTTCCGTTATGTAGTTTTTGCTAGAAAGAGGAACAAACATCCACACATCTATACAAACTTTCACGTTTATATATATATTTAATACTATATTATTTAATATATAATATTTAATACTAATATATTTAATACTTGTGACTTTTTTGCCTGATAAACTTCAAGAAAGAAAGGAAGGTACCGGAAGGAAATTCCCGTTTTGAAAATGTTAAAAATGCAAGATTTTTTGCATTTTACATCTTTAACTTCTCGTTATAATCAAAAAGTAAAAATCGCTCAGATTTTTCTACACCTACAATTTCGTCACTTGACGGACTAGCTCATACTACATTCAGCATTCATTGGTTGCTTTTAAAATACTTTCAGAAAAAGAACCAATCAGTGGCGAAAATAAGAGACACAAGGTCTAATTTGTAACGGTCGGTGAAAATTAATAACGATAGCAATCGATCGTGAATCAGCCCAACGATTTAGACGCAGCAGTGGGCTGCAGCTTGTCCAAACAAGATAGTTTATGTCCCTGTTCAATAATGCAAGACTAAGCTGGTCCAACTTGGTTTGCAATTTAGAGGTTTATCAGCATGTTAACGAAGGTATGGTTCTGGTAATCTGGCCAAAACCAAGCTTGTTGGGTGGTCTTTAGATATCTCTAGGTTATGCTAGAAATTTGAAGCCACAAGACTAAGGTGCTTAAGGGATTTAGGAATTTGCTTATAGAACATCTAAGTTTTATTAGTTCTAACTCTGAATTATGTCAATAGAAGAATACAGAGTGAGAAATAGCAATGTGCTAATATAATAGACAATTTTAGACTAAGAGGGTAGATCACATAAGTCATGTTAGAATCCTTCACTTGCTTGCTATAAATAATTGCAAACACTATTCATACGAAATCGATTTCAGTTCTCGACTGGTTTTGAGAGATTTGACGGACGCTAATTTTTCGGAATATTGTATTTGTCTCATTTTTTTTGTATGTGTAAGCGAGATAACTATAGATATAGCTCGGAAACTTTTTTCGTAATTAATCTGTATACATTGGTACCTACTAAACGCTGTGTTCACTAAATAACAATAATAATTCATTTATTTTGACCCAATTCCAGTTTAACAGAATATACTAGACGTACCATAATCATTCAATTATTATAATTTATTATTTTAATTACCAACTTTAACTATACATATACTTAAGTAGTTAAATTTTAAGTTTATACTTAGTTAAATTTAATTGTGTTAATTTAATTTAGTGGGCACTGACGGTAGGGCTGGTCCATCAGTTCAAAGTCGCTTAGCGAGCTATGGAAAGAGCTATGTGAGGAGTTTTAATGAATATACATCCGACAGAGAACCAAAGTTATCGACATAGCTCAAAGAATCAGCAAGCTGAAGTGGCAGTGGGCCGGCCTTATCTCGCGAAGAACCGACAACCGTTGGGGTAAACGTGTTCTTGAGTGGAGACCGCTACTTGGCAAACGTAGTGTAGGACGCCCTCCGGCCAGGTGGGATGACGATCTGCGAAGGACTGCTGGCAGATGCTGGATGCGGCAAGCTGAAGACAGGACGCTATGGCGCTCATTAGGGGAGGCCTATGTCCAGCTGTGGACTAATATGGGCGATGATGAAATTTAATTGGACTTTTAGGTAATATTTTTTATGCTACCAATAAATGAACTATTGAACTACCTACAAATATTCTCAACAATGTTGCCCCTCCTAGCCAGCCCAATAATTGCCCCTCGTTAGTAACAACACACTACAATAGGGAAAGGAAAAGCCCGAACGCCGGTGGAATATCGTCTTACCAATTGGCAACACTTGGGGTTGCCAGTGCCCACTTCATTAGTGTAGCCAGTTCGGTCAAATAAATAAATGCTCGTATAATTCTGGACCATCCACACATCATCTAGCCCCAAGCTAAGTAGAGCTTGTGTGAAGGATATAAGATGACGGATTTACTTATTGCAATACCTAACGTGATATTTTTATCACACACTAGCTGCGCCCCGCAGCGTCGCCCGCGGCGAAATTTATTTATTTGTCAAATATCATATTTTTATACATAATATGCTATTCCCGACGAAGACAAATCCAAAAACACAAAAATCATAAAAATCGGTCCAGCCGTTCTCGAGTTATAAGTGTGGTAACAAACACGACTTTATTTTATATAATATATATAAGATAAGATTTAAAACATCCAGAGGATATGTTAATTTTTCAAAATTAGGTTATCGGATGTATTATTCTAGTACCTAACTATCTACATAGCAAATTTCATTTAAATATAAATAAGGAATTAAATTACATTTACCTACACAACCTTTCACATTTGTTTTATGTAGGAAATAAGTAATCTAGTAGATACTCATAACATAACACAAGATCTGTTTATCTTGGGGCTAAAAGCTGCGTGGATTGTCCGATATCATAAAAAATATATTAGCTAAATAATTAACCCATTTGCTAAGCTAAGCTATAACAATAGAAAACATTCTTTACAAAAGCTCAATAACAAATGGGAATCGATAAGCTTGCTCCAATAATGAGAATCTGCAAGACTAGCTTCTTTTGTTCGCTAGTTTACTTTCGGCTTAAGTTGGCTACGCTAAAAGTTTCCACGCCACTGCCGCGATTTTTAAGCGCGATTTGTTGCAATTTAGTAGCGCGATTCCTTATCTCTGGTTTACACTTAAACTTGTTAATTATCAAGAGCGAGTGCCAAGTGCAAGTGACGTTATGATTTCCGATATTTTTTTTACGGAACATTTTGAACTATTACACATGCCATCTTAAAAACAGAAGCATCTTGAGCTTTGCGATTTGAAAGCGCGCGGGGCGGCGCCGCCGCATCTAGTAATTGCGCTCGCAAGACGCAGGAGTCACTTGAACTTGTCATTCGCACTTGTTACATATTTAACAAAGTGTAAATCAGGTATTACAGACAACTGCGTCTTATAAGCGCGATTTTTAGACGCCGCCGGCCGCAACAAGAGCCTCCAAATCGCAGCTGTGTGAAATATGGCATGCGACTTATCGCTAAATTTCAGAACGCGGAAACGCTCCAGACAACTTTAATTGCGTCGATCAAATCGCAGCAGTATATAAGGTCGTCTTAATATAAACATATGTATGCAACAAAAATTTATTACATACATATATCGCAAAAATAGCGCGACACAAGACTCGCTTTAAAATCGCGGCTGTGTGGTGGAGGCTTAAGGACCGGTTTACACTGCCCTCAAGCCGCGCCGTAAATAATATTACTTTAATAATATGCTGTGTTTTAAAAAACTATACCTAAGCTGTGTATTTCAGTTTCTTAAACTGTGTGTAACTTTTGGAACGAAGTGATACATATTCGGCCACGTCGTCACTTACCAGTGAGATTGTGGTCAAACAAATGCCTATTGTTGATAAAAAAAACTTAATAATTGACGACTAAATTTTTATTCAGGTTCTCCATTTACAGAATAAACAAAAAAATGGGTTAAAAAATCTTATTCCACGAGGATGAAGTCACGCGGGATACTAGTCTTAGATAAATGCAGTATTCTCGTACGATGATAATTCACACACTAATGAAAATTTTGCTTAATAACACGGGCAACACCGCGGGGCGCAGCTAGTTCTTAATAACTTATGAAGATTACGGACCACCCATGCGTGTATCACGACATAGATACGAACTTCGCGATTACTTGCAAACTTGCATAGAAGTGAAACTAATCCATCAGCTCTAACTGAATTATTATGGATGCTTTACTACATAACTTGTGACTTCCGTTTCTTACGGAAGTAGTTGTGTAGTGCGGGAGGTGTGTGGTTTTAGTTTGTACATCACTGATTTGGTGGAGCATGTAATTAAAACCTGGTAGAGTGACATTAATTCACTTTAAGACGGATTAAATAAATTAATTAATAGATTAAAGCTTATTTGATCCGATATTTTAAGTAAATCTGACACAATTTACTAACTAGGTAATTTCTATTTTATTAGTGTGTCTTTTTATGAATTTTTGCCAAAATATAAGGTGTTAATGTCAAAAATTCCACTACCTTTACAACAAACTACTAAATCACAGATATAAAGGGAGATTTACAATCATTGCAACAGATTTCTCAGCTTATAATAGGTATACACGCACCCAGATAGTTAATAGTACATTGTTACCCAAGGGTTGAAAGTAACTTATTTAGTCCCGAGACGGGGTTTGGCGCCCGAGTGTAACGAAGGCGCCAATAGTTCGAGGGACTACATAAGTTACTTTCACCCGAGGTAAACACTGGCTTTTCATTACGAATACAATGAAATATAAATAAAAAACATGAGAAAACAAATTAATCAAATTGCCGCTAAATTTTTTTATATGTTATTCCATCTAGTCCATCTAGTGGTTTCTATTTCGCCTCTTCCACAAGTGGACAAAAAATTGAGGCGAATTAAATTTGACTTGTCTAAGTGCTTATTTTGTAAGCCTAAAGAAATAAAGATATTCATTATTGATTATTATCTAGGACAGGCGAAAGCCATAAAGCCATACTGCCTTGTCTTTCGTATTTTTAGAATTCAGTGAATTGTCGCTAAGGCCATTTTTTTTTAGCTTCGGCATTTATTCTGCCACTATCATGGTTCAATAGTAACGTTATAGCTGTCAGTTGAAAACGAGTCTCCCTAGGGCGGAGAAGTATCACTTTCAACCCGCTCTTCAGGCATGTTCAGACCTACTATCCGAGTATGAGTAATGAAAATTAACTTTAATAAATCTCTCACAAAACTAATAACTACTACTAATTTGCTTACTTATCTACCAAAAGATACAACTTTTTAGCCTTATCTGACAATGGGTCTGAAAAACTAGGTCCTTATATTAAAATACAATTTCAGAAAATGTATAAACTGAACAAAAACTCCTGCACTAAAAATATACAGAGCCCATTACGAACTAGCCTCACGTCTCCAAACACAACGTATTGAATTTTGGTCACGTAAAATCTTTGTATTTTCTCTCATTCGTGTCTCTTTTAGGGTTCCTTGTAATTTGATTTCTTCACTTGGTAAAAGACTGCTTGACAGACACGATGTTGTGTTGGTTTCACTCAACGAAGAAAAAGGAAATGGTTTTTACAAACAAAAAAGTGGAAGTAAACATTTTACACACATTTTTATTTTATGTGATTTTCTTGAGCCGGAATAAGGGTTTGGCTCAGCATGTGCAAAGCGCTTGATGCTCAGTCAGTTTTTCATCAAATACCTATCAAAAGTTTATTTTTAATTTTTCTTTATTTCGTGTAAGCTTAGGTGTCTACCTTGACTAGAATTAAGACTTACAGGACGCTTGGGAACGTCGGAAATGTCTAATAACGTAAGAAAAATAAAATAAATACATATTTAATTCTGGATAATCTAAGGAACAACATCTAAGTACGAACCTAAGCAAAGCTTGTATTATGGTTACTAGATGACTGATATACTTTTACTAGATATAGGTACATACAAACACTCAGAACTCTGGAACAAATATTTGTAGATCGTACGAACATTCGTTCGATGGCGAGTACAGTACAATACCTACATTTTCACACAGAGATCTTTATTATGAATAGAAAACACCCATAACATTGGAACAATAATTTGCAGATAAAGTGAACACTGATTTATTTTTGACTTTTATATTTTAACAAGCGACCCGCCCCGGCTTCGCACGGTTTTATTATACGTACCTATAGACCTTTCTCCTGAATCACTCAATCTATTAAAAAAAAACACATCAAAATCCGTTGCGTAGTTTTGAAGATTTAAGCAGTCAAAGGGAAATAGGGACAGAAAAAGCGACTTTGTTTTATACTATGTAGTGATGATAAATACACAAATAAACAAAAAATCTTTAGTCTGTTGCAATGACCAACCTTCAATATCACTACATAGTTTAAAACAAAGTAGCTTTCTATGACCCTATGTATGCTTAAATATTTAAAACTACGCGACATATTTTGATGCGGTTATTTTAATAGATAGAGTGATTCAAGAGGAAGGTTTATACGTATAATAAAACCGTGAGAAGACGGGGCGGGTCGCTAGTAAAACTATAAACTAATTATTTAAAACTATCGCTTACATTTCTCAAAACATACGGGTCCAAACGACATTCCTTGCTCTTGGTATAATGTAGTTATATACAACTGAAGACGTAAAGTCTCCTAAACAAAATTAGGTACAGCTCCTCTGACCTACTTAAACCTAAATAATGATGGAACTTGTCCTGTCCATGTGTTGCCAGGACGGTCTTGAAAAGTTTTATTACACTTTGTAGATGTCGCACAAACTCTTCACTTTTGGGGCTAAGCTGATGCGACTGTCATTTCTAACATAAACGTTGTGAGACAACTAATGGAATTGATAAATAAAAATATATATTTATTTTCGATGAAAACTTGTACTTATTGCAAAAAAACACTGAAAAAACAAACAAAGAAGTTGAAAAATGTCGTCTGTTTTTCTTGTGTAGGTAATATACCTACGTGTAATGTAAGTCAGAATGAGAAAATCTGATTAGACATTATAGTTGAGAGATATGTGTAATTATTTAAATGTTACTACTGCTTTATAGGAATCTTTATGAGTTATAACAAAATAATGTAAAAGTAGTTGGTAAAACCAAAACATAAATCCATTTAAATACCATAGACACTTCAAAATTATTATAAAAAAAAACTGAATCACCGACTTTTGAGAGAAAAAACTAGCTCAAAAAATTATTGACGATTTCATCATCACAGAACCGAAACACGTGAAGTTGTATTTTGGAAAGAAGGTAATTTATTATTCCAGCAAAAGCGCCCACTAAAGTGAGATTTTTCGAAATTCACAACCCAGGAAAAAAACCCACTAACGATTTTCAAAATACACAGCCTAAAGGGGTAAAAAGGGATAAAAACAATTGTATGAAACTGTTTAATGCGTTGTGAGCTTTTATGGAAACTCTGTCGGAACACTAAAGATGCAATATAAAGAGAAACTTTTTTGAGAATTTTGAGATTCAACTCTTAAAATGGGTAAAAAACTAGGCCTACGAGGATGAAGTCGCAGGATACTACTAGTCATAGATAAATGAGCTGATTCAAAAGATTTCACTGGAAATTTAAGATCAAAGTAATCTTAAGCAAAACAAAACATTATGAGCAAGCTTGCAATTAATTTATCAAGTCAGAAGCTTACAAGCCAAACTGAACTTTCTCTATCCAGCATAAAACTTACTCTACCATAACACTTCCAAGTCTCTACATCATTGCCGATGATGCTAAGTTACGTCAAGCCAAGTTTTTTATTATTTTTATTGCTATTTATTGCAAATTGAAAGAGCAGACATTACGTGAATGGGTTATCGGGACACAAACTAAAGGGATTCGTTTTGCGGATAAATGTGGTGTATCTCTGTTATTATGTTTTGTTATAGGCCTTTAAGTTATAGCCATCTTGGCTCGTGGATATTTTGGTCTGAAGGTCATAGGTTTGACTCCCAATTAACAACTGCAGTAGTGAAAGAAAAAATGATTCCTAGCCCTAGATTAAAATAAATAATTCTGGACAATCCACACGCATCATTTAGCCCCAAGCTAAGCCGAGCTTATGCAATGGGTAATATATTATTATAAATTAATTAAGTTAAATTACTAAATAATGCTGGACAATCCACACAGCATCATCTAGCGCCAAGCTAAGCTATGCAATGGGTAGAATCACTACATAGTATAAAATAAAGTTGCTTTCTCTGTCCCTATGTCGCCTTGAACGCTTAAATCTTTAAAACTACGCAACGGATTTTGATGCGTTTTTTTTTTAATAGATAGAGGATGGTTTATACGTATAATAAAACCATGCGAAGCCGGGGCGGGTCGCTAGTATTATTATAAATTAATTAAATTAAATTACTAATATTATAAACGCGAATATTTATCATGGATATTTGAATTATATTTAAATGGATATTTGTTACTCTTCCACGGAAGTATTTACTAAACTGATAGCGCTTTAATTTTGAATAGACGTAGTTCTAGCCCTGGAATAACACATAAGCTACTTTTCATCCTGTAAATTAGTTCCCATGGGATAAAAATAGTCTTGAGACGTTTCCATTGAAACAACGCGTGCAAAGCTGCGGGCATATGCTAGTAGATTATAATAATATAGTTGTTGAGAATTGACAGCATTCTGACTTTGACATTGACGCCTTCGACCTTTCGACGACCTCTTTCTGTCAAATGTGTCAGAGAAAGATCGTTAATTTTCATTCGGTCTTAGATTTTTGAACAGAGAAGATACTTAATTGCTTATCCCGCTTTCCTCGATTAATAGTTAAATTTAATTTCGTGTCGTGTTGTAACTATTAAAAACTCATAAGCTTATACTAGCCCGTGAAGTGTGTGTGACTGTCTGTGTACGAGATTCCACCCGTTGGCTCTACTGCTACTGCTCCGACCGGCCCCCCTGAGCTAGCGCTTAGCTTGCCCGCCAGTGAAGTACGGATCTGAAAGGTATAGTTACAGCCGCAACGCCCCGAGGAGTCCTGGAAGGAGCTGAGTAGTTCGACGCGCCAGTCCTCATAAGGTTAGTGGTTTTTCGTAGCACATCATACCGCATCACTCACATCGTTCACGCCCTACCTATCATCTCAATAAGACTGAATCACCTTTTCGATTGTGTCGACACAATTTTCAAAGTCACACATCAGTTCATCATACACATAATCCATTTCGCAATTACAGTCCACTACTCATAAAACCTAGCAATCGAACATTTGGTCCTACGACCGGATAAAACCCGCATAGTTCCTAGTTATTTTCCTTTGTTTAACTCTAAATTGCTTCGGTATTATTGATTTAAACATTAACATTGTCATTTGGTTTTCCAGAAATAGTTTCTTTGTTTCGTTGTGTTAAAAATAATGCGGGTATAAAAATATTTAATTTCAACTGTCATACAAAAGTTTTGCTCGGTTGTCTACACTTGCAACTTGAAGGAACGTCAAGTTGTCAAGGTAGAATTTCGTTGTGTATGGTATCAAATCATTCATTCATCAAACCATTCACTCACTCAAAACTAAAGCTAATTTTGTCTGTGGTATTGTTTGTTTACATTCATCGTTCATTTTCGTTTTGCCTTGCATGTTTATTTGGTTTTAGGTCATTTTCATTTCATTTTTTGTAAATTATAATGGAATCTGATAGGGAAATGAGCCGCGACGAACGCGGTCCTAATCAACACAGAGTCGCGCGGGATTATTGCTACATGCGTATGGAAATGCTTTCAGAATCTCCAGCGGTGACCGGAATTAGTGTTGAGGATATTAATGAGATTTCAAGGGATTTTCACGCAGCTCAAATTCGCGTTTTAGAATCAATGTCAAAGGCAGAAAAAAGTGCTGAATTTGCGCATACCATCACATTTGATAAAAAGTTTTTAAGTCTTAAATCTAGAATAATGCATGCAAGTAGGGAAAGTTCCATGCCGTCAAACAAAAATTGTTCTGGTGGGCTAGCTAAATTACCCAAGATTACTTTGAAGCCGTTCGATGGGAAACTGGAAAATTGGGTATCATTTAAGGAGTTGTATGACTCACTTATTCATAGAAGGGAACTGGAAGAAGTGGAGAAACTTCACTATTTATTGTCTAGTGTTCAGGGAACAGCCTATGACCTCATCAAAAATTTCCCACTGACAGGTAGTAGCTACCAAGCTGCCTACCGAGCTCTGCTTAAATATTATGATAGGAAGCGGAACATAGCCACTACTTATTATGAAAAATTGCTTAAATGTGAATCGGTTAGGAACAAAAGTGGTTCTGAATTGGAACGAATTCATCGCACCTTTAATGAGAACTTGGCAATATTGGCTAGGTATGAGCTACCAAACCAAGATTTTATGCTTTTTCAAATGGTGTGGTCCAAACTTGACTCTGCTACTCGTGAAGCTTTTGAATTGCAACTTGGACCTGATGTCGATATACCACTATTTGATGACATAATGGATTTCTTAGATAAGCGCTCTCGGGCATTAGAAAATTGCTATGGATTTCATAATACTTCAAAACCTGCAACATCAAAGAACAAAACTTCACTAGTGGTTCCTCCTCAACTCAGTTGTGAGTTTTGTTCGAATGAAGGTCACATAGGGGAAGCATGTCCAACTTTTCTGAAGCTGTCTCCTGCGGGACGGTTTAAGGATGTGAAGGATAAAAGGCTGTGTATTTTGTGCTTGCAGCCTTCACATTCAGTTAAAAGATGCTCTGTCAAGATTTTGTGTAGTAAATGTAACCAACGGCATCACACATTACTTCATTTTGAAGAACCAGCTCCTACGCCTTCTGCTTCCCAAGAACAAGAAAAAGAACCTTCGGTGGCCCTAGCAGCATATTCCTACAATGCAGATGCTTTGTTTTCTACTGCCATTGTGTTTGTTAAAAATAATCATAATGAATTTGTTAGAGTTAGGATCCTATTAGACAGTGCCAGCGCATGTAATTTTATAACTTTGTCATGCGCACGTCGTCTGGGATTAAAAATACACTCAAAAGCTCAATCGGTCAATGGCATTGGACGGGTAGCTACCAACACTCTTGGATCGGTCAAGTGTGAGATGGGCCCTGAGGCTCAAAATTCTTCAGGTACCCTAGTTGTGGAAGCCGCGGTGCTCGAGACCATCTGTCAAGATATGCCAGCTGGTCATATAGACATTTCGTCGTGGGAGCACCTCAAGGGGTTAGAGCTTGCTGACCCTGAGTTTAACACTCCAGGGCCAGTCGACATGCTTGTCAGTGTCAACGTCTTGTCGTCGGCATTAAAGCCTGGGCTTATGAAGGGTGCACCAGGTCAGGCCATCGCGATCCATACTATTTTCGGGTGGATAGTGATGGGCGAATGCACAATTGGCACAGACTTCTCTTGTCTTCGCAACAATCCTACTGGTAAAAAGGATTGTTTTTTCGTGTCTAATTTGTCATTAAATGATTCGTTACAAAGGTTCTGGGAACTGGAGAATGTAAATCCACCCGAACCTTCTCCACCTTCGTCAAAATTAGAAACTGCCATCCGTATGTACATGGATGAATCTTGTCGTCGGAATTCTGATGGGAGGTTGGTGGTACCGTTAACCTTTATAGATCCTAATCAGAAACCCAACTTCTCAGACTCTCGGAAGATTGCCTTGAAACGGTTCCTAAATCTTGAGAATAAGTTCAAAGTGAACCCGCAGTTCAAGTCAGCTTATGTCGATTTCATGAAAGATTACTTAGAGAGCGGGCATATGGAGGAGGTGGCTCCTCCTGCGTCTAGTGTTGGTCCCTTCTTTTATATTCCGCACCATGGAATTTTGCGCCCAGATTCAGTCACCACTCCCCTGAGAACTGTTTTTGATGCTAGTGCCAAGGATGCCGAGGGAAGGTCGTTGAATGATTTCGTGGCACCAGGCCCCAAGCTCCAGAAGAGTATTTTCGATATTCTCATTCGATTCCGCTGGCACAAAATTGTGTTCACTGGGGACATAAAGAAAATGTACCGTCAGTTTCTGGTGACGCCTGAAGACACTGATTATCAGCGAATCTTGTGGCGCGAAGAAGCGAATTTGCCTATTCGAGACTTTCGTTTACTTACCGTGACGTATGGTGTGTCGTGTGCGCCATATCAAGCTCTCTGGTGCATGTCGCGTTTGGCATCGGAACTTGATGGTCAATTCCCTCTCGGATCATCGATTCTCCAGCGGGATACATACGTTGACGACGTCGTGTCAGGGGCGGACTCCATTGAGACAGCAGTTCAGATTCGAGAAGAACTAACTGAAATTTTGTCGTCAGCTGGTCTTCATCTACGAAAATGGACTTCTAATTCCGAAGAGTTCCTTGGTGGCTTGCCCCCGTCGGAGTTGTATTCTGAAAAAATGTGCAATTTTGAAGATCTTCAGGATTTATCACTGAAAATACTTGGTATGTTGTGGATCCCCAACGCCGATCAACTCACGTTTAAAACAGCATCAGTTGAAACGAGATGTACGAAGCGGTCCATTTTGTCGGATATAGCCCGTATTTTCGATCCCTTGGGTCTGGTGTCGCCAGTTGTCTTCTTGGCTAAGTACATCATGCAACTGCTGTGGATGGATGGAGTAGATTGGGATGAAGAGGCTCCGCAAGTCGTTTCTGTCGAGTGGCTTAAAATAAAAACCCAATTGCCGTCACTATGTTCAATCGCTTTGCCTCGAAGGATGGTTTCTGAGTTCACCTCACTTCAATTCCACGGATTTTGTGACGCTTCCGAGCGTGGATATTGCGCTGTAATTTACTGTCGAGCGGCGCAGCGTCATGGAATGACTGAAGTGCGTTTGTGTTGCGCCAAATCCAAGGTAGCACCGCTCCGTAAACGTTCAATACCTCTTTGGAGTTGATGGCAGCCGTCCTCCTGGCTGAATTGATGTCTTCTGTGATTTTAGCTTTGAATGGCCTCTATCAGGTCGAAAATATCGTTGCATGGTCTGACTCTAATGTCGCTCTAACTTGGATCAAGTCCTGTCCTTCGCGATGGAAAACATTTGTCGCCAACCGTGTGACAGATATCCAAGATGTCATCCCGCCGAATTGCTGGCACCATGTTCCAACAACCGACAATCCAGCTGACCACGGTTCGCGTGGTTTGCTGCCTGAAGAGTTGATTCGGTGTCAGTCATGGTGGTCGGGTCCCAGTTGGTTAGTGAACCCGCCGGAAGAATGGCCGCAAACATCGCTTATCTTGAAAGATGAGTCTGCACTCGATGAACAGAAGGTATTGACCTTTTTCACAGAGAATAATATGACTTTCGTCGATGGAATCCTTAACCGGTTCTCATCTTTTTCTCGTGTCGTCAACATTCTTGCTTATTGTTTTCGATTTTCTCGTAATTTAAGATTTTCTGCTAAATCGATTGGAGCTCTATCTACGATTGAGACCAACGAAGCATTGCATTTCCTCGTCAAACATGTACAAGAAGTTGCTTTTGCTTCCGAAATTCGAGCGTTGAACCAAAACAGCCCCAATTCGCTTCCAAAGGCGCTTCGAAAGCTTTGTCCATTTTTGGATGCAAACGGGTTGCTGAGGGTAGGAGGTCGTCTTTCGCATAGCGATCTGAACTACAATCAAAAACATCCGTTGTTGCTCCCTCGAGATCACCGCCTGACGCATCTTCTTATTGAGGATTATCACCGGAAGTTCCTGCATCCCGGTCCGCAGACATTACAGAGTCTGTTAGTGCGGGATTTCTGGATACTTTCGGCTAAACGATCAATCCGGTCCGTAGTGTCATCTTGCGTTAAGTGCTTCCGTGCAAAACCACGACTGTCCGCACCGCCGCTTATGGCCAACTTACCATCGTACCGGATAAATCAAGTTAAACCCTTTTCGTCGTCTTCCGTTGATTTCGCTGGTCCATTCGATATCGCTCTAGGACGCGGTCGCGGTGTAAGGACGTACAAAGGGTATGTCTGTGTTTTCGTGTGCACGGTTACCAAGGCGGTTCACTTAGAGCTCGCATCGGAGTTAACTTCCGAAGCCTATCTGGCCTGCCTGCGACGGATCATTGGACGTCGAGGGCGTTGTTCCCGATTGGTATCAGACCAGGGGACGAATTTCGTCGGAGCCAGCAACTTGCTGAAAGACCTTATGTCGCAAGCGTCCCAGACTGAGAGGGTGGAATTCAGGTTTAATCCTCCTGGAAGCCCACATTTTTCGGGGCTAGTAGAGGCAGGAGTTAAGTCAGTCAAAACTCACCTTGCTCGTGTCGTCGGCGGGCAACGCCTGACATATGAAGAATTCAACACGTTGTTGATTCAAATCGAGGCATTATTAAATTCGCGACCCCTGTCCCCCTTGAGTTCGGATCCTAACGATCTTGTGGCGCTGACTCCAGGCCACTTCCTCACTCTTGAGCCACTTACTCTATTGCCCGAAGAGCCTATTCTTGAGGATCATGTTAATCCTTATCGTCGATGGAGACTCATTCAGAAGATGCATCAAGATTTCTGGGCCAGGTGGCACCTGGAATACATACACACCCTGCAACAACGCCATAAGTGGATTGACGCTCGCGACAACATTGTCGTCGGAACTCTCGTGCTAATATCCAACGAGCAATGTAGCCCCATGAAATGGAAATTGGGTCGGGTTACCCAACTACACCCTGGCGCTGACAATGTTTGCCGCGTGGTTACCCTTAAGACTCAATCTGGGGAATGTAAGAGGCCTGTCGTCAAATTGTGTGTCCTTCCGGTAGCTCAAGATGCCAAATCTAATCTGCCGCCATCGAACTAGCTCCAACGGACGGCTTCATCGTAAAGTAATTTTAATTTAGTTTTGTTATAATTAGGTTTAATAATATTGTAAACTTGTTACTACAAATCGTTTATTGTTTCATATTTAGTAAGATTATTTTAATTTTCGTGCATATTTTGTTGAAAATACGCTTCCTGTTGAAATAGCGTATTTTGGTGGTCGGAATGTTGAGAATTGACAGCATTCTGACTTTGACATTGACGCCTTCGACCTTTCGACGACCTCTTTCTGTCAAATGTGTCAGAGAAAGATCGTTAATTTTCATTCGGTCTTAGATTTTTGAACAGAGAAGATACTTAATTGCTTATCCCGCTTTCCTCGATTAATAGTTAAATTTAATTTCGTGTCGTGTTGTAACTATTAAAAACTCATAAGCTTATACTAGCCCGTGAAGTGTGTGTGACTGTCTGTGTACGAGATTCCACCCGTTGGCTCTACTGCTACTGCTCCGACCGGCCCCCCTGAGCTAGCGCTTAGCTTGCCCGCCAGTGAAGTACGGATCTGAAAGGTATAGTTACAGCCGCAACGCCCCGAGGAGTCCTGGAAGGAGCTGAGTAGTTCGACGCGCCAGTCCTCATAAGGTTAGTGGTTTTTCGTAGCACATCATACCGCATCACTCACATCGTTCACGCCCTACCTATCATCTCAATAAGACTGAATCACCTTTTCGATTGTGTCGACACAATTTTCAAAGTCACACATCAGTTCATCATACACATAATCCATTTCGCAATTACAGTCCACTACTCATAAAACCTAGCAATCGAACAATAGTTCTAAAATAATAATTTATTTATTTATTCAGACAATTTATAGAACAATATGTTAGTAAGCTTATAACTAGGGGTTACTTAAACACAATTAATACGTACTAAGTACTAACTATAATATTAAATATTCTTTTATAATCTACTAGCGACCCGCCCCGGCTTCGCACGGTTTTATTATACGTATAAACCTTCCTTTTGAATCACTCTATCTATTAAAAAAAAACCTCTTCAAAATCCGTTGCGTAGTTTTAAAGATTTAAGCAGTCAAAGAAAGGGACATAAGGATATAGGGACAGAAAAAGCGACTTTGTTTTATACTATGTAGTGATATTATATATTATGTTTAAATAATGTATTTGTTTTATTTTTCATTTCTATATTTAAGTACCTAGATGTCTTAGTATGCAGTATTTTTATGATCTCTTTTCTTTCTTTTTGTGTTAGGTTTAAGTATAGTAAAGTGTTCTCTATTCTGTTGTCTTTGTATAGAGTGCCTAAATCTAGAGCTTACTACCTTAAGATCGATAGTAGAACGCACAACCTCTGGTCCAATAGAGCCAGACAAAAATACATACATACTAGCCATAGTGGGCCAGTATGCGGCCATATTAGGGTTCCGCTTCAGAAGCTTGAACACAGCAACACGATCCTAGCCAAGCTGCTTTTCAGCGCTGTTTTAGAATCCCTTTTAGAACTTACGATGTTTTGCTTCTAAATTCAAGCTTTAGATTTCTTTTTTCGAAAATTCAAGGTTGGTTTTTGACAATAGAATAGACAAAATAACGATACTAATAATGTATATTTAATCAAATTAGTAGAAATTTTAAAATAATTATTGAAAAGATATCCTTCTTCTGTCTTTTTCGTAACATCACATAACAAAAGCTGTGCTTGGCCCACTGGTCCATTTTAAGAGGTAATTTGTCCAAAAACAATATCTTATCTAAAATACGCTCTAAACCCCGCTTTTCCAGTATAGAAAGGTATAAAAGTCCTTTAAATTCACAGACTACACACGCTTTTGAGCAATCAAGGCTCGCTGCTTGTAAATTGACATTAGGCATCTACAGAGAGGTTTAAGCAACGAGAAACAAGAATTTTGGGAAACGCTACTTAATTACTGGTGTGAATCTAGGTCACTGAAATTGAAACTTAACATACCTTTGTACACGTGTTATATTTGGTTGATAATCAACGGGGCTTTGTATTGTAGGTACCTATGTTTAAACTCTTTTTTCTTTTGTTCAAATACAATCAATCTTAAACTTTTTGTAATGCAAACTCATTAGTGTGCTCACCTATATACATGGTGTAACAATATACATGTGCTAAGCGAAAAGCTGGGTATTTCTTTCTACCCCCCCGGGGAACAACTTTTGTTCAACGACTTTTCTAATTTCGATTGGTATCTCTGAAAAAACTAAAACAAAGTTTTCACATGGCCAGCTGATTTTTTACGAAGTGACAACCCTAAAATCTGCTGTTTCTTATACTTGCGACGATGACCTCAGTATGGTCACAGAATAGATGTAGAAAAGAGTGACAGATTCATATTCTTGAAATAGAAAAACGCCTACAGCATCATTGAGGCAAATTGTCGTAAGTCATGGCTAAAATCACATTTCAATTTGAAGGTTGAGTTACGTGTAGTTAAACATACGAACTAAACTACGCTAACACAGTTATGTCTTTTTCTAACTGTTTGTTCTTTCTTGTGTGTTGATCTAATCATAATAACCTACTGACTGAATACACATTGATGTCCACTACTGAAAAGAGCTGTGAATCTGGCGGGTATTGCCATAATCACTTGGCTGGGGATTGCTGATCAAAGAAACGGTATAAGTAATTCACACAATAAAAATGCTGCCTTTCATTTGGCGAAGCCCCTTGGTCGACTTTTACGACATCCGACATACGACGAGCTGAGTCGCATGGGTCGGTTAACTTAATTAAAAACTTTACCAAATAACTCTTTCCGTCATTATGTAATTTATCTTTCCGTTCTGTACCTACATTAATCTTTGACACTTGTATTTCCACAAAGGAACGCGACTAAATTTTATTGGCTGTAGCACTATGCAAAACCATGGCAACCAGCCAACCGCCAATCATAGACAAGTTAGAGAACCATTCATTCATTCATTGACTGTCGGCATCTATCAACATGCGATACACCCAGTGATGCCAGATCTACCGATTTAGCAGCGATTTAGGCGTCTACCGATCTACTGATTTATTTCAAAAATTTAGTGAAACCTACCTGATTTTCCCGAGCGCCTTCTAAAATTTAGTGAAATCTACCTGATTTTCCCGAGCGCCTTCTAAAATTTTGTGAAATCTACCTGATGTCCCGAGCGCCAGTAGTGTATTATTGCGGGTTCTGGCTCACTTTTGTAGTGTATAAAAATGTGCCTTATGTCGTATGCGTTAAGGTTGTTTTTATGTTGTGTGAGAGTGTTTTTAGTGTGTTTGAGCTCTGTTTAGGAGGTGTAAAGTACTGCAGCTGGTGTCTGCGATGGCTGGTTTTTGGTCACTTTACGCGTTGTGATTGGGCTAGAGCGACCAGAGGTCAGCTTGACTGGTGGTGATGGATCTCACCACCTCGAGCTTCCGGTTTTGATAACGACTGTGGCGGAGCGCCCCTCCGATTGGAGCGCTAATCGAAGGTCGCCGCCGCTGCGGTGCGGAGAGGAGCACATTGGTAATGTATGGTATTTGTTGCGAACTAAACAAAATCTGTGGTTTTGCGAGTGTACGCACACCTGATAAGGTTCTTGTAAGCTAAGGTGTTATCAATAAAAGTATTGTATGTTTTTTTAAAGTATTTATTTAACCTTATGTAACTATGATACATCTTACAAACTAGATATCTTAAGATTGCTTAGACTAGATAGGTACTAGGTGGGTATATCGCAATGCCCCCACGCAAGAGTGTTTTTACCACCGCGCCGCCGCCGCCATCGCTCGATGAGATAATGTATCTCTTATCATCGCATTCGCACACAATACCTTTTTTCGTTTATTTTGTGATCGTATACATCATGTTTATTACTGACTAACGTGTGCATGTTGTTGTTGTAGTAGCTTTGAGAGATAGGTTAAGACAATTTACGTAATTTTCAAATTGTAACTTTCGCACTACAGACTACGTTGTAACACCCTTGTTTTTTTTTTCACTACATTTTCATATCCATCATCATCATCATCATCATCATCATCATCACCATCCAATAATGTGTAGGCGTCGTCGTACATTTTATTACATTTCATACCATTCTTCATAGGTGATTTCAAATCTATCATTGATTTTTATACAAACTCTTAGATATTGCATGTTTTCTTTTATTTCAAGATTTAGGTATACATCAATTGTATAGTTAACGCATTCACTGCTGCTGCTGCCCAACCTCGATGGTGCGAGTCGCAGGGGCGCACCACCCGCCGCCCCGCCGCCGCCTAATTTTTCGAACATTTCCCCCAAGCATTGTGTACTCAAAGAGTGAGTCATTTATAATCAAACAGTATGCGGTGGTGTTTGCAGGTACATTCTTTTTAAACTCTAACTCAACTTTAATATCAATAGCACTGTTGGTGTTATAAGTGTCACACTGTCTAACGACTGTGGCGGAGCGCCCCTCCGATTGGAGCGCTAATCGAAGGTCGCCGCTGCGGTGCGGAGGAGCACATTGGTAATGTATAGTATTTGTTGCGAAATAGACGAATGATGCCTAAACAAATATCTGTACAGGATGTTAAGATGGTATATTATAATGAACTATGTAAATTTATAAATAGCTGCATCCTGCGTTGATTGATAAATCAAGTACTCTATACCCTATATAATCTAGTAAATGCTGAATATTATTATATTCTAGATTCATTTCAATCTGAGCTAGCAAAGAGAGAGACACCTCCACCAGAGTGTTGTTAAAATGTTGAGTCATTTATTAACATGGGTTATATACTTAAGTTTAAATTCGAGTGATGGTGATGTGAAAAACTTAACTCTTTTCCCTTTTAAAAACGATGTGTTTACAACAGTTTGTCAAGAAAAAACATGGAATTTGCATAATGTAAGAATAATTAATGAAAACACACCATTAGAAATGAAAACGCACTCGTTAAAATTATACTTAACATCCAAGAAAGGAAACACTTCAAGAAGAGTGCTATCGATTCATAGAGGTCAGTTCAAAAATTTTCCAATTTGCGTAACGAATGGAATGCTCTTAGAAAAAGTTGAAATAATCAATGAATATACCAATTTACGCAAGATTAGACATCAAAGAGATATAAGTATGGAACAAAGTTTGCGTAACAATGAATTTCTTCAAATCATAAGAGATGAGAATGGATTAGAAATGACTCTACGTGTAAATAAAAACGCAATGCAACCTACTACCTCTACATCATCATCACCATCATCAACAACAACAACAACAACCTCAACAACACCTCGAAATGTGCGCTGGGATGTGAAAAGCAGCACACCAGCCAACGATGATGTTACAACCTTTTCTTCATCATCATCATCTTCAGAGTTGAGTGGTATAAGTGAAGAATGTGATCAGTACAAGTTTTTATTAACACAAATGATATCATGGTGTTATGATGAAATAGGTAAAATTGATAACTTGATAAGCGAACGTGAAAATTGTTCTAACGCACTTCCTACCAACTCTGCAAAGTTTATCATGAAAACCGCATAGTTGTCGAAAACCACAATAGTTTCCTCCCAAAAAACACCAGTGTAAGTATATAAAGGAAGGTGTGTATTATTACTAACTTTATAACACAACTAGATTCGCTACACGATCGTTGTTGTTCTCTTTTGATTCTAAACATTTTTTTATATTTTGAGGAAGTAAGTTTATTAATTTTTCGCAATGGCTTTAGTGGCATTAAACGAAAATGGTGATAAAGTTTGGGTTAAGTTTTGCGATCTAGAAAAAGATAAACCTCATTTAATATACGATTGTAACCAAACTACATCAAAGTTTGATAAAAGCAAATCACAAACTATACTAGAACTGAGTTGTGGGTTTGTTGCATTACCAGCAAGGTTTAATAATCTTCCTGAAGACCAAATGGCTGTCTTGAAATCTAAAACCATGTGTGTTATCAAAGGGGATAGTGTTGGTAAAAGCTTTAGGGTGAAATTTGTCGAAAAATCCACCTGCAACAGCTTTATATAGGAGAGTTGTTGTGCAATAAAACATGTGAGTAATTCTACATTTTTTTTTTCAGATTCAATTAAGTTATAAAAAAAACATTTGAAATGGATTCTTCAAGTACGTACTTTCCTACTTCTGAATTTGTACAATTTTAAATACATCATGTCTTAATAATTTTATTAATATTGTTTTCTTTTTATTTACAGATAAGGTAACAACAACAACAACAAAGACCACGACAACAATTCACAAGTTGCAATGCATAAATATTTTAAAGACGCATCCCCTTCTATCCTGCTGGACAGCGCCATTGTCTTCATACAGCTTGTTTGAACGAGTGGGAAGATTGCTACAGCAAGTGTACACGTTCACTAGTGATGATGACTACTACAAGATGATTGATTTCATGGATGATGTAGAGGAACATTTCGCTTTTTGTCTTGGTGACAGTAATATAGAGTATAATGAGTGGATGGGGGAACTTGTTAGGGTAGATGATTATGTGTTTACCCATCTTTGTAGTGATACTATTTTCATTCATAAATTCATAGAAGTCTTACTTGTCTGTGTAGCTGATAGCATCTTGTAAGACCATTTCTTCTTTAGAATAAAATACTTTTATACCGTGGTGGTTTCCGGTATTATAAGAATAGAACCCCTCCATTTCTGCCCGTGGATGTTGTAAAAGGCGACTAAGGGATTTTTTTGTTACAGACCAACATTCGTTTTATTATAGACATGGATGGTTTCATGTTGAAGAAGAGTGAATTTATATGTCGTGAGATGGGTGTGTTTGATACACAAATAAAAGAAGCATTTAGTTTATTTTTTGAAATACCTCCAAGACACACGCTGACAGAAGCTGACTCAAGAAATGTGAGTTTTTGTGTAAATCACATACACGGACTAGCTTACAATGATCACTATCTTCGTAATGAAGAAATATTACCACAGAGTGAGGTTGAGGTAGTTTTCTTAGAGTTAAGTAGAGCTGCAGCTATAAAAAATCAAGTTATAGCTTTCAAGGGGGGATCTTGCGAATTTGAAGTCATTAAAAAATGTAAAATTCAAAACTATGTAGATTTAGAAAAATTGGGTTGCGTTAAGTTTGAGAAATTGATTGAACTTTATAGTAGGGATTATTTAAAAACTTGTAATCACCATAGACCATTAAGGAATGGTAAAGAACCTCACTGTCCTAAAGCTGAGGTTACCTATTTTCATAAGTGGTGTCAACACAACTTAAATGATTAATTTTGCGAATGTTATATTTCTACCTATTCATATCTATAATATAGCGAATGTAACTTACTAGCTGTGTGGTGCCGGCGACTTAGAATTTGCACCACCCCATCTCTTCCCGAGGGTGTCGTAAGAGGCGACTAAGGGATGGGGGTAGCGCCCCTCTGCAGTTGCGACTGCTTTAGGTATAGAATAATTTAGATATAGAACCTTTGTATGTATTGCGATCTGTGTTATGTTAACTGTCTATTATAGAATGCATCGCGAAAAAAAAATCACTCTAGATGTTGTGGAACAAATTTATAATCGTTAGTTGTAAGCAAAACCTAATTTTAATCTATGTTACTCGCTCTCTAGATGTAGGACAAATTTATAATCGTTAGTTGTAAGCAAAACCTAATTTTAATCTATGTTACTCACTCTCTAGATGTAGGACAAATCTATAATCACTAGTTGTAAGACAAAAAAATGTTAAAAATTAGTTATAAATAAAACATAAGCTTGCTTCCCACACCAATTGGTATTTTTATTTACATCCTTATCATAAGTTAGTAGGTAGGTAGGTTATTTTAAAACAAGCAGTTATTTTAGTCTTATCTTTCATTCATAAAAATAATGTATGATAATATTACAACAGGCTTATCTTTCATTGTAGTAATACTACTACTACTACTACCGGTTGTGGTGGAATGATGATTACACAACATCTGTTTTATTTATCCAACTTTTTTCATTCAAACCCAACCACTTTACATAGACTTTGTTACCTTTACGTTTTAACACCTTCTCAACAAGATAGATATGAGGATTTTTTACCTTTTGCAACTCTTGTTCATAGAAAGAACCTAAAATAGGTTCATTTTTTACATCTTGCAGTTTATATGTGATGGGGTTAGTATTTTGTACTTTAACAATTTGAAATATTTCCATGCTCCAGTTACCTGTGTAGCTTTTAGAGAATACAGATTTGTATTTACTAATTCTAACATATTCACCTTTGCTATATTTAGCAGGTGGTTTAACTTTAATGTGATTATAGACCTTTTTGAGTATGTCTTTAGAATTCAATTTATTTACAGTTATAGGTGCTACTCCTATGGTTGAATGAATCTTTGTATTATAACGCTGTATAATATCCTTTAACCCTCCTCGACTCCAATTATAAGATCCGTTCAGACTAAAGTGCTGCCACATCCAATGTTTTATGGTTCTTATTAATCGCTCTGCTATGGAAGCTTTCATAACACTATAGGTGGAGTAGTGATTTATGTTGTTTTGTTTCATGAGAGTTTGGAACTTGCTGTTGTAAAATTCCGTTCCATCATCGGATTGAATGTTTTTAGGCTTTCTAACACTTTCATTTAGAATTTTACCCATGGCGGTGGTTACATCACTCCCATTTTTTGTCTTCAACGGTTGCACCCATGCATACTTGGAAAAGGTATCAATACAAATTAAAATGTATTTGAAAGCAAGGTAAGCTAATTAACAACCTGTTGGTTGATGTCTGATGAACCGTCTGTTGGTAATGCAAGAGGTAATCTGTTGAACAACCTGTTATCTGATAGCTGATGATGAACAACCTCTGTTGGTGATGCAAGAGGTAATCTGTTGAACGACCTGATGAAGAACCTGTTGGTTGATGAACATCCTGTTGGATACCTGTGTGGTTACAAGTCCACTTTCTACCATTTCTTCAATGATTGCATTAATTTCATTAGAGTGTGATTGACAGACATGTTGAGTATGATGTATGCTAATGTGTGTAAGTGAGCTATAATGTAAGAGGTAAGCTAATTAACAACCTGTTGGTTGATGTCTGATGAACCGTCTGTTGGTAATGCAAGAGGTAATCTGTTGAACAACCTGTTAACTGATAGCTGATGATGAACAACCTCTGTTGGTGATGCAAGAGGTAATCTGTTGAACGACCTGATGAAGAACCTGTTGGTTGATGAACATCCTGTTGGATACCTGTGTGGTTACAAGTCCACTTTCTACCATTTCTTCAATGATTGCATTAATTTCATTAGAGTGTGATTGACAGACATGTTGAGTATGATGTATGCTAATGTGTGTAAGTGAGCTATAATGTAAGAGGTAAGCTAATTAACAACCTGTTGGTTGATGTCTGATGAACCGTCTGTTGGTAATGCAAGAGGTAATCTGTTGAACAGCCTGTTAACTGATAGCTGATGATGATCAACCTCTGTTGGTGATGCAAGAGGTAATCTGTTGAACAGTGTGATGAAGAACCTGTTGGTTGATGAACATCCTGTTGGATACCTGTGTGGTTACTTTATAATAAGTCCACTTTCTACCATTTCTTCAATGATTGCATTAATTTCATGAGAGTGTGATTGACAGACATGTTGAGTATGATGTTTGCTAATGTGTGTAAGTGAGCTATAATGTAAGAGGTAAGCTAATTAACAACCTGTTGGTTGATGTCTGATGAACCGTCTGTTGGTAATGCAAGAGGTAATCTGTTGAACAACCTGTTAACTGATAGCTGATGATGAACAACCTCTGTTGGTGATGCAAGAGGTAATCTGTTGAACGACCTGATGAAGAACCTGTTGGTTGATGAACATCCTGTTGGATACCTGTGTGGTTACAAGTCCACTTTCTACCATTTCTTCAATGATTGCATTAATTTCATTAGAGTGTGATTGACAGACATGTTGAGTATGATGTATGCTAATGTGTGTAAGTGAGCTATAATGTAAGAGGTAAGCTAATTAACAACCTGTTGGTTGATGTCTGATGAACCGTCTGTTGGTAATGCAAGAGGTAATCTGTTGAACAGCCTGTTAACTGATAGCTGATGATGAACAACCTCTGTTGGTGATGCAAGAGGTAATCTGTTGAACAGCCTGATGAAGAACCTGTTGGTTGATGAACATCCTGTTGGTTAACTGTGTGGTTACTTTATAATAAGTCCACTTTCTACCATTTCTTCAATGATTGCATTAATTTTATTAGAGTGTAACTATACAGTTGATGTATCCTTGAATAATATGTAATCTTGAAATAAAAGAAAACATGCAATATCTAAGAGTTTGTATAAACATCAATGATAGATTTGAAATCACCGATAAAGAATGGTATGAAATATTTGAAAAAAAAATTTGAGTACCTAAAAAACGTTTTCTATGAACATTCAATTGTGGAACCGTTGAAGAATCTCCAAAGGGATGATAGTACAAAAGGTGTTTTAATTACACAACCTCAACTGATTGTTAGTAATGGTGAAAATACTATTACTATTAATCAACAAGAGTGGAGTTTTATTGAAACTATAAGGGATTGTATTAATGTGCAGATTGAACATTTGAATAGAATGAAAGTTACCTATGAGAATAGAATCAATTTTTTCAAAAATCTATTTAAACATAGAAAGCCATGCAGTTTACAGGAAGCGAATGTAATACTCTACAAACAATATGATAAGAACTCAATAGTGGATTGTGAGATAAAATGTTTAGCATTAAAATTTCTGTTTGATTGTTATAATTTAGTGTAAAAATATGTATGTTGTTCTCAATAAAAGACTTACTAGAAAATAAAACCGCATTTTATTTATAGGTACCTATTTGTGTGTGTGTGTGTGTGTGTGTGGGGTTGAGGTGGGAACTAGGTGGTTATATAAAACCTCAATTGTTTGTAAAGTTTATTGCAATATTGAAGGTGGTTGTGGTGGTGGATAACAAAAATGTCGTATCATTTTTGTACATTTTGCAACATTGATGTTTCTTCTAACAACCTCATCTCTCACTCGCGAACAAAACGTCATAAGTTGTTGTGTGCGCAAAATTTAGACTCTGACTATGCAGTGTATGTGGTTGATAGTGCGTTCCAATCAAGAATTATAACCTATCGTTTCAATGGAGTGAAGATGCACCTTCTGCAAGATCCAAAGGTTTACCTCCTTAAAGTAAAAGGACGAGTGAAAAATTTACTTAATATGGAATTAGAAATCCATAAGCAACTAAAAGTGAATCTTGAACTGTTTTGCTACTATGTGAAATTTGTGGATGATGAAGTGCTAAGAGACCTCAAGTCATTCAACACAAAGAATGTGAACATAATGCAGTTTAATGATGTCGGTGATTCATTCGACTTTGAATCCTTTTACCTGTTTATGATAACAAGTATAACTACACAATGTGAAGAATTTCAAGAACGTGATAGTGGATGGAGTTTGGAAAAAATAGAATTCTTGGAGGTTAACGTTAATAAATGGACTCCTCTTAGAGGAAGTAGTTATATTCCACTACCGGAATGGGTGCAAAAAAAGCATGCGGTTATCAATGTTAACAATGGAGATAACGCTTGTTTTATGTGGAGTGTGGTAGCGGCAATGTATCCAGCTGATAAGAATAGTAATCGCATTAGCTCATATCCAAGGTATGAAAATGTTCTAAAAACAGAGGGTATAAACACACCTGTAAAAATTCAAGATATAAAACGGTTTGAAAAACTTAACAATGTATCTATTAATGTGTATGGTATTGAACACAATCGATCGAAGAAAATTCAACCTATGTATATTTCACAACAAGCAGTAAAAAAAGATAATACTACTACTACCACAAACCACATAAATCTCCTCTACTTTGAAAATGCTATTGGAAAAGCTCACTATGCATGGATAAAAAACCTATCTAGACTGTTGAGCTCTCAATTGAGTAGTGGTGGTAAAAGAAAACAATGGTTTTGTGATGGATGTTTACGAAATTTCACTACAAAATTTAGCCACAAACGACATGCTGAGATAGGATGCGTAAAAAAACTAGTTAAACTACCCACAGATGAAGATAAGCATCTGAAATTTACAAATTTTCACCACCAGCTGAAGGTGCCATTTGTTATTTATGCAGATTTTGAGTCAATCTTATCACCGATAAAACACAATAATGGAAAAGTAGGTGGTAAAACACTAAACACTTTTGACACACACAAACATGTACCCTATAGTTTTGCATACTATATATTTTGCGATTACAATCAAGACTTATCAAAGTTTGTTACATATCGTGGAAGAGATTGTGTTGAAAAATTTATTGATTACCTGCACAAAGACGCCGAATGGATTATTAATATTTTACAAACTATTGTGCCACCAGCAGCACATTCACAAAACAGTGTGGAGGATCTCAACAATACAATTTGTCACATATGTGAGGAGAGTCTAGAAGGTGTGGATAGTTCAAAAATAGCAATAGATCATTGTCACCTTACAGGTAAAATAAGAGGTAGAACACATAGCTCATGTAACGTGCTCTATTCACTACCTAAATTCATACCGGTGGTGTTTCACAACTTAAGTGGTTACGATAGTCATCTGTTCATCAAACAATTAGCTAAAAGTGTGGGAGAAGAAGAATCAATAAATTGTATTCCACACAACAAAGAAAAGTATATTTCATTTGATAAGCGAATTGGAAAACACTCTCTAAGATTTATCGATTCTTTCAAATTCATGTCCACCAGTCTGCAGAAACTTGTCAATAATCTACAACCAAATCAATTCAAAATACTACCAAAATTCATAGACATAGGACCTGATATGATGAAACTTTTAACACGTAAAGGTGTTTTTCCATATGAGTATTTAGACTGTTGGGATAAACTTGAAGATACCTCACTACCGTCTAAAGAAAATTTCTATAGCACACTGAGTGATTCACACATCTCTGATGGTGATTATGAGCATGCTCAAGAAGTGTGGAACACATTCCGCATTAAAACCTTGGGAGAGTACAGCGATCTCTATCTAAAAACGGATGTTTTACTATTGGCGGAAGTGTTTGAAAATTTCCGCACTATATGTTTAAACACCTACAAGTTGGATCCATGTCAATACCTAACAACTCCTTCACTCTCATGGAATGCTATGATGAAATACACTAAGGTTGATCTTGAACTACTCGTTGATTATGAGATGATTCAATTCGTGAAGTCAGGTATTCGAGGTGGAATCAGTCAGGTATCAAAACGATACTGTAAAGCAAACAACAAATTCATGAAAGATTACAATCCAAACGAAGAAAGTACTTTCCTTGTTTATTTGGATGTAAACAATCTGTATGGTGATAGTATGCGAAGATGTTTACCAATCAATAACTTTCGATGGTTAAATGAAAGTGAAATCACACAGTTCGATGTGAGTCAGATAAAAGCTGACTCTGATGATGGATATTTCCTAGAGGTGGACTTGGAGTACCCCTCACACCTGCATCACATACACAACGATTATCCGTTCTGTGGAGAAACAAAGAAACCGCCAGGTGGTAAAACTAAAAAATTGTTGCTCACCCTTCAGGATAAGCAACACTATGTCATACACTATCTGAACTTCAAACAATGTTTGCAAAATGGATTAATTTGTAAGAAAATTCATAGAATCTTAGCGTTTCATCAATCACCTTGGTTGAGATCATACATTGATCTTAATTCACAAAACAGGTGTGAAGCAAAAAACTCGTTTGAAAAAGACTTTTTTAAACTGATGAACAATGCTATTTTTGGAAAGACTATTGAAAATGTTGATAAGCGAGTTGACATTAAGCTTTGCACTAAATGGGATGATAAAACAACAAGAACTAAATGCAAATTTGGTCTGAATCGATACATATCGAGACCTAACTTTCACAGCTGCACAATATTCTGTGAGGATTTGGTTGCTGTGCAATTGAATAAAGAAAATGTATTTTACAATAAACCTATAAGCGTAGGATTTACAGTGTTAGAGCTATCAAAATTTCTTATGTACGATTTCCATTATAACTATATGCTAAGAAAGTATGGTGAGAACAATGTCAACTTGCTATACACCGACACTGACTCTTTTATTTATGAAATCAAAACTAATGATTTTTATGATGACATTAAAACAGACTTGGATAGATTTGATACATCCGACTTTTCCACTGATAATAGATACAATCTGCCGTTAGTCAACAAAAAAGTAGTAGGTTTAATGAAAGATGAAAACAGTGGAAAAATTATGACAAAGTTTATCGGTTTACGATCTAAAATGTACGCCTACACATTGGATGGTGATGATGATGATGGATATGAAAATGTAGTGAAAAAAAACAAGGGTGTTACAACGTCTGTAGTGCGAAAGTTACAATTTGAAAATTACGTAAATTGTCTTAACCTATCTCAAAGCTACTACAACAACATGCACACGCTAGTCAGTAATAAACATGATGTATACTCACAAAATAAACGAAAAAAGGTATTGTGTGGGAATGATGATAAGAGATACATTATCTCATCGAGCGATGGCGACGGTGGTAAAAACACTCTTGCGTGGGGGCATTGCGATATACCCACCTAGTACCTATCTAGTATAAGCAATCTTAAGATATCTAGTTCGTAAGATGTATCATAGTTACATAAGGTTAAATAAACACTTTAAAAAACATACAATACTTTTATTGATAACACCTTAGCTTACAAGAACCTTATCAGGTGCGTCAGTGCTATTGATATTAAAGTTGAGTTAGAGTTTAAAAAGAATGTACCTGCAAACACCACCGCATACTGTTTGATTATAAATGACTCACTCTTTGAGTACACAATGCTTGGGGGAAATGTTCGAAAAATTAGGCGGCGGCGGGGCGGCGGGTGGCGCGCCCCTGCGACTCGCACCATCGAGGTTGGGCAGCAGCAGCAGTGAATGCGTTAACTATACAATTGATGTATACCTAAATCTTGAAATAAAAGAAAACATGCAATATCTAAGAGTTTGTATAAAAATCAATGATAGATTTGAAATCACCTATGAAGAATGGTATGAAATGTAATAAAATGTACGACGACGCCTACACATTATTGGATGGTGATGATGATGATGATGATGATGATGATGATGGATATGAAAATGTAGTGAAAAAAAAACAAGGGTGTTACAACGTAGTCTGTAGTGCGAAAGTTACAATTTGAAAATTACGTAAATTGTCTTAACCTATCTCTCAAAGCTACTACAACAACAACATGCACACGCTAGTCAGTAATAAACATGATGTATACGATCACAAAATAAACGAAAAAAGGTATTGTGTGCGAATGCGATGATAAGAGATACATTATCTCATCGAGCGATGGCGGCGGCGGCGCGGTGGTAAAAACACTCTTGCGTGGGGGCATTGCGATATACCCACCTAGTACCTATCTAGTCTAAGCAATCTTAAGATATCTAGTTTGTAAGATGTATCATAGTTACATAAGGTTAAATAAATACTTTAAAAAAACATACAATACTTTTATTGATAACACCTTAGCTTACATGGCGGCGGTGGTAAAAACACTCTTGCGTGGGGACATTGCGATATACCCACCTAGTACCTCTATCCAGTCTAAGCAATCTTAAGATATCTAGTTCGTAAGATGTATCATAGTTACATAAGGTTAAATAAACACTTTAAAAAACATACAATACTTTTATTGATAACACCTTAGCTTACAAGAACCTTATCAGGTGTGCGTACACTCGCAAAACCACAGATTTTGTTTAGTTCGCAACAAATACCATACATTACCAATGTGCTCCTCTCCGCACCGCAGCGGCGGCGACCTTCGATTAGCGCTCCAATCGGAGGGGCGCTCCGCCACAGTCGTTATCAAAACCGGAAGCTCGAGGTGGTGAGATCCATCACCACCAGTCAAGCTGACCTCTGGTCGCTCTAGCCCAATCACAACGCGTAAAGTGACCAAAAACCAGCCATCGCAGACACCAGCTGCAGTACTTTACACCTCCTAAACAGAGCTCAAACACACTAAAAACACTCTCACACAACATAAAAACAACCTTAACGCATACGACATAAGGCACATTTTTATACACTACAAAAGTGAGCCAGAACCCGCAATAATACACTACTAGCGCCTTCTAAAATTTCGTGAAATCTACCTGATTTTCCCGCGCCTATAGCTCCGTGACTAAATAACCACTTGGCGATCTTTTTTTTTTTTTTTTAGCTGCAATTGTCTGCAAAAATGCAAAGAATCGCTTCCTTTTTACGAAAGCACCTAAAAAAAAAAAAAGGTCGCCAGCCAAAATGCGAGTCAAAATACTCGCGAAACACAAATACATATGGTACCTCTAGAATTTTCAGTCGTTAATTTCTACCTACTGATTTTTATTCCAATCTACTGATTTTTTACTGAACTTTCTACTGTTTTTTTCAAATTCCATCTGGCAACACTGGATACACCACATGTCGGTGCTGTATTTGCCAAGCGGGCCGAAATATTTTTTAATACGGGTTCCGTAATTTTTTTAATACCAAAATTTAAAGAAGTTCGTTTGTTTAAAATCATAAAATCAAAAAAAAAAAAGCTTAAATCCGTTTTCTACGGGATTTTGTATTAGGTATACCAACTATCAGAATTCACGCAAAGTGTATGTGTGTGTAGCAGGTAGGTACCTACATTGTGAAATACCTATGTAAAATAAGACCAGTACCTACCTACGTATTCATACAATTTTCTACCACATACCTATTATTTCACGACTGTGATCCTAATACCTCCTACACATGAGTAGCCAACTAGGGATTTATTAAAATTGAAAATGAACCCTAAAAATTATCCATCTTTTCGGCGAACGAAATCAAAAGAATGAATGATGAACTATTTTAGTGTGACCTTCGTCGCGGTGCCGTGTAGTGCTATAATTACAATTTTTATCTTTCGTGCCTAAAAAACAAGTAACTAGGACTTAAGAATACCTTAAGGGTGTGGTGTATGCATCGGAGAGTGTCACAGAGCTGAAGAGATGAAGAGGCGTGTGTTGGAAGCGTGTGCTTACTTCCATAAAATGTGTGTTGTTTGGAAGAAGGGAGGCATATCGAACCTTACTTACACAGAGCTGAAGAGATGAAGAGGCGTGTGTTGGAAGCGTGTGCTTACTTCCATAAAATGTGTGTTGTTTGGAAGAAGGGAGGCATATCGAACCTTACTTACATGCATAGGTATCGATACCTACGTCATGCATGTGTAACTTACTAACTAACTAACCTAACTAGTGCTAAAGTGAGTGAGACATGTTAATGCCTAAAAAGAAACCTACCTTGTGCTGAAGTGTGTGAATTGTCTGTGACTGTGTACCTACAAGTGACCTACCAAAACATACATAAATCCCTTCGTAAGAAGCCATCTAGACAGCTGACAAGCGAGAAAATATGAGGTTTGTAACTTGTACCTACACTTACAACTTTCCTAACTCAGCATTTTAAGATTTTCTCAACACTACCTAGGAACTTACATACATACTAGCATCTTATTATTATCACGAATTTATTAGCTCGTCTAGTAATCTCCCGCCATAGCTGAAATCTACGAAGATAAATACCTACCTACATACCTGCAAAGTTAGTAGGTAAGTACAGGTTGCGCGAATAGGGTTGTCACTTTATTTTGGCACTAGGAAATGAAAACTTTTTGTATGGGAAACTGAAAATAGGAATTTTTAATTATCTCCCCCCCACAACTGATCACCATGGGTTCCTGAAACCCCCCCCTTCGGCTTAGTAGGGGTAATATGTTATACCTTGTATAAACTGCGTCGGGCGGATTATAAAAAAGTGTTCCATTTTCAAACGCCTATTCTTTTGTTTTTTATTGAGTTTCATTAAGTATTGTGTTTTGCTATGTTTTACATTTGCTATGTTCATATAAAGAACCTTGAGAGGGATGAATGGAAAAATACAGTTTTTTCGATTGATATGATTCTTTATTTCTTTGATAGCTGGCCCTTGCCGTCTCCAATTTAAATTTGATCAAAATCTGACTAGTAGATACTTATGTTAGGATACCGTAAAACTTGTATCTAATCAGTTGGTAGTTTTTATAAAAACAAATAAATTATAGTTTAAAGAGACAACAGACATAAAGATCACTCATTAACTGCATACAACACTGTCAGACTGAACATCAAAGCACCTAGATAATTCGCGTATCACCCGTGAAATTGCTACTGTAACTGCAGCTCTATTCAACGCCTATTAAGGTTAATGTTCAGTCGTAAAACACAACTTTAGCCTAGATGGCGCTAGATGAGTAATAAATCAAGCGGTAGACAGGCAAGGCCGAGACAGACCGATCATACGCCCCAACGCACTGACCCTGTATGCATGGACCGAATGGAATAGTGATGTGCTTCATTGTGATTTAAATATACATATCGATGAATGAATCACACTAATTAATCAAAGACAGAGTCAAGTTAAAGCGCTTTATTTCTTTTAGACGGCGTCCTAATTGGGAGCGATCGTACGATGGCGCAATGCGTTTTTCATCTTACGATCAAAGTGGTCGTGCGATGACCTAACAGGTGTCCTAATAGATCGCGCGATGTCCATCGCGTGATGCCGTCGACGATGATGAAGCCCCTCGCGCGTCAACGCATCACGTAGGTAACTAATTAGGACACTCAAAAGAGATCTGTTACTTTGATTACATGATCGCACGATCAAAGGCATCGTACGACCATCTGTATGTTTGAACTCATCGCACGACGAGAACGCATCGTGTCATCGTAAGATCGCTCCCAATTAGGACGACGCCTTAGACCTTACAGGACGCTTGGAAAATGTTCATGAAAATGTATGTTACTTTTACTCTCCTCGTTTGCTGCTGTATGGATACCCAATGACTGAAAAAATCCAATGAGTAGCAAAGGCAGTTTAAAGTAAAAAAATATTAACAAAGGTAGGAATTGATCAACATAAATATGTGGTTTGTCACTGATGTGATTAGTTAACAGTGAATACTTGTGATCCTCTATACTTTTTCACAAGTTTTGATATATTCTAGACCTCGGAACTAAAAATCCAGTTAAAAAAATCTAAGCGTATGCATGACCCGAGAAATAGTTAGCATTTAGACGAAGCGCATTAAATTAGCATTGCCATATAGCGTGGTATTGTAGTCAGCGCGTCTAAGTAACACTTCGGACTGATATTGATAGGTACGGATCAGTTACTGTTAAGCTACGTATAGATTGTTTGCAAAAGTCTACAATTTGATCAATAAAATTTGTTTCTATTCTTTGTTCCTTAATAAATTGACTGTTACTACCCGCCCGTGACCTGCCAATCACAGTGAAAAATAATATCAGTATCTCAAAATATTTCAGATTAATCGATACTTTATTGCTAATTCTATCGACGTTTTCTCATCCCTATCCCAGTGAACCGCAAACACGTTACAACCCTTTACTACACACGATAAAATGCAGTCCGTCAAGCGATTCTTTAGGAAAATGTACAGAAAATTCTAGAATTTCCTACCTTTGTATTCTGTTGCGAATGAGGCAGCTTTGTTTTCTTGTTTCGTTATTATTTAGATATATTTTTCGGTTGTTTAGCATTAGACAACGAATCGGAGATTGTTCATGATCGAAGTTTTCCCTAAGAGCAGATAGGAATCGATTCCAATTTCCAATAGCGGGACAAATCAAACTCAAAATCAAAGTGCTTGATTTCCTTAAGACCTTTCAGAACTATTGGACACGTCAGGAAATTCATTTTGTAAATAATTTAAAACTAGGAAATAAAGTGCTCACTTTTATCTTGACAAAAGTTATCTAGGAGAAATCAATCGCAGCGATAAAGTCGCCTTTGGTACTGTTTGTTTTTTATTACATATAAACTTTTTTATTTGAATGATACTTTCTATTCTAGTACTCCAAAGTGTTCATTCATTAATTCCTTAAACTAGTATTTTCAATTATGTTATTTTTTTTTCTTTTTTTCACAAGTATAAAAGAAATGAAAAGATTTTGTGCTTTTATATTAAATCATTACTACTTGTCCTGTGAAAGAAATCATTCATGTGCCTCATGTTAAAAGCTCGCAAACTCACCTCATTCAGATGTATTTTGAACTCGCGCCTTTTAATTCCTTTTTGATTCCTACGGCAACTGGAGCGTTCGATGATTTGGTTATTTCTTTACCCGTTTTAATCCTTTGAGGTGGGCTTTTGAAAAGTTTCTTTTTAGGTGGGTTTTTAAATCTCGCTACAAGCTTTGAATTGGAATTGGGGTCCAAAATAGAAGGGTGAAAAAACGAGTTCAAAAAATTTATACTTTGACGACTGAGTGATCTCCAGTAGGTAAATTTCTAATGAAGCATTTTAATTGGGTGGAGTAAACTTTCTTTCTTTCTTTTCTTCTCTTGACTATGTAAAGTAGATACCTAATATTTTACTTTACTAATAGGTGCCTACTTTACTATAAGTATTTAATACGAATTAATTACATTAGGTGCACATTCCAACTACGTGTTTTGGATAGGTTTTATAGAAATAATCATAATAAATACACAATAATAATTTATGGTTTCATAGAGAGAGTCACAATAAATACACAAAAAATCAATAAAGCTGTCTGCAAATGACATAGCATTTGCAGAGAGATTTGAATACCTACCAAGTATTGTCTATTGATTTCTTCACTAAGCTAAGCCTTTATATAAATTAGGTATGCGAAGTTCTATGACAAGTACTTATTAATTATATGCCAAGGTCTTTCAGATGGGGTATTTTAATTCATTGGAAAAGTCATCGGATTTGATATCGGAAACTTTTGACGATGAACGCTGTTTAAACAAGTGGATTCGAAAACTTTTGCCACTAGATTTTCGATCCTAAGCTCCTTAGATTCTATATGAAATCAAAATAGCGTTCTGAAAATCTGACGGAAATGTAATTGAATTCTAATTTTATGTTTCCGTTAAGCAAATGAATCGAAAGAATTAAAATACCTACTCCTACAGATAGTGGGTTCATCATTTAAAAGTTCAAAAAGTTATAGTAATTATCAATATGTTTTTTTTAGTTTTAGTGGCATTTCAATTTCTGCAATCAAAACAACGAACTGATTTTCAAGTCCAGCCGTGGACAGTGAACTGATGCTGATGATGGCTGATGAACCTTGCAGAAAGCGACTCGGTTAGCTAAATCAATGCCATTGTTATGCCATCACTGGGGAACTCAGCAGCGAAATTTGATTGGTAGGCAGTTCTTGATTGGTAGAGGTTGGGTAGACTTGCGACTTATTGTCGCGACATAGTCTCATCTTGGAAAGATGTTTCTTAACCTAATTATATGATATAATAAGTGGTGGCAATAGTTTACCTCCTGTTTGTGCCTTAAGGAGAAATGAAATCATAAACTATGCCGCGTCAAAAAGTCGCAAATCTCCCTTAAGGAGAGATAAAATCCTAAACTATGTCGTCCATCTTATATACGATCAATATCTAAATTTCATCTTCTCTTAAAGTTCAACGAGCTCATATTTCCATACAAACTTGTATGGATACCATAGACATTGATAACATAACATACTTGGGTACTACTTTATTTGATGTTGCTAATCACACAAAACTGAGTTCCTACAATATCATATTAACCTAAGGGCATCTGTAGTATTTTTATTTTGTCTATTTTAGAAAGAGATACAAAAACAAAGTTTGGCGGCCACCAAAAGCAGCTTTGTATCTCTTCCTAAAATAGACAAAATAAAACTATTACAGATGCATTTACAAAAAGCTTGCGATAGGTAAAACAAACTGAACGTTTTAGGAAATTGCTTTGTTGAATTATGATAAAATTAGTGGCTAATGTGCCTCTAGTTATCATGAAATCTTTAAGTCTCTTAGTTTTTCTTGGAAAGTCGCCCGTCTACAACTCTTGGAATTCGCTATTGGAAGTATTGACAGGGCCCATCTTCGAACAAAAGTACGGCTGGATGTTTTTCGCAACGCAATATTCAGCTTTTCAAATAAAAAGGTCGCGTGTTTTGCGTAAAAACTTTGAATTGTTTGTAAAATGTTTTCATCTGAAATAATAGAAAAAGAACTTTGTTTTTGTTTGAGAAAGTATGTAAAAATATTAAGTGGTTGTTTCGTTTTTTAGGCCCTTTTTGAGAACCTTTCAGTTTCATCTATTTACCGTAACGTTACATCCCTTAATAGTTATCTTTCTAGATTAAGGGATGTAACGTTACGGTAAATAGATGAAATTGAAAGCTTCTCAATAAGATCCCATTTAAAAAAGGAAAAAAAAATATGTATGTTATAAAGGAGCCCCTTAAATATTAATTGTATTCTGTTCTATTTTAGTATTTGTTGTTATAGCGGCAACAGAAATACATCACCTGTCTAAATTTCATTTGTCTCACTATCGTGGTTCATGAGATACAGCCTGATGACAGACTGACGGACAGATAGACGGAAGGACACGGAGTCATTGTAATACCATCTCGTTTTACCCTTTCGGTGCGGAACCCTAAATACTACAATCAAATACAAAGAAATTAAAACGAAGTACGAGGTGTTCACAATTGAATCAATCGAGCTAAATGCAGACTGTTGCAAACAATATAATAAGAGATAGCTCAACTAATAAATATCAATATTAGTCGCAAGCCTCCCCATGACGCTGGCTTTAATTTTAGATCTGGTACTACACAATTTTTTAACAAGATTTGTTCAGCAGTTTAGTAGTAAGTAACAAAAATACAAACTTTTGCATTTATATGGGATCAGTGGTGACATGGTGGGATTTAATTTCGAGAGTTAGCCTTTCTTTTTAACCATTCGTTTTGCAAACAAAATGAAATCGCATCGCTTCTTCTGTATTGACATTCATTTTACTTTCCCATAATGTAAATAAAACTAATAAATGCCAAACGCCAAAGGGAAAATTTCATTTGGTTCAAGTAAGAGCGCGATGAAAAATGCTCCGCTCCACTTTCTGGAATTCCTTGCATAACTATGTGGCGGTATGTGTAGGGGAGGCAATGCTCTTTTAGCTATACACTATTTTGTTACAACATCAACGTTCTTTATTTGAATCATCATCAACATCAACCTTTAGGTATGACCCCATGCTGGACGTCTTAGGGCTCTCCTAATGAGTGCCATAGCGCCCTGTCTTCAGCTTACCAGCATCTGCCTGCAGTCTTTCGCAGATCGCCATCCCTCCTGTCCAGTAGGTGTAATATACAACTTTTGCCGAGTAGTGGTCTCCACCCAAGAAGACGCTTCTATTTGAATTCAATAAAGAATATAGAATAATGCATTTTTTTTCTAAAATGTCTAAGCCAACTAAAAATTTAAATCAAAACACTGCGCCCCGCGATACGCCATGCTTAAGGTGCCCAGCTGTAGGACCAATCTGCTGAAGGCAATTATTTTACGAAATCTTGAACGCTTATTGAGAGTCGTGTGAAATGTCAAAATTAGTAGCTTATTTCAAAATTAAATAAGATAAGTATAGATAGCAAGCATGATAGCAAGTTTTCAATACGAATGAGCTACACCATTTTTCAAATGAAAAAACAATATAGAGGAATATTAATTTCAAGTGTGCACAATTCAAGTGTGCTTCCAAATTGATATAATTTAATGTATAATAATGTATAATATAATTATAAGTATAATTTAATGAAGATCTGACTTGAAGCGTTTGAGTAATCCCTTAGAATGTGTATTTGAAGTAAGCTGTCAGATTACTTGTTGTTTATAACTTTGATGGTGCAATAAAGTTATTATCTATCTATCTGTCATCAGTCTATCTGTCATCAGTCTCTTCTTCTTCCAGTTCTTGATTATGCTGATTCTTCCTTTCTCGATCTTACTGAACAACAGCTTGACAAACTTGAGCGCCTGCAGAATGTCGGGATAAGGTTCATTTTCGGCTTACGCAAATATGACCACGTCTCGGCATTTCGCAGGAAGCTCAAGTGGTTACCCATTCGGCTTCGCCGTAATAGCCACATCCTGTCTCTTCTTTATAATGTCTTATTTCTTGCTTCTGCACCCCCCTATCTCAAGGAACGTTTCACTTTTCTCCATCAATCTCACACTCTTTCTTTGCGCTCGTCTGAAACTTTAATGCTCCAAGTCCCTATCCATTCTTCTTCCTTCTATGAGAACTCATTCACTGCTCGAGCTGTCCAACTTTGGAACACATTGCCAGTTTCAATAAGGCGTGCAAAATCACTCCCAATATTCAAGGGTATGGTGAAGGAACACTATTTGTCCTGCTGTCACTGAACACACACTAGTTTCCCTCAATAAAAAGTAGATATTTATGTATGTAGGTATATTGTATAAGTATTGATATAATATATTATGTATTTAATATTATATATGTATAATTATTTTATGTAGTAGTTTATGTAATATAAGTAGGTATTTATTTAATCATTAAAATGCACACGGATCCCCATGTCCAATCCAACACTCTTATCCATCCACGGTTGTCTGGTAGAGATCGCTCTTGAGCGATAAGACCGCCTATTGTTACACATTTTATAAAATGTTTATGTTTTGTATAATACCTTTAAGTGTGCAATAAAGAATTTTCTATCTATCTATCTATCTACTTATAGTAAAAAAAATAAACAAGTTTATTATTTATGATTCGAAACCACAGACTATAGATACAGCCGTTTGAGAGACTCAAGAACTGGGGCGAAGCATCTAATAACTGCACTCTTGTCTCAGTTGCTTAATATAAACACAAACATGCATATCTTTGCATATATATTGCATATACATGACACACGGCCGGTTCTATGAGGCGCATTAATAACGTTTGCATGGCTGGAGAAAACGCGGTGGTTTGTTTGACGATATCTAGGAAAATAATTTACAGGTTCGTTTGAATCACTACATAGTATAAAATAAAGTCGCTTTTTCTGTCCCTATGTCCTTATGTCCCTTTGAATGCTTAAATCTTTAAAACTACGCAACGGATTTTGATGCGGTTTTTTAATAGATAGAGTGATTCAAGAGGAAGGTTTATATACCCGTGTTATATAATCGTGCGAAGCTGGGGCGGGTCGCTAGTATAGAATAAAGCGTTTTCCAAATTTAAATAAAATCAACGTTCTTTTTATTTCTAAAAAGGTCACATTTTACGTTTTTAAAAAGGTGTAACATGTTACAAAAGATATGAAATAATTTATTAATGCCATGTTACTTAAATAGACTTTTTCTAAATGTAAATTTTTCGAACAAAATGAAAAGTCACTGCTTTTTTGCGTGGGCTTGCCAAATTAAAGAGTTATAGATCGTCCTATTTTGGACACGGCATCCCTTTGATAACCTAGTTCTTCTTATAGGCGGTATTACACTACACGTTATTCAGGGCCCGGTAGTTAGGGCGATTAGGGAGTAAAGTAAGGCTTGCCGGGTCCGTCCTTTAGGGACCCTAAATCTTATTACACCACTCTTAGTTAGGGTCCCTGAATATCGTGTAGTGAAATAGGCCTTTTTGTTACAAATCTTCATCAACAACCTAATCAGGCCACAGATTGCCTTAGGCCTTCCCTAGTGATCGCCACAGCGCCCTGTCTTCAACTTTTCGCATCCAGCATCTGCCTGCTATCTTTCGCAGATCGTCATCCCACTTCGCTGGCGGGCGTCCCGCACTACGCTTGCCGAGTCGTGGACCGATATTTTGGATGGACCGCGACTCGGCACCACGTCATCAATAGATAAATTGGATTTTTCTTCATTTACCGCAACCTCTTAATTCCCACTTGAACCTTCACCCGCCGCTCCATATCGGTCGTCTTCATAGCAAATAGTCGAACAAATAGTTGGATACAGAATTTTGAACCAATCTTAGGTAAATTATTTTACCTCTATATACCTTACAAACGACCCGCCCCGGCTTCGCACTATTTTATTATACGCAGAAATCTTCCTCTTGAATGACTCTATTTTTAAAAAAACCACATCCAAATCCGTTGCATAGTTTAAAAAATTTAAGCATGCTTACATAGGGATATAGGGATAGAGATAGCGACTTGTTTTTATACCAACTATGTAGTGATTAGATTATTAACCCTCAAAAATTTAACACACCGGGGCATTTCCCCTTTCAATTTGTCTCTATTACTGGCCAGTTCTTTTAACAGCGAGAGCTATTAAAAAGTTTTATTCCTTCGTGCCATGGTAACTACTATACGAATGCCAATTTGGCAAGCGGTCGCGTTACCAAATGACGCAGTGTGATTGCCCGAGTAAGAAAGAAACAATCAAGGAAACTTTTATATTTAAAAGCGATTTAAGAATACTTTATTTTTTAGATAAAACTTGTCTTAAGTAATGATAAATACACGTAATAATCACATAAAAGAAATTCAAAACTACCACTGGTCTACTTTATTTTCTTACTAGTTGCGCCCCGCGGGTTTTATCTAGTAAAGGAAGAGATACGAAAACAGAGTTTGGTGGCCACCAAAAGCAACTTCGTATCTCTTCCTAAACTAGACAAAATAAAACTACTACAGATGCATTAAAAAAGCTTATGATCGTTTTTAAAACGTGCATGTGTGAATTTTGGAAATTCCTTTGTTTAACGAAATCACTACATAGTATAAAAGAAAGTCGCTTTTTATGTCCCTATATCCGAATGTCCCTTTGAATGCTTAAATTTTTTAAACTACGCAACGAATTTTGATGCGCTTTTTTAAATAGATAGAGTGATTCAAGACGAAGGTTTATACGCATAATAAAACAGTGCGAAGCCGAGGCTGGTCGCTAGTTATATGATTAAATATGTGGCGGCGCCACTTTAGCTCCTGTGCGCCTTAAGTTAAGACTGAGATGATATTCCTCTCCATGTCAACATTGGAATTACCAACTGCATTAACCAACTGCATTAGCTCGCCAGTGACTAAACTCTAGGTATTTTAATAAGATAATCTATTTGCATTGCTTAGTTTGTTTGTTTGTTTGTTTTGTTTGTTTGTTAAAGAAGGCACTTTGCAGTTAATTCCTTTGTTTTCTACTACGGAATAATGAATTGCAAAGTGAGTGGGAAAGTTAGTGTAGTTGGCTTGAAGAATGTAATAAAATAATATATAACATGTATAAAAATCGGAAATAATATAATGTGTATTTTCGAACCTTGATCAAACGAAATATGCGAAAAAACGACACATATTAATCGAAAAAAATCAGGTTTTTTTTTTGTTATTTATCTCGAAATCAAAGCAGTTTTAATATTTTTTTAAATGAAGACTACTTCATCTGGTTTTTTCAGGTTTCTTTTTGAGTAAATGGTGTATTTTATTCGAAGTCTCATTTGAAAGCTAGATAGACCTAGCTAATCAATTATATTTCGCGGGTGAAACCGCGGGGCGCTGCTAGTTATACTATATAATTAAGCATGTTATTTTGTAGACTCCCCTCGGAACGGGTTACGTAGTATGGAAACGTCTCCTTACTTCAAAGAAGATACGTTATTCATTAGGTACAGTCGCCAATTAATTCCTTAACTGCACATCCTTACCTCGAGTGATTCACTTAACATCCCGTCTGTACTTGGATACTTGCATTAAACAGGTTTAAATTGAATTGTACGTGACTGTACCTCCAAGTGCAGGAGATTGTTGGAGTATATTTAACTTAGATATAGTCACTGCATTGTATAAAACAAAGTCGTTTTCTCTGTCCCTATGTCCCTATGTATGGTTAAATCTTTAAAACTACGCAACGGATTTTGATGCGGTTTTTTTAATAGATAGAGTGATTCAAGAGGAAGGTTTTATATTTAATATAAAACCGTGCGAAGCCGGGGCGAGTCGCTAGTTAACTACAAAAGATAGCATGTTTTTACAAAAGGTACTGTTGAAAATCGATTTTCCAAAACGGATTGTTATGGAAATTGTCAAAAACCACAGTATGCGAGAGACAACGGGTTGGTAAGTAAGTAAAGTAAAAACTTATAAAAATTTAAAATGACTTGATTTTTTATTGACGTTGGAGTTTGCGGGTTCGCTTCTCGCCTTGAGACAAATTGTGTTTGTACGATTTGCAAACGTTTGTTTCGGGGTTTTGGGTGATTTGTATCTAAGTATAATAAAAAATGTTTGAATATAATTCTAGTTCAAAACCAATCAATTATTATAAGGATATTATGAAAATTTATGACAAGCCAAAAGACAAGACAAAATAGCCGAAAACAATTCACACGTTGTTTGACGCCTTGCTTACAGCAATCTTCAAGCTAGCTGCAGACGCGTATACTCGTACTGTGTGCTGAGTGTGAACGGCTTTACTGTTTACTACAAAGTTTGCGTTACTTTATTTTGTATGGAAATCTGAACAGCGCCCCTAGCGGGAAGTTTACAAAACTTTTTTGCGAGTTTGAATCGATAACCATTACTTTTATAGTTTCTTTAAACGTGAATTTGATAGTTTACTTAATTTTTTGACAGATATGCGAGTGTGAACGGCAAATTACGTCAATTTTTGACATATAGCTACTATAATAAGTAAACTTTAAAAATAAAGTATTTCAGTTGATAATTCTTCAGTGAGACCATAGTAACTATTGTATTAGGCTCGGCGCCCATTATCGGCATCGGCACGACTGAGGATTTTAGGTGGCAAATAGCAATATACATTAACATAATGGCAATAAAGTAGTAAAGTAGGTCGTAATAACAAAAAAATACCGCTTCGTTATGCTTGAGGCTGCTGTATCGGCAGCCTTGAGAATGCTTCGGGATGCTTCGGCATCCTTCGGTACGCCACCGGCGCCGAGGCAACACTCGGGGGGATAGCTTGCCCTGCGGGGCGAGGGGAGGCATTCGCCATTTGACTCACATTGATATTGAGACGCTTCGGCAAGCTACAGGACGGTGCGGCATGCTTAAGGACGCCTCGTCATCCATAAGAACGTTGCAGCATGCCAAAGCATAGTTCCCGACAGTGTGCGCTTGCGTGTAGGATGCCGAAGGATCCTTTTCCTTGCCGATGCCGATAATGGGCGCCGCCGGGCCTTATTCTCTTTGACCTCGAGTGAGACGAAAACGTCACTTCGGAAATACTGCATGTATTGAAGTGAAATAAAAAGTAATGTAAAGGACATGATCTACGCTCCGATTTTAGCTACATTTGATAGTAATATTTTGATCCTTTTGTGTTCTCCATTAAAACTCTTGAGCTGGCTGAAATAAAAACTTCCTTTATGGATCATAATTTCGAAAAAAACAGTAATCTCGTCCTAGATGAATGGTTTAAGGGGTAGGCTTGCGATCTAGCGTTGGATGTTCGAATCTTTATATAAATGTTATTTTTGCTTTATCCTGACCTTTTAGCATAATAATTGTCTATAATCTGTTTTTTTATTAATAAGAAATAGGATTGGAATATTATAAACACATCTTAGATTATATGTCATGTTATTTTATTTAGAGACTACAAAGAAAGACTAAAATAAACAACATTACAATGATATTCTTAATAATTAAAACGTATTACATTTTCGTTTCCTTTTCATACAGCTACGTTGTTTTGAAATCCAAGTAAATAAAAGTCAACACACAAGTAGAAGAAACACGTTTTGTTATTATTAGAATACCTATACCACAGTCTACTGTAAGGCCTTCTTTATTTCATGCAGCATCTAATAAATATTAACACTAAAGATCCCTCGTGTGTAACAGACCATAATTTACCTATTTTTAAATGTGGAGTATATTATACTCAATACGCTAAATGACAAAAATGCTAGAACTAGTAAATTTAATTTATTGACAACAATAATAAATATTGAATTCGATAACTTTCGATTAGTAAAATTTGTTCTAGCCTGCTTTTCATTTGTGAAACCGTATTCCAGCCTGCATCACTTCCACGCATTTTGTCCCATGATCTTAAAACTTCTCTGCGTAAATTGCATTTTGATCGAATTCTTCTGAATTTCAATTAAACCCCACTTATTCCCATTTGGATTAAAATCCAGACTTTTAAGATGGCCAAGGAATTGCAGTCATATCATTCTGAGTAGATAGCAGCTATTCTGTTACAATTTTCGAGCGATGAACTGCATCTTGCACAAAATATACGTGCCCTACTGGAAAAGCAACGCGCGCTGTTGGTTTATGATAACTTCTTTCAATACTTGTAAGTATTATTCCCATTCATGCGGCTGTCAATTTCTAGAGTTCTCCTGGGCCCATGGATGACATTCAGCCCCAATAACCTGAAAATAACACTGACTTTTCAAGACTTGTAGGTAGGGGTGCACAGTTATTAAATTAATAATTGACTGGACAGGCAATTTAGTTTGTAGTAAAAGAAAGCTGTTGGATATTAGGTATAAGAAACTCAAGTAGGTTTATGAAACAGATTTTGCAACAGAATATGCAATACTTATCACATCATACCTAGGGTAATTCTGCCACTTGGTCGAACAGTTAGTATATTTTGTGGAAGGAGTCGTTCGTTTGGTTTCCTCCAAAGTATTTTCCGACCGATCCGTGTCAGACATAAATGTTTTTTCATCAGTGAAAATCACGATATTGTTCTGCCAGTCAAAGTTTTAATATTCTTCTGCGAACCGCAATCTTTCTCTCCGATGGGTTTCAGCTTATAATTGTGTATGTTGGTTGCACTTAGTTCATGATTTCATGAAGTTCTCCTTTCTTCAAAATTATTTTTGGCGAATACGCGAATGGACGCCATTTTGTTTGTTTACTTTTTGCAAAACAAACGATGTCTTTCTTCTCTTTTTTGCGTAAGCATTAGAAAGAGAATAAAACAAATGTAATAGACAATACAAACTAGAGATGGGCCGAATATTCGCTTTATATTCGTTATTCGGCAAATTCGGCAGCTTTACCGAATATTCATATTCGGCCGAATATTTGGCTGAATCACCTAGTGTTCGGCAAAGTGATACTCAAAGTTTTTACTGTTAAGACCCGTGTATTATCATGATTTGAGTGTACAGTGAAATGAAGTAAGTGTTTTAGAGTGTAGCTTTCTGATTTTGTCGTCACTGAAGCTTCATTTTCAATTAAAGTAGGTTGGTAAATAGATAATAGCTTCAATCAATATCTTCACGCTGGATGCAGGGTAGGCAAGGAATCCATAATAACTTAATGCAAAATATAGGTATCTAGTAGTTTTGGGATTAGGCTTCTGTGTTAACTCTTTATAATAATAATTATACAGGCCTTAATTGAAGGAAAATAAACAAGATATTTATTTCGGTCAGTCTTTATTGTGTCAGAAAATATCTGAATCATATCACAACACCTTAGTAGATTATGAAGTTTAGACTTGCATTTGTGCGACGGAACGGAATCAATGGACGGAATATTCGGCCGAATATTCGGTTCGGTAAAAGTTTTACCGAATATTCGGCCGAATGTTCGTATTTGGTGAAACCCATGTTCGGCCCATCTCTAATACAAACCATAACTTGAAAACGTGTCGAGTAATCGTTACTTTTTTAGTAAAGTATGATGGCGTTCACATTCTCACATTTTACGTTGACTTCGCGTTAGGCGTATTCTCGATGAACTCGATCGTCGAGTTAACGAAATTTTTGCAATGTTTCACACTCAGCATACTGGGCCCTAGTTCAAAAAAAAAGAAAAAAACGTGTCAAAATGGCAGTGTTAAACTCTTTTTGGTATTCTACTAGCACAAACTTTTTGAGGTTCATTCATAGCTGTGACGATTACCTTTATAAAAGTAGACTTATTAATTATGAAAGTCTCTTCAACCGCAAAAAATAGTAGAATTGCGCACAAACGTCATTTTAATCATCTTGATAGAATGGCACTTTTGAGACCTTTGTTTGAAATTAGTGGAATTCGGTCCCTGCTCACATGAAATAAGTTTAACGATCAAACTCAGCCTGTTTTTACTTTTACTGGGCAGTAAAATAAATTATTTTATTCTCGACGAAAATAATCTCATTTTCCGCGAAAACACGCTTTTTAATTCATTTTCATAAGTCTACGTCCGTTTGTTAATCAGCCCTAAAACAAACAGCTTAGCACAAAAAAGTTTCACTTCGCCCTAACGCGTAGAGCATTCATCCAACTAGTGATGTGCTAAAATGTTTTTGCGATACGAAAAGATTTCCGAGATAAAATTATTTTTTTGTAACTTAAAACCTAACCTAAACCTAAAACATGTTCCTTATCACTTGTATACCTTATTTGAGTGTTTTTTATTTATTAACAGTAACTCAAACATTTCCTAAAATTCATATTGAAATAAGAAAATTGGGTTTGATCCTTACCTTTTTCCATATCGGCTGTAAAATTCTGTATTTATAAATGTAGTTATTGAGTTTGTTATTTCTTCACGCTAAATCTACTAGAAGATCGGGTCCTCTAGTAGATTTAGCGAAGAGGCAACAGGAGAAACGGGAAAGTTTGAATGGATGCGAGATCCATTCAAACTTTCCTATTTCTAATGTAGTGTGATTTTGGGACGGGAGTTTCCGTATGCATCATTTTCCGTACATATCTCATACTCGCCCCCATCTCTAGCTCTTCACTCAAGCACATCACTTGTCCAAATGATAAATGACCCGGAGTAAGTCGGGGAAAAAACGGACAGTTTTTGTCTCAAATCTGAGTGTTTTATCGCACTTTAATTCATTAGAACGACTGTTTACTTTGTTAGCGTTTGTTAAATGACAGCTTTTACTTAACTTACTGTCACTAGAGTTTAACTTAGAGGTTGCATCACTATCACTACATTATACTATAATTTTTAAAACTGCGCAACGGATTTAAATTATTTATGCGGTTTTTTTAATAGATAGAGTGATTCAAGAGGAAGGTTTATACGTATAATACAACCGTGTGAAGCCGGGGCGGGTCGCTTGTTTGAAAATAAAACTATAGCAGTGCCCGCGGTATCGCCCGCTCCAATTGAATTTGTGACCATGGGCCTTATTGTCTAACTTGAAATCGATTATCAGTTAAATTCAAATGTCAACCAGTGGTTCAATCGAAGTCCAGTCTAGGTCAAAAATTAATCTACAACGATTATTAATTGAATTAGAAATATTTTGACTACTTTTGATTAGACATTTGAATTAGACAATAAGACCTTTTTTAATCGGAATTTATTCGAAGGTATTTTTTTAAATGATAGATGCATAATTTCCCAATCCTAATCTGGCTTTTATTTCTTCTTAGCTTTACCTTTGGGAAGTAATGTATATGTATATATAAATCTTCTTCTAAATATTATTAAAAAAATGCTTGAAATTATCTGCCTGAATGTGTTTTTGTTAAACTTTGTAACTATTTAATTAATTTATTTTACAACTTTTACCCGAAAAAGAATAAAGGATTTTTTTGAGTTTTAAACAGAGATTGGCTCATTTATGGCACACCTAAACTGGTACATTTTTAAACATAATTTAAAAAATTTGCATTTGCAAAAAAATTTTGCTACCTACTGGACGAACCAAGAGCTATTGTGTACTCGTTATTATAAGAAACCCACTTTGCTTGGTCGAAAGTGACACGAAATTAGAATTTTACCTCATTAATTTTGAATGAAACTCTTAGAAGGTACAGAAGAGTTTGGTTAGAATAGTATTACCAAGCTATGGATGAGGGACATTATTTATTTATTTTTATTTTATTTTTATTTCTTAGGGATAACAAACAATTACACTTAAATATTAACTATAAGAGATCTTAAATAAACTTAATTCTAAAAGTGTAACCAGCCCCGTTATCCGCAAGTTAACACAATAAAAAGGGGTGGTGTTAGTGAGAATATGTATGTAAGATTTAATATTATTAGCTATATGCATATAAGTAGGTGCTAGAGTGGTAAATTACATGGATAAAAGAACTATGATGGCGCTATTACAGAATAATTGAAATTTAGTTAATTGAGGTTTATTATTATTGGTTTATTGAAGTTTAATTGAAGTTAAGTACTTAGTTTAGTTTACAAAAGTTTAAATTATTTATTTTATCAATTTCAAATGTATTTAATTTGTTATTCAAAAGTAATATCAGATGACAAGATAAGGTTAATAATGGATTTCTTATACAGAGCAGGTGAAGTAGCAAATGGATCAATTTCAGAAAAGTACTTATTGTATGCTTTTGTCATTCTATGCAGTGGAGCGCGTACACCTGCATTAGTTTTACAAGGAGTAGGAGCGAATAAAGCCTTTTTACGGGTCTCTCTAATTGGACGTGAACAATAAGGTACATGTATATAAACTTGGTTAACTAACCTATTACAATCAAAGTTATTATGGCAAATTTTATACATGGTGTAACAATATACATGTACTAAGCGAAAAGCTGGGTATTTCTACCCCCCCGGGGAACAACTTTTGTTCAACGACTTTTCTAATTTCGATTGGTATCTCTGAAAAAACTAAAACAAAGTTTTCACATGGCCAGCTGATTTTTTACGAAGTGACAACCCTAAAATCTGCTGTTTCTTATACTTGCGACGATGACCTCAGTATGGTCACAGAATAGATGTAGAAAAGAGTGACAGATTCATATTCTTGAAATAGAAAAACGCCTACAGCATCATTGAGGCAAATTGTCGTAAGTCATGGCTAAAATCACATTTCAATTTGAAGGTTGAGTTACGTGTAGTTAAACATACGAACTAAACTACGCTAACACAGTTATGTCTTTTTCTAACTGTTTGTTCTTTCTTGTGTGTTGATCTAATCATAATAACCTACTGACTGAATACCATTGATGTCCACTACTGAAAAGAGCTGTGAATCTGGCGGGTATTGCCATAATCACTTGGCTGGGGATTGCTGATCAAAGAAACGGTATAAGTAATTCACACAATAAAAATGCTGCCTTTCATTTGGCGAAGCCCCTTGGTCGACTTTTACGACATCCGACATACGACGAGCTGAGTCGCATGGGTCGGTTAACTTAATTAAAAACTTTACCAAATGACTCTTTCCGTCATTATGTAGTTTATCTGTCCGTTCTGTACCTACATTAATCTTTGACACTTGTATTTCCACAAAGGAACGCGACTAAATTTTATTGGCTGTAGCACTATGCAAAACCATGGCAACCAGCCAACCGCCAATCATAGACAAGTTAGAGAACCATTCATTCATTCATTGACTGTCGGCATCTATCATCATGCGATACACCCAGTGATGCCAGATCTACCGATTTAGCAGTAGATCTACCTGCTTTTTTAGGCGTCTACCGATCTACTGATTTATTTCAAAAATTTAGTGAAACCTACCTGATTTTCCCGAGCGCCTTCTAAAATTTAGTGAAATCTACCTGATTTTCCCGAGCGCCTTCTAAAATTAGTGAAATCTACCTGATGTCCCGAGCGCCTTCTAAAATTTCGTGAAATCTACCTGATTTTCCCGCGCCTATAGCTCCGTGACTAAATAACCACTTGGCGACCTTTTTTTTTTTTTTTTTAGCTGCAATTGTCTGCAAAAATGCAAAGAATCGCTTCCTTTTTACGAATGCACCTAAAAAAAAAAAAGGTCGCCAGCCAAAATGCGAGTCAAAAACACAAATACATATGGTACCTCTAGAATTTTCAGTCGTTAATTTCTACCTACTGATTTTTATTCCAATCTACTGATTTTTTACTGAACTTTCTACTGTTTTTTTCAAATTCCATCTGGCAACACTGGATACACCACATGGCGGTGCTGTATTTGCCAAGCGGGCCGAAATATTTTTTAATACGGGTTCCGTAATTTTTTTAATACCAAAATTTAAAGAAGTTCGTTTGTTTAAAATCATAAAATCAAAAAAAAAAGCTTAAATCCGTTTTCTACGGGATTTTGTATTAGGTATACCAACTATCAGAATTCACGCAATGTGTATGTGTGTGTAGCAGGTAGGTACCTACATTGTGAAATACCTATGTAAAATAAGACCAGTACCTACCTACGTATTCATACAATTTTCTACCACATACCTATTATTTCACGACTGTGATCCTAATACCTCGTACTCATGTTGCCAACTAGGGATTTCTTAAAATTGAAAATGAACCCTAAAAATTATCCATCTTTTCGGCGAACGAAATCAAAAGAATGAATGATGAACTATTTTAGTGTGACCTTCGTCGCGGTGCCGTGTAGTGCTATAATTACAATTTTTATCTTTCGTGCCTAAAAAACAAGTAACTAGGACTTAAGAATACCTTAAGGGTGTGGTGTATGCATCGGAGTGTCACAGAGCTGAAGAGATGAAGAGGCGTGTGTTGGAAGCGTGTGCTTACTTCCATAAAATGTGTGTTGTTTGGAAGAAGGGAGGCATATCGAACCTTACTTACATGCATCGGTATCGATACCTACGTCATGCATGTGTAACTTACTAACTAACTAACCTAACTAGTGCTAAAGTGAGTGAGACATGTTAATGCCTAAAAAGAAACCTACCTTGTGCTGAAGTGTGTGAATTGTCTGTGACTGTGTACCTACAAGTGACCTACCAAAACATACATAAATCCCTTCGTAAGAAGCCATCTAGACAGCTGACAAGCGAGAAAATATGAGGTTTGTAACTTGTACCTACACTTACAACTTTCCTAACTCAGCATTTTAAGATTTTCTCAACACTACCTAGGAACTTACATACTAGCATCTTATTATTATCACGAATTTATTAGGTCGTCTAGTAATCTCCCGCCATAGCTGAAATCTACGAAGATAAATACCTACCTACATACCTGTAAAGTTAGAAGGTAAGTACAGGTTGCGCGAATAGGGTTGTCACTTTATTTTGGCACTAGGAAATGAAAACTTTTTGTATGGGAAACTGAAAATAGGAATTTTTAATTATCTCCCCCCCACAACTGATCACCATGGGTTCCTGAAACCCCCCCCTTCGGCTTAGTAGGGGTAATATGTTATACCTTGTATAAAGTAAGTTGATCAAGGAGCAGTCTTCTCAGTTTCAGTGTAGGAAGAGAATATTTATCAAGTAGGTGATCATAGGTGGACTTCGAACGGAAGCATCGGTAGTTGGTTGAGCTTAAGAGTTTACGTTGAACATTTTCAATTTGATTGTTATATTTATCATATAAAGGGTTCCAGACAGAAGTGGCGTATTCTAATTGTGATCTGACTAAAGATGTGTAAAGAAGAAGGTAAGACTCAGGCCTTTTGAAAGGGATGCATGTTCGCATAACAAAGCCGTAAAGTTTAAAAGCTTTACTAACTATATTTTCAATATGAGCGTCAAAGTGTAGTTTAGAATCAATTAGTATGCCTAAATCCTTAATTATAGGTACTTTTTCTAGTGGAGAACCACATAAAGAGTAAGTAAAGCCTATAGTGTTAATTTTTTTAGTAAAGTTGATGGATTTGCATTTAGGTAAGCTGAGGTGTAATTTATTAACTGAACAGTATGTGGTGAGGCGGTCAAGGTCCTCTTGTAGCAAGATACAATCCTGGACTGAGATGATTTTGCGATAAATTTTTAAGTCATCAGCATATAATAGATATTGGGTGTGCTTAAAACAGAGGGAAATGTCGTTAATAAAAATAACAAATAACAAGGGCCCTAGAATAGATCCTTGAGCCACGCCAGAAGTAACTTTGATAATCTTAGAAGTGTATCCATTAATGGCGATACGTTGAGTTCTATTCTTTACGTAAGAGGTAAACCATCTCAGTAAGTTACCTTGGATTCCATTAAATGCAAGCTTTTTTAGTAGTAGTACATGGTCCACTTTGTCGAAGGCTTTACAGAAGTCGGTGTAAATAGAGTCAACTTGAATACGATTGTCCATGGAATGAAAAATATAATTAGTATATAGAAGTAGGTTACTGACTGTGGATCGTTTTTTGACAAAACCATGTTGTTCTGGTATTATTATTTTATGTAAGCTAGGATAAATTTTATTATGAATTAAACGTTCTAAAATCTTCGACAAAGTGGATAACAACGAGATGGGACGATAGTTGGTGACATCATTCTTACAACCTTGTTTAAAAACTGGAGTAATGTGAGCAGTTTTCCAATGGCTAGGAACTGTGCCTTCTTTGATGCTACGGTTGTATAAGATATGTAGTGGAGTAACAATTGTATCTGCTATCTGTTTAATGAAGAATGGAGGCAGGCCGTCTGGGCCAGGTCCTTTAGTTACATCTAACAATTTAAGTTCCTTGAGAATATCATCTTTTGATAAGTGTAGGTTTTGGTAGACAAAATCACAGTTTCTATTGGACGAGGAGGATTCAAGATTATTATGTTCATTACTACTGGGCTCATAAACAGAGCTGAAGAAATCTGAGAAAAGTTCACAGATTTCTTCAGGCCTGTCTGACTCGGTATCGTTGTATCTCATCGTAGATGGTATACCAGATTTTTTATTATTATTTTTCACATAAGACCAGAACGCTCTAACATCAACCCTCAACCTTTCTTCAATAGTATTTATGTAGGAGTCAAAGCAGGTTTTGCTCACTGATTTAAAATTTTGTCTTAGTAAAGAAAAACATTCATAGTGTTCTGTGGTTTTGTATTTTTTCCATTTTATCCAAGCTTTTTCTTTATTTTTAAATATGTGAATTAATGACCGAGAAAACCATGTTGGAAAACTTTTATTTTTTATGGGACGCAAAGGTACATGTAGCTTTATTAAGGCATATATTCTTTCATAGAAAATATTAACAGCATCCTCTAAGGGAAATTCATAAAGAAAGTCCCAGTTTATCTCACTCGCTTGTTTGTTAAATAAAGAATAGTTAGCTTCAAGGTAGCAATATCTAGGAACAGAGGAAGTTTTCATAGAATTGTTCAATAATAACCTGAAGTCAACTAATACACAGAATGGTGGATGGAGACTATCTGTGGGTACCAGCGGGTTCAGCGGAGGTTGGCAGTTACATGGCTCCGAATTGGTGATAAAGAGGTCTAATGTTCGGTCCATATTATTAGTTATAAGATTATATTGTTTACTGTTTGTATTTTGCAAAAAGTCAAATAGACATTTCCTAATAAAGTAGTTATTATCAATAGACTGGCATGGCGGTAAATCTGAGGAATTAAGGTCATGCCAGTCTATTGATGGAATGTTAAAATCACCAGCTATGTAGAAGTTTTCCATATGGTTATCGCTTAGTTCATATTGTAGTAAATTTAGAAAAGTTGAATAAGAGGTTAGATTTTGATTTGGCGGTATATACAGGCCACATACTACTTGATACTTACTTTTTGTACGGATTTTCAATAAGACGTAGTCAATAGATGGGGATAAATGATGATTACCTTCGTCGCAGCTGTCCCGAAGGTCCGGGCGCAGTACTACGCGCTCTGCATGTAGCTCACGTCGTACCGCCACCAGCAAGCCACCACCGTCGCGTTTCCCGGCCGCCACACGATCACGATCACACCGAAATACTATGTATCGAGAGTCAACTATTTCACTGTCTGATATACTAGGTATTAGCCACGATTCCGAGAGTATAATTACATCGTAACAGTCTGTCAAGACATTGGTAAACAAAGTGTTCAATTTTGTTCGAAGTCCCCTACAGTTTTGGTAGTATATCATGATTTTATCGGATAACATTGTAAAATAGATAAATGTTATTAGTATTACTAATATTACGTATTGAAAGAACACAAAATGTTAGAATTGTTTGAGAAAACATGCTCCTTGAGAACGTACTACACATAGAGGTACTACAGATAAAACAAAAGACCCTATGTTTACGATGTAAACACATTGTAGTGTTATGTAGTTGTTGTGTAAGCTTATTTACTAGGTTACAATAGGTGATTTTGTACCTAAATTGTCTAAATTTACCTAAAAAGACATGAAAAAGTAACATAAAAATTAGCAGGGTAGGAAATATTTTGCTAAAAAAAGGCGAACTTGCACGTAAACACATAGAGTAGTAAACACTCCAGAGACTGCAACAGTCTAGAGAAACATCACTGTCGAATACATGTCCATAGTATAGAATGACTATGTAAAGTAACGATGTTATAAAAAATAGTACTGAACACGAAAATAAACACTATTAGAGTTATCACTTAGCTGGAATATTAAATTTGGCCAAGTCGGCCTCGGAACGCACAGCAAATACCGGTGAGGTCTCATTGCGCCGGGCGAGGATGACTCCATGTTTGACCCACACGAAGCGAAACCCATTCTGCTTCGCCGCCTCACGTGCTCTTCTGAATAAATCCTTATTCTTCAGCGTAAGATGCTCGTTGATGTATATTCTGTGCGAGGTTCCTGCAATGCCCAGCTGCTCAGAGGTGATGCCTTTGTGCAGACGTACTGCTGATACCACGCTGTCCCGCATTTGGCGGGTAGAAAGTCGTACGACGATGTTCTTCGGACGGTTACTCATAGTAACAGCTTGTGGTACGCGGTGTATTGCGATGATGTCTGATTTGATTACAGGCTCTTTCATAGCCGCTGCGATATCCAGGAACAAAGCCAGAAGGTTTTCTCCTCGTTTCTCTGGTAGATTGCAGATTTCAAGATTGCATTGACGAGCTTGCTGTTCCATCATATCTAGCCTGATTGCAAGGTCAGCGATACGTGATGTGCTGCTCTGGACTGCTGCAGCCTCTGACTCCAGCCTCGTCACGCGAATTGCCACGTCATCATGCTTACACTTGAGGTCGTCATATTTGTCACCAATGAATTTTATGGAAGTCTTGATGTCGTTGAAGTCTTCAGTGAACTGTGCAAGTCTAGCTTCCTGTTTAGAGAAGCCGGAAGTCAGTAAGGAGGATATACTGGCTTCGAAGGCTTTGAAGTCGGCCTTCATTTCAGCACGTAGGTCTCTAATGGATTCCGAATCCGCTCCTCTTCTGTGTGTGACATATTGGGGAGGTGTTTCCTTCTCAATGAGCGATTCGTCAATACTCATTTCACGGGATATTTCTTCTTGCACACTAGGTTCGACTTGATCGAATGTACTGTTCAGCGCCATATTGAAATCTCTGAATTTAGATTACTCTATGCAAACGCACACTAACTGCCGGTCGGAAGCGACGGGTTGCGGTGACGTCACGGCGAACACGTATTGTCACTGAGCGCGAGCGAGATGATAGGGACGCGACCGGCTCACCCAAGCGCAAGCGGCGGAATGATAATTTTCATTAATTTTCATTCCTTATTTTGCATAATAAGGTTTTACGGAACTAACATTTTAGGAATATTTTTAGATTTGAGACAATATACTTAAACCAAATTTTGTATTAAAGAAAAAATCTACAAAATCAATAGTCTAATAACCAAAATAAGTTTTTTTATGTCATAAAATAATATCTATCTCACTGTAGTCCGATTATTGATTTTGACGATTTTAAATGACAACCTAAAGTCATATTCATACTTTATACCATCGGATATTTAAATTATCTCGTTCATACATAAACCATTTTATGATCTGTAGTTAACCCTTACCAGTCTCTGAAATTTTAATATTTTATACGATCTAATGGAGAGGTATCCTTTGTTTATTCTTCTGAAGTAAAGGTTCATAATAATGTCTTGGGTTACCGTTTTCAGATAGAATAGAACTTAAAGAAGACATAATTATTATGTAAAAACTGTTGTAATACCTTATCTCTTTCTAGAGCATAATTATTTCCATTTGATGATTATAATTATTGTATAGAGTCAATTTAGTTTTAACGCATGTGTACATCTATTGTTGACTAGCGACCCGCCCCGGCTTCGCACGGTTTTATTATATGGTGGTTAAGTAATTTTAAATTTTCTAATTTTCCGCGCAATTTGCTTAATCTTTTCTTTCATAAGAACTTTCTCCTGATAATAACGAAAAGAATAAAAAAAGAATTAGCGAAATCGGTCCAGCCGTTCAGGCGTGACGCCGTGACCAAGGGAAATAGGGATTCATTTTTATATATATATATATATATTGCATCATCTGTGTGACATTGTAGGTAGGTACTACTTTATTCTATGGATCTTTTTATGTCTGAATAAATAAAATGAATTGAAATTATCAGATAAACATATAAAAATTTCATTGGTAACTAAAATAGTTCATGGTCATTCATAGGTCATGAATTTGAAGATCAACTTATTAATTTTATATTAGACTGTTTGCAACCGTCTGCAGTTACCTCAATAGTTACAATTGTAATTATTTATATTCCTTGATTGTAATTTTCGTTGTTAATAAAGTTATCTCTATTAATTAAATACTATTATATAATAAGTACTTCGAATACCAAATACATACCTACATGATATTTAATCGGACAAAGAAAATACTCAGAACCCGGAACAAATACCAACAGAATGTACTAAAATTTATCAAGAGGCGGGAATCGAACCTAAAACATCTGCGTCGTAGGCAGATCTTTGCAGTGACTCAGTGAGCAAAGATCTGCCTACACCACCGAGGTCATCGTATTAACGCTATCCAATTAAAATAAATCTTACAAGATATAAATGTAAAAGAAAATGTAACAAACCAACGCTACTTCGCACGACATACAATAAAGGAAATAAAAGACCCAACCGCAAGAATATATTTTATTTTTACGGATTTCCTTACAAACTTGGGTAACCGGGTTACATATTCCGGTCCGGGGTTCGAATGGGCACTGGGATAATGTTAACCACTAAGCCGTTAGAGTATGGGGGAGTAGGCTTTTACTATTCTCATGAATGAAGTTGCTGATGCTGTATAAAGGAAGTGATTTATAGATTTTTATACGAGATTTTGGCTTATTTTTTGGCTCCGGAAACACAGTTTTAAACTAGTTCAGGAGTATATGGACTCATTACTGTCTGTAAAATTATTATTATGTCAATAAAAACATTTTTACTTACTTTACTTTTACGATACTGTTTGTACCTACATGTAAATAGTTATAAATATGTATATAATGTAATAGTAGGTAGTAGGTATTACCCATAACACAAGCTCTGCTTAGCTTGGGGCTAGATGATGCTGTGTGGATTGTTCAGCATTCTTTATTTATTGTAAACTAATGCGGCCACAAATCTCAGCTAGGGCTCATCTTAATCCGGAATTTACCCTAAAATATAAAAATCATTTATTTGCTTAAACCGTGACTTGGAAATCGTAGTGTATGACGCCCTCCGGCCAGGTGGGATGACGATCTGCGGAAGACTGCTGGCAGATGCTGGATGCGGCAAGCTGAAGACAGGGCGCTATGGCGCTCATTAGGAGAGGCCTATGTCCAGCTGTGGACTAATATAGGCTGATGATGATGATGATTTGCATAGACATGTAAACTGAGATTACCAGGTGTGTAGGTATTACAGTATTGTAGTAGTACCTACAGTAAATTAGGTAGAGCAGTAGGCAAAATATTTAAATGATTTTAGTAAGTATGTATACAAATTGGCAGATGGCATACTCGTATTTCTAACTACTTTCTTACATCTAGCTCCTTGAAACAAAACATTTCATCTAAAACAACCCGATTTTACTTACTTCCGTCACACGCAAACCAAAGTAACTCTGAGTTCCACACCTCGCCTTTTACTCCATACGGAAATGTAATGGTCGCTTTAGACCCTTAAGGTGTGTGTAGAATGGGGTCTAAACCTGAAGCTTAAATGTATAACTTAACTTGGAGAGGGTCAAATTGAAATGCTGAATCGCTTGGTAACAAAATAAACTTGGAATGAGACATCAAGACAACATACATTTATACGCTCTTTTTATAATATTAAAAAAATTCGTTCAAATAATATATGTATTGTATTAAGTAGGATTCAATTCATTTACTTATTCCATTCCATAGGCATACATTTATATTACACTTCGTTAGCTATCAAGTACCAAGTACAAGCCTTTCTTAGCTATTGGGTGAATTTTCAGCAATATCAAATCACTAGAGACTCGGCCGGCTTTGTTTAATAAACCCGTGCGAAGCCGGGTGTATCTTCCTCTTGAATCACTCTATCCATAAAAAAACGCATCAAAATCCGTCGCATAGTTTTAAAGATAAGCAAAGCATACATAGGGACAACAGACACACATAGCAGGAAGCGTCTTTGTTTTATACTATGCAGTAATTAATCATTCATGTTTCAACTGTGCTTTGATGGAAGCTGGCCCTAAACTTTAAATTGAAAAGACAAAATATTGTGAAGTAAAATTGCGTTACCTATGTCATACCATTAATTTAAAGAAATGAAGTGAACAATAAATGAGTTTGTGTATAAACAGTCTCATTATTAATATACATGTGACACGGTGTATTTGTGTTTATGTGGTAATAAAAACGTTAAAACCTCTGTGTTTATAGGTACCTGGACTCAAACGCTTTAAAACGAATCCAACAAAACCCCAATCAGACTTAAACACAACAAATAAACAGACAAGATAAAACAAAAGTACGTATAAAACCTTTTTCCTACCAGATTTCACGATTCACAGAGTCCTGAAATTCGCTGTTCTGCCCGCCGCGGCACAGTTCACACGAATGCTTTAGTTTGCACTCGCCTTTACTGAGGATGAAAAGTAGACGCAATTTATATTTTTACACGAGCGTCCTTTTAAAGGTGGTGGTGACTGCGGAGAGCGGTTATGTTACGCACGTGGTATGATCTTAATTTTCGTTCAAACATTGCTCTTGGACAAATTAACTGAATAATTTACAATTGCATTAGTGGTGGAGTTTAGTTTGATCCTTTACTAAAACCTAAACAGAATTCATACGTAAATTATTATGTTATATACAGCATTTTGCCTGTACAAATAAATTCTCGAATAGAGCAACTCTAGTGAAGGAATACGAGTTTATAATTTTTTTCTAGTGATAATGGATAAAGTTTATCATGATTTGTTAAGAAGATCTTGTATAGAGCTGTAAGGGTAGGGCATGTTCATAAAATTAAAGTTACCATGCGATACGTGATCGCCATGCCGCAATCGTCAATCAGCTTTACAGTCTGTAGGTCAGCTTGAATAGGGAAAAATTGCCTTTTAGCCGTACCAGAGTTGTAAAGGCGTAATGAGTTATTGTCATCTTATTAAATTAAAAACATCTACTGTTCATAATTTATTTTATAATAAACTCTTTTGCAATGCTCACAAGGTACATGTTCAATTGACCTAAGCTAACACTAAAGGCGGTAGCACCCCTCTGCGCTAAATTGTATCTGTGGAAACTCAGGAGTTTCATGCCTGTTCTAACACATTTAGGTAGATTTGATTTTATCTCTTGCTGTTCATTTTGAGTGGGAAAGAGAGAAGACCATATTCAAATATTGTATATGCGTAAATGCGTAAATGTGATTGTAAACTACTACATAAGCTTATTAGAATAAATTATTATCTACAGTGATTTATTTATCCAACTGCCCAGGGGCCGAATTCCACTAATTTCAAAACAAAGGTCTCAATCATAGAAGAAGGAATAAAATTCTGTGGTCTCAATAGTGCCATTCAATCAAGATGATTAAAAAGACGTTTGTGTATTTGGTATTCTACTGTTTTTTGCTCTTGAAGAGACTTTCATAATTAGAATGTCAAATTGGTAGTTATAAAGGTAATCGTCACAGCTATTAATGAACCTCAAAAAGTTTATGCTAGTAGAATACACTGACATTTTGACACGATACTATTTAAATGGTGAAGCGATTTATTTAGTGGAATTCGGGCCCTGGCGCATGGCGTGGTGATTGAGGCAAAACCACAAATTTTTAGGGGATGCATGTTAGGCTGTAAATGAAAAACAAATGAATGCTGGTAAGGCAGTTTTTTTGTTGAAATAAGTAGGTAAATGTAGTTCAACTACCTATTTCTATAAGTATCCAGTTAATTTACGCACAAAACAAACATAAAAACTCCGAAGCAAAAGATTGATGGCAATTTCGTGAAAATAACCAAAATTACTTTACAACATCAATCTCGACTTAATCTCATTTAATAGCAAAACATTTTATAGGTTTAACTTAAAATTCACGTCTCAGATTTTGCTTAAAGCTTGGAGTATTAATAGTACGTCTCATGTTTGAAGGTCGTCGAATTATCAACCCTTAGGGTGACAAAACAAAATCGAGCTGTACTGTGCTGTGCTATGTTTGGTCAACAGATTGACGCAGCACAGCACAGCGCAGCACAGCATGGTTAGTTTGTATCCTCATTAAAACATTAGACGAGCGAGTTGACGTAGACACAGCACAGCGCAGTACAGCGCAGCACAGCTCGATTTAGTTTTGTCACCCTTAAGCTTTGATTATAGGGTAGATTTTTTTAAGATTACTAATGTGAGTTAATCACTACATAATATAAAACAAAGTCGCTTTCTCTGTCCCTATGTCCCTATGTATGCTTAAATCTTTAAAACTATGCAACGGATTTTGACGCGGTTTTTTTTAATAGATAGAATGATTCCAGAGGAAGGTTTATACCTATAATAAAACCGTGTGAAGCCGGGGCGGGTTGCTAGTATTAAATAAACAATGCTGGGCAATCCACACAACATCATCTAGCGCCAAGCTAAGCAGAGTTTGTGCTATGGGTACTAATATTGGACTTACATACAATTTACTGATATGAGTTGGCGTTTTTAAGTGTATGTTTTAGTTTATATTAGTTTCCTTGCTCTATTATTATTATGTTCTTGTCATCCAAATCAATATTCAAAACTAATGATAAAGTATTCTTTACTTTTTAAAGTATTCGGTTTCCACAGGTGACTACATTTCAAAGAATACGTAAATTTAGGTACAAACAGGCAAAACCGAATAATTGTAAAAGCCATATTATGGCTATTAAATTATAATTAATAGCCATATGGCATACTTCTGATATTTATCAGAAGTCTGTCTGAAGTTTTGTTGAAATTTTTAATTTTATCACCTACCAATGGCTGAAAAGACTCATCAAGAATTGGTTAACCTAGGAACATTTAGAAGTGAACATTTATCTACAACTATAATATATGGGCCAAACTGTTAAATTTTGCAATTATATTATTATTTTGTAAATATTTAATGTTAAAATATTAAATATTTAATGTTAAATTAGTACTCTGAAACAAAATTAAATTACAAAAAATCTTCATTGCAATTTTAGTTCCTCTTATGAAAAAAAGATTTAAAAATGAAAAAAAATAGGAAAAAACTTATAACAAGATTTGGACACCAAAGTTTTCGTTTCTTAAAACTGAAACCGTAATCGTCCTCACGTAATGAGGCCTCTCAAGTATTACACAACTTGTCTAAAAATATAAGCTGACACCAAATCTCATGAAATCCAAAACGGGGTATCATATCGGGCAACTTTGTCCCGAGAGCTTGATAAAGTGTGGTCCAAGGTATAAGAGACGACCGATGTGGCGCGGCGGGCGCAAGAGATATCGGGTTTGATTCCCGCCTTGGGACACATGTTTGTACAATCTGAAAATATTTGTTCCGGGATTCTGGATTTTTTCTGTGCATAGTTAAAAAAATATCGGTCTATTTAATGTATTGTATTATGTATATCAGTCATCTAGTACCCATAACACAAGCTCTGCTTAGCTTGGAGCTGGAAGATGCTGCTAATGAGCGCCATAGCGCCGTGTCTTCAGCTTGCCGCATTCAGCATCTGTCTTTAGCAGATCGGCAGCTCACCTATCGGCGTCCTACACTACGTTTACCAATTCGTGGTATCCACTCAAGAACACGTTTACCACGGTGTTCGGTTCGCGAGATATGGCCAGCCCACTGCTACTTCAGCTTGCTAATTCCTGAACTTATGTCAATAAGTGGATACAGAGTTCCCATTTATTTGGGTTAAGTTAGCGTTCTATGAGTGAAGATTTGGCCTAAGACGGAGCACAAATTCCCAAAAGTAAATTAATCTCAATTTAAACGCCACCGCTCATGACTTGCGCCACAGTGTTATCTTGGCATGATTTATGGCCTAGGCCCTCCCATTCCGTCCAATTTACTGAAAACCAGCCACCCTTATAAAATATCCGCGCACACAAATATACGCAGCCAGGTGTGGAATTAAATCTGTTACTACGGAGTCTGTTACTTTTAGTAAGTAAAGTGTTTCTAAAAGATGTCTGTTACAAAATTGAAAAAAAAGTTGGTTGGATTTCCCAGATTCCATGTTGATTTGACTAAGGTCGAAGGTTGAATACCTCCTCCTATCCTATCATGAATTATTGTTGATTTTACCAAATTATCGTGGTTAGTTAAATACTGAACTGTTTTATTAAAATAACTGTTTGGTTAGGTTGGATATACCTACCAACGTTGTTTTTTGTTACCACTAACTAATACAATCATCATCATCATTATCAGCCTACATTAGTCCACTGCTGGACATAGGCCTCCCTAATGAGCGCCATAGCGCCCTGTCTTCAGCTTGACGCATCCAGCAGTGATGAGCAACTAATACAAGTGCAATATAAATTGTACATAATAAACATACTGGAACAATGTAATAAATTGTATGTTTTTTTTTTCATTTCAACATCACTTGTTTATTTTTCAGCCATTCGCAGCACCACACACTGCTTCGTAAGATTATTTTCTATAATAGTAGGTACCTACTAGGTTTTCGCGATGATGTTGAAGAAAATCATCCAGATCAAGATTGCATACCGAATGATTTGCAGTGATGTGGAAAATGTCATAGGACATAAAGGAGATCACCCAGGTTGGGCTAATATTTCTTTTGCCGGCCAACAAAAAAAAAAGGTTGATTTGAATAGAACTCAGCATCACAAACATTTTTTATTATTACACCAAAGTTCTAAGTCCATTCCCTGATATTGTCCTCCGAGTTCAATGATGAACCTACCAGTTGCCTGTAAATGTTCTGCATAATAACTACGTGCCTGTTTGAGTTGGTATATACCAAGGGCAAATAAAATAAGTTCTTCGACGCATCCAGCATCTGCCAGCAGTCTTTGCGGTAAAACATTGCGATATGGATAACGAGAAGACTCGACGTAGTTTTCCAAACGGATCCTCTTCTTGGCCTTCTTCTCGAAATTGTTTTTACCCAACTGCATAATCTGCCCAAGGTAAGTACTCAGATACGATTTCGAGAAGGTGGCCTTCTACGACTACCGGTCCCGGATCAATTTGGTAATTGGTCATGACTTTGGTTTTTTCCAAATTCATGCCAAGACCGATGCGTGGCGAGGTTGATGCTAGGCCGTCCAGCATGTGGGTCAGCTCCTCTAGCGACTCCGCCATTAAGACTATGTCATCAGCGAATCGTAGGTGTGAGATGTAATTGCCGTTTATGTTTATGCCCTTACCTTTCCAGTCCAGAGTCTTAAGTATATCTTCCAATGCGCTCGTGAACAGTTTCGGGGATATCCCCCTGCCTCAAATTTGCCATCCAATTGCGCAAAGGAGGCAATTGGATGGGTTTAGACTGCTGGCCCTGTACTTGGACACTCATAGTGGCGGCTTTGTAGAGACACCTCATCACCTCTATATAACGATAGTCTACTTGGCATCGCTGGCTGTAAGGATTCTAGAACAGCCCAGGTTTCAACGGAGTCAAAGGCCTTTTCATAGTCCACAAAAGCGAGACACAGGGGCTGATTATACTCTTCGGACTTCTGTATAATCTGCCGCACTGTGTGAATGTGGTATATGCTGTCATATCCTCCGCGGAACCCGGCCTGTTCCGGTGGCTGAAACTCGTCGAGTCTCCTGGCGAGACGATTCGTGATCACTCGCGAGAATAGCTTATAGACGTGGCTCAGGAGTGTGATGGGTCTATAGTTTTTAAGGAGGGTTTTATCGCCCTTCTTAAAAAAGAGCACCACCAAACTCCCGCTCCACGCCTTAGGAGTTCTCCCACTGTGAAGGACGGTAGGCTCCTCCTGCCTTCAGAAGCTCTGAAGTAATACCGTCTTAAAAAAAACAAAACTAAAACTTCTCGGTGCCCGCCATGATTTGGATTGAATTAGGTCGGAGCGTGGACTTCATCAGACGGTTTCTTTCAAGCTTTAAGTTGATATTCAGAGTGCCTCGGAGCAGTCGGTGATCAGATCCGGTATTGATCACTGAGACATCTCTGAATATGTGCTTGCTATCCGTCATGATAAAGTCGATCTAATTTTTTGTCACGGTGTCGGGGCTTTACCATGTCCACTTCCGCTGGGGCTGTTTCTTAAAGAAGGAGTTCATTAAGCACAGCCCCTCTTTCTCATGAAAGTTGACAAGCATTTGCCCCCTGTGATTCCTAACTCCAAAACCATGCGGGCCTATTCGGGATACGTTGCCAGTCTGTATTAGTCTGTATTCCCACCTTGCCGTTAAAGTCCCCCATAACAACGTTGAAGTGAGCCTTAGTGGTGTTGTGTAAGGCTTTGGATATGTCTTCGTACATAACCTCCACTTCATCATCCGGGTGTGCCGAGGTCGGTGCGTAGACCTGAATTACCTTCATGCTATACCGCTTAGATAGCCGAAGGATCAGGTACGCTACCCTGGTCGACACACTGGAGATTTCTTGAACGTTGCTAGAGAGGGCCTTATTGACGAGGAAAGCTACGCCACCCTGGGATGTTTTATCACCCTCGCGAAAGTAGAGAAGATGGCCCGAGTCTAGGGTTACGGTGTCCTCCCCTTCTCTACGGACTTCACACAACCCTAGAACATGCCATTTAATGTTCTCTATCTCCACTTCCAACTGCGCTAGATGATTGTCAAGCCTCAGAGTGCGTCCGTTGTACGTTACCAGGGTCAGTTTAGGAATTGTGTGGTAGCCTGCAGGCCGGTGATTCTTAGCAACCCCTGCCCCGCCGTTACCATGGCCACTACCATAGCCAGGAATAGCGAGGCGGCCGGTTCGGGCCTTTTTTATATCTAACTTGCACATTATTACAAGAAATATAATAAAAATTAGGTTTTACTAAACAAATATAATGGATGTTTTGAGTTAGAATATTATCTCACAGACTTGACTTACAGCTTTAGTCTAGTAATAAAAAGTGTTCATTTTGTTACACTCTATTGTAAAAGCTTCAATCCATAAATTGCAGAAATGTGTAAAGTTCATCACAAATCACATGCAACTTTGACGAAATAAGTTTTTTTTTGATAAATTTAACATGCAGAAATTCCCAATTGTAATTTTTTTGATCATGGATCATTTTTTATGAGCTTGATTGATTTGACTGATTCCTTAGTCTTATATCCCAAACTTTACTACACCCACACGTTAATTCCCTTCTTTAGTCGCACACTTTAATCCCACTTATAAAGATGATATTCAAAATAATAATGTTGGACAATCCACACACCACCATCTGGCCCCAAAGTAAGCTACTCAAAGGTTGTGTTAAAGATCTTATCAAACTTCTCTTATCGTACAACAAAGTATGTACATTATCTATAATATGTAAATTCATTTTACTTTATTAACAACGAAAATTACAAGCAAAGGAATAGAAAAATTACAACTAGTATTTACAATTGAAACCATTGAGCTAACTGCAGACGGTTGCAAACAGTCTAAAGGTAGCTCAATTGATCCATGTCAATACCAGTCGGAAGCGTCCCCAAGACACTGGCTGCATTACCACGCTGTATGGCAATGCTGATGCGCTGAGCCAGATATTCACCAGCTCTCGGGTCACGCGTCGTAATATGTAAATTAATTTATTTCCTTTTAGTTTTTACGACCTTACGGTGTTGGGTAATTTAGGAAACTAGTTTAGATTATAAGTAAATACATATTTTCATAATTTTTATTCAAATAGAATTTAACAAAAAGATTTCTTGTAAAAATCCAAACTTATTTAATACTAGCTGGTGCCCGCGACTTCGTCTGCGCATGATTAGTATTTGGAGTACTCGCGATTTTACTTGCGTAATTCCCTTTACCGTGTGCCAAATTTCATCCAGATCTGTTCAGTAGTTTTTGCATCAAAGAGTAACAAACATCCATCCATCTATCAATCTATCCATCCATCTATCCATTCATACTAACAAACTTTCGCGGTTTATCAGTTCAATTTAGTTTGGTTCCCCTGGGCTATACGGGTTTTCAAAAATTTCTCATAGCATCTGAACGACGCGTACACATGCGTCGTTCAGATGCTATGAGAATTTTTTGTTTCCAGGGGAACCCAACTGAATTCCGGGATAAAATGTATCCCATGTCCAATCGTCCCGAGTTCCATTCGAATTCATTCAATTCCGTCGTGATGCGTGGTTAAAGAATTTCTCTTTCATCCTCTCTCCCAGGGGAACCTTACCGAATTCCGGGATAAAAAGTATCCCATGTCCTTCCTTGTTCTATGAACTCAAATCGTCCCGAGTTTCATTCCAACTCATTCAGCAGTTTCGGCGTGATGCGCGGTAAAGGAATTTTACTTTCATACCCTCTCCCATGAGAACCTTACTGGATTCCGGGATAAAAAGTATCCTATGTCCTTCCTCGTAATATGACCTATAATCATGCCGAGTTTCATTTCAATCCGTCAAGTAGTTTCGGCGTGATGCGCGTTTACGATACACAGACAGACAGACAGACAGACAGACAGACAGACAGACAGACAGACATGAATGAAAAAAAATACCGTTTTGGCTTGAGTATGATAATAGAGTGCCCTCCAAAAAAAATTTTCAAAATATCTTCAATGTACAGAATTGGACCTGTTACAGTTTTATTATAAGTATAGATAATAACGTTAAAGTCGAAATAAAAGCTTCGTAAAATAAACAGCCACGATGAACCCTTATAAACGTAAAAGTCTTCAACCGAGAGCTGACGTAGGTAACAACTGAAAAATCACAATATTTTAATTAATACAATAAACAAACGGAGCAAGTTGCGAAATTAAGAGGGCTTCATAATAATTTTGCTTATTTTTAAACCCTCTATAGGTCCTTCAGGGTCTGTACTCTACATAGCTTAGAGAGATGACAGCTGGGTCACAGACCATTAAATAAATCATTCCGGACAGTCTACACAGTATCATCTAGCCCCAAGCATAAGAATAAATAATAACTGCGTAGAATGGACTCTTCTTTGATCTAGTCCCAAACGCCGCCATTTATATACCTAGACCTACCTACTTCCCCGTTCACCTCGTTACGCCCCTCTGTCGTCCAGGCGTTTTGCCAGGGTTGCTACTGCACTGTATCGCCGCGCCCCGCCGCCGCCCCGTCGCGAGGCGAGGCGAGTGAGAAAAGATCAACGACCGATTTTCACGTTCCTTTTGATTAGGTACCTACCTAATTAGTTAGATAGGAACCTACAAAAACCCTAATATTTAGAAAATATTACTTACATAGTGTATGTATTATCATTATCATTTGGCAATTTAAAAAAACTTAAAACTTTAACTTTTTAAGTTTTTTTTTTAACTTTACAAAAACTTAACTTAAATTTGTCTTCGTTTTTGAGTTATAGTTACAACCGATCACACCAAAATAACTTGACCGTGACGTCATATTATAGAGGTAGGCACCTAACTATCTATCTACACAAATTAAAAGCCGCGTGCGGCGTCGTCGGCTGTGACAGCCCTACTGCACGTTTAACGTGCAGAATTTTGTAGGCAAATATCGTGACCTTGAGCGCGTTAGGAGCGAAGTTTCCCTTCTACTCTGTTTTTGTCTATACTTATGCCCCAAGCTAAGCAGAGCTTGTGCTATGGGTACTAGATTACTGATATACTTGATACAATACATTACATATATTATTTTTTTTATACATAGAAAACATCCAGACCAAATACAAATTATAATCAACTAGCAGCGCCTCGCGGTTTTACCCGCGTAATTCTCGTTCTTGTGGGAATTCCAGAGTATAATCTAACTCTGTGCCAAATTTGATTCATATCAGTTCAGTAGTTTTTGCATGATAGAGTAACAAACATCCTTTCATCCATCGATACTTACAAACTTTCGCGTTTATACTATTAGTAGGATGTTGTGATATATTTAGAATTACAGTTATTGCCGTACTTATTAAAACTTTTAGTTTGAATCAAGCGTGTAAAATATTACAATAAAGTACAAAAATTCTTTATTGTAGGTACATCAGAAAAAGAACATTACATAAAGAAATTATATAAGACTAGTAAAATTAATATTTTTTTTCTGTTTTGTACATACATGAAATAGTATTGAAATCACTACATAGTATAAAACAAAGACACTTCCCGCAGTTTGTCTTTCCCTATTTATTCTTATATTTTTATTTTTATTAATTGAAAACTCTTAATCTACCTTATTTAGAGCAAACCAGCTATTCTCTAAGCACTGGGGTCAAGTGTCGCCAGCACCTTTTGAAAACGACTCTTTTACCGTTATTAAAATTTGTGTAAAGCCTTTAGACTCGGCGGGTTTTTATAGCAACAGCCTGTTTGCCAGCTGGTAATTATTTAACTTGGGGTGCGAGAGTGACACGGACAGGGTGTTTTAATTTTGTGAGGCGTAACATTGGTATATAATAATGATTCTTTGGTCAACTCAACCCACACCTCATACAGCCCACAGGCCGAAATGTCCGCTACATATTTTTTATAGTCATCTCAGCCCGTGGGCCATTTCAACCCCTTTCAAAATCAAAACTAACTCAGCCCCCGGGCTAAATGACCACATTGAATTATGATTTTTTATAGCTAACTCAGCCCGCATCACTGAGCTACTTTTTATATTTCATAAAGAGGATGCATGCATGTAGGTTAATAAATAATGTTGGACAAATCCACACAGCATCATAGAGCCCCAAGCTAAGAACAGCTTGTGTTATGGGTACTAGATGACTGAACTGAAATAGGCCATTGGTATACTGGGATGATTTTTATCAAACGTATTCTAGTTTTTGTGTGTGTGGATTATCTTTGTAGAGGCTAGGGCGACTTAATTCTAGATTGCAAAAAGGAGAAACAGGACAGGGATAGGAAAATATGAAAACCGGCCACGTGCGATTTGAACTCACGCGCGAAGTGTTCCGTACCATTATCTCTGAAAATGACGATAAATTCTTGTCTATTATAATATGAAAGCACGTTTAAAGACTCCACACACTGAAGCCGAAGGCGGAGCGGAGGCGAAGGCGTGCGAGTTGTATTCTATTGAATCATATGAAAGCCTACACCCACACCGCAGGCGGTGGCGGCGGGTTGCCATAGGAAAAACCGGCACGCCTTCTCGCCTCCGCTCCGCCTCCGGCTTCTGTGTGTGGAGACTTTCAATTTTTTTTTTTTTACTATTTTTTTTATAGCGGAAACGTAAATAAATACATCTGTGAAAATTTCAACTGTCTATCTAACACAGTTCATGAGATAGGTGACCTAGAGCCTGGTGACAGACGTACAGCGAAGTGTGAAGTCTTAGTAATAGGGTCTCGTTTTAACTTTGGGCACGGAACCCTAATTAACTTCCTGGTTATCATTCCTACCACGGACAGTTTTACACTTAAAGGACGTATTTCTGGAGGAGAACTGAAATAGGTCATTGCTACACGGGGCTGATTTTTGTCAAACTAATTCTAAAGTTTTTTATGTGTGTGTTCCTTGAAAAGGGAAATTTGAAATGCCAACTAATACGAAAATAATATAAAAAAATATATTCGATTAAATATTATTTGGATCTTCATCGGATAATAATTATAAATAATGCTATATAATCCACACAGCATCATCAAGTCCCAAGCTAAGCAGAGCTTGTGCTATGGGTACTAGATGAATAACTGATTACTTTATTGTACTTAAAAGATGCTTAAAGTAACATACAATCGCAATCTTATCCTTACTAGAAATGAACTCAAATATTTTTATAGGTAGATGTGAGGAATTTTGTTCCTCTTTCACGCTAAAACAACTGAATAGATCGCTGAAATTTTGGATCAACTTATTTCTAGCCTTGGAATAACACATAGGCTACTTTTTATCTCATAAAATCATCCAATAGTATAGAAATAGACTTGAATTGTTTCCAAACAATGTGTGCGAAGCCACGGGCAGATACTAGAACCTTCAGAATAAATAAACATAATAGTAAAAATATACTTATATTAAGTTTATATATTAAGTTTTTCTCTTAGATGATTGAAAAATCTAAATTTATCAGGAGTAAGAGTATTTATTCAATGAAACTTCTGTATAAAAAGTTAAGAAATTTTATATTCTGCTCTATTATTTCTTACAGCCTCAAGCGTTAGGTTTCCACGTTTTATTTAAGTAGATAGATGCTCTGTTGTTAGTAACTTTGATGGTGCAATAAAGTTATTATCTATCTATCTATCTATCTATCTATATTAACGAAACCGGCAAAATCTATTTAAAAACTCATCTAGTAAAATGAGCCTCTGTCGTACGCAGTTTCAGAGTTCAAAATGGGTTAATAGATAAAAAATCACCATATAAATTTAACCCTTAACACCCAACACTTTCACTGTATCGCAACTCTGAATTATTATTACATCTAACTCTACGTATACAGACAAGGTTTATTTATAACGTGAAAAAGCAGCGGTTAGTAAAAGTTTTAATTGCTCTACGAATTAATGCGCCACTGGGAAATTTGAACATACGGGAGTGTATTGTGGACTATATTTATTGTGGTAGAGTTAGAATTAACATTAACAGGTTGGTTCTAACAAGACAACCAAAGTCAACTAGTTGTCTATGTGTAAATAATTTTCCACATGTACAAGCAGACAACTGGATGTAAATTTATTTCTACCTGTACAAGTATTTGGTAAATTGGGGTCTTGTTGAAAAATTTTCTTCCGCGGTGGCAACTACGGATCTCAACTCTAGATCGGTTGTCTGAACGGAACATACCAAACATACCATGTTAAATTATCATAATTATCAAATTTTCTGGCATATGGTTTGAGTTTTTTGAGGAAAAAAAGCGTATGTAAGAAAATGGTGGACTCATGTCTACCATTTTCACACCAGGAATCCAATTTTTTAATTCTATACTTGTTTACGTATGGAACTCAATGCCAAGCTTGTGAATGTGCAACATTTAATTTTGTTTATCTTTTTAGACTTAGATATAAATTATTTTGATTTGTAATAAATAAATGCAATGCAAAAAAGCATATAAAATGCAATGCCCATACCTATTTTAACTTTGTAACCCCAAAGAAGTAGTAGAGTAGTAGTAAGTAGTAGAGTGATTTTGATTTTTGTATTTCCGTGTGATTCCACCGTCTGTAGCGTCTCAGTTGACATTTTATTTATAACCGCGCTCAGATTATCCCGCTTTTTAGATTATAGCCATAATTCCTGGTCAGGATCCGCGGAATTTATCCCGGATCTAATGGATCAAGGATTCCGAGTGTAATGGATCAGGCTTAGTCTGGAACATAGTTCCAATTTCAGCCGCGACAATAGCAAGGAAAATTGTTTGGGCACTTTGAGGTTAACATTATGAATGAATTTCTCTGGATGATCGCTTTGAGCGATGAAGCTAGTAATTCTATTGGTTAGAGAATATAATAGAATATATTTTTATTTGTTTACAGAATTACAAAATACACAGTACACTTTATAAAATTAGACTAAACTGAGACTAAAATGGGAGAGTAAATCTGTAACAAAATGGCTCTGCCTCAGTCTTCCGTCAGAGCCACATACATTTATCACATTAAAAATATTATATAACTAGCGACCCGCCAAGGCTTCGCACGGTTTTTTAAAACTTATTATAAACCATCCTCTTGAATTACTCTATCTATTACAAAAAACCGCATCTAAATCTGTTGCGTAGTTTTAAAGATTTAAACATACTTACATAGGGACATAGGGACAGAGAAAGCGACTTTGTTTTAAACTATGTTATGATAATGATGTAGATACTCCTGTTTTTAAAGCATTAAGAAAGGCCACTGCCAGCTGTAGACTTTGGTTGCGGATGACGATGATTTTAAGTAATAATAATAATTTATAATACACACACAGCATCATCTAGCCCTAACCTAAGCATAACTTGTGTTATGGGTTCTAGATAACTGATTTACTTAATATCGTACTGGTACTGAGGCTCTCTAGGTTTTTATAAAAAAAAATGAGCGTCTGATCAATGCGACGCGTGACCCGAGAGCTGGTGAGTATCTGTCGCAGCGCAACAGCATTGTCATACAGCGTGGTAATGCATCCAGTCTCTTGGAGACGCGAAGACTGTTATTGATATGGATCAGTTGAGTTACCTTTAGAGAGTTTGCAACCGTCTGCAGTTAGCTCAATTGTTTCAAATGTATAGACTTGTTTTAATTCGTTTCTTTTCCTTGATTGTAATTCTCTTTCTTCAGTGAGCGTAGATACAACAGTCTGTAAGGACCTGTAAAACCAAATGATTATTAAAATTATACAAAAATTTCAACTTGTTTGTTTTCTTTTTACCATGTTTTGGCATTTTCTAACAAGAAGCACTAGAAAAACTTGGCAACAGAGAGGAGCTTGTTTAGATGGAGGTACAGTCAGCGGTATATTCATATGTGTTATTATGATTAGAATGAATGAAAGAATGAACTCATAGTACTAGAAAGTAACATACAATTTAAAACTTACATCTAAATTAAAAATTGTACAAAAGGCGATCTTTTTGTTGAGCGATTTCTCATAGGAAACCAAGAACGTTGTAACACTCAGTGACGGCTTAGATTTTTAAGAATTTTCGATAATAATGATAATTATTTGTTTTGTAGGTTTTACTTCACAATTTTAATAAAACCTCCAGTAGAATAAAAATAAAACATTGGCTGATCATACCTACAAACATTTATTCCGTGGCAAAAATCGAACTCGCAACAACTGGGTCGCAGGCAAACCTTCGCCCGCCGCTCCACATCGGTCGTCAATGGTCAATGAATGTATAATACGTTCATTGTCCATTGCCGATAATTTATATGGCGCTGGCTGTACCAACATAAACGTGGGTAATGAACCGCACGCGGCCAGTTAAGGGGAAGCTTTTTGTAACAAACTTTATTTGTTACTTTGTTAAGGTTCTTACTATGGTTATTTTTGATCCGCTGTTTAAATGGTTGAGGAAAGATGACATTGGTAGTGTTCTCGCAATTCCGTTCTGCCATTGTGGATAAAAGAGTATATAAATAATGTAAGTATGTAGTATTTCTTTATGTACCTCTATGGTAATATAATATTGTAGGGACTTTTATTTAATCTTACACTAGGCAGGTTACATAAAGTTTCATCATGTAATTAATTTTAATTTATGAACTTTTTAATAAATTCTGAAGATACGATACAATTAACTATTACCTAAGTACTTTATTACAAGAAATAAAAAGAAATTACTTACAAAACATATCAAATCGATCTCTTCCAGGCAACCTTCAGAATGGACAAGAAGTGATCGATAAAGTGAAAACAGTTGTGTTTGAAAAGATAGATGTAAATACATTACACAAATAATATGATAATGTATTTTAGTCCCTCTTTTTGTGTATCAATATAATATTCATATTACCTATTCATGAAAAACTTTAAATAGCTTTTTTGTATTTTCCTACATAAAACCTTACATAAAAGTAAAACGCTAACGTTCCGCTGACTGTAAATGCTGACGAGGTCTCCCAGACCTGCGAAAAGCAGTGGTCAGTAAAACTGTCAGGTCATCTAGACCTTCATAAAGTCACCCCCGCATGCGTAGATATATGACTTCTGATAAAAACTGATAATTATACTGAACCCTCTGTCCCAGGGATCGAGTTTCGGCCACGATTTTTATAATATCTTCTCGATCTTTCATTCAAGTTGAAATTAGATCGTCATGTGTATGCTGGAAATAAGTACCAAACATTACAAAGTCATTTAAAGCAGGTTATTTACTAGCAGTGCCTTGCGGTTTCACCCGCGGTAATTCCCGTTCCCTTGGGAATTCCGGGATGAAATATGACTCTGATAATAATTAGCTTATGTGTTAAACCAGACTATAATCTATCTCTGTGCCAAATTTCAACCAAATCCGTTCAGTAGTTTTTGCGTGAAAGAGTAACAAACATCTAGCATCCATCCATTCATACTTACAAACTTTCGATAGATATTCGTAGATCGATATATCTGCCAATCAAAACTCACTCGTGACTAATGGCACATGGAACTGTGCCGAAATATCGGAAAACTCAAAAAAATCGAATCATGGTATATCTAAGCATAGGTATTGACGTGGTGGATCACTTGAGCTTCCTTTAGACTGTTTTCAACCGCTTGCAGTTAGTTCAATTGTTTCAATTGGATCTATCTTGTTTTAATTTTTTCTATTCCTTGATTTGAATTTTCGTTGACATTATTACATAATAAGCCATCTCGGTGTCAATTTATTGTCAAGCAAGCTGTCAATGTCATACGTCACTCACTCTGTCAAGCGAGTTGCCAAGGCGGGAATGCGGGTAGGCAACTGAACAGAGGTCGACTGGCTAGTGCTAATGCTTAAAGCCTTGGAGAATTAATGGATTATCGAACTGGTGTATCTCTAAAGTGCTTGTTGGAGATCGATAGACCCCTACATGTCGCATTGCCAATTATATGTTATGTAACAAATCGTTTACTTTTAATTAAAAGTTTCTATAAACAAAAACAATAAATAAACACAATTTAAATGCATAAAGTTATTGCAATTATTATTAGATACAGAAGCTTGGTAAAGTTGAAGTTTTTTTGAAGGTTCAATAAACTTATACATTACACTTTACACATCAAAGATATAACTTTCGATGCTAGAACCGAACAAAAGTGATAAATGAATTCGCAGAGTTTGGTAGTAAAGATGATTCGTTTCCAAATTCTATTAAATCTGTTTTTACCGAAAAATATAAGGGACTGTATTGTGTATTAGTTATGCTAAAGATAAGGAAGCTGGATAAAATACGACACACTAAAATAAGAAAAATTACTAAAGCAACAAACGCTCTCAGTTACGCACAAAAATTAAAGTGGAAGTGGGCAGGACATGTTGCGCGGCTAACAGATCATAGATGGACTAAAAAATTAACATTCTGGAACGGCCCACTAGGCAAAAGAACAAGAGATAGACCTTTAACAAGATGGGAAGATGGCATAAAAGCTGTAGCTGGTCCAAAATGGAGACAAGTAGCGAAAGACAGAGACAAATGGGCATCACTGGAGGAGGCCTTCACCCATTCTGGGATTCCGGTAGATCTATAGGTTACTATAAATACTAAGTAAGAGAAAAATAAATAACATAGAATAAACTAAATAAAACTAACATATAAGATTTTTTTTTTAATGTAAATTTACTGGAAATAAAAGGCTTTTTTATTTTAATTATATTTTATTTATTGTGTATTAGTGATGATATAAGTAGGTATTTTGAGTATAAAAGCGTCACTTTCTATTTTTCAACTAACTCAATGCCAAAAATCAATCAAGTTGATCGCTTGCTTGGTTAGGGCGTTAAAGAAGGATAAACAAACAACCAAACATACTTTCGCATGTATTATAGGTAGGTAATACCTACTAGCAGCCCCTCGCGGTTTCACCCGCGTAGTTCCCGTTCCCGTGAGAATTCCGGGATAAAATAGCCTATGTGTTTTTGCAGACTCTAATCTACCTCTGCCAAATTTTACCCATATCCGTTTAGTAGTTGCGTGAAAGAGTAACAAACATCCATCCATCCATCCATCCATACTTACAAACTTACGCGTTTATTATATTAGAAGGATTAGTTAAATTAGGATTCATCATCATCATCATCATCAACCTATAGGTATTAGTCCACTGCTAGACATAGGCCTTCCCCAATGAGCGCCATAGCGTCCTGTCTTCAGCTTGACGCATCCAGCATATGTCAGAAGTCTTTCGCAGATCGTCATAAAACCTGGCCGGAGGGCGTCCTAAGCTACGTTTACCGAGTCGCGGTCTCCACTCAAGAACACGTTTACCCCAACGGTTGTCGGTTCTTCGCGAGATATGGCCGGCCCATTGCCACTTCAGCTTGCTAATTCTTTGAGCTATGTGGATAACTTTGGTTCTCTTTCGGATGTATTCGTTACGAATCCTATCCTTCAGAGAGACTCCGAGCATAGCTCTTTCCATAGCTTGCTGGGCGATAAAAAAAATTAGGATTACCTAAGTACTATCCATAATCGTGCATCAGAACATTATAGGTATATAATCATAACACTGTTTACCAGCCTAACATTAAAATCTTCCATTGCACGGCTTATCAGTCCCATGTACCAAAGGGATTAGCAAGTAGGTACATCAAGATATCCCCGCTCGTAGATAATATTTTGATTTATAATAATTCCCTCAGGGCGTAGGTACTCAGGATTTCTAATATAAGAGAGGTCCTTTTGGTCCGTTTTCGTGATTTACAGAACAGCCCTCGGCTTTGGAAAGTTTTATTTTTCTACCCGATTTGAATTTGGGATGGTTTACGTCCTTCAAGTGTTAGGTACTTACGCCAGAACGTGTTTTAAAATGATTTCAGATCGTTTTTGGTGAAATGAAATGAAATGAAATGAAATGAAATGAAATGAAATTTATTATATTGTTGAAACTGTGTACAAAAAAGGTCTTAAAAGCTAGGTAGAACAACAGTTTATCCATTAATTATGGACGTACTATATTTTATTTATTTATTACTTATTAGCTAGGTTATTTATTTACATGATTATAATATTCTTTTATGTCATAAAAACATTTTTCCAAGAGCCACCTTCGGAGATTTGTCTTAAATTTACAAGTGGGCAGTTCTCTTATGTCTTTTGGAATTTTGTTAAATATTTTTACGATCATGGTAGAGCAATTTTTACCACACAGTGCAGTTTTATGTGAGGCCAGTATAAGCCTAGTAGGATCTCTATTTTTTAAAACCGAGTTATTTTTATCCTTATAATGGTTAAAGAATGAAGAGTGCTCTTTTACAAAACAACCTGTTTGGTAGATGTATAAACAAGTTAACGTTAGAAGATTATGTTTCTTAAAGAGAGGCTTGCATGACTCTAAGGGGCCGATTCCAAAAACAGCTCGTACACACTTTTTTTGAATAATGAAAGCTCTTTTAATGTGCGTAGAGTTACCGAAAAGCAAAAGACCATAGCCTAGTACTGAGGTGACGTAGCCATAGTACGCGGTTAATGCAGATCGTTGGCCTGATGTTCTTCTTAATCTTTTCAAAGCAAAAACGAAACGATTAAGTTTTTTACACATTTGCTCTACATGCGATTTCCAATTTATATGTTTATCCAATGTTATACCTAGAAATCTTATTTCGTCAGTCTTTTCTATTACTTCATTTCTACATGTCAAAGTGCTATTATATATATTATTATTAGAATTAATTTCACTTTATTTATTTTAATACTCGTTATAAAATACATTTTTTACTATAGAAAATACAAAAATATTATAAAACTAATCTACAGTAAAAAATATATCAAAACGGTGGATCACCGGCCGCGAAGCTAGGCTCAAGCAGCCGGTGACTAGGGTTGCAGACAGAGGAACTTCCTGACGATACGCGCCGAATCCAGGAGAACCGCTTTTTGGATCTGACCCTTGATCCAACTTCCTAGCGAGAGTCTCTTGAGATGTTTATCGAGGCTCTTCGCTATTACCCCGTTAACCGAAACGACTATCGGGACGATGGTCGCTGAATCAACATCCCACATGCTGACAACCTCGTTAGCCAAATCGAGATATTTACTGAGTTTATCTTTCTCAGCTTTAACGAGGTTAACATCATGTGGTATGGTAACATCAGCAAGCACCGCCCATCTTTCTAACCGGTCTATCAGTACAATATCAGGCTTATTTGCAAGAATAGTCCTGTCTGTAATGATAGACCGGTCCCAATAGAGCGTGGCACGGCTGTTTTCGAGAACTGGCGCTGGTGTGTATTTATAGTATGGAACTTCAGGACCAGTAAGGCCATATCGGAGAGCAAGTTGTTGATGTATAATTTTGGCTACTTGGTTGTGTCTGTGCAAGTACTGAGAGTTAGCTAGGTGCGAACAACCCGAAAGTATATGACGAAGGGTCTCCCCTGGAAGATGACACGCTCGACAGATATCGATCGTGCCATCTTTCATGATATACTTCCGGTAATTGTTCGTCTTAACTACCTCATCCATAATTGCACAGACAAAGCCTTCGGTTTCCCCAAAGAGGTCACCGAAACGTAGCCAGTTTACTGAGCTTAGGAGATCTACATCAGGACCTGTGAGGACCTTGTAGAATCTCCCATGCAGCTCTTTGCTTTCCCATATGGCCTTCCTGTCCTCTATACTCATCACTATAGGTTTACGCCAGTTCTCGTTAGCTAAGGAGAGAGGAGTAAGGTTCTTATCAACTGCAACTACGTCGCGATGCATTTGGTATTCGGCTTGATGGAAATAATTTCTGAGATTGCAAACCTCACGGTTGTGTAGGGTCTTAGCGCTTAAAAAGCCTCGACCGCCACACTTCCGTGGGATGTACAATCTCATTACCGAAGATCGGGGGTGTCGCATGCGATGAGTAGTTAAAAGTTGACGAACCCTACAGTCCAAGGCGTCTAGTTCAGTCTGAGTCCATCTTAGTATGCCAAAAGTATAAGTAAGCAAGGGCATAACCCAGCCATTGAAGGCACGCACCTTGTTGCCACCCGACAATAGGCTATTCAGCACTTTTGTAAGGCGGCAGAAGAAGCGTTCCTTCACCGACTGTTTTATTTCCCCGTCCACTATACCCAAGGCTTCTGGCATACCAAGGTACTTATAAGTTTCACCCTCTGAGAGAGATTTGAGGGACATAAGCTCTGAAAGTTGCAAATTATTAGAATTTACAACTTTCCCTCGTTGTATTTGTATGACCGCACACTTATCAACGCCGAACTCCATGTTAATAGCACTACTGAATATCTGTGTGATATTCAAGAGGGCCATTAACTGTGTTTCATTCGGCGCAAATAGTTTGAGGTCATCCATATACAACAAGTGAGAAATAACCTCACCCTCTCTCCGAAGGCGATAACCTATTCCTGAATCTTTCAGTAGGGTACTGAGTGGATTCAGGGCTAGACAAAACCACAAGGGACTCAGACTGTCGCCCTGGAATATACCTCTCTCTATCCTTATCAGATCAATGGTCGCAGGTGGAATTAATCGGCTGCCTGGATGACGAAGAACCGTAGTCCACTGTCTCATACATGATCCCAAGAATGATCTTAGAGTAGTATCTACTTTATACAACTCTAAGACCCTCTCAAGCCAAGTATGAGGCACCGAATCATAAGCCTTCTTATAATCGATCCATGCAGCCGATAAATTCCCTCTGCCACGTTTGACCTTTTGGCTAATGGCCATGTCAATGAGGAGGAGCTCCTTAGTACCACGGGACCCAACCCTACATCCATTTTGAGCAGGTGCCAAAATATTGTTCGTAACAATATGTGTGTTAATTTTTGTGGTCAAGATGGATGTAAGTAGCTTATAGATAGTTGGTAAGCACGTTATGGGTCTATAATTCTTTGGCTCCGCAGTACTACCAGACTTATGGAGCAGGAAAGTTACACCCGTCGTCATAAAAAGTGGGAGCGACCCGATCTCAATTGCTTTTTGGAATTGTGTGGCCAAAACTGAATGTGAGCATCGAAACCATTTTAGCCAAAAGTTATGCAATCCGTCCGGGCCAGGACTTTTCCAATTATGGGCCGAGCGGATCGCATTACTTACATCCAACGAAGAGATAGTAATAGCGTCCATGGTTTCGATGTTTTCACATTCAGTTCTTACCACATTCATCCAGTCCGCCTCCGTGTGTTCGACAGGTAAAGACCAGATGCCTCGCCAAAAATTATTTCCAGTTTCGGCATCCGGTACTTGACCATCGGACACACGTAGATCGGTTTTCTCCCAGTCTCGGTAAACTTTCCTTTGGTCACTTTGAAAGTTGCGATTCTGCCAAAACCTGTCAACTCGCTTTTTATACCTTTTTATACGGCTTGCCCACGCATAGACTTTTTGTTTTAGGTAGTCTATGCGCTCTGTAGCACAGGCTAAATAGGCCTGAGGTTGAATTTCAGTTCCGTCAAAAGCCTGTGTCACAAAGCGCATAACCCGAGGTCTATGGTTGCCTTCCCTAAAACATATAAGCTTAGCTATGAGGGTCCTAAACCTACTGATACGCCTCTCTATCCTCTGTTGCCAATTAGGGGTACTGCAAGCCTGGCGCGGAGCGCGGTCACAGTCCGGAAACTTTACCCGCGCAACACGACAGGCCGCGATAGCCCCACAATAGAGAATAGAGTGCGTATCAGTAAGATCACTACTAGCCAGCAGATAAGGGACTAGTAGTGGGTTCAAGGCCCCCACTATAGCTAAAGCACGTCTATGGGTGGGAAAGCGAGGTAGGCGAGGCCTTACACTACAGTTTCTAAACTTAAGAATCGCTTCTTCCAAAGCCCTCCTCAATTGCTCATTACTATGGGTACTTACCTCAATACTCTCGTGATTGACATCTTCTACAGTATAATCAGGTTGGGAAGTCACTGACGTTGATGTAACTTGTCGCTGTGGCGACGATGTAGCAGCCTGATTACACTGCGGACGGTCCGCCACTTGAGCACTGAGATTCTCTCGCCGTAGTTGATCAAGTATAGAGTCATTCAACAGTTTTGAGCGTTGAATGACCCGTACCTGATCGGATAGCCGTTGCGTGTTAACGACGACAGTTGGTTCAAGGGCCTGAAACAACGGCAGCATCCTGGAACGGTAAGCGGTTAGGTTAGTTCCTCCGTCTGTAGCCCTATAGAATGCGCGCATGACGTTCTCATTTATTTCTTGCGTCCACTTCATGCGCCGCACTCTTCCGTCAGCGGCGGGGGCCGGTCGCGGGGCTGCGAGCCCTGCAGGTCCCAAGCCAGCTGACAGTGGGGGTCGACCTCGCCGCACAGGTGGTCGCGGCGGTCGAGGCGACGGCGGCAGCTCGTCTTCGCTGCTCAACACATCACTCGTCTCAGGTGGCGTTTGGAAATTCTCTTCATCAGAGGACGAGGATGTGGAGCTTGCCGAGGCGGGCTGCGGTGGTGATGAATTTTTTTATGAATTTTTTTTTGAATTTTTTTGAATTAATTTTATTATTATAATTTTGAAAATGTACATATCTAGTTTTTGAAATATTAGCTTGTAAGTTATTACATTCTAGCCAGTTCACCACTGATTCAGCCTCCGAGGTAAGACACTCAATTAGAGTTCCATCTTTCTTCTCATTGGCAACTACAATAGAGACATCGTCAGCAAAAAGGACACATTTATTCTTTGTGATATTAGGCAAATCGTTTATATAAATAAGAAATAGTAACGGACCGAGAATACTGCCCTGTGGCACACCAAATTTATTCAATTTAGCGGCAGATTTAAACGTACTCGATAGCATTTTATTATTACTTAAGTTTTTAACCTCTACATATTGTTTCCGCCCAGTCAGATAGCTTTTTAGCCAATCTAGAGCAAGGCCTCTTATTCCGTATTTTTCACATTTTTTCAGAAGTGTATTATGGTCCACAAAATCAAAAGCTTTGCTCATGTCAAAAAATATAACTGAAACTGGTATACGCCTGTCAACAAAATCAACTACATTGCGCACGAGATCAAATGCTGCTAGTGTAGTCGACTTGTTCTTCTGAAATCCGTTCTGTTCTTCCGCTATTATGTTGTATTTATCAAGAAATTCAGTCAAGCGACGGTGAATAGCTTTCTCAAAAATCTTAGCAAAAATAGGAATAAGCGTTATAGGTCTGTAATTATTTAACTCATTGTAACTTCCTTTTTTATGTAAAGGTTTTACGACTGATAGTTTAAGCCTTTCAGGAAAAGTACCCTGAGAGACAGAGAGGTTGAGGAGATACTTAAGAACAGGAAAAATTATGAAAACACAGAGTTTTAATATGTGAGTAGAAATGTTATCAAAACCTACTGATTTAGTATTATTTAACGAAAGTATAATCTTTATAATTTCTGTTTCGGTTATTGGCTGAAGAAAAATGCTGTGAGAGTTTGTGTTAATTCTAGGGAAATCATTATGTTTGGGATTTTTGTTCATTTTAACTTCTTGATCTTTGTTTGTTAAATTAATAAAATAATCGTTAAAACATTCAGCAATAAGTTGAGGTTCGTTTAGTAATTCTCCATTATAATTTATAGAATTAATATTGTCTGGAGATCGTTCACAATCAACTTTATCTTTAATAATATGCCACGTAGCTCTACATTTGTTTTTTGACTTTCTTAGGAAATTATTATTTATATTTTGGTGGAGTATTTTGTCTTGAACTATGTCCTATTTTAGACTTTAAAAAATCTAACTCAAAGACCATTTATAAACATACATTAAATTAATCTAATTTTAAAGTGTTTCTGTGTAATTCTGTAAACAAATAAAAAATATTCTATTCTATTCTATTCTACATAAACGCATAATTATCTTGCGTACAATAAGCATAGCGTATTATGGTTTTTTATATGTTTTAATACATAGAAATAACCCAGAACAAAAATTATGTTGATAGTAGGTAGGTATTGACAATTGCAACCTGATTACATTAAATTTCTAAAAATCTAAGCCAGAAGGCAGAGTGCCGAGAATGCTGGCAGCATTGCCACGTTGAATGGCAATATGCTATTTCGTTGACCGGAATAGAAGCCAGCACGATCACCTGTGTCGACCGTACATATTTTTGTTTCTAGTGTTACACGGTTTTACATGCGTTGTTTCTATCATAACGTTTCATGGGTATTTGTATTTTATCCCATGGGAACAGATTTATGGGATAAAATGTAACATTTTATTCCAGGGCTAGAACTACGTCTGTTCAAACTGCCTGATTTCTTCAGTATTATTTGCGTGAAAGAGTAGCAAACATCCGTCTAATCCTTCTAATATTATAAACGCGTAAGTTTGTAAGTAAGGATGGGTGGATGTTCATTACTCTTTCACGCAAAACCTTTTGAACGGATATGGATAAAATTTAACACAGAGGTAGATTAAAGTCTGCAATAACACAAAGGCTATTTTATGCATGCAAACTTTCGAGTTAATTATATTGGTAAGGATAAAGAAGCATGGATTTGTCCCGATGCGGGAATTGAACTCGATCCTGCATCCACCGCGCTCCGTCTAGAGATGTCAAGTCAAAATCTTCAGACACTGATATTTTTGAAGAACACTGCATGCTGCTTTATAAAATAACTAGAGACTCGCCCCGAATTCGCACGGGTGTGTCATAGTTACATATAAACATTCCTCTTGAATCACTCTATCTATTGAAAAAAACAGCATCGAAATCCGTTCCATATGCATCGTCTTAGCATATAAAGGGACTTACAGACAGACAGCAGTAACCTACTTTGTTTTATAGCATGTAGTGACAAACTCATAATTCCTTATAACACCTAAACGTTACCCCTTAACACATTCTACACTGTAAAGCGGTTTTTGTTATTTCGCTTACGACGTGTTCACCCTTTAATGATGGATTACCTAATGTTAATGAGTCATTATGTTGCTCGGTAAGCTCGCTCTGTGAATTGATGGCGCATTATTACTGTGATGTTGATCTGGGATTAGTTTCAATAATGCCTACGCTAAATATTATATGTAAGTACTAGTGGCCCGCCCCGGCTTCGCACGGTTTTATTATACGTTTAAAACTTCCTCTTGAATCAGAAAAAACCGCACCAAAATCCGTTGCGTAGTTTTTAAGATTTAAGCACATGCATATTTACTTATTACAAAGGGACATATGGACATAGGGACAGAGAAAGCGACTTTGTTTTATACTATGTAGTGATTGATTATCTATTACATGTTGGTTTTCGAGTTTGAGCAAAATTCGTCCCAAGCGTTTTAGTTTCTTAATAATCTGATATTCAATAGTAAGAATTTTTACAAGAAAAGTTCTGACAATTTATTAATTACTTGTCTTTGATCCTGAAAAAACACGTGCAAAGCCAATATATAGTACAAGTGTAGGTACATATACACTTGGTATTTACCAGCATTGTATTATGTAAACATCTTATCGTAACATATTCGTGATACGAGTTTTCAGAATTTTTTGAAAACTTGCAGCTAGTAAGTTTTCAAAAAATTCTGAAAACAAATAAAGTAATGAATAACTGTTCCACCTCTTCCTAGAAAAACGTTTAATCTAAAACTCAACTATAAGTATACTATAGATAGTATACTATATTACTATACTAAGTTTGCTTCTCTCAGTCAGTACATACGAAAATCCTCCGAATTCGTGTACAAAAAAAAAGCTGATTCATTGAATCAGGCGACACTGAGAAATAGAAGCTTATCTGCATACCCGTACCGTAGTATGTGACGTACCCTTACGTTACATACTGTTAAGGAACCTACACACCAAGGCGCGAAAGTTGGACTAATGTTAGAGTAACATCGTCGAAATCAACTACTTTTTAATTTATAATTTTTATAGGAATATTAGACCTGTGAAGTTAGTGATATAGGCTGATGATGATGATGCATGAATATATTTTATTTGACCTATTGTTTCACCATCTTTTCTTTTTCAAATGCACAAGAAATTATACATGAAATAAAAATTACATATTTTTATTCCATGTATAATTTGTGAAACTTTTGACTAGTCGCAAACTCCGCGATTTATCATCGACAACTGTTATAAACATGTCGCAGGAAGTCGTCGGGCACTGTTTATTTTTATTTTTATTTATTTTTCGTTTATTGAGGCACAAACAGTTTACAATCTTCTTAACTTAAGTAATAGATAGAATAATTTATACACCAATTAAGTTGCCGCTTATAGAATAGCTGTTGCTGTCACACTTACCGACATATGCGAAAGTTTGGATGGATGTATATAATGTTATATGAAGTGAGGTTCGCCTTACGCAAAAAATACTGAAAGAGTATATAAAAAAAAATTGCGTAGAAGTAGGTATCTGAGACCTGAATAATCAGACAGATAAACATTAAATTATATTATTACCTACACATTTAAATTCTTTAGATACACATTACCGGCGGCCCCCACACGAGGCAAGCCTGGGTCTCGGGCACAGATTACCCCCAATAGATGCCGCATTACGGGACTGTGGTTCGGATCCAAACGCACAAAAATTGGAGGAAGGCGCGGGTTGCAGGGACTGGAACAAAGGCGTTGTGATTGGCTATTTCAAGGTCACACTAAAAATGTACTCATAGTGTACTCACCCTAGGGTTGGGAAAGTTGCACAACAAAATAAAATTGGTCGATAATTTCGATTTTAATTTCGATAACATGTTAAAAAAATACATGTATATAAATGTTTTGTAGTGCCGCCTTAGTTCCTCATATTAAAAACGTTTAATTTGTACATTTCAAATTATATTAAACTGTTATTAGTATAGGGAACGATCCGTCGTCGGTCGTGTCTTAATGTGTCTTTCTATTTTGTGTCTTCCGGGGCATGCATGAAACCTTAAACAAGATAATTTACACGGTTAAAACTAAAAAAGCTTCTAAAAATATCCAATTAACAATTATTATTTTGTTATTATCCAGTGCTCATTAAATTTCATTTCCATTTTGTTTTTCCTATCATCAGCAATTTTTTTTTATAACCTTCAAGAAAATTAATCAATATTATTGGGCAATTTCGTCAGGTTTATGGATAACTAATTTTAGTGCTTTCCATACAAAAATTCCGAGATTCCCACATATCTACGTCATCCAACATTTAAATCGATGTCGACTAGAAAGAAGTGAAATTCACAACACTAGCGTAACACGTGCTTTCGCCGAAAAGGGACAACGAGTGCAATAACAGCAATGAGGAAAAGAAACAAGTGACTGCCTTACGTACCATCAACCATTATAAGATGACCTCTTCTAAAAGTAGTAAAAATGTAATTAATTTACTTACCGATGAAATTTTATTCAGTCCTTTTGGTAATTTTAATTTCTAGATGACTTTCCACACCATTTCACTGCTTATGTAGTCATTTTATCCTTTTTACTTACAAAAAAACAATTTTCACTAGCGTTAGAACACAAAAACGTAAAGGAGCTCACGGGTCTGATACTTGGTCGTATCTGAAGGCGTCATTTGAAGTAGCGATTTGTATCAGTGCATTTGCACATATGTGTTGTGCGCGGTTGTCGTCTTTCATGCGGTATCTATTGGGGGTAATCTGTGGTCTCGGGAAACCAGACTGTGAACAATAGTAACGTTATCGGTAAATAATTAGTTACCTACTTTAACTTAAACAAAGCAAAAGTTTCCAAAGAATACACGTGCAGCACACTAGTGATTGTATAAAGTCGTATTTGCCGACAACCCGGGTGGCTGTGTCGAAGACTTGGTGTATAGACTCCTTTACATTACAAATGAGACGGGCCATGTGGGCACGCATACGTCAAGTACGTGATAATGCGGTGGGGTGGTACTATCGATGTCGATAAACTTATGGGGTTTGCAAATGGCGGTGGTGTACTGAAAATATCGACAGTTTTGTGAATGATTTCTGGACTTTGTGTATCTGAAAATAAGAACCTGAATTATAGTCTTATTGTGAGCAAGAAGAAAAGTCAAGACATAAATAATTATTATAAATTTAATCTATATACTTTTAATCATTTTGCTTTAATAATAATTATATTTATTAAGGATTGGGATCTAGGTCAGATAGTCTCATGCAAATAGTTTTATTCTATTTTCACTCACATAGTTTTATACAGTTAGCATCTTTGAAACATTTGTCTAATGAAGAAGAGATATAAGGAAATAATCGAACACGCAACTTTCTGTGCCGCAGACGGATCTTCGCTTGCCAAGGCACATCGGTTGTCTAATACAAAGAAATAATTAACAAAACCCATAAAAAATCCATAAAGACCCTGTTATGAAAACTAAAATGACCAAATCGATGTCGATTGCAACATCACACACGCAGGATCATTAAGGAAATTATCGATAAAAGATTTATCGACACTTTCCCCTCCCTAAGCAACACCTGCCTCAGCCATGTCGTTTACATTTTGCTCTTTTGTTTCTTTCCACAAAAAAAAGATTAATCTTTCGAGATATCGAAAATAAGTCTGAATGTTCTTTCAACAAAGATTTATAATGTTTACGCTCGGCTTATTTGCATTTCTAATACTTTAAATCCCATTTATTGTAATCACCCTGTCGTTTTTCATGAAAGGCATAAACACTTGATATTATTGATAAATTTTAACGTCTGTTTACTTAAGTTTAACTTCAAAGAAGCAGCATTTGAATAAATAAATAAAATATGGATTATCTTTTGTCCAAAATTTTAATATTTTATAGCTGCTTACGGCCTTTCCCGCGTAGAATTTTATTTCTCTACTGATTGATATAGAATAGATATCTGTCAGTTAATTCAACTGAAACTTAGTTGATACCTACTTGTGAAACAGGAATATAACCCTCAGAGTTCATTGCTAATTTTTTCTAGAAAGATCTACACATACTACAGCCTTACGTAGATGATTATTTAATTAATACACAATTACACATACAAAAATCATTTTTAGGTCTACAACCAATCTTTTGTTTACCCAAGTGTATTTTGACGGTAGGTACTTATAACATTTTTAGTATGTTGTTCTGTGTAAAATTCCTTACGGTGGTGTTTCCTTTTTCACTGTGTGTACTTAATGGAAATCATGATTTAGAATAAAACGACACATTCTAGACTAAATAATCCACACAGCATCATCTAAGCTAAGTACGTAGAGCTTGGTTTATGGGTACTAGATAACTGAGCTAGTTAATAAATTAACTTAATTTTATAGAACATAGATAAATATTATTTTATTATTCATAACAAACAACCCTGGCAAAAATGCGTCAAAACAGACGCAGAGCCATAGAATATCAAGAAGTCCAAGTCGAAAACACCCTGATAAAATATCTACAGATCGTACGTATCTACGGAACGTAGTAATGCTAGAATCTTTGGTACGTATTTGTCCCAAGGCGGGAATCGAATATGCGACCTCCTGCGTCACAGACAGATCTTCGTCCGCCGTGCTACAGAGATCGTTAATAGCTAATAAGTAAGTATACTTAAATAGCAATAATAATAAGCCAATGACATAAATTATATTATATTTTTTCAATAAAAGAAATAGGCAGATTTGTGATATTATATCCGCCAAATCGTTTGTTATTTTTATTATATTCGAAATACCTAGGGCTTATCCATGTTCTCCTGAAAGGCAAAATTCTAACACGATTACGGTGTGGAATTTCTACTCATTCTGTTATTACACCTGCATGATCGATGATTCGTGGATGTTAATCGTCGACATTTAATTTTATGACTTGTCTTGACTACACTGGCCTTCAAAACTAAGTATCGCACTTTTAATGACTGACGAAGAAAGACTGCTGAGGATTTAAGTTTGTCTGAAAACAAAATAATCCAAGCTGTCCAGAAAAGCTGTTCCGCTAATGATTTAGGGAACATCGAAAAGGATAAGTCTTGTTCCATCGCTGTGCTGTGCTTTAGTGTCTACTTGATTGACTATAATTTTGAAGGACGCTGAAAAATTTGATATAAAATAATTTATGATTTAAAACTTATAAGTTTTTCAATAAAAAAATGCTCTTATTTCTTTCTCTTACCAATTTTGATTGCTTGCTAAATGTTTATTTTTAATATAGTTGAAACAATATTCTTTGATCCATGTATAATAATAATTATTATTAAAATATAACGTAGGCTATATAGAATAGTGTATTAATAATCATTTATTTAGTTAGCTCTGCTTATCTTCGGGCTAGCTGATGCTTTGTGAGTTGTCCAGCATTACTTATTTACTATTAATTTTTCACCACTGTTTTACCAAAACACATTTCCAATAAGTTACCAACAAATCGACGTTGATACTGCCACTGATCGATAACGTATAGTAATAACACCCTTATGCCTTCACAATCTATTCTCCGGCTCTCAGAAATAACGAGGTACAAGCAAACTTTTTAATGGCATGTATATATGGCCTGTTTGGTTTGAATTTAACGTAAGTGGTGTTTGAAAGTGATTCTCTAACAATGGTGGGAAAATGTGGGTACCTGGATACAATTTTGCTACGACCGATGTGGCGCGGTGGGCGAAGGTCCACCGGTGACGCAGGAGGTTGCGGGTTCGATTCTCGCCTCGGAACAAATTTGTGTACGATCTTAAATGAATTTTTTTTCTGTTAGTCTGTGTTTTCTATGTATAATGTATAAAATATATAGGTAAGTTATATAGTACCACAACAAGCTTTGAGTTACTTTGGGGCTAGATGGTGCTGTGTGGATTGTCCAGCATTATTTATTTATTTGTTTGAAAAAATGGTAAGTAATTCCTGGCAAATGTTTGCACATTTATTAATTCACTGACCAAAGTTATCGACGTAGTTCATATAATTAGCAAGCTGAAGTGGCAGTGGGGCGGCCATATCTCGCGAAGAACCCACAACCGGTACAACTTGGTAAGCGTAGTAAAGGACGCCCTCCGGCTAGGTGGGATGACGATCTGCGAAAGACTGCTGGCAGATGCTGGATGCGTCAAGCTGAAGACACGGCGCTATGGCGCTCATTGGGAGAGGCCTATGTCCAGCAGTGGACTATTTCCGATAGGTTGTTGATGATGATGATGGTTTCTATGTATAATAAGAAATGTCTGTCTATGTAATGGTATATACGTACGTATTAAGTATATAGTCATCTTGTACCCATAACACCAGCTCAGCTTAATTTGTTGCTAGATGATGCTGTGTGGATTGTCTAGCATTATTTATTTATTATCTCTCTCTCTGGTAATAAAAAACACATCAAAATACTCTCGAAAGGGCGACCGACAAGTGATTACGAGTTTTATTAATTGAAAAGTGTCGCCTTCAACTGTTCCGTGAAGGATTTATTTGTTTTATTTGTCGCCCGCCATTGAGTTAATTGCTTATTCCATTTTAGGGGTTGTTGTGAGGACTTAAGGTCACATCTTGTGAAGCAAAACAAGTCGATCCTTCATCGCGAGCTTTCGACTGTAGATAAGTACTGTGACGACTTCAGTGGCGCAGAAGGTTGTGAGTTCGATTCCCGCCTCGGGATAAAATATATCGGGAAAAAACTAAAGGAGATGTTTGATCTACATTATTTTTATATAAAAATACGACTATCTATGTAGCTTATAATATTACTAGCGACCCGCCCCGGCTTCGCACGTTTTTATTATACATATTATAAACCTTCCTCTTGAATCCACTCTATCTATTAAAAAACCGCATCAAAATAAGTTGCGTAGTTTTAAAGATTTAAACGAACAAAAGAACATAGGGATATAGGGACATAGGGACAGAGAAAGCGATTTTGTTTTAAACAATGTAGTGACGTATAAAAGTCATACGTAATAGGTATTATTATAATTTAACTAGCGACCCGTCTCGGCTTCGCACGGTTTAAGCAGTCAAAGGGACATAGGGACAGTTACAGCGACTTTGTTATACTATGTAGTGATTCATTCAAGTACAATTTTTTTTATTAATTACGTAGGTAATTAATTTGTTTTTGCTTAGATTGTCTAGTATATTTTTTTACATACCTAGTGATTTTTACGTAAAGTATGATCAGTTTGTTTAGAAACTTTTTTAATCTATTTTGGCTGAAGTAGTATTTATAACGGTTTAGGTAAAAAAATGTTACATTACATAGTTATCCAAGAAGCAGACAGCGCATTAACTTTCCGTCGAAACAGTGCCTCCAAGACTTATTGAATTGTGAATTAGTATTGCGATCTTTATCCCTAGGGAATGGGCATTTCCTTTGTCAGTGACAATGAGGGAGTGGAATTAGGCAGTTGTATTATAAAGGGCCCCAATAAACTTTGGGAAGGACTGACACCTGATAAATCAAGGGATAAATGAGTCCCTTCGATTCCGGATTATTGAAGTGAAGGTAGATAGATAAGGCTTGAAATATTTTGCATTATTTAAATTATTTTCTGAGCTACAGTTGATTTTGAAAAAAAAAATCGTCTTTTATTTGTTTATAGTCATAAATGTATACAAATCATCATCATCAACCTATATTAGTCCACTGCTGGATATAGGTCTCAATGAGCGCCATAGCACCCTGTCTTCAGCTTGACGCATCCAGCATCTGCCAGCAGTCTTTCGTATACAAATAACGATTCTCAATTGAAAAAACCCAGTTTTAATAATATTAACCTTGAATAAACCCTGTAATTTTGGGGTCTTCATATTAATTCAGAACATAATCAGCAAATGAAACAAAGTCCTATTTAATAAAGGACCCCTAAGAAACTGTTCTCAAGTCGGACAATTCAACCCTCAAACCGGAAGCCACCCAAACATACGAATTACCAAATCACTACAAAGGACCCAAAAGTTTCTGAATAAAGGGTCGTCTTTTAAGGCAACATCTCGAGTACTTGCTTGAAAATTATCCTTATCAAGACATATTATACAAGAAAATCAGTATATAACTTACCTAAATCAATAAATTTATTTCTTTAGGCTTACAAAATAACCTCATATACAAGTCAAATTTTAAACTTTAACATGTTACTAGCTGACCCGACAGACGTTGTCCTACCCTAATTTATGAAAAATTAGAATTTTCCGCGTAATTTTCTTAATTTTTTCTTTCATAAGAACCTTCTCCTGATAATAACGAACAGAACAAAAAAAGAATTAGCGAAATCGGTCCAGCCGTTCAGGCGTGATGCCGTGACCAAGGGAAATAGGGATTCTTTTATATATATATATATATTATCAAATAATATGTGTAATAAAGTGTTTATTGATTTTCTCTTTGCTTTAATCTTTTGTCCACAAGTGGAAGAAGTATGTGCGTACGTCCACGGCTGAACATGAAAACAAAAAATGAAACTACTACAGATGCATTAAAAAAAGCTTATAGGTTTAACAAACTGTACGTGTGAAATTTGGAAATTCCTTTGCATAACGGAAAAAAATTATATGATAAAATAAGTGGGGGCGCCACTTTAGATAGATAGATAGATAATACTTTTATTGCATCACTTATAAAACAGGAAATACTTATTTAAATATACTAACAGAGATAAGCAATGGATTTGGCGGCCTTATCGCTTAAAGCGATTTCTTCCAGGCAACCAAAACAATTGTGAGAACAATAATAATGGATGGCGGTACAATAAAAATTAAAACAAATTAATACTAATACACAAATAACAAATTAATACTAATACTTAAAATATATTAATACTTAATACTCTAAACTAATACATACAACAAATTAATTAAATTTACTATAAGGACATGCTCAATAACCTAGTGTGACGTGACACCTAAATAGAAATTATACACTTTTCTTTTAAAATCTTTATGTGATGTAGCTCTCTTAACCTCCACTCGTAAATCGTTCCAGAGTCTGACAGCTTGAGCAGTGAAAGAGTCGCTGTAAAAAGATGTTCTCTGTACAGGAGCCGCTAGGAGAAGAGTATCTGAAGACCGTAAAGAGAGACCGTGAGAAGAATGGAGAAACTGAAATCTCTCCTTGAGATAGGAAGGGGAAAAAGGGATTGAAAAGTACAGAAAATAACAGTGACACAATATGCAAATTTCGGCGCTGGCGAATAGGAAGCCATTTCAGCTGGGCTCGGTAGGCAGACACATGGTCGTACTTACGGAGGCCAAAGATAAAGCGGATACACACATTTTGAAGGTGCTCCAATTTATTGAGCTGCTCCTCAGTAAGGTCCAAATAACATGCATCCGCATAATCAAGGATAGGAAGAAGCCCGTGCTCTTCGGGCGAGAGCAGTTTTGGTAGCGGTAGGGAGAAAGTTTCGGAGTCTCCTCAGGGAGCCAGCAGACGCAAACAGCTAGAACTTTAGATGCTGTTTGTGCCTTAAATTAAATTAAATATATAAATTATTTAAATTAAATTAAATTTATAACTCTATTTTTACTAGTGTAACGTTTAAATGTTGTATTTTGTCATGTGTGTCTGAAGTTCAATTATAGGTATTTATTAAATTATTATTAAAATTTATATTATATTAATATTTATTATTTAAATTATATATAATATTTATTATTTAAATTATTAATTATTTATTAAATATTATATTATTACCTATCTAGTTATCTATCTATCAACGCTAGGTGCGTGCATCGGGGTAATGCTTTAATTTACATAGTTATAGAAACCACTTTTACCGGAATAGATAATCGGGAATATTATGGCAAATAAATCAAACCACGACTGGTCCGGAGTCTCTGAAATCACAGATTAAACCGTTTTTGGGTATTGAATAGGAATAAATTTTGTCTGTGATTTATTGGGGGAAGGCGAAAAACGAGTTAATTGATAGGTTTTGGTCGGTACAGGCTTTATCGATGGGAAAATGAAGTATGTAAAAAGTTGATGGGATTACAGGAATAAATCAATAACTTTATTTCGTTAGGCTAACATAATAAGTAGGTACTTAGATAGGTCGAATCTTAAACTGTACATAATAATTATCATAATAAAATTGTTGGTATCGTTTTTTTTTATTTTCTTAATTTAAATTCCTTTACTAACATTGCGAGATTTTTTTGATAGAGCTGTGGATTTTGCACATCCTAAAAATATATAAAAAAGTTAGATTTTTAATCCATCTATTTTATTTATCATCATCTCAGTCAGCAGTAAAGTACGTAGCTAACATTAAAAATTAGGTAATTTTAGATGGATGTAGGTAAGCTACATTAAAATTAACGGGCAAGCTATTTTTAGCTGTGAACAGAGCGAGTAAACACGCGGTGAGAAGTTAGCTGTAACAAATAACTTGACACAATTTCCAGTAAAACTAACAATGAGGTTAGTTACCTAAAACAGCGACACTAAAACAAACTAATAACAGAGTCCTTAGTACGAGTTTAGCATTTGAATATTATTATTTAAAATTATTACATTATAATTTAGTTTACGATAGCGAAAAAGTTTTCTATAAAATAAATATTATTTATAAGCTTTTTTTCATAAACAAAATACTTAGATCATGTATAAACCAAAATACAGGTATATAGGTAGGTATATTTGTAGGATAGGAAGTAAGAAGCTTTCGTTCCTTGTTTTTTTGTTTGTCTTACATACATTTTGCGCATTGAAGTGCCTCTACCGGAGAGATAAAAAACTTTTTGTACTTTCTTATCGTTGCTGTTCTTCCAAAACAAACCACGTTCGTTGTGAACCCACTTAGTATATTGTATTAAGTATATCAGTCATCTAGTACCCATAACACCAGCTCTGCTTAGCTTGGGGCTAGATGATGCTGTGTGGATTGTGTAGTGAACAGTATCAAACAAAGTAAATAATAGTTTTATATGATTTTGAGTTTGGTTTGACGGAGATTATTTTTCGGAATATAGTTATCTCCTTATTTTTATAATTTTGTATTTCACTATCACTACATAGCATAAAACAAAGTCGCTTTCTCTGTCCCTATATCCCTATGTCCCTTTGTATGCTTAAATATTAGGTCCTTACATATGAAATTGGCGTTTTGTATGGGAGGAACAAAAAGTCGAATATTTTTTAATATAATATATTTAATTAATCAAAGTATGAACCATTATTTTCTATGCACTTTTGCCATCTTATAGGTAATTCATTGATCCCTTTACTAAAAAAACCAGTCGGACGGGAATCAATAAAATCTTTGAAGGCGATTTGGACTGCCCCATCGGAGTTGAATTTTTTCCCTTGCAAGAAGTTATCCAAATTTCGAAAAAAATGGTAATCTGTTGGAGCAAGGTCCGGGGAGTACGGAGGATGTCTTAGAGTTTCCAATTGAAGCTCTTCTAATTTAGTAGTCGACGCGCGTTTGCCGGTTTGCTTCAGTCAATTCGTGAGGTACCCACCTTTCAAGCTTTTTAATCTTCCCAATTTGCTTCAAGTGAATTAAAACAGTTTTATCACTAACACCGCAGCCTGCAGCTAACTCGGACGTGGTTTGCGATGGATCCGCTTCCACAATAGCCTTCAACTCTTCATTATCAACTTGAGTCTCAGGCCGTCCACGGGGCTTGTTCTGCAAGTCGAAATTTCCAGAACGAAAACGTTGGAACCAAAAACGAACTGTGTTTTCTTTTGCAACACGACCGCCATACACATCATTCACCCTTCGAGTTGTTTCCGCAGCACTAGTGCCACGGCGGAACTCGTACTCGTAAATAATGCGATATTTTAAGTTTTCCATTTTGTAAAATGAGTGACGCAAACAGAAAAAACAGAAGAAAAAAAACAAATGAATGACGATCATCGAAGCACAAATACATGAGTCTATAGCTGTACAAATTTGAATTTGGAATTCCTTACCAAAGAGGAGAAATTTGTGATTAAAGTGGCCAGTACGAAAAACGCCAATTTCATATGTAAGGACCTAATATTTAAAACTACGCAACGGATTTTGATGCAGTTGCGGTTTGAACGGATTTTGTTTTTAATAGATAGAGTGATTCAAGAGGAAGGTTTACACGTATAATAAAACCGTGCGAAGCCGGGGCGGGTCGCTAGTAAGTAATAATAACCTTCTGCAGGTTCGTATGGATAAAAGAGTATGTGATATACTGAGTCTATTCAATAGACAGAGAGTTGAGTACAAGAAATTACATTATGGATATTCTATAAGCCTTAATTGGGGTATATTTGTTTTGAAGGAGGTTGCTGGAGTGACTGAGTGAACTCAGCTTAGCTGATGAAAAAGCTGAAGCGAAATACGTTTAAGCTGCTTACCAATTATATATAAAATAATAAAGTAATAGATAAATTATTCTGGACAATCCACATGTGTGGATGACTAATATATGTACTTAGATAGATATTTTTTTTAAACATGTGTCCCAAGTCGAACCTCCTGCGTCGCAGCCGGACCTTCGCCCGCTGCGACACATCCTTCGTCGAATTCTAACCTACCTACCTACCCTACCTACCCTACCTACCCTACCTACCCTACCTACCTTACCTACCCTACCCTACCTACCTACCCTACCTACCCACCCTACCTACCCTACCTACCTACCTACCTACCTACCTACCTACCCTACCTACCTACCCTACCTACCCACCCTACCTACCCACCCTACCAACCCTACCTACCCTACCTACCTACCTACCTACCCTACCTACCTACCTACCTACCTACCCTACCTACCTACCCTACCTACCCTACCTACCTCCCTACCTAGCTACCCTACCTACCCTACCTACCTACCTACCCTAACTACCTACCCTAACTACCTACCCTACCTACCCTAACTACCTACCCTACCTACCTACCCTTCCTACCCTACCTACCTACCCTACCTACCTAGCAATCGCGAGAACAGCGTGCGACACGCCGCCGGCGCGGCCGTACTTTGAATCGCTCCAGATCCTCACGGTGCCATCAATTGTCATACTGCAGGTAGTGATGCACGTGAGGTAAAAACCTGGAGCAGTTTAAAACGCGCGGAGATCACCACACGCGTTGTTAAAGCATTATTTATTTATAACTTACTGCCATGAGGAATATTTCGTATTTTGAGAATGATTGATCACAAGGAGATGATTATAGTGTCCAAATGAGCGATTTAACGGATCATTCTTCGGTTTTTGTACTTTTGTATGAATGCATATTAAAAAACAAATTCGCTTCTCGATGTTTCTCTATCGGTCTATGTGTGCTTAAATCTTTTCAACTACTCAATGGATTTCCATGCGGTTTTTTATATTTATTAATAGATAGAGTGATTCAACAGGAAGGTTTTATGTATAATACACAAGTGCAAAGCTGGGGCGGGTTGCTAGTTTATTTTGTAATTCTTTATTTTACCTTTTTACAGGTTGGTGTGAATATAATAAATAGTGATACACGTAGTCTATTCAATACACAGACACAGAGAATTCTAACCTACCCTACCTACCTACCCTACCTACCCTACCTACCCTACCTACCCTACCTACCCTACCTACCCTACCTACCTACCTACCCTACCTACCTACCTACCCTACCTACCCTACCTACCAACCCTACCTACCCTACCTACCTACCCTAACTACCTACCCTACCTACCTACCTACCTACCTACCCACCCTACCTTCCCTACCTACCTACCTACCCTTCCTACCCTACCTACCTACCTACCCTACCTACCCTACCTACCCTACCTACCTACCCTACCTACCTAGCAATCGCGAGAATAGCGTGCGACACGCCGCCGGCGCGGCCGTACTTTGAATCGCTCCAGATACTCACGGTGCCATCAATTGTCATACTGCAGGTAGTGATGCACGTGAGGCAAAACCTGGAGCAGTACCCTACCTAACTACCTACCCTTCCTATCCTACCTACCTACCCTAACTACCTACCCTAACTACCTACCCTACCTACCTACCCTACCTACCTACCCTACCTACCTACCCAACCTACCTACCTACCCTACCTACCTACCCTACCTACCTAGCAATCGCGAGAACAGCGTGCGTGCGACACGCCGCCGGCGCGGCCGTACTTTGAATCGCTCCAGATCCTCACGGTGCCATCAATTGTCATACTGCAGGTAGTGATGCACGTGAGGTAAAAACCTGGAGCAGTTCAAAACGCGCGGAGATCACCACACGCGTTGTTACAGCATTATTTATTTATAACTTACTGCCATGAGGAATATTTCGTATTTTGAGAATGATTGACCACAAGGAGATGATTATAGTGTCCAAATGAGCGTTTAACGGATCATTCTTCGGTTTTTGTACTTTTGTATCAATGCATATTATAAAACAAATTCGCTTCTCAATGTTTCTCTATCGGTCTATGTGTGCTTAAATCTTTTCAACTACACAATGGATTTCCATGCGGTTTTTTATATTTATTAATAGATAGAGTGATTCAAGAGGAAGGTTTTATGTATAATATAATACACAAGTGCAAAGCTGGGGCGGGTTGCTAGTTTATTTTGTAATTCTTTATTTTACCTTTTTACAGGTTGTTGTGAATAAAATAATAGTGATACACGTAGTCTATTCAATACACAGACACAGAGAATTCTAACCTACCCTACCTACCCTACCTACCTACCCTAACTACTTACCCTACCTACCTACCCTACCTACCCTACCTACCCTACCTACCCTACCTACCCTACCTACCTACCTACCTACCTACCCTACCTACCTACCCTACCTACCCTACCTACCTACCCTACCTACCTACCCTACCTACCAACCTACCCTACCTACCAACCTACCCTACCTACCTACCTACCCTACCTATGTGTGCTTAAATCTTTTCAACTACACAATGGATTTCCATGCGGTTTTTTATATTTATTAATAGATAGAGTGATTCAAGAGGAAGGTTTTATGTATAATACACAAGTGCAAAGCTGGGGCGGGTTGCTAGTTTATTTTGTAATTCTTTATTTTACCTTTTTACAGGTTGGTGTGAATAAAATAATAGTGATACACGTAGTCTATTCAATACACAAACACAGAGAATTCTAACCTACCCTACCTACCTACCCTAACTACCTACCCTACCTACCCTACCTACCTACCCTACCTACCAACCTACCCTACCTAACAACCTACCCTACCTACCTACCTACCCTACCTAGCTACCTACCCTACCTAACCTACCTACCCTACCTACCTACCCTAGCTACCTACCCTGCCTACCTACCTACCCTAACTACCTACCTACCTACCCTAGCTACCTACCCGGTAGGTTAGGTATAACCTACCCTACCTACCCTACCTACCCTACCCACCCTACCTACCCTACCTACCCTACCTACCTACCCTAACTACCTACCCTACCTACCTACCCTAGCTACCTAACAACCCACCCTACCCACCCAACCTACCCTACCTACCTACCCTAGCTACCTAACCTACCTACCTACCTACCCTAACTACCTACCTACCTACCCTAGCTACCTACCAAACCCACCCTACCTACCCTACCTACCCTACCTACCCTACCTACCCTACCTACCCTACCTACCCTACCTACCCTACCTACCCTACCTACCCTACCTACCCTACCCACCCTACCTACCCTACCTACCCTACCTACCTACCCTAGCTACCTAACAACCCACCCTACCCACCCTACCTACCCTACCTACCCTACCTACCTACCCTACCTACCCACCCTACCTACCAACCCACCCTACCTACCTACCCTACCTACCAACCCTACCTAACCTACCTACCCTACCTACCCCACCTACCTACCCTAACTACCTACCCTACCTACCTACCTACCCACCCTACCTACCTACCCTACCTACCTACCTACCCTACCTACCTACCCTACCTACCTAGCAATCGCGAGAACAGCGTGCGTGCGACACGCCGCCGGCGCGGCCGTACTTTGAATCGCTCCAGATCCTCACGGTGCCATCAATTGTCATACTGCAGGTAGTGATGCACGTGAGGTAAAAACCTGGAGCAGTTCAAAACGCGCGGAGATCACCACACGCGTTGTTACAGCATTATTTATTTATAACTTACTGCCATGAGGAATATTTCGTATTTTGAATGATTGATCACAAGGAGATGATTATAGTGTCCAAATGAGCGTTTAAAGGATCATTCTTCGGTTTTTGTACTTTTGTATCAATGCATATTATAAAACAAATTCGCTTCTCAATGTTTCTCTATCGGTCTATGTGTGCTTAAATCTTTTCAACTACGCAATGGATTTCCATGCGGTTTTTTATATTTATTAATAGATAGAGTGATTCAAGAGGAAGGTTTTATGTATAATACACAACTGCAAAGCTGGGGCGGGTTGCTAGTTTATTTTGTAATTCTTTATTTTACCTTTTTACAGGTTGGTGTGAATAAAATAATAGTGATACACGTAGTCTATTCAATACACAGACACAGAGAATTCTAACTACCTACCTACCCTACCTACCTACCTACCCTACCTAGCTACCTACCTACCTACCTACCCTACCTACCCTACCTACCTGCCTACCCACCCTACCTACCTACCTTCCCTACCTACCTACCCTACCTACCCTACCCTACCTACCTACCCTACCTAACCTACCTACCCTACCTACCCTACCTACCCTACCTACCTACCCTACCTACCCTACCTACCCTACCTACCCTACCTACCCTACCTACCCTACCTACCCTACCTACCCTACCTACCTACCCTAACTACCTACCCTACCTACCTACCCTACCTACCCTACCTACCTACCTACCTTACCTACCTACCCTACCTACCTACCTACCTACCCTAACTACCTACCTACCTACCCTAACTACCTACCTACCTACCCTAACTACCTACCTACCCTACCTACCTACCCTAACTACCTACCCTAACTACCTACCCTAACTACCTACCCTAACTACCCTAACTACTTACCCTAACTACCCTAACTACCTACCCTAACTACCTACCTTACCTACCCTAACTACCTACCCTACCTACCGACCCTTCCTACCCTAACTACCTACCCTTCCTACCCTACCTACCTACCCTACCTACCTAGCAATCGCGAGAACAGCGTGCGACACGCCGCCGGCGCGGCCGTACTTTGAATCGCTCCAGATCCTCACGGTGCCATCAATTGTCATACTGCAGGTAGTGATGCACGTGAGGTAAAAACCTGGAGCAGTTTAAAACGCGCGGAGATCACCACACGCGTTGTTAAAGCATTATTTATTTATAACTTACTGCCATGAGGAATATTTCGTATTTTGAGAATGATTGATCACAAGGAGATGATTATAGTGTCCAAATGAGCGATTTAACGGATCATTCTTCGGTTTTTGTACTTTTGTATCAATGCATATTATAAAACAAATTCGCTTCTCGATGTTTCTCTATCGGTCTATGTGTGCTTAAATCTTTTCAACTACGCAATGGATTTCCATGCGGTTTTTTATATAAATCTGATGAATAATTTAATATTTTGAGTAAATATTTGCCTATAGTTAGTCGATTGGGTTGTCTGAGTTTATATGTTGAATTATTCGCAATAATAATGATATCGTATTTTTTTGCCGTATTAATTATTATTCTATATCTATATAGTAAAAAAAAACTTGAAAATATGATAAAATGATTTATTAAGTATCCAATTTTCCATTGAATCCATCAACAATTTGGATCATGAATCAGCGGGTTTGAAAATTTAACTTGGAAATGCAGCGTTTTGGTAATTAATTTGGAATTTCGGAATTCATTTGTTGTAATGATTCAATAAATCGTACCGTGTAAATCGTATCGTACGGTGTATAATAATAAATGTTTTAATTAACCTACCTAACCTACCTAACCTACCTAACCTACCTACCCTACCTACCCTACCTACCCTACCTGCCCTACCTACCCTACCTACCTACCTTACCCTACCTACCTATCCTAACTACCTACCCTACCTTCCTACCTACCCTACCTACCTACCCTACCTACCTACCCTACCTACCTACCCTACCCTACCCTACCCTACTTACCCTACCTACCTACCTACCCTACCTACCTACCTTCACTACCTACCTACACTACCTACCTACACTACCTACCTACCCTACCTACCTACCTACCCTACCTACCTACCCTACCTACCTACCTACCCTACCTACCTACCCTACCTACCTACCCTACCTACCTACCCTACCTACCTACCCTACCCTACTCTACCTACCCTACCTACCTACCCTACCTACCTACCCTACCTACCTACCCTACCTACCTAGCAATCGCGAGAACAGCGTGCGACACGCCGCCGGCGCGGCCGTACTTTGAATTGCTCCAGATCCTCACGGTGCCATAAATTGTCATAAATAATAATCAAATAATCAATATCTTTATTTCTTTAGGCTTACAAAATAAGCACTTAGACAAGTCAAATTTAATTCGTCTCAATTTTTTTTATCATACTGCAGGTAGTGATGCACGTGAGGCAAAACCTGGAGTATCAATGCATATTATAAAACAAATTAGCTTCTCGATGTTTCTCTATCGGTCTATGTGTGTTTAAATCTTTTAAACTACGCAACGGATTTCCATGCGGTTTTTTAGATTTATTAATAGATAGAGTGATTCAAGAGGAAGGTTTTATGTATAAAGTGCAAAGCTGGGGCGGGTTGCTAGTTTATTTTGTAATTCTTTATTTTACCTTTTTACAGGTTGGTATGAATAAAATAATAGTGATACACGTAGTCTATTCAATACACAGACACAGAGAATTCTACCCTACTTACCCTGCCCTACATACTCTACCTACCTACCTACCCTACCTACCCTACCTACCTACCCTACCTACCTACCTACCCTACCTACCTACCCTACCTACCTACCCTACCTACCTACCCTACCTGCCTACCCTGCCTACCTACCCTACCTACCCACCTTACCTACCCTACCTACCTACCCTACCTACCTACCCTACCTACCTACCCTACCTACCTACCCTACCTACCTACCCTACCTACCTACCCTACCTACCTACCCTACCTACGTACCCTACCTACCCTACCTACCCTACCTACCTACCCTACCTACCTACCCTACCTACCTACCCTACCTACCTACCCTACCTACCTACCCTACCTACCTACCCTACCTACCTACCCTACCTACCTACCCTACCTACCTACCCTACCTACCTACCCTACCTACCTACCCTACCTACCTACCCTACCTACCTACCCTACCTACCTACCCTACCTACCTACCCTACCTACCTACCCTACCTACCTACCCTACCTACCTACCCTACCTACCTACCCTACCTACCTACCTACCCTACCTACCTACCCTACCTACCTAACTGTGTCACCACAGTATCTAACTTTAATTTAAGTGCTTGTATAATATCTTCCAGCAAGCTTACGATAACCTTTTTCGCTTCCCTATTTCGCAAACTCGTACTAAGCATACGGTAAGCATTTCGTCACGCACTGCAAACATAACCGCACGACCACAACTGTCGGCCGCGAACATTAGTTCATTGCATTTGTGTAGATACTCATTTGGTTTTATATACTAGTGACTGCCCCGACTTCACCCTTTTAGATTTAAGGATTTATAAAAGACTAGCAGCGCCTCGCGGTTTCACCCGCGGTTATTCCCGTTCCCATGTGATAAAATATACTAGGTAGCCTATGTCTTATTACAGACTCTATTCTATCTCTGAGCCATATTTCATCCATATCCGTTCAGTTGTTTTTGCGTGTAAGAGTACATCCATTTCTGTAAAATAATGTAATTGGTTAATTAATCGTATTAGTTACTAAATAAATAAATAAATAAATACTTAAAAACTTTTGGATTTATAATATAATATAATATTAGTGAGATCTTACCAAACTTCTTTTAGAGTCCACAGGAGATCGGAATGCTGGCTTCTATTTCAGTCAGAATTAGCATTGCCATTCAACGTGGCAATGCTGCCAGCATTCTGGGTACTCTGGACGCCCTCCGGTCAGGTGGGATGACGATCTGCTCTAGAATGCTGGCAGATGCTGGATGCGGCAAGCTGAAGACAGGGCGCTATGGCGCTCATATGGGGAGGCCTATGTCCAGCAGTGGACTAATATAGGCTGATGATGATGAGACTGACATTGAATACACCCAGAACATCCGATATTTATCGATAAAGATACTCTATCCCTTCTCTACGAAAACTCAATTGATAGATACCAATCAAGACCAAAATTTTTACATCAAACAACCTTGTTACAAGTAACTACGAAGGCAAACTAAGCCTAAATAAACAGCTCTACGGAAACTATATGTAAATCTGATGAATAATTTAATATTTTGAGTAAATATTTGCCTATAGTTAGTCGATTGGGTTGTATAAGTTTATATGTTGAATTATTCGCAATAATAATGATATCGTATTTTTTTGCCGTATTAATTATTATTCTATATCTATATAGTAAAAAAAAAACTTGAAAATATGATAAAATGATTTATTAAGTATCCAATTTCCCATTGAATCCATCAACAATTTGGATCATGAATCAGCGGGTTGGAAAATTTAACTTGGAAATGCAGCGTTTTGGTAATTAATTTGGAATTTCGGAATTCATTTGTAATGATTCAATAAATCGTACCGTGTAAATCGTATCGTACGGTGTATAATAATAAATGTTTTAATTTTTGTAAAAACTACTTTTTTACAAGTCATTTTATGGCCTTCTTAATTTTCAATAGAAATGACACGTGAATGAAAATGACTTTCAAATGTCAATTATCTAGTGTGGGTTTTGTTTTGTAGTTCAGTAGCTTTTGCGTGAAAGAGGAACAAACTTACCTCTACATCAATCCACAGAAACTTCCACGTTTCTAATATTGGTAAGGAAGTAATTTTTTTTGCAAATAAACAGCTTTAAGCTTGAACCTATACGAATAAGGATGACCTAGGTTACCTACGTTTAAATTAGCGAACATAGTCCCGATAACCACAGCTGCATTTCAGGTCAAAGTACTTTTGATTAGATGCCCGAGCGTTTGTGGTCTAGCTCAGTTCCTACCTTACCATTTAAGTTAAGCACTTCGGTATTCGGAAGCGAATGTTGATCAGTATTTATCTGTGAAGTAGCGAGCGTTGAATCAACAAACCGTTTTTTTAAACAGCTTTTTTACAGTTAACGAGTCAACCGTTTTCTTTTTATCGCAAAACTAGATTCTAATTGGTTACATCAATCTACGAAAACGCAAACACACGAAGTGATTACCAAAAGAAGATTAATAAGTAATTATAACAAACTAGCGACCCGCCTCGGCTTCGCACGGTTTTATTATACGTACAAACCTTCCTCTTCAATCTATCTATTAAAAAAAACCGCATCAAAATCCGTTGCGTAGTTTTAAAGATTTAAGCATACAAATGGACATAGGGATATAGGGACAGAGAAAGCGACTTTGTTTTATACTATGTAGTGATAATGATTAACAATGTAAAAAGCATCATCTAGCCCCAAGCTTAGCAGAGCTTGTGTTATGGGTACTTGATAACTATCACATACATAATATACGATATAACAGTCTACTAGTTTTTATTTGTTTCTATTCCTTGATTGTTATTTTATTTCTAAATAATGTAATTAAACTCAATACCATTATTTATCCTCCAGCTATCTCTATTCGTAAGTAATAAAATAGAGTACAAATTACAAAACAAGTTGGCAACAAAATGAGAGCGACTAAGTGCCAACAAAACAATAAAAGTTGTAATAAAAATCACCAATACTAACTAATTCGCACAATAGCACCCGTAAATAAGCCAATAAACGGAAGTGGGGAATGGAGGAAGTGATTAAAGCTTCAATATAAATCAGGATGGAGAGTATTTTGCGTGGCCCATCTAGGAGATTGAACAGTCGTGTTGAGGATTTAATTGAACTTGATAATTGATATTTGAAACAAATACTGAAAAGGATCGCATTTCAGATTGAAAGCGTCCCTATTTTAAATCTACTTACTTTAAAAAGGCTCGTTGAGTCAATTTTCGGTCAGAGTATAATTATTCATCGTTAAATTGTTTAATATTGCAAGTAGAAAGCAATCACTAATTATTCATAATTACTGCAAATGTGTCGCAGTCAGGGAAAGCCTTACAAAATAGCCCATATTAGGTAAATAATAGCCCATAATTAAGTATATAAGAGCAGAGTTGCATATAGGCCTCCCGTAATGAGCGCCAAAGCGCCCTATTTTGAGCTGCCGTGTCCAAAGAAAAAAAAATCATTTGGGATTTTCGATAAAAGTAGGTATTTCCTTATTTTTTGGATAAAAGTAGGTATTTCCTTATTCCATTAGGAACTCTACATTAGATACTACGATAAGTTCCTCTACCAGTCATCAGCAATTTGGCTCACAAACAGAGTCCATCCAAGCATATTTAGGTTAGGTTTCGTTTTTCTGCTAGTAACTTTGACACTTATCTTTTATTTTATCATTACTAGTATTTTCTTGCGACTTTGCTCGCATTTTTCTACCTAAACTGTGATATAAATCTGACCAATATCTGGACATGAGTGGTCCTCAGATGACCGGGACACGCGGGAATGAGTGTGCCAACAAAATCGCGAGTACCGGGGCCAAGGGGACTCAGTTGGGCCCCGAACCGAGTGGCACACCTAAAAGCTTGACTCATTTTTGCATCGAGGAATCGATCAAGCTCTAGCAAAGTTCCTCGGTTATGATTCATTCAAAATCACTGATCAAAGTCTTCGATAAACGGTACACCAACCGATTCTAAGCGCTAAGCAGAAACAGTCTTTGCATTATGACAAGAGACATAACTGGGGGTCTACTTTTTTCAACGAAAAACGAACTTTCGATCGAAAGCTCGCGTAATTCCTACTCCGGTTTCATTTTTTTACGAAACTTCGATCGACCGAAAATTGTTTGACATTTAAATTTTCTAAACCTACTCTGTTTCACGAAAGTTCGAAACGAACATTTGATTTTGACGGATCTTTGTTCGGAGTTTTAACCTCAAATCGACGAAACCAAAAGTGGTACCTTTTGATTTTCGTTTTTCTGATTTGATAAAGAAAATTGACTGAACTGAATGAAAGATTACTTTTAATTGTACCTGCTCTTCGTGATGAACGTTTGGAGCGTAAAAGAAACCATATTTGTCGCATTTTAACGAGTTCTTTATAGTGTCTTGGGTAAATTACGTCAAAAGTAGTAATTGGTCAAATTCTAGTTGTTTAATTATATGTTTTGCTTAGATACAACAGAAAATAGTTATAAAACTACAGAATAGATGTAAAATTTAAAAACAAAGCGAAACATTTTGTTTATTAAAGAAAAATCCGTAATTGGCATGTTAAAAGACCTAGGGGAAGCAGGGAGAATGGCGATCACTTAAGGAAAATTTGCAATAACTTTTTTTTACAAAGGTTTTATTTTAGAGAACATCATCATTTCAAAGGAACATTGGTTAAACTATCCAGTAATCAACATGCATTAAAACCACTTATCTATTTATCACACAAAATTGGTAGGGACTCGTATAAAAAAATATAGGTTTGACCGTCATTCTCCCTGAGCATGGGTAATGCCGGTCATGCAAAGGGGTAATGGCGATCAAAATTATTTGCTTATATATGACAATGGAGAACCATTTTGATTAATAATAATGATGAGATCAACGTTACTTTAACTTATTAAAAGACTACAATGATATTTGAGCATAAATGACTAATCTGAATTAAATGTTTCTATGAAAATATGTGATATCTAATCTGAGGTACATAAATCACAGATGTATCCTTTAGCAGAATCCAGAACACACTACATGAGACCATTGGCCGTATGTGGTGCATCGATACCACATCTCATCGTTTTGTCCGAATTCTTTGCAAATATTGCATTTTTTTTTCTTTCATCGTCATTACCTACATCCATATCATCATAACTATCGTCGTTGCAAAGGTTAGGATGATTTTCTTGCAAAACTTTGCGTTTGTAAGACTTTCTTGTCATATTTCTTACAGCTTTTTCTTGAGGCTTAGTTTTCTCAGCTCCTTTGGTTTTACCAATTTTCTTTGCCTTGACTTGACCGGTATAACCCCAAAAGACGGTTTTGCAATCAAGCTGAATTTTAACAAAACAGAGATACAATTATTAAGAAATGTTTACTATATTGTTTAATTTAATGTTTGAGCGCAAAGATAATGAATAGCAACATTAAATGAGTAAAATAAATCTGTACTTGCCGACAAACGCACTCAGCCGAAAATTAGATCCGGGCGGCCAGAAACAAACATACGCACCTCTCTCTCACGGGCAGCGAGCGGGCTGACCAAACTTATCGCTGCCTGCTTTTACGTCTCGCCCCCCTCCCTTCAGCCCGCGCACCGTATTTCTATGAACTGTATTTTGTTAGTTTTTTGAGTGACCGCCATAACCCCATGACCGGCATAGCCCCTGCTTACCCTACACATATCATTCGTTCAATTTCATTCACGAAAATTGTCTATGAATCCGAACTTTGTGTGCGTATCCGAAAATGAAAGAGAGTAGGTTCATCACCGAAACTTCGTTTTAAATTCGTTCGTTTGCGAACCTTCGTTTCAAAGAAAGCGGGTCGACGCCCTGGACGCTGTCGCCTGACCAAGCACATGTTCAAATTGGGGCTAAGCAACTCACAATCATGCAGACTCTGCGAAAAGGGTCTTTCGGCAATCATTCATGAAAACGTAACAGACAGAAAGTTTTACTTATCGTTTATAATAATACTAGCGACCCGCCCCGGTTTCGCACGGTTTTATTATACGTATAAACCTTCCTCTTGAATCACTCTATCTATAAAAAACCGCATCAAAATCAAATGCGTAGTTTTAAAGATGCATACAAAGGGACATAGGGACAGACAAAGCGCCTTTGTTTTATACTATGTAGTGATTATGGATAGCAAAGCTTTGGTTATCTGACCTTTTGTAAAAACTGTAGCAATAGAATATCATATTTTATTTGTATACTGAATATTGCTTTCCTGAGTTCTTTTGCCTTGTTTGTAGGTTTTGGATTTCATTGGAACGGATATACACAGGAATGAAAAAATATTTGTTTTGTTAATAGTTGTTCCATGTACATTGAAAAAAGATTGTTTTGAATATAGTTCGATTGAACAAAAATCATTTCAATTTTGTTTTTGAATATCAACTACATTTTACACATACAGTAATTTTACTATTGGTTAATTACATCTTCATTCCGCTGAGGTAGAAATTATCCTTTTCAATCAACAAGTTCACTTAAAATTGAAAAAGTTAAGTGAATAGAAACTCTTGCGAAGAATCAAGAGATAACTCAACTGATTCAAATCAATTAACGATCTGAATTAATTATCCCCTAAATTGGTCTCCTTTAAAATTATTTCACGTTTTATATTTAACCTTTTCTTTTTTCCTTTTATATTTAACTTTTTATGTTTAACATTTTCTCTAACGACTTATAAACACAAAAGAGCAACGAATCGCTCTACGACGTTCGTAGCGTATGTAGATAAGGTGCTACGGCGTAGAAGTGCTACGTCGTAGTCTCTACAAAATTTTGTTAGTATCGCTTATTGATATAATACAATATTTTACGTATAAAAAATAACAATTGTGAAAAGTACGTATTGTCATGATGATGTAAAAGAAAACTGCCTGAGGATAACAAGAGAACCAAAAAGTTTTTTGCTTATTAGGTTTGTCAAGAGTAGTCTAATGGATTAGACCTGAATATTACCGATGTGGCGCGGTGGGCGAAGGTCCGCCTGCGACGCAGGAGGTTGCGGGTTTGATTCTCGCCTCGGAACAAATTTGTGTACGACCTGCAGTAATTTGTTCCGTTGGTCTTAGTGTTTTCTATGTAAAACAAATATATCTATGTATATAATGTATTAAATTTATCAGTTATCTAGTACCCATAAAACAAGCTTTAAGTACTTTGGGGCTAGATGGTGCTGTGTGGATTGTCCAGCATAATTATTATTACCAGCGTCATAAACGAATCTATTGTCAATTGACGTAGTTTTAGGCCTGGATAAAACAAATGCTGCTTTTCATCAATTTTCACGATAATTTTGAAGCCGCAGGACGAAGCTAGTTCAACATAACATTGCCAAGCCTAGATGTTTATTAATCAGTCACCTAGTTGCGAAAGTGAGCATCCTGTAGCAAATTCACGGAGCACCATTTATATATTTTTTCCGCTATTTTCCGCCTGGCTGGCCGTTTAATATATGTAAGTGACGGGTTAAATATAAATGTTAGACTGGACGCATTTACATAGGAAACCGGTAACCGGCAAGTTTAGTATCAAAAAATGAATTACCATCAGATTGTCAATTCATTGTTATACTTATTTAAAATTATTTTTAGAAAACCAAGCGCTTTGTAAGGTAAAGATGCGATTATCAGAGTTCCATATAATCACAAGATGTTTCCGTTACAGATAATATATTCAAAAAAAAGTATTTTTAAGGATGACCACAATTGCTTCTTTATTTATATTCATTAAAAAGAAAAGGCGTGGCGGGCGAACCGTGTTGTTGCGGGTTTGATTCTCTCTTCGAGAAAAAAGAGGCAAATTATTATCACAAAATTCTATGTTTGTAATGGTTTCAGGTATAACAGTTATCTAGTACCCATACCACAAGCTCTGGGGTTCTTAGGTTGGGGCTAGACGATGCTGTATTGATCATGCCGCATGATGTATTATTTATTTACATCTAATAAATTTTACGAAATATCCCAAAGTAACAAACTAAATATTTGCAGTTACCAGTTTTTTGTGAAAAATCAGTCTAGTCCTGTAATATAGACTGAATATTTTAAATAGCCCAAAGGAGGTCGACAGTTTTGCTTATTGGCTAGAAAAATTATGGTGGTTCAAATAATTACAGAGAACATTTTTAGCCTCATTAGCTTACATGTGTAGAGAGTGGATATTTGCTATGATATTGTAAACATTAATCCATCACTATGAGAAATGTATAAGAAATTTATAGAATAAGTAAAAAAGACGTTGAAGTAGCCTTGAATTCGACTTTTTACGTTTGACGTTTTAACATGAACGCAAGAGCGGCTACAACATAGAAACGTTTCCATAGAAATAACGCATGCGAAGCCGCAGTTAGATACTAGTTTATAATATTGATTATTAAATAACTCAAATATAAAGAGTTTGTTTGCAGGTTATTTTTAGTTTGCAGGAGGATTAATTGCAAAAGTGTGACTTAAACCGACTCTGCTAACTAAACTAACCTGTTTGAACCTCAAATACTACTTACATAAATACCTGACTACGCTTAGGCCGTATGAGGTATTTCGTAAGTGAGATAGACTAAAATTCTAGGCTAATGATCTAACTTTAACAGATGTGACCGGTCCTTTGGAATATTATTTGAAAACAGAAATATTTTGGCTTAACTATCAGGATTTTTAGAGAAAAACACAGAGATTTGACACTTTCTTTATTTTCAAACGACCCATGTGAGCTTCCTTTTTATACAAACAACTATTTGTATGCAATGGCTGAAATAAGACACTTTCTTGCATATAGTTGCAAAAGGTTTTATATTTCAAAGTATAAGGTAGGTAGATAATTAGATATTTTCACAAATTCCATTAAGCTTAAACCCAAGTTTTATTTCATTTATTCTCAAACAATAGTTGTGTTATGTCGGCATATTAGTAGAATATTAGTGAGCATATTAATTTTGGTCAAAGTAACTTTTTTTTAAATAATTGACACTAAATTCAACTATTTAGATTTCATTGTAGATTTAGTGATAGTTCATATTAGATCACATTGTAAGACTAGTGTGTTAAATAATCTATTAATAATTCTACATTTCCTATCCTCTGTCGGTAAAAAAGCGAACTGTTTGAAGCACAAAGCTGAAATAAGATTTGTGCCAGTTTACACAGAGTCGGCATTAGTCGGCACTAGTCGGCACTAGTCGGCAACGTACAGTTCCTACAGCTTTGTAATTACTGAGAACAAGGACAGGGAAGTGAATGGAGTCGGCAGCAAAAAGTTTCGAGCAACAAAAATAGAGAAGTTTTGCAAAGATTTTTCGTTTGTCACGAGAGAACAACTAACACTATGGATTGAGTCAGTCTGAAATTACACACACAGAAGTCAAAAATAACATTATCCCTATATCTCAATGCCTGCATATACTTATGCTTGGTATGCACTATTATTTTGATCCCGGAATAAAATGCAATAAGGTTTTACTATGATATTTGCTTTAATTTACTCACACATTATGGATCTTTGTACTCTGCAATAAACAAGTTTTAGAAAGTATTTATATACATATATATATTCTTCCTGGCCGATTTCGGCTACGGAGACGTCTTGGCTTTGAGTATTTTTTCTATGGGCTTAGATGTTTAGCCCGCATATGGCTGATTTAACCTATTTTTTCTTTCTCTAAGCAAGTATTTATATTATTCAAGGAAAACGTATTTTACATAACACATTCTTACACAACACAATTTGTTATCTCTAGTAGGAAATTAGTATCTTTAGAAAGACATCCCAATTGTTTCATTTAAGTTCATTCATTTAGGTACCTACAAAATGTTTGTGAATTGTAGGTACCATTTCCTTTATAAATTAGGAACATTACATTTATAGATTATCAAACTCTCAATAAGATTTGTTTCAGCTTAATTAGAGTCCAATACCGTTCAGTTATTACGATGAGATAAGACTGAAAAAAGTGCGAAGTCAGTAAGAAAATCATTTTGTAGATTCTTTATTTTTTTAGTATCTGGGCCCCGCGGCTTCGCTCGCGAGTAGATTTAAAGGCACAAATCCTTGGGGTAGTTTTAGTAAAACAGTACATCATTCATATTATTTCGTTTGTATTATATTTATGACGAGTTTTGAGTGAATTGAACAAGGAATAATAATTTACCATAGTAAGTTTGCCACCCTTTTTAAAACCCTCGCAGGTTGATTTTTCATGTGAGATTATACTTTGTGTTTCTTTAGATCCTTATCCATTTACGTACTGAATATCATACAAGTAAGTTAAGTTGTTACGGAAATACGACCACACTGACTTTCACATTTGTTATAATTCAGATGAATTAAAAAATTGATAACACTCGAAAATTGTATAAACCCTTAAAAATTACAATACAAACTAGATTTAATTTATTTCTATAAATTAAAAGAGCATTTGCAATTTTGATCTAAATTAAAACCAATTTTAATATGAACATAGGAAAAAATTATGTTGCATGCAATATAATTAAATTACCACCCTATTGAAACTGACTTGAAACTGACTGATTGAAATTTTGAATAGGCTTAGTTCTAGGTCTGGAATAGCCTACTTTCTTAAATTTTCTTGCCGGTGACGGACGCAGCTATAATATTATAGAGTTCTCTTTGAGGTCAAATAAGAGCACACCTAGATAAAGAATGCTTCAAGACATTTCCCATGGCGTCTTACGACAGACGCCACACTCATTAGCACAACTCTGAAAGTCTCTCGTTTAAAACAAAAAGGCGTGGAGTAGCCATTCTACAATTTTTGAGGCACCTAAATCTAATTTTTTATTGGTATACCTACTGCTATTATTAAATACTTTATAAAAAGTTTCGTATAGGTATTATTTAAGATTTTGTAATATTTTATATGTTTACGACAACAATTACACTCAGGTTTTGAAGGTAATTTATAATCTTCACAAATCCAGCTATAATAAATTTATCTGAAGCTAATTTCTGGATAAACGATTTCGAATATATTTTGTTGTAGTTTTTAAAATATGTAATTTTCGCGCTTGTTTTTTAAATAATTATAAATAAAGGTTTCGACGAAACATAAATTACCTTAATGATTTTTACCAGTTAATATGAGTAAAAGGTTCGGAGAATTTCTTTGCAACTTTAAGCTCATACAGAGTATTTCAAAAGCTTTATTACTTCTTATGAAAAATCTGAGCATTTATTTTTACGAGTTTTCTCCAAAAGACTTAAATGCCTGTTTACTTTAGTTAGTTAGTTTAGTTAGCTCAATGGTTTCAATTGTAAATACTAGTTGTAATTTTTCTATTCCTTTGCTTGTAATTTTCGTTGTTAATAAAGATGTAATAAATAAAAAAAAAAAAAAAAAGTTTACTTTAAAATTCAACACAGTGCGTAAATCATTCGCTGAGAGGAATGAATGAATGAATATTTTATTGTACTTAAATATAAAGTATCAGAGGATTTCATATTAATATAAGCACTGTGTGCCAGCCTGTCTACAGACAGTAAATATTACGTCATCGTGTCATAGCACCGCACTCTCTTTCAGTCTGGTAAAACTATTTTATAGGAAACGCCTCAATAAATCTTCTTCTATTTTTTATTCTTCGTTGCTAAAAATCGAGTCCACCTTGGAAATCCTTTAGAGATACGCTGATAAACTTTAAAAAAAGTTTTACAATAAAAAAAGTAAAGAAAAAGAAAACATTTTTCAAAATTTTAAATAATAATAATAAATTAAATAATAAATTAATAGACAAAACTTAAAACTATTATTGACGACCGATGTGGCGCGGTGGGCGAAGGTCCGCCTGCGACGCAGGTTGCGGGTTCAATTCCTGCCTCGGAACAAATTTGTGTTTGAACTGCAGAATTTTTTTCCGTTGGTTTGGATGTTATTTATGTAAAGTAAAAAAATATCTATCTATGTAATGTATTGTATTAAGTATATCAGTCATCTAGTACCCATAACGTCAAGCTCTGCGGGGCTAGATGATGATGTGTGGACTGACCGGAATTATTTATTTATTATTTAGGTATTTTATTTGTTTTGAGTTGATTTGCATGCAAATGCGGGTAGGTCGATTTCTCTGCCAATAAAAACTCACTCGCAGTGACCTCATTTCCTTTGTGATCATGGCGCTTGAAACTTTAATTGCTAGACAATTCACACATCATGATCTGAGCCCAAAATAAGCAGAGCTTGTGAGTACTAGATAACTGAAATATTTAATAAATTATGCTACATAGATAAATCTATTTTTATTTCACATGTAGAAAACAACACGCTGAAAAATATCTGTAGATTGTAGAAATATTTTTCCCCAGACGAGAATCAAACCCGGTCGTAGTTATTCGTTTGAAAAGGAAAACAAAACCAGAAAAAAATATCACCTGGGCGGGCAATCATGCGTCTGTACCAATTAGAAGTTGTAAGTTCCCGGAACAGAACACAAGTGAAGACCAGGGCTCTCGCTAGTTCAAGCAGAGAGTTAACTAGTTTCCACTTTAAACATATCAGATAACATTCAGGATCGAACCAATCAACTGCTAAAGTTAAATGCGAATTTGAACTAAGTTTCTGTACCTGTATTGTTAGATAAAAAGTAATAATTATAACTACTTATATACCTATATAAAAGTTAAAGTTAAATCCACTTTATTAGTTTTTGTTTTTTTAATTACCTTTCTAGGTGAAACTATTTAGATGATTCAACAGAATTTGAAGTGATTCGTGTTTCCTCATAATAAAAATCAATATCGGATCGTTCTTGATTTGGTCGATTTTTATTTAATTATATTGCGTAATACCATTGTTGCATGCCAGCAAATAAATATACGATGAAGTATAAAGTTATCGACATAGTCTGGCGGGTAAGTGTGATATTTAGTGTGTGAATGTTGGTGTGTAAACATAAGAATAGATAAAAAGTGTAAACTCCTCCTTTTATTGAAATTGATGCAAAATAATGTGATCCGTTTTTCAGTTTTAAGGTACATGTACCTATGTAATGTACCTATGTATTTGACTTGTCTAAGTGCTTATTTTGTAAGCCTAAAGAAATAAAGATAAAGTATTTATTTGATTATTTGTAAGGTATATTGATATGGACTGTAAAATAAGTTATAAGTTCTGTCTATAGATCTGTCGACTTGTTCTAATGTTGTCCAAAATAAAATAATTTATTATTATTAAAATTGCACGAAACTCTCGACAACGATACTCTAAACGCCCTTTTAGCTTGTATAAAAACCTCTGTGCTAATAGATGAAGCTTGACCCGAATGTAATGTATGGGGCCTAATGAAATTCCTATGCAAATTCTCTGGGACCTTTGGCGATGCCATAAGCTGGACTTTGAAACTTTTCATAATGAATTTATTCTTTTTTTTTAACGTGGAATTTATGGAATGGAATTGATAACTTTGTAACTTTGAAATGTTGATTTACATTTAATCTAGACAGGGTGCCACGTTTTATAAGTACTATACCAAACGGTTGTGATTTTGGACGCTGAGAGAATAAGCATAGGGTTCTAGGATTTTTTTAAAATATTTTTTTTATACTTTTCAATATTTGTGTTCTTTTACACATATTCTGATATAAGTAAGTATTGTAGTTTTCAAATTTCAAAGGCTCAATATATTTTTTCATAACAATTTCAAGCAAGTTTCAAGCCAAAACAATGGATTTTCTACAAATATTTTCATAAAATATCGCATAATGTTAAAAGATGCGAGAGTGCGTGTAAAAATACTAATAAGAATAAAGGAAATCCTTATAAAAATACTTTTTTCAGTCGTAACTATTCTAAAAATACTTCACACGGATAATTGCGTAAGAAATTAACAGACAATATTTAGTAAAACAACTTGAAAACTATGATAAATGTCAAAATTAAACTAGTTGTCACATTTAACAGAAACTGTCACAAAAATGCGAGATTATTACATATACTCTAAGCCTCTCTAAGCATAAAGCATTATTATTATCAAAATGAATATTCCACCCAAGACTACATCTAACTATGGCTGGACAGTCGACAGTAGATTATATACAATGTGATTCTTCGAACCTTGATCAAAAGAAATGTGCGGATACACGACACATATTTATCGGTAAAAATCGGGATAAAAAAAATTCTATGTTATTTATCTCAAAAACAAAGCTGTTTTAATAATTTTTAAAATGAAGACTACTTCATCTGGTTTTTTCTTCGTTTCTTTTTGAGTAAATGGTGTATTTTATTCGAAGTAGTCTCATTTGAAAGCTAGATAGTTTACCTAGCTAATAAAATAAATAAAAAATACAAATACGATACATAAGCGTAGTAAAAACAGTATTTTTTTAGAAATAAGACAAAAAAAAAACGATTTTTATTTTATTTTTTCTCTGTAACTTTAAAATTGGGTAATTAAGGTGTACTTTTTTGCATGTTGTATTAAACTTCATAATTTATTCTACAAATCCTTCAAAAACTGGGGGTCTATCTCTTTCCGTTGTCATGTTATTCACCATTTAAATTAGGTACTTTCTGCGATCAGTTGAGATTCCTGTTGATATCTGTACTTGACTTGTGTTTAAAAAAAATAACATTAAATTTTTTTTATCTCGGTTTTTATCGATAAATATGTGTCGTGTATCCGCACATTTCGTTTGATCAAGGTTCGAAAAATCACACTGTATATACAAAAAATAGATACTTACTACACAGAAAGAAATCCTATGTTATCATCAAAAAAGATTTTTCCGGTCAAAATTAACAACGGAAGTCAAAATGACATAACTCCTGATATAAATTCAACCGTCGCGAAATAGACTTGCATACCTCAAGCTAAGTACTTAGAGAAGTAAACGACATAGATCACGCAGTATCCCTTGAACTAACGCGGTATATTATAGGGATTATTGTGTCAAGAACCAGGGACAACCAGGCTTCACCTTAAGAAGCCTTGAGATGAGTGACACACGGACTGGTAGTTTGTCGAGCTTGTTCGCGAGCCAATAGAAACAAACTCCAACGTTGGTTGAAAAAGAGTGTGTATGTTGTTTTGGAAACATGGTCACTTATTACCGCTTAAATTATAAACATATTTTTATAACTGTTTTTGGATGTGGGTATGTATGTTTTTTGTAGATATGTTCGCTTATTTCTTTTTTTTTTCATCATTGTCTTATTTCCTGTAGACGTATTTTGCATTAGTGTACTTGGGTGATTCTCCCAGAATGGAAAAAAACATGTCCGGCTCGAAAAATCATACAAAAAGTATCCCTAGCCCTTTGATTTTTTTTATGATAGTAGATTAGACAAAGATAATAGGGGAGGCATTTTTTAGTTTTTTAATAATCTTATTCTAAATAAGTAAAAATAAATAAAATCCTTGGAAATTCTGACTTCCGTGGTGCGTCCGGACCTCATGTTCCTGTGTTAATAAATTTTTATATTTTTTCTGAAAACACTAGTACTAATTTACATAGGTTCACAATAACCCAGATAGTTACTTGCTTATTTGACGCTATTACTACGCAAAACTAAGCTTTAGTTGACAAGTTACAACGAGATAACTTCGCGTCCGTCGTTTAGCTCTGATTCCCCTGGTGCGCACTAATTCATTCATAAATGCTGTACTTTAACATCTGCGTAAATTGTTGTTAGATCGAGAGAAACTATCAGTCACGCCCCATCAGTGGTGTTTACAACAAGTGTGTAAGTCTCCACGTCACTCTGTTATTTCAGTACGTAATCACTTTCCGTGGCTTGGTATCTAGAAATTCTGATTACCATGTTGACTATAAATTTGTTTATGCTAATCCTATTGTTTTATTAATGATGATAATTCATGCCTTTTGTGTTCCTAATTTCGACTGCATATTTCAATGTAAAATAAACCAGCAAATTAAGAAAATTTCTAAGATTTTGTTATTTTTTTTGATTTCCGTGGTGTGATTTCCGTGGATTTTGCGGGTTCATTAACATCTCAATTATATTTTTTTACAGTTTTTATGATGTTTTTTACGATAAAAGTTTATAATAAATACAAAATGAATAATTATAATATTTTTAATACAAAGATAAACATTGTTAGTGTGATTTTTGTAAAAAGTTACTTGTATTTACAGTAATGATTTAAAGGTGTTTTTGTAAAAACTGATTAAAACTACAAACGTCAAATAATTGGTCCTTAGCTTAATAATCTACTTACTACCGAAAACACATATTTTTATCGATAAACCAACCCATATTTGATTTTGGTGATATAAATTCTGATTTCCGTGGACACCATATTTTTAAAATTGAATAACTCCGTAACCATAAAGCCAATAAAGTTCCCTTCACTACCAAAAAATTCCAAATTAAATCTTTATTTAGAATATACTATCATGATGTGCAATTTCAACAAAAAAAAAATGTGCCACAGAAGTCAGACAAAAAACGAGTTTTCGTAGAATCACCCACTTATAGATAATTATCAAAATGATCTGAGAGAGTGTAAAATGAAGGAATTTTAAGTTAGTTTTTTTGACATTTAAATTATTGGTGACTGGTGTCGATTCTATTACAGTTAAAACCTAAGTTTTATTTGTGCATGAAAGACTGTCACTGAATTTAGTATCCTTCACGGAATAGGGATTATCACGTCTTGAAATATTATATGACACAAGGGCTGGAAAGCTTGGGCGCGAGCTAAAATATATCACTACATAGTATAAAATAAAGTCGCTTTTTATGTCCCTATGTCATTGTGTCCCTTTGAACGCTTAAATCTTAAAAAGTACGCGACGGATTTTGATGCGGTTTTTTTAATAGATCGAGTGATTCAAGAGGAAGGTTTATAAGTATAATAAAACCGTGCGAAGCCGGGGCGGGTCGCTAGTTTAATAATAAGCAAACAGGTACCAACCTGAGTTGTGAGATCGGTTCATAGTGAAAAAAGTTTAAAAACTTTTTTTTAAACTCTTTAAGTGAGAACCCTTTTATTTTTTTAAATAAAAAAGTAAATTGTTCATTCGTGAGTTTTAACCTTGGAAAATGGTCCAAGCGTACACGATAGGTACCTTATTACAACAAAATTAATGAGTGTTCGTTGTCCAAACTTTACATCAGTGTGTCCACGTCAAGGGTGCTTAGTTACAAGTACCTAAATAGGTAGGCACAAATATCTACGTCAAGGTAGATTTCGGGTGTAGTCTAAATGGAGACTGATTACTGAATAGCTTTAAAATTAGGACCAAGTGTTTCATTAACTTTGGGGCTATCTACCTACTGGCTAAAGTTGAGGGTGTATCATTTTAAGAAGATCAAACACAGTAGAACGAGGCAAGTGTGGATTTATTTCATTAACTTTGGGAATATCTAACTGTTGGCTAAAGTAGAGGGTGTATCATTTTTAGAAGATCAAACACAGTGGAACATTTTTGGCTATTTACCAACTGGCTATAAATTTTCACACCGAATCTGATTAGCTGGTAAGTCATCGTATGGGACAAATGTAAAATAAGCTACCGACCTGTAACCCGTGGTCTGCAAATAAATGATTTTGATTTTGAATAATATGTTCAGGGTACTTTTGGAGGATCAAACATAGTGGATAGATAGATTATTTCTTTATTGTAAGTAACAACAAAATATGGATCAAGGGAAGAATGGATATTTTATTTTGTATCGACTAACATCGAAATATTATCATCATTTATAGTTGTATTTCACCTTCTGGCTAATATAATGCAAGCATCTATGTACGTATATTGACGACTGATGTGTCAGTAGGTTGCGGGTTCGATTCCGACCTCGGAACAAATTAGTGTACGATCTGCAGAATTTTTTTCCGTTGGTTTGGGTGTTTTCTATGTTTAATAAAAAATGTCTATCAATGTAATGTATTGTATTAACGGCCGATTTCTGGAACGCATGTCAACTTCATAATTTACTAATCAATGTTCAAATCTCTATTCAAGTGTCATTTGGGTTTCTCGAACGTTGATTACGTACTTAGATTTTGAACAGTGATTACTTAACAATCTTGTCAACTCATTGAAGCAAAACTCTTGTCAAATATCAAAATGGGTTTCTGGAACGATAATTAAGCATGATTCTTTGGTCAAGCTCTTGTCAAATCAATAATTAGCTAATCGGTGATTTAGCTCTAATTAGTTGAAATTTTTACAACAATGTGCTGTATTTTGCCAAGTTCTAAATCGAATATATAATATATAAAAAATCAACAGGTTGGTACTCCTAAAGCGGTTTTGTTATGTATTACTAAACATAAGGATCGTTTTACCATTAAGGTGATCCGATTGTCATACGTTTGTATTTTCCCAAATATGAGCGATGTGGACATAATTTAACAAATAAATAACTGTTTTTGGCTTTGTTATTGGTCATTATTTGCGGCAAATTGTGTTTGATTCATGAAAACACTCGGTATAATTAGAAATAACGTGAAAATTTTAGGCCATTTTTATCAATGTGTGAGTGAACACGGATAATGTTGTACGCCCGCTTACTTGAACTTGTGAGTGTGACGGCGGCGACGGAATCGCCATCTGTGTGCTATCTAAAGAATCATCTAATAATACCATAGTCTACCGTTCTGAAAATGTTTTTCCATCGTCCAAGTATTTATTCCTATCTATTTTTGTTGCATGTCAAATAAGATCTGGGAAGCCTAAGTTCCGTTCCCATGACAACAATAAATGACACTATGTAAACAGATAAAATGTTTGTTTATAAGTACCAGTTTAGAGAGTTTTACGCTGGGGCCACACTACCTTACCGTCTACCGGGCTGTTACCGCAATAATTATGACAATAAATTACCGTTTAAATTACTGCATGAACTGGTGTGGTTACACTAGAGTTTACCTAGATATGTCAATAAATAAGGTTGTAAAAATATCACGTGCGTCGCCGGTGAGCTCATATTGCAATCTGGACAAACGGTAGTGGCCACAAACGCATTAATTACTGCGGTAATCTTCTTTGTTTCTTGCCGATCACTCACACAGGCAAGATCTTTTTTGCTCTTCCCAAATACAAGCTCCCTAAATGCTTTCAACACTTGAAAAATTGCTTGGTACATAAAAAACAACATACCATTTGCGGCAAATACATTACCATTAACCAATTATGCACAATTTAATTAGAAAATAGTGAAAAACATCAAAATTGAAAATCATCGCCATCTAGTAGCGGAGCTATGCTTAGTCCTGGACGCGAAATCACCTTAAATAAAAATAAATCAAATTGCCTCTTATATTCTAGGATGCTTCGTTTTGCTTCCGCATATTAGAAACATATAAATAATATAAAAAAACTTGGTGAAATACAGGAATTAAAAAATATTGGTAATAAAGCAATGTAAAAGGGTTCCTACTTGCCTACTAAAGTAGTTATAGTTATTATTTCTATTTCGGTAAAGTTTGTTTCTTCATAATAAACAATCTATTATTACCTATCTAATTTACAATTTGGAACTTTTTCAAACGTAAACAAACAAGTATTCGCGCCACAAGCATAAGCATAAATAATAACTGGGTAGAAGGGACTCTTCTTTAATCGAGTCCAGACATGTTTTTTTTTACTTTGGGCACTAGAATACACTATTTATATTTTGTAATAATGTTCAGAACACACCAACTATTTCGGATATAAGTATATTCAATATAGGTTACGACCCATCAGTTCAATCCACTTTTTTCTTCTGAAAAAAAAATTGGATTAGTTACCTACGTATTGGGTTGGTATTATTTCACAAAGGTACACGTCAGTTTGAATTATTTATTAAACGAGAGCACATAAAGAATGCATCATAAAAAAAACCTTGAGGTAATTCATGATACTCAACTCAACTCAAAATCGCTCCGGGCTCTCGGACAACATAACTATAATTTCAACTAATACTTGTGGCCGCCACCGCGCGCCGCGATCGGTAAACAAACATAAATGAATGAAAATTAAAAACCGCGTGCAGCGTCGCCGGCTGTGGCAGCCCGACCGATATGCCCGTTTAACGTGGAAAATAGTGTAGGCTAATATCTTGACCTTGAGCGCGTTTGGAGCCGAAGTTTCCCTTCTACTCTTACTTATTACTACTTACTTATTCTTATGCCAAAAGCGTCATTTTTAGGGTTCCGTACCCAAAGGGTAAAAACGGGACCCTATTACTAATACTTCGCTTTCTGTCTGTCGAAAATAAATATTTAAGGCGGGCTCCCATTAAAACACCTTTTTTACTATTTTTGGTCGATATTAATAAATGGTAACATGGTAACAATGGTAACAGCCTACCTGTTACCACTTGAAATATTCACAAAATACTTAATTGTAAGTATATTTTTACTTAAGTAATAAAAAATAAAATTTTAAAAAATATGGTACGGAACCCTTAGTGCGAGTCTGACTCGCCCTTGGATGGTTTTATTGAAGTTTAGGAGTGAATGACTGAACTGAAAGAATGACAATCGTAAGATGATCAATAATTAGTAAATTATTATCTAATCAGCGTTCGTGCACCCCGATTTGAATTGACCAGTGTGTTAAATTAATCGCTTTGTCAACTGATTTGACATTTGAATAGCCTTCTAGAAACCGGCTATAAGTATATCAGTCATCTAGTACCCATAACACAAGCTCTGCTTAGCTTGGGGCTAGATGATGCTGGGTGGACTGTCCGGAATTATTTATTTATTTATTATATAAAAAAATGTGTCGAATATTCTCATAAAAAGCGGAACTTGAATCCGTTTTGGAATTGTACAAACACATACTACATAGAACGGCCAAATATCTACCCACAAAACTTAACTTTTTATATACTTAGATCTTCTTACAAAATTTATTATAGTATTTATTATGAGGTTATCCGATGAATTCTGAAAAACTTAAGCAACTGCTTAATATATTTAATGTTGCTCGTTTTCTCTTAATAATCATAAAATCAAATTCAAATCAACAATTCAGCGAAACTAACTGAAACTGTAGATAGTTCTTGAATAGACAATTTTGTTATTTCACAGCCTATTTAAAGAGCTAGGTCAATCCAAGCAGCAAAGCATCATTTAGATAGATTTTAATTGATTTATTTAAAGACCGACAGTTTGTATATTTTAAACTAGCAACTCGCCCCGGCTTCGCACGGTTTTATTATACGTCATCTAGCATGATGTGAGCTGAACTAAAAAAAATGAAAAAAGAAATAACAAAAATTCTGAGTGCAAAAAGTGGATCACGTGACCATTATTCCTAGATCGCGCAAGCGTTGGTTTCCACAACATCTAGCCTATATAGAACTTTCCGACATCACCTGTTGGTCGAAAGACCCCGGGTATGTGGGCCAGATGGGCCGACCCGGTACAGGGAAGATCTTCTCCTGTAACTCTTTGGGGGAATTCCACCTTCAACCCCCAAACTGGTGACCTCCGTCGTGCCAGCCGTCGACTACCTCGGACGATTCTTGCCGACACCCGACGACTGGATTCCTCAACACGAATCCTTCAACAACCAGCGCAGCACTCCAGCTATCAACGATCATCATCATCGTCAGCAGCAGAGCACTCCAGCCATCAATGATCATCATCATCAGCAGCAAAAAAAATCTACCTTCATCTCTTCTCTCTCCCTCAAGCTTACCTTCCGGACCAGCATCATCCCTCAGCCTCCACAGTTCCATCGCAGCCGCCCCGACTTCCTGGTTCTGCAGGCTTCTCCCCTCCTCGATAACGCTTCGTGGAGTTCCTCAGCGGCATCATCTGGGCATACAGTCTCGACTCACCGAAGACTCACCCGGAGCACCGCACCGCGCTTCATCCCGACTCACCGTGGACCGTCTCGACTCACCGCAGACTACAAGCGCCGCGCTCCGTCCCGACTCACCGTGGACACGTCTCGACTCACAGTAGACAAGCGCTCTCCCGTCCCTAACCTGCTCATCGCACCAGTCTCGACTCACTGAAGACTACGACGAGCTAAGCTGGACACTGGATATGCTGATATCAAAAACCTATATCGACCTTCGGTCTGGAAAGGGAGTGATGTAGCGACATCTAGCATGATGTGAGCTGAACTAAAAAAATGAAAAAAGAAATAACAAAAATTCTGAGTGCAAAAAGTGGATCACGTGACCATTATTCCTAGATCGCGCAAGCGTTGGTTTCCACAACATCTAGCCTATATAGAACTTTCCGACATCACCTGTTGGTCGAAAGACCCCGGGTATGTGGGCCAGATGGGCCGACCCGGTACAGGGAAGATCTTCCCCTGTAACTCTTTGGGGGAATTCCACCTTTCACCCCCAAATACGTATAAACCTTCCTCTTGAATCACTTTATCTATTAAAAAAACCGCATCAAAATCCGTTGCGTAGTTTTAAAGATTTAAGCAGTCAAAGGGACATAAGGATACAGGGACATAAGGACAGAAAAAGCGACTTTGTTTTATACTTTGCAGTGATTTATTGATATCTAGTATAATAGTATTCATTTTTATTTATTTTGAAACGAATCGTGACATCATCTGCTGAAAATGCCATAACGTGATTGGAAGATAGATTGATAAATTTCTACAGGTACAAAAAACTGCAACACATAAATCATATATCACAATAAATAATTGCTTTCATCATATTCATTTATTTGTTCATGAAATTTCAGGTTATACATTGAGCTTTAAATTATTCTTATAGTAAGTACTACCAAAACCTATCTTTGCAGACGTATGAATAATGAAAATTTAAATGATTGATTTTGAAAAAATAAAAAATCACATAGAATATTAACTACTAGCGACTCGCCCCGGCTTCGCACGGTTTTATTATACGTATAAACACTCTATCTATTAAAAAACCGCATCAAAATTCGTTGCGTAGTTTTAAAGCTTTAAGCATTCAAAGGGATATAGGGACATAGGAACAGAAAAAGCGACTTTGTTTTATACTATGTAGTGATTAAGAAAATCATGTCAAACAACATAGTATATTACAAAATATTAAATAAAGTTCTGGAGACACCCAGCTATTCCAAACTAAGCTACAATACCAACTCCACCATAGAACGCCCTCGAATGTACCTCCGAGACCTTAAAGTTCTGCCCTATTTGATATTCAAACAGAAGTGGTTAGTAATCGATTTACCAACTCTACCTACGAAAGTGCCAGCATATTTGGAAAAGTTTTTAGATGAATGACAGTTCAAAATTATTCTAGACTAGCATTTGCCCGCGACTTTACGTTGTTTCTATGGAAACATGTCAAGGCTATTTCTATCACACGTATATTTTTTTTTTTTTTAACCGGATTGCATAAATAGCTTAACTAGTTGCATAAATAGCTTAACTAATGACCTATAAATGCCTAATAGAATTTAAAATAGATACGGAAAGATAATAATAGACATACATTAGTAGAATCATTTGTTATACTACATAATTATGGAATAAAAAGTAACCTATATGTTATTCCGGGGCTAGAACTACGTCTATTCCAAATTTCATCCCGATCCGTTCAGTAGTTTTTGGGTGAAAGACGAACAAACATCCATCCGTTGACGACCGATGTGACGCGGAAGGCGAGGGTCCGCTTGCGACGCAGGAGGTTGCGGGTTCGATTCCCGCCTTGGAACTAATGTTTGTACTATCTGCAAACATTTGTTTCATTGTTCTGGGTGTTTTCTATATTTCAAAAATATCTATCTATCTAATGTATTGTATTAAGTATATCAGTCATCTAGTACCTATAACACAAACTCTTCTGAGCTTGGGGCTAGGTGATGCTATGTGGATTTTCCAGCATTATTTATTTAATATAGAAAACTTATCACATCATGATCAAATTCACACCTTGAACATAAAAAAGTGCAAAAGTACGTAGGTAATTAAATAATTTGCTCTAAAACCACGCGTTTTCACTACTTAGTCTATAACAAAGTCACTTTCTCTGTCCCTATATCCCTTTGTATCTTTAAAACTAGGCAACGGATTTCGATGCGATTTTTTTTAATAGATAGAGTGCTTCAAGCTGAATGTTTATACGTATAATAAAACCGTGCGAAACCGGAGCGGGTCGCTCGTATTTACTAATGAAAACTTCTAACTTCTTTTCTTTTATTATTTTTTATTGAATCAAATCCACACCTTGATCAAAATGTGATATTAGAGCAATGTGGTTTTAAAGAAAATTGTTTAAATCTAATAGGCACTTATTTAGATAATTTGCTCTAAAACCACGCGTTTTATCAAATAAACTCTACCAGAACTTTACGCGTTACCTTACTCTTAACCAGATGAAAGGCAATTATAAACGGTATTTTGTACAAATCTCGTTTCTGTAAACAAAACTACTTTACATCAAACGGTAAGCTTATTTACCATGGCTTTCAGGTCGTCAAAGGACTTCGTGACTGGAATGGAATAATGAATGTGAAGTAAATGAAGTAGGCGGAAACTATGATTCGGATTCAGTACATTTATTGTCACTTTAAAACAAATAATGTGCTAGTACGCACTTAGCGGCTGCCCGCAATGCGGCTGGCCGCACGGCTAACCGGTAGCTCAAAATTGTATGTAACCGTATCATCTATACGCATTAAATTGCGGCTGCCGTCTATTCGCTCCGGTCGCTCGCAGCGCTGCGGCTCCTCGGGCGGGCAGCCGGACGGTCGCTCTACGCACTACGCGTTTTCACTGCGGTTGCCAGTTTACCGATAAATACCGACAGCCTCTTTGACGTCCATCTTGAAAATGGTCGAGTCGACCGCTCGAGTGCAGCGCGGTCGCTGTATGCACTATCCGGCTGGCCGCGCTACGGCTGGCCGTTCGGTTGCCCGCAAGTGCAACCGCAACCCGCGGTCAGCCGGACGGCCAGCCGCATTGCGGGCAGCCGCTAAGTGCGTACTAGCCCAAACTTTAAAATCAATTCACTATACTAATCCTAAGTATGTATAACATAACTATAACACATTACAATAATCTAAAGCGTTATATATGAAATATAATCTGTCTATTTATCTATACTTATAATAAAACTGTAACAGGTCCAAATCTGTACATTGAAGTTATTTTGAAATTTTTTTTTGGAGGGCACTCTATTATCGTTACTCAAGCCAAAACTGTGATTTTTTTCATTCATGTCTGTCTGTCTGTCTGTCTGTCTGTCTGTCTGTCTGTCTGTCTGTCTGTATCGTAAACGCGCATCACGCCGAAACTACTTGATGGATTGAAATGAAACTCGGCATGATTATAGGACATACTACGAGGAAGGACATAGGATACTTTTTATCCCGGAATTCAGTAAGGTTCCCCTGGGAGAGAAGGTGAAAGAAAAATTCTTTAACCACGCATCACGCCGAAACTGCTGAATGAGTTGGAATGAAACTCGGGACGATTTGAGTTCATAGTACAAGGAAGGACATGGGATACTTTTTATTCCGGAATTCAGTAAGGTTCCCCTGGGAGAGAGGGTGAAAGAAAAATTCTTTAACCACGCATCACGCCGAAACTGCTGAATGAGTTGGAATGAAACTCGGGACAATTTGAGTTCATAGTACAAGGAAAGACATGGGATACTTTTTATCCCGGAATTCAGTATTGTTCCCCTGGGAGAGAGGGTGAAAGAAAAATTCTTTAACCACGCATCATTACGGAATTGAATGAATTCGAACGGAACTCGGGACGATTGGACATGGGATACATTTTATCCCGGAATTCAGTTTGGTTCCCCTGGGCTATACGGGTTTTCAAAAATTTCTCCCAGCATCTGAACGATGCGTGTGGCTGCACACGCGTCGTTCAGATGCTGTGATAAATTTTTGAAAACCCGTATAGCCCAGGGGAACCAAACTGAATTCCGGGATAAAATGTATCCCATTGAACTGATAAACGCGAAAGTTTGTAAGTATGAATGGATAGATGGATGGATAGATTGATAGATGGATGGATGTTTGTTACTGTTTCACGAAAAAACTGCTGAACGGATCTGGATGAAATTTGGCACAGAGATAGATTATAAGCTGGAAAAAGAAATAGGCTTTATTTTATCCCGAATATCCCACGGGAAAGGGAATTACGCAAGTAAAATCGCGAGTACTCCAAATACTAATCATGCGCAGACGAAGTCGCGGGCACCAGCTAGTAATCAATAAAAATCGATGTATAAAACCTACCTATGTAAAAAAATCACACAAGTGCGTATTATCATGAATGTATTGGATAAGACGAGTACGCTACCGCATTAGGTGTGCCTGTAACGGTAGTGGTACAATATTTTTAAGAATAAAAATAAATAAATAAATAAATAATCATCTTACCTTAAGTAGAGTCCTAGTTTTAATCTAAATTATTATAATCGCCCCCATACATAAAAAATGTTATAAAACTCGTACGCGTCATGGCCATACTTTTATTACACGTTTAATGTGTGACATTTTATTGTGATATCATTGTGTGTTTTTACAATCAAATAAATAACGTACTTATCTTTCTGTTTCACTGTGTATGTGTGCCAAATAAGACGTAGGTACCTAAGCTTCGATTCGTCTTATCGCTATCCAAAGAAACGGAGCTTACAATAAATGAATAGTCGATAGGTCAGGTATCTCATCAAAATCCAATCATAGCCTGCAATAGAACCTCAAATAGATCAGTTAATGCGATAAAACCTGCTCCACAATCAGAGCCGTATCCGGGTATAATCCGGGATAATACAGCGCGTCACATACAATATCCAGGTGGAATTATTGGTTGTCCGGTTTGGTACCGTTCTTTAGGTGCACCTATAATTCATGTTAAGTTAAGTTAGTTGGTGCCCGCGACTTCGTCTGCGCTGGATTAATATTTCGAGTAGCTAAGCGTGGCGTAGAATTTCACCTCGCGGTTTCACCCGCGTAATTACCGTTGCCGTGGAAATTCCGGGATAAAATATAGCTTATGTGCTATTCTAGACTATAATCTATCTCTGTGCCAAATTTCAGCCAGATCTGTTCTGTAGTTTTTGCGTGAAAGAGTAACAAACATCCATCCATCTATCCATCCATAGTGTAACTAACTTTCGCTTTTATAATATTAGAAGGATTTATAGGTACGTTTAAGTTACATTCCTCAGTTATGTATCTAACTTGTAACAAAAAAAATATCGGTACCTACTACATATTGTTTATCGCTAAGATATAGAGCATCGAATGCTTTATTTTTAAACTAGCGACCCGCCCCGGCTTCGCACGGTTTTATTATACGTACAAACCTTCCTCTTGAATCACTCTATCTATTAAAAAAAACCACATCAAAATCCGTTGCGTAGTTTTAAAGATTTAAGCAGTCAAAGGGACATAAGGATATAGGGTCGTAGGGACAGAAAAAGCGACTTTGTTTTATATAATAATATAATATATATAATATATAAATAATAATATAATAATAATAAATATAATATAAATAAATCATTTATTTCAGGCAACAATAGTCAAATACAGATGTTAAATACTTAAAACTACGGCCCATATGAAATATATACCTTAAACTAACATACATAGGTACTTAATATAAACTTATTAACTAGCACGAAGTGTCGGCGACGTGCGAAACGCGATATGTGCTGCGGCCGGTAATCGTCCGCGAAAACGCCGAAACAGCACATTCTTCGGCCAGAATTCTTCCTTGGTAAAGGTCGATATCTTCTCAGTTGGAATACGCACCACAAACGATTTAAAATCACTGTGACGCGACTCCAACTGCTCGACCCTCACCAGGATGTTGGTCTTCATCTTCACATACTCCACGATCTCCTCTACCTTCGTGGTGTAGTGAAGCCTGGACACGTAGAGCAACGTCGAAGGCACGGCCGGGCGCAACAAGTAGTTAGGCCCGGTCGGAGCGACGCCGCGCTGGTTTCGGCTGCAGGGCTTCCTTTTTTTCCGCACTACCTCAGTAAAGCCTTCAGCGTCACACGGCTTTCTCTCACAAGAAGCCGGAACGGGCGCAGGGGCGCGAACAGATTCGCGACGACGCTGCGTCTTTTTCCCTTTTTTAGCTGTCGAAGCCTGTGGCAGGGGTGCAGCGGGCAGGCAGCTTTCGGCAGTAACGGCGGCGTATGCACGCGCGGGGGGAGAAGGCGCGCGCGCACGTGTCGGTCCCACGGGTGGAGAGACGGGGAGCGGGCGGGGAGGGCACGGCGGCGTACTGACGGCATCGGTGTCAGCCGCGCAAATCGAAGTATCCAATAACGCTGACACGAACGATGCAGCCGACACGTTCAGTTGACCTCCTCGGCGAGTGTTGACATTAGATTTCTCGGGCGACCTTTCCACTGAAGCGGCGCTACGTAATAACGCTACCTCAGACTGCAGCCCGCTGATGGTGTTCTGCGAGACCTCTAACTTCAACAAGACATCAGCCAAGCTTGCCTTCAACGATGTAATGTCTTTCAGCAGCCTGGTCACATCGACGTGGTCGAACGTCACGGGGGGTAGCTTACGCAGCTCCTTCGCGACGAAGTCGGGCACGTCGTCAGGATCCGTCTCCTTCAGGATGGTGATGATATCCTGGAGACTCTTTTCACCTCCGTCTCTTCGGCGTGACGGCATCTGGTCGATCTTTCCGAGCGTTTGGAATAAGAGAGATTTTCCACTGCTGACATCCGCCTTCGTAAAGTTGGACTTGCAGATTTGGATGATGCTCACTTCATCCATTGTATCGATGGCATAAACAATATACGCCAGTAGCTCGTTGGCTATGAGCGGTTTAGACCCCATAGCAACAGCGGACAGTGGCCTTTAGCCACACGACACGTGAATTCTGATAATTCGACACTGAACAGTGTGACACGTCTGTTACCGAGCAGGCATCACACTGAACTTTATACTATGTAGTGATGATGCGCGATACAACTATTTGTGTGAATAGGATAGGGATAGGATTTTGCGTTTACAGGACTGAGACGGAGCATCTTTTCGTTTATTAAGTACAATAAAACAACTCAAGTAGAAACTGGCATATCGCGTATGTTTCGGTTTATCACTAGGGGATAGGGAATAGGGGATCCAAATACCTAATTAGATACTAATAAATTATATACAAATCAAAATATAAGTCATTTCAATAGAGCGCGGGGTTCCTGATATTTAGACAGAATCAGGTGTAAAATAAGCAATTTCGTGACTTTTCATACTTACCAACCCTTTTTTATGTCTCTCCTTTTTTCAGTACTAAGTTCCTACAAAAGATCTAGGCTTAGTGTTTTGCCAAACCCAATAGGCCCTTTGAAAGAAAGAAGAAAGAAAGAAAATCCTTTTATTTGGCCCATAATTAACACATAGGTAACGTATACATACACATAAAACATATACAGAAACAAGAAAAAAACAAAAACAAAAATAGTAAGGCTTAAAGAAATTTACATAGGTAAGGGGCCAAAAAGGTCCCTGTCTCCTTTGCTGGCGTGCAAACCCGTGGACGGAAGATAGTACAAGGAAAAGGTAAACAAAAGCATAAGAATAGACAAAAACAGAGTAGAAGGGAAACTTCGCTCCGAACGCGCTCAAGGTCACGATATTAGCCTACGCGATTCTGCACGTTAAACGTGCAGTGGGCGGGCCCACTCAGTAGGGCTGTCACAGCCGGCAACGCCGCACGTGGATTTTAATATTTGTGTAAGTTAGGTACGTACCTCTATAATATGACGTCACGGTCAAGTTATTGTGGTGTGATCTGTTGTAACAATAACTCAAAACGAAGACAAATTTAAGTTTTTTTTAGATTGATAATGATAATACAAACCCTATGTAAGTAATATTTTCTAAATATTATTGTGTTTTCTAGGTTCCTATCTAACTAATTAGGTAGGTACCTAATCAAAGGAACGTGAAGATCGGTCGTTGACCTTTTCTCACTCGCCTCGCGACAGCGGCGGTGTGGGCGGCGGGGCGCGGCGGTACAGTGCAGTAGCAACCCTGGCAAAACGCCTGGAGTACAGAGGGGCGTAACGAGGTGAAGGGGGAAGTAGGTATATAAATGGCGGCATTTGGGACTAGATCAAAGAAGAGTCCCTTCTACTCAGTTATTATTTATTCTTATGACAAAAGCTCAGAGTTCACTGGTTGTTGCATTGCTCTTCCAGGCTTATGCAAAGTCGAATGCAAAAGCCAGCATTTATGTACGGAATATCTATCACTTAGTTTTCCTAGTATTACAAACCTAGTCGATCGATATATTCAGAACAATAGCTTATTGGGTAGATTTAGTGATTTTTTTTCTGATACGGTCAATGGCTATCCTTCGAAATCAGATCATAGTTTTTAACTATCTTTTATTTACGTATATTACTATAATGACATGTACTTATATTGCCTACCTACTACCTTTTGCGTGTTTGTGTGCTTTGACAAATTATAAAAATTATACTAAAGTCATTGAAAACGGGTATTTACCATTATTTGATTTCTTTTGTGTTTTCCGATATTTCGGCACCGTTTCAAGTGCACGAAAGAACAATCAAGGCAAAATTTATAGTTTTAAACAGTACCTAAATTGTTACCCAAGGGTTTAAAGTAACTTATTTAGTCTCGAGACGGGGTTTGGCGCCCGAATGTAACGAGGGCGCCAATAATTCGAGGAACTACATAAGTTACTTTCACCCGAGGTAAACACTGTGCTTTTCATTACGAATACAAGGAAATATAAATAAAAAACATGAGAAAACAAATTAATCAAATTGCAGCTAATTTTTTTTAATATAATTTGTACATCTAGGACAGGCGAAAGCCATAAAGCCATTTTGCCTTGTCTTTCGCATTTTTGGAATTCAGTGATTGTCCCTGAGGCGATTTTTTTTTTAGCTTCAGCATTATAAGCATTAAGCAATACTTAACGTTCTAGCTGTCAGTTGAAAACGATTCTCCCTAGGGCGGAAAAGTATCACTTTCAACCCGCTCTTCAGGCATGTTTAGGCAGACCTACTTTCCGAGTATGAGTAACGAAAAATTACTTTTATCAAAATTATTCCTCGTAAAATGGGTTACCTAGTTACTTACTATAAATTTCGAGTAAATGTCTAAGGAAAAGATACGAAGTTACTTTTAGTGGCCTCAAACTCTTTTTTGGTTTCTTCTTCCTATAATAGATAAAATAAAACAACAACACATGCATTAAAAAAAGCTTATGATAGGTTTAACAAACTGAACATTTGGTTTTTGTAAATTCCTTTGTTTACACGATAAAATAAGACTAAGTGGTGGCGCTACTTGGCGCAAGCCTTTAAACGTCCCGTCAGCTTTGGATCTTCAGCAATTACTTTCAGCGCAACTGCTGAGTAAGACATCTTAGCTCAAAACTGAGTCAGGTAGTTGGAGTTTGGAGAGCGATGCCGTTCTCGGAAGTTTTATCCTCGGTGACTAATCTAGAGGATTTGTGGATATATATAGGACAGGAATTGTGAGTGAGTTTAGCTTACTTTGAGTTTAGCTTACGTTCATAGAGTTTTATGATAACACTGCAAGATTTTACCTACCGACAAACGTGTAAGTACTTGTGTGGAGACTGTGATGCGGCAAACGTAGTGTAGGACACCCTAAGGCCAGATGGGATAACGATCTGTTAAAGACTGCTGGCAGATGCTGTATGCGACAATCTGAAGACAGGGCGCTATGGTGCTCATTAGGGGAGGCCTATGTCCAGCAGTGAACTAGTATAGTAGGTTGATGATGATGAGTTGTAAAATAAAAATACCTACTTTATTAATTACTAGCGACCCGCCCCGGCTTCGCACGGTTTTATTATACGTATAAAACTTCCCCTTGAAACAGTATATCTATTAAAAAAACCGCATCAAAACTCTAGGGACAGAGAAAGCGACTTTGTTCTATACTATGAAGTGATAGTGATTTACCTACTTTAGTTTATTAGTTCCTACCGAGTTTTGAGCGAAACAAACGGAGTGGTGAGACAAAATGTTACAATCGTAGGCATCCTACCTAGGTGGTTCTAGCTAATATGAGAAGTATTCTCAATGAAGCTTTGCATGGCTTCTTGGTTTATTTATTAGTGTGTCCGTAAAGAAATAACTTCATAAAGAAGACTAATAGCGATATCTATAGACCGCACTCAGACTGGCGAATAGTTTTTTTGGATTGAAAATGGTCGAGCGTTTGGCCACTATCTCTCTTACGTAAATGAAGATGCGGCCTAAGATGGAGCACACTTTCCCAGAAGGAACTTATTCACTCTTGGATTGATGACTAAGATCCTACTACGTACTCTGGTGAGAAAACAGATGCTGGAACCTCATTTTACTCTCTAGGGTGCTTATGAAAATGGTTGAGCAGATTTTTTACTGTTTCTGCTTCGGTTCCTCTTTAATAGGGGTGTGTGTGGCGTATCAATTGACTCGCACGACATACGTCCCTAGTCGGATGACAGAGAACAGATTAACAGAAAACGAGTGGTGACTGGTGGTCTTTTTTCTCTGTTTTTGACAAACCACAACTCTAAAGGATGGTATAAAATTTCTGTTTACGGGAAAAAATAACGGGTGAAAAAAAAATCAATACTATACAAATGGGAGAAAATCAACAACAACATTTAACGAATGCAGAATGCGATTTGCATTTCACTTAAGGTACCTAAGTACCTTGATTTATTCCAATACAAAGAAAGAGCCTAATTATCATGGTGGAAATATGCTCAAATTACTTACAAATAATTTTGTTGTTGCAATTATACGGGCAATAAGTATTATCAGTCTAGGCGTAAAAGTTTATAGAAATGATACCGAAATGTAGGTAAAGTATTATTTTGAAGATAATTAATCTTTTAATGAACCTTACATTTTTTTTTATCAACAATTTTATCCTTAAATCTAAAACATTTAGTGCCACATAAGTTTGTTGCTACAAATGAAATACCTAATAGAGTCTTAGCTTAAACTAAGCTTACCTACGTAATGTAAGGCGCACTATAGATTTAGGCCTTAGAATAGCAAGCTTAGGTTGCACTAGTGTCCTTACTCACACTTAACGTCTATGAGAAACTTTCTAGAAACATAAATTCTCTTGATGGCACTTATGAGCTAAATCTTGTCGACGAAATTGCTATTTTCTGTGCAGAGTTTTAGACCTCCAGTTTTAAGCCGCTTATAATAGTAATACCGCTTACTTGTACACATCGTAAGTAGTTCAAGTATTAATGAATTTAAAAAACTTACCCAAGTAAATAAGTATTAATAAATAAATAATTCCGGACAGTCCACACAGCATCATCTAGCCCCAAGCTAACCAGATCTTGTGTTCTGGGTACTAGATGACTGATATACTTAATACAATACATTACATAGATAGATATTTTTTATTTTACATAGAAAACAACCAGACCAACGGAACAAATTTCCGCAGATCGTACACAAATTTGTTCCGAGGCGGGAATCGAACCCGAAACCTCCTGCGTCGCAGGCGGACCTTAGCCCACCGCGCCACAACGGTCGTTGATATAAGTTCGTCGAAATAAGTCTTAATTATCTCGAAAAAGTCCCAGACCTTTTTTTCTTGTGTAATAAAATAAAGTCGATTTGGTTTGATTTAGATTTGCAATGAGTGTGGTTGATAAACTTATAAGTACTTATTTAATTTAATCGGGCCTTTACCAGCGTCAGTGTAGCAGCTACACTTGAACCACGTGGCCTTATGCGAGATGATGGTAAAAGACCTGACGGTATGACTCTGATTCCCTGGAAGATGGGTCGGCCTTTAGTTTGGGATGCCACGTGTGTAGATACTCTAGCGCCTTCACATCTGGCAGGGACATCAGCAAGGGCTGGCTCCGCAGCTTCATCAGCGGAGTCCCTCAAACGGCGAAAATATGCTAATCTTGACCGAGGTTACCTATTTGAGCCATTTGGGGTGGAAACCCTTGGTCCTTGGGGTCCTGGGGCACACACAATTTTTAAAGATCTGACGAAACTTCTCATAGAGTCCACAGGAGATAAGAATGCTGGCTTCTATTTTGGTCAACGAATTAGCATTGCCATTCAACGTGGCAATGCTGCCAGCATTCTGGGTACTTTGCCTTCTGGTGACGGCTTAGATTTTTAAGAGTTTGTTATAATTGTATATACTAGTGAGCTATGTGATCTAATTATGTTTCTTGTTAAATAAAACCATTTAATCGGTACCTCCATAAATCAGATACTTTTTCATTCATCATCAACCTATATTAGTCCACTGCTGGACATAGGCCTCCCCCAATGAGCGCCATAGCGCCCTGTCTTCAGCTTGACGCATCCAGCATCTGCCAGCAGCCTTATCCAGATACTTAATTCTCCTAATTTAAGTGTAGGTACTTATCATTGAGAGTACAAAGTTATAATTAAGAAAGAAAGAGCTGCTTGCCATAATACAACTTTATTCAAAATTAACTTGGTAATGAGGGCACAAGAGATTGTAATGTGATGTTTGAAACAAATGATTTGTTTATATCCCCTTGATCAAATTTAAATAGGAGCCCATTCGATATACCTTTGTCTATTCAAAATGTCAGCCGGTTCAGTAATTTTTGTGGGAAAGAGGAACAAACATCCATCTGATCTTTTGCGTTTATTATAATACGGATGTTAAGGTCAATGTAGGTATATCGTTAACTTTATTCAGGTAAATTTAACAGTCTTCGCCAGACTTCGCTGAATTACATAGTATAAAGCAAAGTCGCTGTCTCTGTCCCTTTAGATGCTTAAATCTTTAATACTACGCAACGGATTTTGATGCGGTTTTTTTATTAGACAGTGATTCAAGAGGAAGGTTTATACGTATGTATAATAAAACCGTGCGAAGCCGGGGCGGGTCGCTAGTTCTGAATAAACTTATTCGCGGAATGACGTAGGCATATTACCTATACCTACTTTTGAACTTGTCCTAAAAATCCTTGCAAAAACTGGTGAGTATCAGGCGTAGCGCATCAGCATTGTCATACAGCGTGGAAATGCAGCCAGTGTCTCGGGGACGCTTTCGACTGCTATTGATATGGATCAGTTGAGCCACCTCTAGACTGTTTGCAAACGTAGCTCAATTGTTTCAATTGTACATACTAGGTTTAATTTGTTTTTATTCCTTTATTGTCATTTTCGTTGTAAGTCTTTGATTGGTAAACTCAAATTCAAAGTGTTTATTTCCTTTAGACCTTCCTGGACTCTTGGATACGTGACAAATTTCATCTTTAGGTAAAATATAATTAAAACTATGAAATAAAGTGATGGTAGGTCATTGAGATACCCTGTTTTGTTGAAATCAGATTTGAAATAAATATCTGCCGTCAAACGTTTATTGCTTTTAGCGTAATCATGCATTTCAAATGGAATGAAAACGCTAAAATCAGCGTTAATTATTAAGTAGTTAATAATTTCACATGTAGGGACGGTCAGGCATTGGAAATTTTGCATAGGTATTGGGTAGATATGAATCCATTTCTGCATATTCATGTCCAACCATTTAGTTTAAACGCTAGTTTGATTAAAACTATCATGAGGTTAATTAAGTTGGGTGGTTAAGTAGGTTAATTAGTTACGTGTTGAATTACAATTACCTATACATGGCAGAGCTTAAATGTGATTTCATGTTTTTACACAAATACTAACAGAATAAGTCAAAGAATACACATCTAAATTAAAATTTATGTAGGTCTCGACAGAACCTACGTTATTGCTAACCTTGGAGTCGAGACCCTAGGTCAGTGGGGTAAAGAGGCTTTACGGGTTTTTTCTAATATCTGAGCGCCTGGTCGATGCGACGCGTGACTTATTCGTCATCTCGCGAGAGCTGGTGAGTATCTGACGCAGCGAAGTGGTTATTTGTAAAAATAAAAAATATGTGTTTGATTATTTATTTCATAGTTTATTTATACCGAGTTTTGAGTAAATCGAACCATGTAAAAATAATTTTCTATAAGGTCAATTGGGGGAAGTGCGGCGTATTTTATTTTAAGTTCACTTTGCTTTGCACTTTGCACTTACCCCAACTGACCTTACAAACTTTACCACCCTATTTAACCCCTCAGAAGTCCTTAACTATCTACGTACCACCGTACAATGTGGTACATACGTACCACATTTCATCTAAATAACTCAAGTAATTACGGAGAATACTTATAACAAACATTCACACAGACTTTCCTATTTATTATAATAGATAGATAGTAAGAAGTAAGATAGTAAGATGTAGGTACCTACCTATTTTTTACCTCTTTATTATTGTATAAATTAGACAATAGATTAGAATTAGACATTAGAATTAGTTATTTTATTAATTACGTGTTAACGGTAGACTATAATGCTTGTATTAGATAGAACTTTTTAGATTATAATTAACTTTCTTTTTTCTAAATCTTTGTTACATTAATTTTGTTTGTAAATAATCTGTAACATTTGTTATAGAAGAGCGAAACCCGGGCCTCCACAATGTGTTAAAAGATTGTAAACTGGTTACAGAAATAAATTTTATTTTATTTTTTATTTATTTGTTTTCAATGAATAATTAATTTCAAATAAATAAACTATTCACCCTTTCTAAAAGGCCGTCAAAAAAATACCCACCTACTTATCTAAGTAAGTAGATACAAAGAAATCAAAATTCAGAAACCATCAGATTTACATCCGGATTTCTAATCCCGAATCTAAAGCGCCAAATTTTATCCGGAACCCGGCCAAGGACGTCGGATAATGGTTGCTTTCAAGGGATTTACTCCCAAGTGCGGGCTTTAGAAAATTGGAAAAATACATCGAAGCCTATACAACGGAAAAACAACACAAAGCCTAAAAGTCAAATGGTTTCGTTGGAAGTGATTTTTAATATTTTCAATTAGGTTGAGTTAATTCTTTCTGCAAGTTTATTTACTAAGATTTTAATAAATTATATAAATACCTAATGCTAGCTGACCCGTTTGCGATTATCTTCCCGAACTTTAGTAAGTTGGTATATCAGTCTATCAATCACGATGATAGATTCCATTTTCAAGATACATGAATTGAATCCAAAGAACCAAATTTATCGCCATACCTAGCTAAAAAAATTAGCAAGCTGAAGTGGCAGTGGACCGGTTATATCTCGCGAAGAACCGATATCCAATAACGCCCTCCGGCTAGGTGGTGATCAAATGTGAATTAGTAGTATGAATATTTAGATATTGTATGGATGATTGTTGTTACCAAAGTTATCGACATAGCTCAAAGAATTAGCAAGCTGAAGTAGCAGTGGACCAGCCATATCTCGCGAAGAACCGACAACCGTTGGAGTAAACGTGTTCTTGAGTGGAGACCGCGACTTGGCAAACGTAGTGTAGGACGCCCTCCGGCCAGGTGGGATGACGATCTGCGAAAGACTGCGGCAGATGCTGGATGTGTCAAGCTGAAGACAGGGCGCTACGGCGCTCGTTATGGGAGGCCTATGTCCAGCAGTGGACTAATATAGGTTGATGATGATGATGATCAATCGAATCCGCAACCTCCCAGTGTCGCAGGCGGGGCTACCACTACTCACCACGCTACAGAGGTCGTCTGCCACTAATTTAGTACCTAATTAAATTTCTTACTGAATGGATCCCAAATAAGGGCGGAAACATATTTACGTGTCCTGGCGTGTCGCGATGCTTACTGTCGCGGCGGTGAGTGTGCACACTAACGTGTCGCGACACGAGGTGTCATGGCCCAGTGTTGCCATATATACAGATTTATCTGTAGAGAATTTTGACCACAAATACTTAACAGATTAAGCCAAATCTGTAAAACTTTTATTCACATTAATACAGATCACATAGTCTATGATGAAATAATTGAATACTTTAGTTTATTTTTGATTTTTACGCTAAGATTTCTTGCCAACCTACTAATATGAATGTATGTAGGGAACCTGCTTGTGTTGTCAACGTCATGTTGTCATTTTGCTGCAAATACTAAATTAAAAAATGTTCGCGCCACGAGCCACGCGCCAGTATAGAAACACATTTGCCTGTTGTATCGTGTCGCGACATAACCCCCACCACCGCTCTGGCGCAATCGGTGGCTAGCAGTCTGCGTGTCGTGTCGCGACACGACACGCCATACAAGTATGTCCCTAACCATACTAAATGTATGAAACCGATATGCTTCTGGCGCGCCCCGACACACCACGACACGCAAGTATGTTTCTGGCATAAAACGGCACCTAATAGAATGGTCAAGGGAAGCTTACCGTAGGTACCTATTAATCTTTCCATAGATCCAAGATTTTAAAAATTACCTCATGCCAAACACCCGTGCGTCTTGGTCAGCATAATTTAGCTTTCATTTACACAATTTAATTCTCACATCTTTTTCTCCATCCCATGATTACCTGAGAGAAATCGCTCCCAGCAATAAGGCCGCCTTTTGAAGGTAAAAATGATTGTTTTTTATTTTCGAATTAAGAATTGGAATCGTTATTAATAAATCCGACAGAAAACCTTAGTTATTGACATAGCTCAAAGAATAAGCAAGCTAAAGTGGCAGTCGGCCCGCCATGCGCCATGTATAATATCACGAATAAACGACAACGGTTGAGCTGTGTGAACTTAGCACCCGACTTTGGAAAATCGAATATTTGTTGATTGATTCGTGTAGATAATCGTTTGTAGTTGATTGTAGTGCAATTATTTCCGTTTGTAGTACTTACCTAGCTCAGAAAAAAAGTTATGGGACTTTGAAAATACGAGTAGTTATGTTATTCTTACCCAAATTTTCAAACTTTAAAATCGAATGTTTTTTGGGTTGATTCGTGCAGATAATCGTTTGTAGTTGATAGTTGTGAAATTATTTTTGTTTGTAGTAGCTTAGAAAAAAAGTTATGGGGCTTTGAAAATTTCTTATTCTTAATCAAATTTTCAAACATTTTAATCGATTGTTTTTTTATTGATTCGTGTAGAGGTAAGAAATCGTTTGTAGTGAAATTCTTATCATGTATCCTTAAGGATCTAGGATTATTAAAAAAAAATCAGCTCTTGCTGTCTGTCTGTGAGGGACATGAAATACGGATTGGAATTTAATGGATGCATTCACGAGATACGCCTTGATAAATTTTATTTGATGTACTGGACTGCCACACAGATATACATGTACAAAAAGTTTTTAAAGGAAGATGAAACTGTTCACAACGAGTAGGTTTTACACTCATTTTAGTTTAAATAATGTATAAGAAATCTCATGTCTTTGTTCTGTGTAAAAACCAGTTTTGTGAACCCTTAATAAAAAAAAACTGGAAGCATCAGCATGGACGCAACAGGCAGCCTGACAAAGCAAGTACCTACCAACACCGGATTGTTCAAAACGCGTTGTTTTTCTCTACCACGCGGTTTGTGGATTTCGTCAAAAGATATTGCCACTGTTTCAATTGATATCCGATAAACATGACACAAATACAGAACCTGCTCAAGTAGATGTTGTCTAGACCGACTACAGCAAGGCGTTCGACAGGATCGGCCACATCATACTGCTTAATAAATTAAATTCTGCTGGAATAAGAGGAGAATTGTTTCGATGGTTCTCTTCTTACGTTCAAAATAGATCTCAGACTGTAGTTTTAAATGGGTACACTTCCACACCATTACGAATTCCATCAGGAGTCCCACAGGGCTCTTTGCTTGGACCTCTTCTTTTTTTATTATTTATTAACGATAAAACATACATTGAAAAACGTGTTGTTTTTGATACGAAGGGAATTGCGCGGGTGAACCCGTTGTTGACCGAACGTTGTAGAATCCGACTTGACATTTCACACTTCGTTATCATGGTAGCGCGTTGGAACTGCTTCAATCGCGAGAACCCCGAATAGAAGGACTTCTGTCTTCGATGCGTGGGTTTGCTATTGATGTGCATGGAAATCTACGATTTTATTCAGTTGTGTACAGACGTACTGACTGACGATTGCTTTTACGATGCATGAAGACAACGAAGACAAACAATGTCATTGTTTCGAAGCACAAAATAGAGTTTTCAACCGTTTGAAAACATACTGTCTCCCTGGTAATATTGCTGGCAATAATTACAGTGAACAGGACGAATAAGAAAATTTGTTGGAACGAATTAACAACTTTGATGAAGAGAGTGAACGAAAATCGATTGCAGCAATCGAAACGATTGTGACAAAAATCGAGTTCCATAGTAAAAGTCACCTTAAACAGGGCCGATTAAACCCCTATCAACAACGCGTTCGGATCTCGACTGTTTAAATTAGTAAAGCACTTTGTTTTGTGGACAGCTGTTGTCGATAATCCAAATAGCTCAACTCTCGTAAAGCTATCCAATAACAATGACGTTCGTCTTGTTTCGAGTTCGCTTCACAGCGAAGAATATTTTCGAGAAATTAAACATCTGGTTTTCAAAAAAGAAAAAGTCTATCAGGTTGGACAAGTTCCTCGTTATCCACCTAAGAAACCTAGCAGCCACTACTATTTTGTTGAATTCACTCACAAAGAAAATAAAAGAACACTAACGAAACCAATACATTCGACACCAAGACTATCCGAACTTATTGACAAAAAATCTACTCTTTTAGTCAAGGACACTCCTACTGCTGAAATCAAAATAAAAGACGAGTTGGAATGACAGGGAGATAGTGATCCTTGCCTGGACATTCAGTAGGTATCACCACGAAAAGGATACTGAAGATAAAGGATGTCAGCGTAAACGTTTTAGTGAAAATCACGGTGAACCTGATCTCACATTAAGAAGTAGACTATGTTTCGACCGAGCCAGAAGAATCTTCGATGGCATTTCTCAACAAGAACGAATATTGGCGTGGTCTTACAAAAAATATTGAACCGGTCCAACTGAAAATCCAAGGTCAACCCAAAAAGCGAGGAAAATATCTCACAGCGCGTCCAAAATTTTGTTTGTATTTGCCACTAGTTACTCGTAAATGGTAATAGTTTGGGCCCTGCAAAAATTGGTAAACAAATTATTGCTGTACGCAACAAGTGTGCATTCTACTCTAGCGTGCAGGGTATGCTAGCCGCATACCACGACATTGTTCCTTATTATGAACACATGATCAGAGGGTGAGGGTGATGAAGATTTCTATCCATGATTTTGTAGACTTTATCCAAGTCCGGTGTTTGTGCGAAACTTGACAAAGAACGCAGTGAAATATTAAGACACACAACGGAACTAAAAAATGGAGTGTTGGATTGCAAGATCAACGCCGCTTCTTTATTACAGTCATATCTTCTACCAAACACTCCATCTCTTGCAATAAAAATTCATTGCAATGATTGTCAACTTGAAAAAACAAGCTGCATCCCCCCCGTCCTCGATCTAAAACCAGACCCAATATTCAAAGAAGCCATCAGGGGTCTACAGGAAGCTGTAAGTCAGTCAAAGAAATTAACATAATGACAGTACCATGTCAATATATTTATGAAAATTTATTGTACACTCGTAGAAATATCAGTAAGTTTCCTAAAAATAGCGATATTCATAATGTCAATAGGTAGGTACTAGAAATAAAAATAAACTCGCTTTGCCTACAACTAGACTAAACAAGGTTAATGTATCTTTCAAAGGGCAATGTATACGCTTCTACAACAAGACTCCAAGTGAGTTGCAAAAACTATCAGTAAATAAATTCAAACAAATTGTCAAAACTGTTCTTTGTAAAAAGGCTTACTATAAAATATCTGATTATTTGGATGATAAAAAAGCTTGGGACGAGTTTTGCTCCAACTCGAAAACGAACAACCTAACAAGGTAGGGGAACCTGGGGAGACTTGATCACCACTTTACATTTTACCAAATAACTCAAAAGTTATAAGGTTATGTTAACATTTTTTAAATGATTATTATAAAGAATTTCAGTACCAACTAAATACAACTGTCATTTTCCAATTAAAAACAGTAATTGTTTAACTACAACAATTTTAAAAAAAGTCGGCAAAAGGATCATGTCTCCCCCTATTATGGGAGACTTGGTCACTGCAGTAGGGTAGACTTGATCATGGGGGATCAAGTATCCCTGTTCATAAAATGACTTGTTTTAAACAAGTATTTTTAATTTTAGGGGATGCCTGTTCTGTATTCTATGATATTTAAAACTATTTTCAGTAGAAATACTTTTAATTAGAATTATCTTTTAAGTAGAATTACCTTTAAATGGTCTTTAATTTATATGTTTTGAATTAATTATGAACCGGTAGGATCACTAGATATATAATTAATATAGACGTTATTATAATTGAAACAGCCTCAGAATTTACCAAAATCTTGTGTTCAATCATTAGAATATTGAAAATTACTTAAGTATACCTACTAATCGGTCTCTCTATTGTCAGAGATGTAGCTCAACAACCAAAAATAAAAATTAAATTACTGTAGGTACTTATAACTTTAAACATCATTCTAGCAACTTTGAATACTAATTAAATGACTGTACTTATAAAATTAAACAACATTCTAGCAGTTTTGAAGAAAAAATTAACGACTATGCTTTTATTATATTAAACAACATTCTAACAAATAAGTACAATAATAATTAATAGGAACTCCGCCTATGCTTTAAGCTTTCTTTTTTCTTGTAAATACTTGACATTTTACATAGAAAAGAACCTGTAACATGAAAAAGAGTACCTAAAATCTATTTGGGTAGACTTGATCCCGGGATCTAGTCTCCCCTAACAGATAGGGAACAAGTCTCCCCATCCCTAGTACTTATAACAAAATTTAAAAAAAGTTAAGAAAACAAAACAATTGCTTAGAACAAACTTAGAATACACTTTCTTAACTGAATTTCTAAGCTATTTTTCAAACCAAACAAGAATTATTATATCAAAAACCGTTCAAACAAACCAAAATATAAACTTATAAAAAAAGAATCAATGTCTGCAAAACCATTTTTCCTTTAATACTCAGATGTTGGCTATGTATGAATGTCAGTATCACGTTTAACATTCCAAACCATCAAAAAGCTACAATGTTGCTAAATCGGAATTTAAAAAACTAGTATAGATTTCGATATCAAAGGGGGTGATCATGTCTCCCAAGGGATCAAGTGTCCCCAGGTTCCCCTAAAGGTTTCTTGTTCGCTTCTTTACTCTAGTTTTAATTATTTATTAAATGAATTTTATGACGTGTCCAAGTGTCCTGTAAGGTCTTATGGAAATAAAGCACTTTGACTTTTGACTTTTTGACTTTTGAGTCCGCTGGATACTATGTATTTAAAACTCGAGGTGAGTGTTGATCTTGCAAAGGAACTAACATCACTAAGACTTTTTTCGGAGGAAGCAACATTTTTCTGAATCTTCGGGCTGCTGAAATTGAGTTGCTTGACGCACGGCGTGGCCTTGCGAATTGCAGAAAACGATTCACTTTTTCGGAAATCCATGAACAATTTAATTACTACGATAGCCAGTTTAAAACGGATTTCGTCACTTATTTCATTACTGAGCATTACTACGCTTGTATAAAAAGAGCCTCTGGTAGGTACGTGGGAAGAACCTTTGATCCTGGCTTTGATCATCGCAAAGAGTAGGTAATAGCTTACCAAACAAGAACTGCTGAAACAAAGTCGAATCCACTTGCTATTCTACGTCCGATTTAAGAATAAACTCGAAGACGTAGCACACGAATGAACCTAAAATAAACTATTCTTAATAATAATTACTTAATGAATCTTATTTTAAAACCATAATATGTCATAACTTCATAAGTCACAAAATACGGAACATAATTGAAAAGAACTAAAAATTTTCACTTTATTCTATTTAATATGCATATTTCTAAAAATGTTTTAAAAATTAAATAAAAACTAAACCAAAATATAGTAAAAACAAAAAAAATGAACTTAACATGAAACCGGTTAACCGCCACGTCCACGTCGTCAGTTTTGGGTGATGCTAAGAGCGGATTGAACTATAGTCATGGTACTTTTTTTGCTAAAACGTAGGTACTGTGGGTCTCATCAAAAAACAATCGAGTTTGATGTTTGAAAATTTGAGCAAGAATAACAAATTTTCAAAGTCCCATAACTTTTTTCTGAGCTACTACAAACGAAAGAATTTCACTACAATCAACTGCAAGCGATTATCTTCTACACTAATCAATCAAAAAATCAATTATTTTGATGTTTGAAAATTTAATTATGAATTATTTTCAAAGTCCTAAAGTATGACTTTTTTTCTGTGCTACTACAAACGAAAATAATTTCACTACAATCAACTACAAACGATTATCTTTACGAATCAATCAACAAATATTCGATTTTCCAAAGTCGGGTTCCAAGTTCACATAGCTCAACTGTTGGGGTAAACGTTTTCTTGAGCGGAAACCGCGACTCGCCAAGCGTAGTGTTGGACTCGCTCTGGTCAGGTGAGATGACCTGAGAAGAATGGCTCGTGCAGAGATGTCGCAATGGCGCTCATTAGGGGAGGCCTATGTCCAGCAAGTCTAATCTAGATTGAAGGCTGATGATGATGATGGATGAGATATATTTAAGTCTCTCAGACAGTGGGAATTGACTTCCTTGGGTTAATTTTCAAGAAGGCTACAGAAGTACAGGTAAATAAAGAGGTTGCTTAGTTTTTTACAAAGTCTTTATTTAACCTTTTTACAAAGATGTAACATTATGAGCTTTTAGTAATATCCCAAAAATTTCCATCAGTACTTGAACCAGTCCTGGATTTGTAAACAGGCCGCATAGGCCGCGGCCTAGGGGCGGCGGCGTCCTAGGGGGGCGGCAGCGTCCTAGGGGGGCGGCAGCGTCCTAGGGGGGCGGCAGATTTCAGAGGACGGTCACTCGATTGCAGACAATCAAATTGTATGTCTACCGGGGGGGGGGGGTGCGCAGCTAATAATGAACGGCTCAGTACATGGGGCGGCGGAAAAAAGTGGCCTATACTCATAAAAAATATAAATCCGGCACTGACTTGAACCCATAACCTCCTCTCAGTTTAGGATATTTCACTTACTAGACTTCCGTCCCAATAGTTTCATTGAAAAGCCATTCATTGTGTGTTTTCATTCACCTGTTATTTCTCTTCTACATTATCACTTGTTATCAGCAAACAATGAGCTATTTGTTTCCCGAGATATCCTTGTGATCTTCCCTTGCTTTTCTCGAGGAATTCCATGTTTAATCACCAGATGTTTACGTACAGTACCATTCTTAGCAAAAGTAGTATTACAGACATGGCATAAATATAAAAACAACCTTTCGTGTGTTGAGTTAAGGTGTGCCTTCATTTGACCTGTTGTGTAGAACTTTTTTTGACATAATTTGCACGATATTGTCTTCTCTTGGTGATGAAGTTGATGCATCTTCCATATTGCTCGACGACGGAATGTCAGACCACATTTATCACAAGCAAATGGTCTCTCACCCGTGTGAATACGAACATGCTCGATTAATTCAAAGTTTTTTGAGCATTTGAACGAACATTGGCTGCAGTTTATAAATGAACCCATGTCGTGTTTTGTAACAAGATGTCGGTTTAAAGATTCTTTACCCGGGTACCCTTTCCCGCATTGATCACAGATGAACTTGTAGTTAGTATGTTGTTGCATGTGATAGTCAAATGTGTGCTTATTTGCTAGAACTTTGTTGCATATTTTGCATTGGAAGTTTCTTCGTTGTACCTTATGACGTTTTATTTTAGGTTGTATGTACTTTAAATGGAGACGCTGCTTCATCATATTTTTAGCATGTCGGTACTTTATTTTTGAATTTATAGCCCTTTCAATAGAGTCTAACAATGTATCTGCATTATCAGCATCTGGTTGCATTTTAGAGACTACTTTTTCTATAGAGTCTAGTACATCATTTGCATGTTCGAGGTCTCTAGGCTTGGCCTTATTACTTATGTCATGAGTTGAACTCTGGTCTGTATTGTAGCTGTTGTCATCACATTGAACAACTTCTGCTTCTGGGGTATAGTTTTTAGCTTGAGACCTGCTGTAAGTAGGAAAATATCGACAAAATAAAGCGAATTCACATATCAGCGCCTTACATTTTTCACCATCATTATCAGATAATTTAGCAAACTTCTGAAGTTTTCTGTCATTGTTTCTGCACATTATTGTAAAGGAATACATGTTTTCGATCATTTTCTTGCAGTTGAGGCATATTTTTGTGGGTAATATGTCGTTGTAGATCTTAGAAATCTTGGCGAATTTTACCAACACTTTGGCGAACGTAAGATAACTTCGTTTTCCAGGTTTTTCGGTAAGTGGCACCATAGTTTCAGCAATACATTGTTTAAGACACACACGGCAGATGGAATCGTACATTTTGAAGCTAAAGGAAATGAAGGAAAACGAATTTCCAAGGCTTTCTTGAACATCAACACTGTTTCGCTTTTGTTTTTGTTTGAGGTCAGTGCTGCCAGCTGTTATCGACCAATTTTTGCTTGTTTTATTACTTTTCCCGGATGTTCCTGATCCCAATATTTTAACTATTTTTTTGTAAGTAGGTATTCTGCGTGTCAAACATAAAATGTAATTAACCAATCAATTAATTGCATGACTTATAGTGCTTTGATAAAACGAGACTAAAATGTACCCAGGTGTACAAATTTTTGTCTTGCCTTTTTGTAGGAAACGTTGGCAGCACTAAACGACTATTGGGAATCTGACTTTGACAGATTGAATGTTGGACGGACAAATTTTTGGAGCAAATAAAAATCTTATAGTCTACTCTAGAGCAGCTATAAAGGTTTTTGGAAAAACCCTCACAACCTAAGAATGGTATTTTTTATTATCATACTAGTGACCCGCCCCGGCTTCGCTCGGTTTTATTACATAATATAAACCTTCCTCTTGAATCACTCTATCTATTAAAAAAAACCGCATCAAAATCCGTTGCACAGTTTTAAGCATATACATAGGGAAAACGACTTTGTTTTATACTATGACTGTAGTACCTAGTGATAACAAAAACACATGTTTGGCTTTATAGTTTACTAGCGACCCGCCCCGGCTTCGCACGGTTTTATTAGAAGTTTAAATAAACCTTCCTCTTGAATCACTCTATCTATTTAAAAAACGCATCGTTTTGATGCGGTTTTTTTAATAGATTGCGTTGCGCAGTTTATAAGATTTAAGCATAAGTACATAGGGAGGGACAGAGAAAGCGACTTTGTTTTATACTATGTAGAGATAAGTTGGTACATAAGTAGGTACCTTCCTATTACTCTCAAACCTCAAGCGTGTTACATTTCAAAACGTCCCCGTAAACAGCTTTGAAGTTTTCCCTTGAGGGCAGCGCCAAATTGACTCGCATTAGTAAAAACGTTGGGACCTCTGCCTTAAGCCCAAGGAACCTTTACCTTTAGCCCTTGACGGTTTTAGGCAGCCCTGGGGATTTGAAGACGGAAAATCACCAGAAGACAGATTTACCTGAAATCGTTGTAGGTAGGTACCTACCTACAGCATGTTATGGGATAATCATTTATTTATTTATTTATTGACGTACTTAATTAGAACGGCCCTTAGACCAATAATTATACTAATTACAGTAGGTTTTAATATTAAATACCTATAGATAAATTAAGAATATGTTATAAATTAAATTATGCTATAAATAGTTCCTTACCTATGTCAAATAATCATCAAGTTTAATTAAATTATTATTATCATAAAAGTAGTCATGAATATACCTAACCAAGTAACTGCCACAGAAATCACATACAACAGTGAAGATAGAAAATAAATAAATAATAGAAAATGCACGTATAAAGTTACGTACACATGTCATAGGAAATCTGATACCCAGTCTTACCATACCAACATTTAGGGTGCCTGTCCATTGGAGCGGAGCGAGCCGGCGGAGCGGAGAAAAGAGGAAATATTAACCAATAGGATTGCAGGAAAAAGCGGAGCGGAGATTTCATGGCAATCCTATTGGTTAATATTTCCTTGTTTCTCCGCTCCGCCGCGCCGCCGCCTCTCTCCGCGTCAATGGACAGGCAGCCTTAACAGACTAGCTTTTTTATGCTTATGCTATTTTACGCTTTTTTTATGGAATCGTTTCAAGGTTATTACTATCCCATCGGAACTGATTTATGAGATGAGAAGTAGCTTATGTGTTATTCCAGATATAGGACTACGACTACTCAAAATTTCAGTCCGATATGTTCAGTAGTTTTTGCGTGAACGAGTAACAAACATCCATACAAGCTTTCACTTTTATAATATTAGTAAGGAAAGATGATACGATGTACCTAGCTACAGTAGCTACATACGTTCGGGTTCCGACAATTCAGGTGGAAGCGTCCATGGGGAGACAAGGGATGGTCCAAGTTACAAGGTTTAATGCGGAAAGGATTAGCTATAAAGGTAGGGCATTCAAAAACCCAGAAATACTAACTTCCTTGTCTCTACTTTCATGCACGACATAATAATTATTAAATTTTTATGTTTTATAGTGATAGATATTATTATGCTGGTCAATCCACACCATGGAACAGAAATATAGAGGAGACGGCCCAAGCAACTGTGTACTGTGATTCTCAACTAGGTCCTGACGTCATCAAAGTAGGAGTGTCCTAAGTAGGTATACTGTCCGCGTTTGTCCTGTTTTAGGGGTAGCATTATCGTACTATTTTCGGGTCTGGCACACTTGCGCGAAAGACACTAAACTTGCGCTCTGGTGGCCTACTTGTAAAACCAAAATCGAAGATTCTGATAAGTTTTTATACAAAACCTAGGTACCTATCTTATGGCACCTACATAAAGCAGAGTTTGATCAAAAATATATCAGAAACTTCCATTTTAGTTTTTCGAGTATTGTCAGTATGGTCACCCTACATCTGCTCAGTGATCCAAACAGCTTGTAAAATGTAAGCGGAGTTTTTGATTCTGAATATTTATAATACATTATTATGTGTTTGTGTTAACATTCTTATCCTTGAAACCAGATGATTAGTCAATAATAATTGGTGTCAATCATCATCCTACTAATTATTATAAACGCGAAAGTTTGTAAGTATGAATGGATGGATGTTTGTTACTCTTTCACACAAAAACTACTGAACGGATATGGATGAAATTTGGCACAGAGATAGATTATAGTCTGGAATAACATATATTTTATCCCGGTATTCCCACGGGGACGGGAATTACGAGGCTCTGTTGGTAGAGAATATAAAAAAATGTTTGCGGCTCAGGTGAACGTTGGATTCAAATATCTTCAAATCTATCTATTCTTCAGGTACCAACACACTATTCAATCCGCTACCGCTTACTCTTTCTACCATCTGAAACCAACAGATGTTCCAAAGGAAATTATTTAAGATCCGAAACCCGGGCAAGATTTTTTGTATTCATCCCCTGATAGGTTTGACGGTTGGCCGTTAATGTGAGGGTAGGCCAGGGCAGGCCTTTCTCCCGCCCGAAGGTGGAATTAGGCCTTTTTCCGGTCGGAGGGCTTATGCTATTGAACTGTCAATGTTCTTTTGAAGGAAATAATCTGATTGTAAGATGTGCTTTTGATTGTAAGAGGTCCAGTCTTTGCCTCTGAGTTACGTTTTATCTACTGCTATTGCAACAGTGTAGGTATCGAAACCAAGGACGTACCTACATTGTGGCATAGAATAGATACAGATTATGGTCCATGCTGATTTCAGTTTAAAGAGCAGTGTTCACAGTGCATTAAAAGTCTTACAGACAAAAGTATTTTAAGCTATTAGAATAAAATAAGTACCTAAGTACATATTTGTAAAACATATGAATAAAAAAATCTTATCCTTAACTAAAATCGTTTAAAAGTGAAAGTGGGTTAGTTTGTACTTCCTTCAAAACAAAACGATTTGATTTTTGTAAAATTTTTAGGTATACGCCCACTTCTTCGTAAGCGTTGTGTCTATTAAACGCTATTTGGCTTTAGAGCTAGATTGACTAGTCTAGATCGTCCAGCATTAGTGTTTCTATGATCATTTACAAAGTATTTATGACTCAGCAAATTCCACAATGCATTTCACGAAAACAAAAACACGATATGTAGGTACCTATAGTATGGAAGTATAACAAGGAAAATGTATTAGCTGCCACATCCTCTGAAAGTGATGTCACTTCGGGAAACCAGCCAAATACAATCCGTCTGTTGAGTTCATAACTCGTGATAAACATGAGTCTCGGTCTCGAATCGGCCCAAACCTTGGCACTTGGCACAGAGTTTATATTTTTATTCTTTTTGCCTTTTTATAGGTGCTTGTATTTGGTGACGGCCACTATTATGAAACAGACAAAGATCTACCTTAGTAGGTAGGTGATATAGGGTTGCAGGTTTGAGTCCCACCACGGGGCAAATTATTTTAAATTTGCCGGTTCCAGGTGTTTTTAATGAATAGGTAATAAAAATATAAATCTGTCTTATAAATAAATTGCATCAATTATCTAGTACTAATACATAAGGTCTGCTTAGCTTGGGGCTAGATAGGTGCTATAGGCAGATACAGCATCATCTAGATGCCATTCTTATTTTAAAATTATAAACTTAATTATCTACATACCCACAGGCACAGGCTACCAAGAACATAACCACTCATTAAATTATTTAGTTATATAGTAGTATTAGTCGAATTAAAAGAATATTTTACTCGTGAGCATAAATAAATTAATCAAAAAATTAAAGGACTTCATTTAATTTTTTTATTAATTTATTACATCACATAGCGAATACCGATTTCAGTTTTCTCTCATTATCAAACAATTTAAGAGCAGTTAAAACGTCTAATTTCTTGTCTAACAAAATCAAAAGGACAACGACATAAAACTAAAGTAAGACATCTTTATCTCATTTAGTTAAAGATTATTTAAGATACATACATAGCCTCCGTGGTATCTCTGGATCTCTGGATAAAGTGGCAGCACGTTTTAGTTGGTTATGTCATCTCTGTGGAACCCTTGGTCAGTGAGATGGTAAATCTTTGCTTACAATGGGAAAATCTCATAATTTATTAGATACTATCTGTGCTCGCGACTTCGTCCGCGTGAAATAATGCCTTTGGGCAGTCACACACCTTACATACATATTTCATACAAATTTTCAATCACTATTTTTACTTTAACCTCAGGTAAAATAAGTAACAAACGTTGATTATCATAGGTACTATGGTAGCTATCTATTTATGTGCAATTAAAATCATAAAAAATAAGTATAAGCTCCAGCTACAAAAATGACGAATATGCATACAAAAATTAATCGCCTATTTCAACCCTTACAACCCTTTTTTCTAGCTCTCTCTCTTATAGCCTATGTCCTTTTTCAGGCCATAAGAATGGTCAAAATTTATTCATATTTTCAGGCTCTAGACTATCTCTCCACCAAATTCCATTTAAATCGTTTCAGTAGTTTAGACGTTTAAGCGTAACAGACAAACATACTTACTTTCGCATTAATAACATTAGTAAAGATAGAGGCTACATTTGAGGTCCACCTGCCTAATAACTTACGGTTAGGTGCGTATATTTACAAAAAGGTTCATTAGCGAGGTTTGTTGTTCATACAAAGTATATGGAAGATAAGTTGTGATACGAAAGATGTGATTTGTTAGGGCTGGTCGTCACTGATCACGCGCGGAATAATTACTAATATCATAAATGCGAAAGTTTGTATGGATTTTAGTTCCTCTTTCACGCAAAAACTACTGAACGGGTCGGACTGAAATTTTGAACGGACATAGTTTTAGGCCGGGAATAAAACATAAGCAACTTTTCATAAATTTTCGCCGCACGTAGTTGAAAAGACATACTGCTTCCTTAAAATCAGTTTTTTTAGGCAAATTTATTTATTAAAATTCAGCAGTTAGCGTAGAGTCTAACACCTAAACACTAACTACTTGAAAAACTAAATGTTTTAGAAGGACTAAATTCCTAGTAACTAAAAACTCCCTGTTGCTTCTCTACATTATCAAACTTAAACTTAAATATTTAATATAGCACACGTCCTAACAGAAAACAAACCAACTTTAACTTAACCAAGTAAATATTTCAGCGCAAGTTAATTAGAGAACTCGAAACTGACCCTTGCTTCCGGTTTCCGGCGCTCGGTCTTCCGTACATCCGGTGGCCATTTTTTCACTCCCTCAAAAAGCATAATTTACCTCTCATTTCAGAAATACACAAACAAAACTTGAATCAAAGGTGCTTTAAAACGTTTCTCTGTTTATTTGATCGAGTGGAATGAGATCTTGCTGTTTACTGATAAACATCAGGTTGCCTTGTTTGCGATTCACTAATTCAATTTTATCTAAATAGGTTATCTGGGAGCTTGAAAGGTTGTCTTGACCACTATTTGTTCTAACAAGTTGTTATCTATTTAGTACTTACCTTATTAGTATCATCAAAGCCTTTTAGCCAAAATAGGTATACAGAAAAATTACTACGTTGAAACTGTAGGTATCCAAAAAAAAAGGTTCTACAGAAACTAAATTTCTGCACAGTCAGTAATTGTTATGTATACCAAGATAGCTCGTAATGCAAGATAAAAGATTAAACTAGCCATTTGTTTAGAGTTACTAGCGATAAATTATAAGTTAAAAATTACGAGACTCATTCAAAACGTGAGGCCTCTATCCTGGGTTTATCCTTTGTTTTCGTCATCATCAACCATATTAGTCCACTGCTGGACATAGGCCTCCCCAAATGAGACCCTATGTTTACACTAATATATTACAAAGCTCTATTACCAGTGACTCACTTATTAACTGACTCGTTGACTTAATATTTCTACTTGGTAGTGGAGCGGCAGGTATATACTTTTATTTTTTTGATCGAATGGAATGAGATCTTGCTGTTTACTGACAAACACCAGGTAAAGCCTGTGTTTGCGATTTACTAATTCAATTTTATCTGAATTGAAAGCCCGTCTTGACCACTGTTTGTTCAAACAAGTTGTTATCTATTTAGTACTAGTCATTAGTATCATCAAAGCTTTTTAGACAAAAATAAACAAGTTAAGTGATATTGACTCCATTGACCCTATTTGAAATCCCTTAGAATACGAATTTCCAAAAATCCGTTATTACGTGCGTACTTCCTAAAAGGAACCTCCAAAATTTCAGCTTCGTAGTTTTTGTAGTTACAGAGATCTATTTGATGAGTCACACAGTTTTCTCTTTTATAAATATAGATTACAATTATTTCAGCGTAAAATTAAGAATTGTCTATCTATTATAAATCTACGTTTTCAGTAGAGGGTGAAAGCGATTTTTGATACTTATTTTTATTCTAAATTTTTACCCTTGTCCTTTAAAACTGGTGTCCTCCGGGAAATCTTTGAACAGGTAATCGGATTTTTAATAATTATAACGAAAGGGTCATAAAATTATATCAAATATATATTAATCTTAGATCTGATGCGTGTAAATAGTATTTTACTTCCAAAACCTTCATAAGTATATTTTTAAGTTCTAGTTATTATTAAAGAGTTTGTGATAACGGCTACAGCAGGTATGAAATAAAATCGACTAGATTACCTTATGAGTATGTAAATAAAACTACTATACATATTGATATACAATTGAAACAATTAAGCTAACTGCAGACGGTTGCAAACAGTCTCAACTAGTGTCAAAGTAGCTCAACTGATCCATGTCAATACCAGTCGGAAGCGTCTCCAAGACACTGGCTGCATTACCACGCTGTTAGGCAATGCTGATGCGCTGCAGCAAATGCTTGCATATTTGCCCCTCTTGAGATCCTCAGTCAGGTGGGATGACGATCTGCTCCAGACTGCTGGCAGATGCTGGATGCGGCAAGCTGAAGATGGAGCGCTATGGCGCTCATTAGGGGAGGCCTATGTCCAGTAGTGGACTAATATAGGCTGATGATGATGAGATTCTCGGCCAGATCTGAAGCCACACCAGCCCACGTGGATGACCTTGAAAGATTGAAAGGTGCAAGTGTGTTGACGCATGTAGCATCCCACGCAATAGGCCTCCCCAACTCCCATGGGACTAGTGTCATACCGTCGGGCCTTTTACTATCGGTACAAATAAAAACTAGGATATAAAGTGATCGTTGTCTTCTTTAGCCGCTGTGCTTGTCTAAAGTGCTTAGCATAGAGGGACTCCTGATATCAAAGATAATCTCAACCAAGCGCAAATCTAATTAACAAATTAATTTGAGACTTTGAGCACAGTTCTCCCACTGCGGGCAACCCTGAAGAATTTAAGAACATTGCCATTGTATTCACGACCTTAAGCAAAAGGATTAAGGGCGTGAAAGGATACCAAGTTTGCCATTCGACCCCATGGAAATTATCGTTAAATATAACGACTAGCGATTCTTGGGACACAGTTAATGTGATACAGTGTGTCTGTTTGTTTTTATTTGTATTGTTAGTGTTTTAAGTTCTAACTGTTATTGCTAGTTTCAATAAAATTGTTGTGTAAGCTAACATAAGACATTTTTACCATTATTATTAATAGCTGTAAAGAAGCCAAGAAACTTCTTGACCCAAGTTAAATAAATAAATAATGCTGGACAATCCACACATCACCATTTAGATCCAACTTATGAAGTGCTTGTGTTATGGGTACTTGATAACTGATATACCTACTAAATAACTACAAAAAAAAATACACATGAAAAATACCCAGAACTTCGAAATCAGTAAATTTTATTTACTCATCTAACTACCTACAAAAAATGCTAAAAGTTAACTATCAAAATCAAAACAAAGATGCCTGATTAAAGATATAATACAGAAAATAGTTTGTAGCTCTCATTTCTCGATCTATCCCAAATAAAAAGAAAAATACAACTTAGTCTTAAACTCTTCAACTCCTGTTGTCTGTGAAGTTAAAATCAACTTATACTTAGTTAAGTTATAAAGTTAACCTTCTGTAGTCCTTTGCTGTGTCCGAGGCGACACGTGACATGTTTTTCAGATAGGTTCAGTTTCAGATCAATAGTGACCTACAGCTTCAAAGAGGACCGTCTTATTATTAAACTGTTGAAGTGTTTATTACATTTTATGTACCTTTTTTACTAATTGTATTGAGTATAGGTACCTACATATAATGGAAACTTTAAAAGATATTTATTTATCTCTTGAGAACTAATTTATTGGATGAAAAGTAGCTTTAATTTTATTCCAGGGCTGATTTCGGCCTTTTTATTTGAGAACTGCGTCTATTCAAAATTTCAGCTCGATCCATGCAGTAGTTTTTGCGTGAAAGAGTAACAGCAGTACATACAAAGTTTAGCGTTTACAATATTAGCCATGATTTTTCATTATCTTAGAATAATAAAATAGAAGAATAGACCCTAATCAAAACTATTTACGTTTAAACTTTTAAAACTATCATGGTTTTTAACACTAAAGTCGGATTTACCATGATTTGATTTCTGTTGAGTTTTCCGATATTTCGGCACCGTTTCAAGCGCCATGATCATGGCAAATGTCCCGTATTCAATGATTTTAGTATTTACGTTTGAATTTAAGCTAACTACAAACTGTTGCAAGCAATCTAGTGATACCTATTTACCTATCTATATCGATCCCATACCTAAAACGCTAGCTGCATTTCCCCATTAGTAAGGCAATACTGACGCGCAAGATACAAGTTTTCGGGTCACGCGTCACCTTGACCAGTCGACACACGTTCAGATAGATTAGATTTGTTAGATCTTACATTTATTTTCAGAAATTAATCTTCTTTAGTTAACCTTCTGTAATCCTTTGCTGTGTCCGAAGCGGGACGTGTGATGTATTTTTCAGATAGCTTCAGATCAATACGGCTTTATCCAGTAAAGTGACACGTAAGACAAGATAAATAGTTTCTTCTCTGTTATTATCTCTTTGTTCCAATAGGATAATTTCCAGGATAAGAAAATATTTTCTAATTTAGTGCGTGAGCTAGTTTTTTCACACAACAGAAACAGTAAATTACCAAGCAAATTAACAAATTACCAATATAACTATTGGATACAAGTAAGTTAAAAAATGAATTTCCAAAATACATACCTTCAGTTTGTTATACCTAACTTATGTTTTTTTTCTGTAGAAGATTCATTTTGTCTATTAAAGGAAGAAATACGAAAACAGAGTTTAGTGGCCAACAAGAGAACTTCGTATCTCTTCCTAAATTAGACAAAATACAACTACTACAGATGCGTTAAAAAAAGCTTATAAGGTAAGGTTTAACTAACTGAACTGTATGAATTTTAGAAATTATTAAATGATAAAATAAGTGATGTCGCTAGTTTAGGTCCTGTTTGCTCCTTAATAATATTTTTTGACGAAAAGTTTCTAAGTTAATAATTATGACAGAGTGGCGTAGAGGCGAAAATGTAATGTGGAGCGAATGGCGATTCTTTGCCTACTTTTTAGTAGTTTTTATTTTAGAGTAGGTACATACTAGAGCTGGATAATTGCTTCATAAATTTCAATGTTCGGATATTTGTTTGCCTAAAACAAATATCCAATCGAAGAGATACGGATACGGCCTTGATCACACACATAACAGTTGTTAAATGTTTGGGTGCGTAAGTGTTAGTGTGTGTGTGTGTGTGTGTGTGATCAATGCATTAAAGTTGAGCTCATCGAGGAAATGTTGTGCTTCACAAGCGACTATCGACTGCGTTTACTCGCATAAGTCGGTCCCAGTGTGTTATTAACTAGTTGTGTTAGTTTAGTTTATCGAGCGGGTTGGGATCTCGTGTGACAAAATGACATAACTTATAGATATGTAGTGCAATCAGTAAATCAATAACTTTATTTCTATAGGTTTACAAAATGAGCACATAGACAAGTCAAATTTTTAAGTATAAGTACATAAATCAGTGTGACAGATGCTGGATGCTTCAAGCTGAAGACAGGGCGCTATGGCGCTCATTAGGGGGGGGGGGTTATGTCCAGCAATGGACTAATATAGGCTCATGATGATGAAATCAAAGTGTGCCGGAATACCTGTCGATAGTTACCTACTTGGCTGACTCGCTAATAAAATAACACGCCTTTACAAACCTCTGTGGTTTACTTTGTGTTATTATTATTATGATTTTCTTGTAATGTTTTATTTATGTTGGTAAGCATATAAAAAATAGGTGTTGGCTCATTATGTGCTCAACGAGGACTACTCAGTGCTGTTTTTCAGCCAAAAACTTTTACAAATCATCTATTCGGTGGATTAAAGACATTGAAGCGGTCGCAAATATAAAGGTAGTTCAAGATGGCTATTCATTGCTTTATGAGTTCTATCATCACCATTGAAAGGACGGTTGATAATGATTGGTAAAATAATCCATTTCAAGTGATTTCTAAGTAATTAAATCGAGTTTAATCGTTCGTGGAATTAATCGTTTGAGAGTTCTATGTTCAGCAGAGTTCATAACATTGATGATGATCATAGATTTGAAATGATTTCTAAGTAATTTAATCGAATATAATCGTTCGTGGAATACCGACATAAATGGAGACTGTAACTCGAGATCCTAGTTCGCAGCGAATCGATCTATAACCGAACAACTCTGCAACTTCAGAAGCAAACACTGTTCATTACTCTGAAAGCTGGTACTGTCGAGGTACATAGTATACGTACTGTCGAGGTAACTCAGATAACGACACAATAGCTTTGATGTTGTGTCCACTACCATGTTTACCTACTGTTTATTGCTTGTCTACTGGCTTTTGTATTTACAAGGAATTTCATGGGAATTTTTAGTTTACAATCTACAGGGTGTTAGTGTGAACACCGTTGTCCTTGAAACCAGAGGTTCAGCATCATGAGTAGAATCCAAAACGGATGAAAAAAAAATGATTCTATTTTTTACTAATTTTTTAAAGAAAATTTTTATAAACACTAAACGTTTGCTCACAAACACGTGACACAAATATTTCGACCAGGCGACACGTGGCATGTGCACTATTGTGCACCTCAGTGTCGGATCACCTTCTGTGCGAATATCCCGTCTTTTGAAGGGCACAAGTAATGTAGTTACGATCCAAGTAAGGCGCGGGTATAAGTACGTACGTAGGTAGGTACTTAAAGTATGTAGAGTGACTATGGCATCGTGTATGATAGCGAAGACATGAAATATCAAAATCTTGCAAAATTGAAATAGGTGTTAAGCTTTTCTCATCGGTTTTGGATTCTACTCATGATGCTGAACCTCTGGTTTCAAGGAGAACGCTGTTCACACTAACACCCTGTATACCATTTTATACCCATATTATGTATGATAAGTATAATATCTATTGGTGAATCACCATAGGTAGCTTCACGTAGACAGGTTGACACCTTCCAAACCAGGGGCCTTATTATCTAACACAACTGATAATCGAGATCGATTCATGTTTTGATATTTGAAATGGACTTCGATTATTGATTTCAAGTTAGACCACAGAATAGATAGGGTTAGACCACTAAGGCAGCTGATCCGTCTATTGAAAGTTGCCCTGTTCCCGCCGGAATGATGATGTTGTAATTAGCCATAAGAAAGCAGTAACGTGCTGGTTAAAAACAATGGTTACCATTCTGACAGAGCTAATGCTACGATCGACGACGATCGATATGGTACGGTGGAAGAAGATCCGCTAGCGACGCAGGGGGTTGCGGATTCGATTCCCGCTTTAGGACAGATGTTTGTACTAACAGCAAATTATAAACTAAATTACATTATAAAATCATTCAGACTAAGAACCAGCTGTTCACAGAATTACTTACCTAGAATTAACTTATTAAAATTGAAAGCCGTAAAAAAACCGAATCAATTTTCGTTTTTTCTGTTTGCTTCACCAAATGAGAGGAAGGCATACATACATTAAAATGCAGACACCTAACTGGGAGTCCAGCAGTGGACTAATAATATAGGTTGATGATGATGACGATACAGAACTGGGAGTACCTATTTCAAGGAGACAGGATATGAATTTGATTTCTCATTTACGACAATCCTATTTCAATCCTAATCCAATTTTTCGAGTAGGAAGGAGGCAATTAAATAAACACAAAATGAACAATACTTTTAATATTTATTTACGTAATAGGTATGACTTAAATATTAACGTTACATTATTATTTACAAAATTAATAACAATTAAATAATGAGCTTCATTTATATCACAATTATTCTAATGATTATTTATTTACAATGAAGTTTATAGTGAGTAATCCACTGGCAAGGAATTTGTTACTGGTAAAATTAATAACACAAATTAAATTATGTGTACCCTTACCTATCTATTATAAAGTTATAACAATAATTACATAAAAAAAAATTGATATTCTTTATTTACTTTTTCTGTTTACCCTTATTTCTGGAATAGTAACAAAGTATAAATTTAGTTTTATTCCAAAATTACCTTTCCACATATTTTTTAGAGCTACAAGAAAGTCACGATTGAAATACGTTGATATTGCGTAAGTACCTATTTTAAAATATTTTGTAACCAAAACATACAGAGGACTAAGAATGCACAATGTATTTTCTCATTTTATTGACACAAAAAGCATAAATAATATTAAAAGGTAACAGTTCAAATAACAAAAAATATTAAATCTGTCTTAAAGTTGGTAGAGGCAAGTAAAAACCAAGAATAGTTTGGTGAAAGTTTGGATAATTGTTACTGCAAAAACTAACGGCTAAGCTGTGCTATTACGCGGAAACTTATAATTGACATTTGAAAGCCATTTCATGGCCTTCAAATGTCAATGATAGATTTCTGCGTTCGTTAGATTGGGATGCATCTGAGAATGATTCAGGTCATCTTCTCTAAAATAGAAGTCATGAGATAACATTCAAGTGATATTTTTCTCTAAAACGCGTGGAAAAAAATTAAAAAAAATTACTTTAGTTTCGACTAAAACAACCGTAAATTATTAATTAGAATAATTATAACCATTTTGTAAAGTTCTGATGTAATTTTACTTTACATGGATAAAAACAGACATCAAGCAGAAAAGAAAATATTTTTTCATAACTTTTTGAAAAAAAGGATACTACCTAAGTGTGATTTATTTCATCTGGATTATGAAAATCATGATCGGTGAGTAAAATCAGGCTGTACTTATGATGCTCATTAGATTCGTACCGTAACTAGATAATCTCGGAATGTCGAATTCGGGCTTTTTACAGTTTTACACAATTTTTTACAAATCCATTACTTAATCTTTTAATTATAAACTGTACAATACTTGTAAAATCAATTTTAAATTGTCCTTGCGTGGCGCGAAATTTTTTTATTAACAGACTGGACTAAAACTTAAAGCGATAAAACAATCAAGGACTTCTATAAAATCTATTATTTATACCAATTACATAAAGTACGAAAGTATTCTTCGTATACGTATTTATTATAATTAAACTTGAAAGATACGGCGTACAAAGGAAAAGCAAAATATTTACAAAACAATTTCTACGAAAGATTCTAATTAAGAAATCCAATTCACTTACTCCATTTAAAACAAAGCTATTATTAAGACAATTTTCCACAAAATAAACGATATGAAATGTACTCAAAATAATATCTAACTGTGCTACATTTGGCGTAAGTACCCTATTATACTCAGAATCTTAGCATTCGCGCCACACTGAAACCTACGTACCTCTCTACAGTTTAAGGTACATTTTCCGATGACGGTAAGGAGTAGGGTAGAAGGTTACAAGATCGACTGTCACCGCACTAAGAAGTGAAAAGTAACTGTTGTAAGGAGAAAATTCCTGATGGTAGTTATGTGGTTCGGCGATGAAGATTGCATGGCAGCTGGATTCTCACCTGGAGACAAAGAAAAATCAGTTTTATAACAATTTATTATGATTTATATTCGTAAATTGTAGGTTAAATTGTTATTGAGCGTAGATTTTTACTCAACATTTTTTATTTCTTATTTGATAGTTACAGCTTAGATTTTAATTTGACTCATCCATATAAATAAATTATGCTGAATACAGAATTCAATAGTTTCATTTCTTTGCGTACAAATTAAATACATTACATAAATGCAGCTACAAAATATATGACAAAGGAGGTTGTGGGTTCAATTTCCGCCTCGAGACAAATAATTTTACGATGGCCAGAATAGACTAGTTCAGGTTATTCTAGTTGTTTTCTGTATTGACTTCTGTTTTCTGTCAATAAAAAATCAGTCTTTGGTGTAATTCATATAAATGTATTAAACTACATACATTCATATTTCAGAAAACTGAATAGGTACTTAAACTTATTATATGTATATTAAGTTTATTTAAGTTTCTAGTGGCGGCTTGGGGCGAGATGATGCTGTGTGGATTATCCAGAACTATTTTCTTATTTATATTATATCCTAGTTTGATCTGGAATAATTTTATGTGGTTATAACTTATTTCTAAGAAAAACGCCGGGCCTATAAACAACTACACAAAATAATCGTCACGTAAAAGCAGTTTAAACCAGATTCACAAATACCTACTAGGTATAGCTACTGAACCGATCAATGCTCGGCTAAAGTACTCGCACCACTGAATAGCTATAGATTGATATATAATAAAGGCCTAACCCGATAAGAAAGCCCCTTTTGGCGCTAAATCGAAATATTGTAAAAAGGTGTACGCACTGGGAGATTGAGGCGAGCGGTAAAGTAGGCCCTTTCATAAACTTTCTTTCCTGCGAGATTTCTTCTAATTTTAAAATTGGACGTTTCGCCCACGGGCTAGAGTTTTGACGTACGAGAAAATATAGAATATAAAATAAGCTCTAAGACAAAGAAATGATCGAAGAATATCAGGTGCTAACTGTCTATTCGTTTAAATTTTTTATTCATTAGTGGAAAAAGCGAAAAATAAACCAGTATAAATCAGTGTTTATTTTGTGTTTCATCACGATATTATTGTGATTCTCTTAGTTTCGTAACGATAATATTGAAATACTTTGTGATCTTAGTGGAAAACTTTTAATATAAGCAGCAATAGAACTTGTATTTCAAATGTAAACTACTGTAACTACTAAGAACAAATTCTTCATAACCTATCAATAAAATGTAAATTTAGTTTAACAAAGTCGGATTCCACGAGCCAATGTTTTAAAGTAGGTTATAAAAGCACTAGATCTTGTAATATAAGTTTATAACTTGATAAGTACTGGGATATAAAAACTTCCGGCATTTAAACTTGAAGTAGGTTAAGTATGTTCTTTATAGTTATTGCACGGTGAGATAAATAATTGTTTTTGGTGGAAATGGAACCTGGGTAACCTTGCTTGTTACCGACTATTTTTAGAGATCTGCAAGGCGCAAAGAGATTTTATTACTCAGTTTACGCTGTTTATGTGTCTGTATGTCTATCTGTAACTGCCATCTATATTTGTCATCCATAAATAAGCTCACACTTGTCCACTGTTGGACATAGGCCTCATAAAATCCCATATATATTGTCCCTGATCCGCCTCTATCCATCGACCGTTACAATGTCATCGGTCCATCGATTGGATGGTCTATAACTGTATGTACCGATAAGTACAGAAGCGAGTAGAATTAATACAAAATGCTTCTACCTTTAAAAGTAAAATCAAATAACGTTTTTACTTTTTAATGATGTGGTATGAAGCACTTAGTTTGCAAGTCCAAGTTCCACGCAACCGACTTTTATTGCTTACTGCCATCCTTATTTTACCCACAATTGTTACGTTGTTTTAATGACTGTTGCAGTTTTTATCATTTATGTGCTCATGTAATAACTAGCTTAAATCAAACTTTGTCAAATACTTTCAAAACTGTCTGTATCATCGAGGAACAGAGTACTTGTCAAAACCATTCAAAAGTGATGAAAATAATAATATTTTGAGCACTTTTTTGAACAATACATTTAGGAATTTAAAGAAATTGAAAATATTTGAAAGTTCTTCCTCTTTTGAAGTCAGTTAAAAATATTTTCAACCGCGCGTCATTTAACCCAGTGCGTTGGTACACCCAAAAATGTTTAAAATATTTCCTACTGAATAGACGGTTGATTGACTCGATTCGAGCCTCTCAATATCACTCATTTGACCCGCGCTGTTTGGAATGAGGCTTGATGACTCGGATTTTCCTCAATTCCAGGCCTACGCGCTGAATAATTTATCTATAAACTTTTTTGTATACCTAACCTTATTACTGGTTAAATTTTTCACACCTGGGCAAAAATATTTCAACGTATGAGAAAGAGTAAATAATGAAATAAATAACTACGCAATAGGTTCATAATTTTTGTGGGCCAGTTTTTTATAATATCCTAGAATAGAAGTGGCAGTTACGACTGATTTTTTTTAAATTTTAAGCAATATAATATGTATAAAGGAATAGCGGAAACTTGTTTCAGCTATACTACTTTCTTTCTTTATAATAATCGATCATTCGAAACAAAAATTTGGCTAAGTATATTTAAAAATTAATTACCACATCAACTTTTCTTTACGTAATAAAATATCAAATAAAATTACAATAGTTTACTTAACTTCACTATAGTTTCTCTGAGATGCGATATCCTAGGTTTTTGAATTTTTCTCTCTTAATAAAATAAGTTACAGTAAAAAAAAATAGATAGCTGGATATTTCCCATGGTGATCTCAAATAGCGTTAGATTTAGGAAACCTAAAATGTCAACTAAGTAACCAACTATCCACTCATAATTCTAGAACTTCGAGGAAGGAAATAAAACCTAGTTCGTATAAAATATCTTCAAATTTATGAAATACAAAGTAGCTGGCATCCCTAAGTAGAACAACTGCCGGATACTGCGAACTTTCGAAATGTTTGCTTCAAGTTTCAATTTCTTGAGTATTACTTTCTGTTTTAATGGTGGTAAATAAAGCAATAGTCTACTATAGGATGGTTTTTGTGTACAATGAATGAAAGAAAAATAATCTACTATAGATAAAGTTTTTATGTAAAATGAATAAAAAAGTTTGCTTGTAAAAAATGCAGGTGTCAGACATGTAGGTATGAGAAAACCTGTTGTAAGTGAATTTTAGTGAAAAGGTCTGTGAGACTCTCTTTTTTCCCATCAGAGAAAGCAATAACCGATGAAATAAATGAGAAATAGGTAGTGTAATCACTACATAGTATAAAATAAAGTCGCTTTCTCTGTCCCTATGTCATTGTGTCCCTTTGAACGCTTAAATCTTTAAAACTACGCAACGGATTTTGATGCGGTTTTTTTAGTAGATACACAACAAAATTTTAAATGAGAAAGTTTTGAATGATGGATGGATGTTTGTTACTTGTTAACGCCAAAACTACTGAATGAATCAGGCTCTTTTGAATAGACGTGGAACAAAACATAAGCTACTTTTCATCAATTTTCATGAGGTTGAAGCCGCGGAGTGCAGACATTTGTAAATCAATATAATAACTAAGCATGTATACTTGAACTTAGCAGACTAAAGATACTGAAGATCGGTTTTGTAAGTTGATGGTTTTGTTATGAAGTTTTACGACAAAATCATAGATATCTACTCTACTACTCGTGTGACTTACAGTTCAGTTCAGTTTTTATTGACTCACCATTAAATATATGCACATAAATACTCGCAGGCACGGCGTTGTTTGGAACACATGTATAGTTGCCTGCGTGTAACACATTCGCTGCCGGTATGAGTAGGTCTGACAGTCGTAATGCGGGGTCGGTTGTTACGTTGATGCCTCGCTCAGCGTCGTAGTTTATCATTCTGCTGTTGTGATACCTGTGGACAAAGATTAGGATCAATAAATAATATTATTCAGTCCATTCCAAGGTTTTAGCGATAAGGCCACCCTTTATACTTAATATATATATATTTATAGTTTGCAACCGTCTGCAGTTGGCTCAATGGTTTCAATTGTAAATACTAGTTGTAATTTTTCTATTCCTTGCTTGTAATTTTCGTTGTTAATAAAGACTTTAAAAAGATTTGAATTTATTTATACTTAGTCTTTGTGTGTATTATTTTCTCTTCTTTCTTTGTGTGGTAGGTTTTAGCATGATAGGAGGAAGATCCAGCTAGGTTGGATGGAGTTTGGAAAACTACGTCAAGTCTTTTCGTCATCCATACGGCAATGATTGAAAACAATTTTTTTAATCAGTGCGTCCTACCCGTAAATGACCTACGGAGCTGAGACGTGGACACTCACGGTAGGGCTGGTCCTCCAGTTCAAAGTTGCTCAGCGAGTTATGGAAAGAACTATGCTCGGAGTTATATATATAAAGGATAGGAATTGTAACGAATAAATCTTACAGAGAGACAAAGTTATAAACATAAAAGTTTAATTAGTAGCAGTGGGACAGACAACTGTTGGGGTAAACGTGCGCATGCGCTTTATCTTGGTCATTTTCTATTTGATTGATAAACGAAAAATACGTGTCCAATATTTCTTCAATATCTAACTGACGGACTAAAAATACCATTTTTCCACCCAATAAACTATTTTTTCTTCTATTTTTCCTACGGCATGAGTTTCTGGAGGTTTCTTTGAGCTTGTGGGCTTTGTGACTAAAGACTTTGAGAATCATGTGGAATCAAACTGTTGATAGACATTACTTCCGCTCTGTCTTGGTCTTCTTTACTACAATAAGTTTAGTTCTGTGCGCGGTCCAGGGAATACGCAGCAAGATATTTGATCATTTAGTTGTTCAGAGTACGATCCAGTTAATCCAACGATATTTGATACCTCGTTAAATTATTGACTTTTGTTCGAAAAAGACAGGTACCTGACTTGAAACATGATAACATTGGAATGTTACAAAATATACATAAAGTTTGGACAGCCCTTTCAATCAAATATAACTTTCCGTTCTTCATGCAATAAAAATGCTGTTGTAGTTTTATTTTTACAAAACAATATAAATCTGAAATCGAAACTAGAAAAATCATACGTCTAGATCCTATTGTATTACTCAAAGTTTGTACACAAGACTTCAAATCAAAGGCTAAAGTCATTACCTAGCTGTTTGAAACCAAAGACCAAAAGATCCTTTCACAACAGAGATCATTTTCAAAGTTTACGTAAGGTGAAAACTAGATTATGCTCCCTAATTGGAATCGACGTTGAATTTTAATCAATAGAGTTACCTGTATCTATTCTGTGATGGAGTTTCATAGGTCGTCTACGAGTTCGTAGCGAGTCTACGAGATCGTAGCGAGTCAACGAGTTCGAAGCGAGTCTACGAGATCGTAGCAAGTCTACGAGTTCGTAGCTAAAGTCAACGAAAATTAAAGATGGTCTACGGTGTAACGATTTCTTATTTTTGTAAGTTAATTTCCTTATCTTGTTTGTTATGCGAATAATTAAAAGTAGTTAGTAGTATTTAGTATTTAATGTAGTTTTAAGTTAATTAATCAGTTATCTTGTACCCATAACACAAATTGGCTTAGCTTGGGACTAGATAATTGCTTGTGTATTGTCCAAAATTATTTATTTATTTTTCACTCCCATACTATTTTCAAATCTTTCACTTCTCTCGTATCTCGGAATATAAGACTGTTCGCAATCAGAAGCTTAGGATGCTCGATGCCTCTCAAACCTTCTTTTTTATTGAGACTTGATTGGATTGATTGAACCTTTTCGAAGACACAATACTTGAAGTACATTGCGGATGATAAGAAAAGACTAAAAATTGAAAATTAACTGAAATAATCTTTTCAATTTACTTTTACTGCAATTTATTTTTATTAAATAAGGTTATTTAATTCCAGAATATTGATGCTATTTTTTTTAATTTGTAACTTAAATAAACTTTGCACACCTTAATAATAGGTAGATTGTAATTGGACTACTTATAAAAATTAGAACTTTTGAAAATACTTTCGAAAAAAAACAAACCATTTTGATTATGACAAAAATTGCTGTACGAAGGTAATGACATCCAACTACCGATAGTACTGCGACATGATATTTTTATACCTGTGTGTTGTATCGAGGCACTGTACCAAAATTTATAGAAAAAGACGTCATGATTACGTCAACCGGGCTTACCTCTCCGATAACACAAGCTCTGATTTTTTGGAGGCTAGACAGTAGGTACTATAATTTTAAGTTTTGTCAAAGTCAATCCTTATTAAATTTAAATCAAAAATGTGTACAAATGGTGTGAATTTTCAGTGAAAATGCATTGAAAATCAGTTGAATATTTTCATGAAATGTACGCCTTTTGATACAAATTAATGTGACCCGAATGTTAAAAAGGTCGACTGAGACAGAAACTATAGAAGTATTGTTTTTGTGTTTGTTTTAAAATTCTATTTGAGTTTGTAATACCATCTTATTGGCTTTTCAATTCAGAGGTAAAGTTAGACTATTAGCTAAGGATTTATTTTTTCAAAGGTTTTATTTGCTTTGTTTATACGCATATTTGATATTTATGACTTTTTTGAAATTTATTATTTATGGGATCTGCTAAAATTCTGAAAAAAACTTTTGGATTTATGTTTTCATTTGTAAAACGATGATACACTTAATAAAATGTCTGGAACAACAAACAAAAAAGACTAGTTTATTCTCCCCAATTCTCTCATGTGGTTCTTGGATAAAATATGTTTAGCAATAGGAACTAAAATAATATTAATTGTAAAATAAAATTTAACTGCGAGGCAAACATTGGATTTTAATAGACAACAATTCACACCAAAATGGCCGCGGCCGTCAGTGACGAAAACACCGATTTAGCGACCACTGTCAGCGACAAACGAGTTAGTGGGGATTCGCCAGCGTAGTGATTCGTCATGTGTCGAATAATTAAGATCATTAGTCCACATACTTATGAGATCAGTATCGGTAAAAAGCTCACATGGTCACGTGGCCAAGAGCATCTTTTCGACGACCCAGGAATATTCCGATGTGAATTGAGCTTATTTGTAGAGACAAAAGTTTCATTCGGTCGCGCACATGGCAAATTTCAAAATGAGAATTTTTTAATGGTGTGCTCACAAAATGCAGAGATCTTTTTATTCTTGCTGATGTGGGAGAAAATGAGATTTAATTTTTATTTAGAAGGAACTAATGATTTGTAAATTGTATATTTTGTGTCTTGACTGGTGTAGAAGTTAAAATAGATGGTATAAGTGAATGGCGAAGAAGTTAGTTATTTTTTTATGTTCGGACACATAGAGTTTGATAAATTGTTTGTAACTCTTCAATGTTCTGAAAATTATAAATTTTTATATAATATTTCTACAGAACAATAATTTTAAACAGCTCAAAATACTTATACTTAGTACAAATTTTATGCCAAGAATTTGCGTATCTATTGGTTAGGAACTCAAACATAAACTAAATTTTTCAAAATAAGATTAAGCTATTGTGTTATTTATTCTACGTCATATATGAAATACATACCTACATTACAAGTTTCAAAAACGTTTAAAAGTTACGGAGATACTTAGTAATTAAAAATTCACACAGATTTTAACATTTATATTATACTAGCGACCCGCCCCGGCTTCGCACTGTTTTATTACACGTATAAACCTTCCTGTTAAATCACGCTATCTATTTCAAAAACCGCATCAAAATCCGTTGCGTAGTTTTAAAGATTTAAGCATACAAAGGGACATAGGGAAATGGGGACATAGGGACAGAGAAAGCGACTTTGTTTTATACTATGTAGCGATTTACATAAAAGTTCGTAAGACCTCACAGTCTGGGTTATGTCTAAGAATATTACAAAAATAATTAAATACTAAGAATTTTCTAGTTTATTGTGTAGTCAATTATTCTAAAGTTCAACTTTTATCAAAAACCCGTCAAAACAAGATCTTTTTAAGATAGGTAAACAATTCCAAGAAGACAAAAGGTGTCTTGTTATCTACCACTGAAAGTCTACCTAGCCACGGTAAGGTAGGTATGACGGGTAGTTTTAGAGCTGAGAAGGGTTTATTTTTGACGTTTTGCAGCTAAAGGGTGCCACGGTTTTTATTACTAAGCCAACATCATCACTATCATTACTACATAGTATAAAACAAAGTATCTTTCTCTGTCCCTATGTCCCTCTATGTCCTGTTGTACACTTATATCTTTAAAACTACGCAACGGATTTTGATGCGGTTTTTTAATAGATAGAGTGATTCAAGAGGAAGGTTTATACGTTATAAAAAAACCGTGAGAAGCCGGGGTGGGTCGCTAGTCTGTTCATAAAAAGCATGTAACTAGTATCTTGAAGCCTTGTTAATTTAATATACATAAAAGCTTGTATCAAAACTACGTGGGTGAAACTTATAAGTAACTTGGTATGCCAGAAGCCTTGGGTATACTGGATGGGGATATAAAACAGTCGGTGAAGAAATGCTTTTTCTGCCGTCTTACAAAATTGCTAAATAGCCTTTTGTCGGGTGCGTGCCTTCAATGGCTGGGTTATGCCCTTACTCATTTATACTATTGGCATACTAAGATGGATTCAGACTCTTGTATCTTAAAGCCTTGTAATTTAATATACATAAAAGTTTATGACTATTATCTTAAAGCCGAAACTAGAATCCTTCACGTCTTCATACAACATTTTCTTCGTAAGAGCGAGGATCTAAATCTACTGTACAAAAGGATTTTGTGTGTCTAAGACTGAATAAATTACACTGAATTATAAATACCAAAGTTTGTATAGATTAATGTTTGTTATCTCTTCATGCCAAAACTACTGAACGGATTTGGCTGAAATGTTGAATATATATTATATATTATAATTAATATTATAATTATATTATATTATTATATATAAATTTCACATTCACGTTGTATAAACTTATAATGTACTAGCAGTGCCTCGTGGTTTCACCCGCGGTAATTCCAGTTCCCGTGGCAATTCCAGGATCAAATATATAGTGTTATTCCAAACTTTATTCTATCTCTGTGCCAAATTTCATGCATATCCGTTCAGTAGTTTTTGCGTGAAAGAGCAACAAACATCCATCCATCCATCTATACCAGAGGTTCCCAATCTCTTTTGTTTCATAGACCACTTTCAAAATTTTGCTGGATCCGGTGGACCCCCTGCAGCTACATTACTACGAATCTGAAATATTAGATCTATGGAAACTTGCGTTGTCGCTGAGTTTCAACAACGAATTAACAGTTTCTGAAAAAAATAAGATTACAATGGCTTGAGTTTTGAAAGGAATAACCGCAAATCTCCCCGTTCTGTGATATTCAATCTGCGCCTTTTTTGTATATAAGTTTCTAACTACTAGGCACTAAAACTTTTTTCGACAAGATATTACGAGTGAAACGCTATTAGAAGCTTTTGCACAATTCCCCTCAGTCCAGGATATTTTTAGGGTATTGCTGCCTGTAGCCAACATTTTTGATACCCTATTTTAAAGCTCACTGTCAGCTCCTCATTAGTGCTAAGCTCGAGTAGCTTCTCTTGTAATATCGCATTCTCCACATAAAATACATTTATGATCCTTGGTGGTATTAAAATAAAATATTATCATCATATTATTCTATCTGCCTATATTAATAAGAGAAGTCAGCCAACATTTTATTTCTTCACTATCAAAACCAACTTAATTTTCATGCACCCCCGCATACAATTTGTGGACCCCCATTTTTTATCACGCCTAACATAGACCCCCTCGAGTCTCCCGTCATCTCAAAAAAGAGTAACTGAGCAAAAATACGATAAAAATCCAGCATTGTAGGATAATAATGTTCCTGATATAGTGCAGTTTTATGAAGTTGTATAGCAAACAGGAATTAATATTCAAATCAAGTTGTAGCTTTTAATTGAATCCCGAGGACGTCGCCTACACAAGTGCTTTGCATTTTCAGTGCCGCTCTTGTCATTTCAGGAACTGAAATTATGTAGGTTGCAATTATATTTCGGTGTTCAGAATAGCTAGTATGAGTTGCTTTGCTATCCTAGAAACTTATAAGAAAAGCTCTACTTACGTAAAAGCCAGATTAAAATGTGTAGTATTTAATTTTTTTATTAATCTTTTATGTACGATTTCTGGAAATAGGTCAAGCTTTCTTATTGAAACAATAACAAAACGACTAATTATAGCAAGTATTTACAATTTTAATACATTTTTAGTAATCTAAGCTGTCTTCAGCAGGCAGAGTACCCAGAATGCTGGCAGCATTGCCACGTTGAATGGCAATGCTAATTCGTTGACTTAAATAGAAGCCAGCATTTCGATCACCTTTGGACTCTATTAGAAGTTTGGTAAAATCTTTATAAATTCTTCGTATTATTTAAAGAAAAATACTGTCATATTTGAACTGACTATTTTAATTAGTTAATGATGGGATTTTGTTATTATTACTTTGATCGTTAGGGGAGGCTTTCCTCTTGCAGATATAGGCTGATGATAATTATAATTAGGTTTCTATCGCGTTTATAAAAGTAATTCATTTCGCAGTCTCGCGGCAGATACACTGAAAGTTTTAAATAGACGCTTCCAATTCCTAATATCTACCTTAGATACCTATAGTAAAGTTATCTGTCTTAGGCGTTGAAAGCGTGCCAAATACATCAAGTTCTATATGGGCACTGAAACTGACAAGAAGTCGTCTAAAAGAGTTATAATATTATATCATACAGATATACGCTAAACCACACCACTCCTAAAACAGCTTAACTCTCTCAACTCCAAAAGGCGCTTGTTTGTCCACGTGGTTATAGTCATCATTCGTTCATCTCTTTTAGGCAGCGACTTTTCCTAAAGTGTATTCTATGCTCATAATAATACAGTTACCTAAACATAAACCAGGGCTATACCATTTCCCTTATCCCTCAAAGCAACGGGCTGTTCTCATGGGAATCTTTAAAATAAATCACCCTGTATACTTAAGACGAGGTAACGTCACTCAAGCCATAGGCACGCATAATGGTTTCCCCCGTGACTTCTACGTCATATTACGTCGTGTTACAGTCGTATTGTGAGGCTAATCTTTGTAGGCTTTTCGTATTATCGAGCTCAGCTTTATGTAACGTTGAGTGGGCGGCATTTGTTTTTGTTTCCTATAAATACTTCTTTTGATAATATAAGAGATTACAGTGCTGGTATTTGACGAAATAACGAAAAAGTGACTTTTGAAGTCACCCGTTGCAACGAAGACGCGTTTTGAAGCCCATTTTTTATTTTTTTGAAACCCGATAGTTCTTAAATTATGAATCAAACTGTGTGTGGTTCTAATCGTACAAATCCATCAAGATAAACGAAACAAGATTTATCTTCGAGAGTTTGAATAATGTAGGTTTGTATCGGCTATTTATCCAAGAAACAACGCCTGAAAAACCACGGGCAATGTTGAGTTATAATATGTATTTTGTGAAAACATTTTGTTAAAACATTCTGGGAGTATGTGAACAACGCGAGATTGCATCTTTCCGTTCATTAAATACCGTGCATGCTATTTTTCGAATGTTCGGAAATTTAAATGGGAAAATGAGGTGGTCCGAATAAAACAGTGTGTTTGCAATTTTAATAGGTTTTCTCGAATCCTTTTATTGTGTTTCGTTCCACTTCGTTCATTGCGAAGATTCGTTGATGAGTTTTATTCTCGACGTGGGATATGATGGAAACTCAAAGTGCTTTATTTTCGTCTGGTTTTGTATGATTCTTGAGAATGCCAGAAATTTCAAATCGCTTAGTAAAATAGGAGTCAAAGGGATTAGTTACTTTGATCTCTTTACCATTCTCATTCTCATTCTCATTTGATCTCTACCTTTAAGTAAATTATGGAACGAAACCTTTGCCTTATTATAGATGTATAACTGTACTCATTGAGTATATAAAACTGTACTCATTGACCTTATCTTCTGTCCTTCATCACGTTACTTGTCTCTTTCGCAAAACAAATCTTATTCATAATCTTGGTTTCCGTATCAGAACTTTAATCAATAGTTATTTATCTACTATCAATGCATTAGGTACTGGTACGATTTTGAATGAAAATGGTTTCTACTCTAATAATAATAGATAATTCTTTTTAATTATAAAGGAATGTGTCCTTTCAGTAAAATGAGCTAACTAAAGGATTTAAGGTAGTTCCCCTTCAGGGCCCATTGGTTTTTACACCCTGTACATATAAACCAAAGTTATCGACATAGCTCAAAGAATGAGCAAGCTGAAGTGGCAGTGGGCTGGCTATATCTCGCGAAGAACTGACAATCGTTGGGGTAAACCTGTTCTTGAGTAGAGATCGCGCCTTGGCAAACGTAGTGTAGGATACCCTCTGGCCAGGTGAGATGTCGATGTGCGAGAGACTGATGGCAGATGCCAGATACGGCAAGCTGAAGAAAGGGTGCTATGGCTCTTATTACGTCCGTCCAGTCCCCATGGTACCCCCCATAACAAAAGCTCTGCTTAGCTTGCCGGGGCTAGATGATGCTGTTTGAATTGTGACACATAAACTGATATATATAGAACTGTCAAGAACTTACCAGAACACAAATGCCGGTGCTTCAGTGGTCTGCACCACGGAGCACTGGAGACGCAGCGTGGACCCTGGCTTCAGGTACTTCTCTGTAGGACCAGAGATCTGCGCTCTAGCCTCTGAGGACAAAGATCATGGTTAGATGACGAAAGTGGCAATAATCCTACTAATATTATAAACGCGAAAGTTTGTTAGTATGGATGGATGGATGTTTGTTACTCTTTTACGCAAAAACTACTGAACAGATAAATAAAAATAAAAATATAATAATTCCGGACAGTCCACACAGCATCATCTAGCCCCAAGCTAAGCAGAGCTTGTGTTATGGGTACTAGATGACTGATATACTTAATACATCTGATATACTTAATAGATCTGGGTGAAATTCGGCGCAGAGATAGATTATAGTCTGGAATAACACAGGCTATGTTTTATCCCGAAATTCCTTCGGGAATGGGAATACCGCGGGTGAAACCGCGAGGCGCTGCTAGTCATTAATAATGTCTTATTTTTTTTTACTACTGACAAGTTTTCTTTTCTTTTTAAAAGAAATTAATATAATTAGATCACATAACTCACTAGTACAATGTCTTAATTATTTCAAAATGCCTTTATTTCTTAATGATTTTCCTTGCCATATAATACAAGCAGTAGTCAAGTGGACATTTGAACAGTTTTTATAAAATAAATGGAAGATCTTTAAATGAGTTGGTGGTGTTATTATACGCTCGAATAGCATTCATGTAAGATTTTTTTTGCGAAAGTCAAGTTGAAAGTTGGATATTTTTAACTGAACTTTTACACCACTTACCTTCAGCTGACACGTAATAGCTATGAGTAAGTACAATCGAAGTGAATTTCCTATAAGCCCCTCATAAAAAATGATCTTTAATCACCTTAAATAGGCCCAACGTATTATGTAGCTACGCCTTAAAATATACTTTAAACGTAAGGCATAAAGCCTTTTCCGTAACTAGGTCTAAAAATAGCCCTCAGTTGTTTCTATGCCGTATAATCCTCAGCTAAGTGGATACGTTGTTAAAGCGGTTACGTTGTAAACGCTTAACCACTTAGTTTCCAGTTAATTTATATTCTGGGTGCATCGTTTTATATCGTATCGGCTTTACGGTGGATCGTTTTCTATACAAACAGTTTGGCCGTGTGATAGGAAAATCATATTATTATGCTTGTAACTTTTCTTCGGCATCCTAAATTTGATGTTTCTATTATCTATAAAAATGGCAACAAAGAATATGTATTGCATGGGAGTAGTGCCAATAAATATTTATTTTATTCTGATTTTTAGTATATAAAGCGGCAACATAAATACATAATCTGTGAACACTTAACAACTATCTATCACGGTTCATGAAATACATCCTGGTGACAGACTGACAGACAGCAAGGTCCTTAAAAATAGGCTAACCACCCTATTTTTAAATGAAAAAAGTTGAAATATTTTACTGGAATATAATATTGACTATGAGATCCCAACACCACAAAAATATTTGGCTCACACGCTAATTGTGAAATGAATTTCTAACTGTTTGTATGGGAAACCATCCCCTAGTACTTATTATAGGCACAGTTTAACGATTCGCTTGCATCGTATTAAAATGATTAGAAACTTAACTGGTATATTCTGCCCCCGATAAGTTAAAAAGCGCATGTAACAAAAAAGTCAAAACGGAAAAAATGTTTAAACTATCATCTGCCTGCGACTTCGCACGCGTGTTTTCTATGGGAACGTCTCAAGGTTATTTCTATCCTAGGAGAACTGATTTATGGGATAAATAGTAGCCTATATGTTATTACCTTTTTCTACTGTGACATTTAATTTTAATTCTTAATTTACTATTTGACTATCAAATTAACTTTAATTTTTTTTTGATTGTGACATGTAATTTTAATTTTAATTCTTAGTCTACTGTTTTATGTTATAGGTAATTTAGGCAATAATATTTTATAATCTTAAGTACTTACCTTGTTAACTATTTAAGATAAGTTATAGAATAATGTTTGACGCTTTGGAATATTCTATGGTTCTGTAAGTCAAGTGTGAATAAATCAATAAATAAATAAATAAATAATTCCTGGGCTAGAACTACGTCTATTCAAAATTTCAACCTGATCCGTTTTGTAGTTTTTGCGTGAAAGAGGAACAAACATCCATCCATCTATACATCTATAAATCCATACAAACTTTTCCGAATAATATGCTAAATTGCAAAATTGTTATTTGTTTAAAATAAATAATCTCCTACTCTTTACAAATTGCTAACTAGAAAAATACACAGGCCACTTTTCAAGTCCTCACTTAGTTATTTCAATTGTAAATTACTAGTATAACTTTTTTCGTTTCTCGTTTCTCTTATTCTTTGAAAGTAATTATCTGTATTTTCTATGTAAAATAGAAAGTAACTGTGCCAGTTTTTTTTCAACGAATTTATAACCCTTCTTTTGATACAACGGTTGAGTTAACATTACTAAACTTACAGTCGAGTGAGCCTTTAAATAAGATAAAGAGCTTTTAATAATTTCTTAAACGCCTTTCCAAACTTGACAGCAAAGGAATTAAGATTGTAAAGGTTTAATTAAGGAAAATGATGGAAATATTTAATCTCACTTAAGTAGTATATTGTTTAAGCAAGCCGTGACCTAAGATATGACCTCCAAGAGCGATATTATAACTTTGAGCTTAGAATTCTCATGGTATTGTTGGAAATTTCATGGAAAATGGCGGAAAGATTTTGTATTGATCTGGGTTTTAGGTTTATAAAAATATCTATCTATGTAGTGTATTGTATTAATTATATCAGTAAGTAGGCGAATCTCTTCAAGACCAGAGTAAATAAATAGGTGTCTTCTAGACATTCGTGATGCATCTTCGGCCACGACAACGTCACCATCAGGTAAGATTGTGCTCAAACGAAGGTCTATTGGTGATAAAGTCATATGTTACTTAATTTTTTTGGTTATAGTTGAGACTACGTTAGTGCTTTTTTCCAGTGATTTAAGGTGCTTAGAAACTTTTTTGTAAACAAAACTAATCTGGGCTCTAGAACGAAGTATCTTTTATCCTAGTCTTCTTATCTTTGCAATCGCTTCAAGTTTCCTGTCCCCCGTGGCAAGGTCTGTAGAACAATTAGATCCCGTAATCCGTGCACAGTTACAGCCACTATCACGATTCACAATGATTGCTTGTAAACTCATTATTGTCATTGCAATACCTAAATGTTGCTTTATTTAACGTTTTTATTTATGGAATTTAGATAAGGATAATCACTATCTCTTATTAATTTAGTTAAATACTGTCGTATGTTGCAAGCCATCTGACAATTTTACACCAAAAACATGTTGATACCTACATATCAGAACAGAATACTCTTATATTGCACACACATGTTTATGCAAATAAATCATCTTTATCTTTGTCACTAAAACTATAATAATGACAATAAAAAATTAAGTAGGCATTTTTTCCAAAGACGAACAACCTAATCAAATTAAAGTGAAGAGAATTTATTTCTACCTTATAAATTACATTATTTTTAATTATTTATAGTTTAAAATTTTATTGTACAATACTTATTTTGTAAGCCTAAAGCCTGATTTCTTTCTATATAGATACTTATATATTCTTCTATTATTTCTATAATATTACCCTATGAATGGTTAAGTCTTCTAACATTCCATAGCAAGATTCCATAAAAATTTCACGAAAGCCCCGGATCAACCTATCATTCCATATTTACAGATTAAAAACCCTCCTAAGAGATTATAACGGGGAATTTAGGGATGATAATCCACATTATTTGGCCTCCAGGTGGTGCCATTTCTATGAAGTGTTCCAGTTAGGCATATTCCCTTCGAAGGGTCTTGAATAATACAGAGGGACCTCGCAATTTGCATCTAAAATGTTGTTTAAGAAAATACTAACGTCAAAATTAAGGATTTAAAAGTAAATAAGGACGGCTCTCATAGATGTTATGTGATATATTCAAATTGAGGAAGATGGATAAATTAGATTAATTTTTGGACGGATTTCGGGGAAAAAAAGTAGCTTTATGGATGTTTTTCATAATCTGATGTGAAATGTTAATAGAAATAATAATTTATGAGATGAAACCTGAAAGTTTTTGAAATAATGTCCAAGATAATGTTCAAACATTTTCATTTTCAAGGAAAATTACCATTAATAGGGTTCCGATCAGATACGAAACCCCGATGGTCCCGTAGGCTTATTGTGTTCTTTGTCCTTTTACATTTTGAAAAGGAAATAAATATCTTTCAACCAAATAATGATCTTTATAAACTTCTTTGAATTTGATATTTATTTGAATTAATATCTTGACGATCAAGTGGCGCGGTAGGCAAAGGTCAACCTGCGACGAAAGAGGTTATGGCTTCAATGCTCGCATTGGGGCAATGTATGTCTGCTATGTATATCTCCTACGTTTCCAGAGATTGTGTGTGAGATTGTTCAGCACTGGATGTTTATTTCAGAAAGGTGATACTTACCGACTACGTCTAGCCTTAGGAATATGCTGGTGGGCGGGTGTGAGGAGACTTGACACTCGTATACTCCAGCGTCTCGTTTCTGCACAAACCTCACTTTTAGCGTCCAGTCCTGAAACAGATAGGTTCAATTTGAATGAGTCACGTACTTGAAATAAGCAATTTTAATATTATTTATTAAACTAGCTGACCCGACAGACGTTATACTATCTTAACAAATAAAATGAAATTTGAATTTTTCGCGCAATTTTCTTTTATTTCTTATGAACCTTTTCCTTACAGTAACAAACACAAAAAAAAGAATTAGCGAAACCAGTCTAGCTGTTCACGAGTGATGGCTTGACCAAGGGAAATTACGAATTCATTTTATATAAATTATGTTTTAGGGTTGTTTCTGGTCCAGGACTAAGCATAGCTCCGCTATTAGATGGCGCTGATTTTCTATGTTGAAGTTTTTCACTATTTTCTAATTAAATTGTGCGTAATTGTTTAATGGTAATGTATTTGCCGCAAATGGTATGTTGTTTTTTATGTACCAAGCAATTTTTCAAGTGTTGAAAGCATCTATGGAGCTTGTATTTGGGAAGAGCAAAAAAGATCTTGCCTGTGTGAGTGATCGGCCGCTACGAGTCACTCACACAGGCAAACCTTACAAATTCAGTGGAAATAAAATAACTACTGTTCGAAAAATAACAGAGATAGTTGGAGACGCCTTAGGACTAAATATTTTTCGGACCAATATTTCCGTTTTCGGGACATAACTAAATTACATCTAAAATTAATTCAATAAAACCACTAGTTAACGAACTAATTTACGACTCTTGTTTTTTTAAAGAAAAAAACAGGCTCTATTTACATTAAAAAAAAAATTGGAGGTAATTTCCTTTTTGATTTTGAACAATTTAAGTAAAAAGGCGCAGAGGGTAATGTTATTTACAAACTAGCTTATTAGCTAAAGAATATCTTACAAATTATAGGTAAAAAAAAAATACTTTTCATGCTATTTAGTAATTTCGTTAAATCATTGGAAATTGACAAATAATTTTAATAAGTTCACAATAACAATCATTAGTTTTAAATGTACTCACTGTGAAAGTTGTTCCAATTTTATAATAAAATAACAATAAAATTCTTAGCGTAAGGAAGTCTCCACTTTTTTTTGACTCTATTCTTTGTGTACTTAGGTATCTTAGCTCCGATTTTACGACCACTTATAAAAGATTAAAAGTAATATAAATTTTCACCGTATTTCAATAACTCACTTTGGACTAGCGGTTCGAACAGTCGGGTGGGTGCGACGATGTATAGTCGTACCTGGGTTCGAAACCACTGAAAATTTGATTTACTTTTTGCTTTTTGATAATGAAATATCCACAAAATTTTGATACATCCCGTTAGTACGGGCTCGAATCCCTTCAACACTACCAAATTTTTTGATTTTTATCATTTTTATTCTTTATGTTTTGAACAATGTCATAGACCTAGTACAAACAAATTCATGTTTGTCATAAATTACTTATTGTAAGCCTTCCTAAGTCTATTTTATTGTAATATAAAACTTTGGTAGACTGTTCTGCGTACATCCCACAAAGGGTCCTGACCTCGTTTCTAACGGTATGACAACAATAAAATGAAACAATTATGTACTATCAACACCAACTGATTTTTATTTTATTTTAGCTCTTTACGCCAGCTAATGTTCAGGCATTTTTACAAATCGCTCATTGAATGCAAAACGGCCACATTTCAAAAAAATTAGAAAATGGTTTTATTTCTTATAAAGTATATTTTCTTTTGAAAACATTTCATTTAAATATTTATTTCTTTTTATTGGGATAATTATCTTAACTTTGCTTCAAAATTTGAATGCAAAAAGGGCTTTTGTAGTTTTTATCAAGTTGGGTGATAGCTATAACAGCGACCATTATTTTAAAAAATAGAGCAAAAAATTACGAAAGCAATGATGTTTTAATATTAATAAAGAAAAACTTTAACTTTTCAAAAAAATCATGTTCAAAATTTTGTTTTGGCTCTCTGTAAAAAGTTACGATTAGTCCAATAAAAAAAATATATATATAATTCCAGACAGTCCACACAGCATCATCTAGCCCCAAGGTGAGCAAAGCTCGTATTATGGGTACTAGTTGACTGATTACAATACATTACATAGATAGATATTTTTTTAATAAATACATAGAAAACACCCAGACCAACGGAACAATTTCATGTTCAATTTCTGTAGATCGTACACAATTTTTTCCGACACGGGAATCGAACCCACAACCGGTCGCAGGCGGACCTTCGCCCACTGCGCCACATCGGTCGTCGCTGATGAATGATCGAAATGCTTTGCATACAATCTGACACGTCTGATGCTGGGGCCACACTACCGTGATATGCCGATAATTATTTTAATTATAACTTATACAACACCTAGGTGTAACCACGATTTATGGCCATAATTTTACAATGCCAATCAATATGGCAAATGGCGGTAGACAATAGCTCCGGCGGCGGTCTTTTTTCGCACATCAAAGAAGATTACCGCAGTAATTAATGCGTTTGTGGCCACTACCGTTTGTCCAGTGTGCAATATGAGCTCACCGGCGACGCTCGTGATATTTTTACCGCCTTATTTATTGACATATCTAGGTAAACTCTAGTGTAACCACCAGGTCATGCAGTAATTTAAACGGTAATTTAATGTCATAATTATTGCGGTAACAGCCCGGTAGACGGTAAGGTAGTGTGGCCCCAGCGTAAAACTCTCTAAACTGGTATCTATAAGCAAACATTTTATCTGTTTACATAGTGTCATTTATTGTTGTCATGGAAACGGAACGTAGGCTTCCTAGATCTTATTTGACATGCAGCAAAAATAGATAGGAATAAATACTTGGACGATGGAAAAACCCTTTGAGAACGGTAGACTATGGTATTATTAGATGATTCTTTAGATAGCACAGAGATGGCGATTCCGTCGCCGCCGTCACACTCACAAGTTCAAGTAAGCGGGCGTACAACATTATCCGTGTTCACTCACACATTGATAAGAATGGCCTAAAATTTTCACGTTATTTCTAATTATACCGAGTGTTTTCATGAATCAAACACAATTTGCCGCAAATAATGACCAATAACAAAGCCAAAAACAGTTATTTATTTGTTAAATTATGTCCACATCGCTCATATTTGGGAAAATACAAACGTATGACAATCGGATCACCTTAAGGGTACCTTACGCAAAAGGGTAAAAAGGGACCCTAAGCTGTTACTAAAGCTAGGTTCATATTGCTGTGTCGGGGTGTGTTGTGGCGCGACAGAACGCTATCGGTCTCATAGATTTAGTATGACTAGATTCACATTAGCGACAGATCGCGTCACACCCCAACACAAGCTACTAATGTGAATCTAGTCATACTAAATCTATGAGACCGAGTGCGTTCTGTCGCGCCACAACACACCCCGACACAGCAATATGAACCTAGCTTAAGAATTCGCCGTCTATCCATCAGTCACCAGGCATCGCATGAATCGTGATAGTAAGACAGTTGAAATATTCACAAATAATGTATTTCTGTTGACGCTATAACAACAAATACAAAAGAAACCACAACAAAATAAATGTTTAAGGTGACTCCCATACAAGAGACATGTTTTTTTTGCGGTGATTGTAGATAATGTTATGGAATTCTTCGTGTGCCAGTCAGACTCGCACTTGGCCGGTTTTATTTATCATTTCTCTTACTAATTATAAGAACGAGAAAGTTTGTAGGTTTGTATGGTTGTATGGATGTTGTTAATCTTTTAAGCAAAAACTACAGAACGGGTCGCGGTGAAATTTTGAACAGACGTAGTTCTAGCCCTGGAATAAAACATAGGCTACTTTTCATTCCATAATTCAATTCCCATAAGATAAAAAAGCAAAAGGAACATTTCCATAATATCAATCGTGAAACCGCATACATAATAAATAAATTATTTCGGACAGTCCACACAGCATCATCTAGCTCCAAGCTAAGCAGAGCTTGTGTTATTATGGGTAGGTACTAGATGACTGACATACTTAATACAATAAATAACTATAATAGATAACCAGAAAAAACTAATTTAACAAGACATTACTAACTTCTGAATGCTGCAAGTGTATCGCCTGGAACCTCTGGTCTGAGCTGTAAGTGGTCAGACCTACGGTCAGTAGATGGTAGTCCTTTCTTCTTATCCATGACACCTGAAACAAACGGGAACGATAAAAGGTGGGTTGATGACAGACAAAGACTATAAAGGCAATATCAACTGGAAGATCGAAGTACATTTTTGAGGTTGGTTTATATCTAAATATTATAAGCAGCAAAGAAAATTACACCAAGGAATAGAAACAAATAATCACAAATTTCCCTATGTCCCTTTGACTGTTTAAATCTTTAAAACTACGCAACGGATTTTGATGCATTTTTTTAATAGATAGAGTGATTTAAGAGGAAGGTTTATACGTATAATAAAACCGTGCGAAGCCGGCGCGGGTCGCTGGTACTAGTATATACAATTGAAAGGCTAACTGCAGACGGTTGCAAACAGTCTAGAGGTACTTTAACTGATCCATATCGATAGCAGTCGTCGCGTCCCCAAGACACTGTCTGCACTGCCCCGCTGTATGGCAAAGCTGATGCGCTGCGTCAGATACACACGTCACATCGACCGGATGCTCAGATTTTTTTTTAACCGGAGAGTCTCTATTACTAGTTTTATTCCATTCTTTGATTGTAATTATCTTTGTTAATAAACGTTTTATTAGGTTAATAATCGTTTTATATTAATATGCAAAAACAAAAGAACTATTTTGAAAAATGTAACATTACCTACTAATTATTACCCCTTTTATGGTTAGGTATCTGGAGGTATACTTATAATAAAACTGTAACAGGTCCAAATCTGTACATTGAAGATATTTTGAATTTTTTTTTGAAAGCACTCTATTATCGATACTCAAGCTAAAACTGTATTTTTTTTCATTCATGTCTGTCTGTCTGTCTGTCTTTCTGTATCGTAAACGCGCATCACGCCGAAACTACTTGATGGATTGAAATGAAACTCGGCATTCACGCAATAACTACTGAACGGATATGGATGAAATTTGGCACAGAGATAGATTATAAGCTGGAATAACACAAAGGCTTTATTTTATCCCGAAAGTCCCACAAGAAAGGGAATTACGCAAGTAAAATAGCGAGTACTCGAAATACTAATCATGCGCAGACGAAGTCGCGGGCACTAGCTAGTTTATACTAAAAGTGTAGGTATATTGAACTAAATAGAACACTAAAGTTCCAACATTATTACACAAGACAATACAATATGAATGTAGTTTGTTCGAAGACCCTAGAGATTGTAACAACCGACACAGAAAATTGTAACTCCAAAAAACAAAATGGGGTAACAAGCGTAAGATAAAAAGTCAATGTAACTTTTTTATTGTTTTTCCTCGTAGTCTTATACCAGTGTGGATCGGATTGTTATCTGAAACGAGCTCTATGTGTTTTGATATTAGGTTCGATATTGGATCAAGTTGATTGTGATTTTGTTGGTATGTACCTATAAGATTTGGCAGAAACTTTAAGAGAAAACTGCCTTTGCATTTTTGGAGTCAAGTCGTCAGATGAAGATCAGAACTAAACTAAAACAATTAAACAGGATTAAAAATGTTCCATTCCTCTCATAACGAGCGAAATAAAAAGGAAATATTTAAAATTCATTTAGTTTTGCAAAATTTGAATCAGTTATGATTATCATCAATTCATAAATAATCAATTCAGATTATCAAAGAAAAATGTTTTATAATCCAGTGGCAGATTAGGATCTCAAGAGTCGCAAATATGCAAGTCTAGACAAAGCTTACGTATTTGCTCCCTTAGAAGTTGGAACGGACCATGGGGTACCAAGCTTCTGGGTTTTTAATAATCTGAGCGTCTGGTCGATGCAACGCGACCCTCTAGCTATTGAGTATCTGGCTCAGCGCATCAGCATTGCCATACAGCGTGGTAATGAAGCCAGTGTCTTGGGGACGCGACTACTTGTATTATGGATCAATTGAGCTACCTTTTGACTGTTTGCAACCGTCTGCAGTTAATTGTGTATTCTAATTTACATTTGTTTCTATTCTTTGATTGTTATTTTCTTTGCAAATGTTGGATACTTAATCTTTTATTCGTAACCTGTATGCTAGTTATCTTCTACCCAATTCACAAGCTCTGCATCATCATCATCAGCCTATATTAGTCCACAGCTGGACATAGTCCTCCACTAATGAGCGCCATAGCCTACTTAGCTTGGGCTTAATGACGCTGTGTGGATTGTCCAGCATTATTAATTTATTAATCTCAGAAATTTAATACCTACATAATTTATGCAGGTTCCGAATAAAAAGGACAACAATAATATTTCATCCCGTTCACTCTAATATCATCACGTCATTATCCCCTATCCCCTAGGATCCCTTCTTCCTGATTGGTCAATTTCTTTTTCATTCGATCAAGTGAAACTTTTGCCCGTTCACAAATAAAATAGGTAATTTTATGTTTCCCCTTGGTATTCGTAGATTGGAAACATTGCTATTGCACTGTGTGTCTTTGAGATAAATATTGTACATGTTAACTTGACATGATGTATCGCAACGCAATGGTTATGTTATCGGAGAAAATGCGAGAAAATGTTAATAAAATATGTAACGTAATGTATTGTGTATTCTTATGGAACTCAGCGCTTTTACCCGGTTTTCCGGAAAAAATGGAAAGCCACTTTCCGAGAAATTAGAAATCAATATGTTTGTTTCCTAAGGCCTTTTTTGGATAAGCTAAGAAAAGAAGGTATCTACTTGCTTAATTTAATTTGACGACCTATGTGGCGCGGCGGGCAAAGGTCCGTCTACGACGAAAGTTGCGGGTTCAATTCCTGCTTTGGGATAAATACATTATTTGTTTATTTGTATGATCTACATATATTTCATCTGGTTGTTTTCTATACGTTTAAAAAGAACCATCTATGGAATATAAAGTAGGTATATCAGTTATCTATTAAGTATAATACAAGCTCTGTTTAGCTTGGGCTAGATGATGCTTTAGGAAGTTAAAATTTATTTAAACCTATGTACTTTTGAGTGAATAAAATCAGGATTTTTTATTTGCGTTAAACCATCTTCTTTCTGTGAGGACAAATTATACAGAATTTATTAGCCAAGTGGGGTTAGAGGCTGTATCTACAAGATACGACTGAAAGGAATATACAGGGTGTAACATTTAAAACGGTCAGTATGGGAAAGTCTGAAACTATAAGACATATGAAGATCTCTTCTTAGGAACCATGTCATCGATTTTAGTGACAAGAAAAACTGCATTCACACATTTTAAAAAAAATCTTGTACTCAGTCCAGGAATCGAACCCGAATGTTTTGAAAAATAAAATTAACAATATTTTTAGTTAGCTTTCGATTATGTAGGTCTTAAGCAATAAATGTTACTATGAAACGTGGTGTCTTAAATTAATAAAATGCATTGTTTTCATATCGTTTATATTTTTTTTCAATCCAACATACAACACGTTTAAGTAAGTTTAGGTGCGTAAAATTGTATGGTTGTTTGTAGCTCTTTGCTGGTATTGCAACTTGTTTTTATATACACTGCTTGCTTTACAATAGTCACAAATCTAGAGACGTTTAAAATGAGAACTTTCCCCAAAAATGGATGCTACGGTCGGCCACGGCCCTTTAAAATGGCCCACGACGTCACCCGATTTAACCCCAATAGACATTTTCTTGTGGGGTTACGTTAAGCATGGATTGTACAAAACAAGCTACGACACAAATAAAAACCTAAAAGTAGAAATTTTAACGCTAATTCACCGCCTAAAGATACAAAACGCAATATTAAGATCGTTATCTAAACGAGTTAAATGTTGAATTGAAAAACAAAAATTGGTGGTCATTTCGAGAATTTAATAAATTCAATGCATTTTATTAATTTTAGACATCACGTTGAACAGTAATATTTACTCCTTAAGACCTACACAATCGATATCAGACTAAAAATAGTGATAGTTGTATTTTTAAAAACATCCGGGTTCGATTCCCGGACTGAGTACAAGATTTTTTAAATGTGTGAATGCAGTTTTTCTTGTCACTAAAATCGATGACATGGTTCCTAAGAAGAGATCTTCGTATGTCTTATAGTTTCAGACTTTCCCATACTGACCGTTTTAAATGTTACACCCTGTATACAAAACTGGGCCCTAATTCCACTAAATAAATCGCTTTACCATTTAAATAGTATCGTGTCAAAATGTCAGTGTTAAACTCTTTTTGGTATTCTACTACCACAAACTTTTAGAGATTCATTCATAGCTGTGAGTTGACTATTACGTTTATGACTACCAATTTGACATTCTAATTATGAAAGTCTCTTCAAGCGCAAAAAATAGTAGAATACCAAATGCACAAACGTCATTTTAATCATCTTGATTGAATGGCACTATTGAGACCTTTGTTTTTAATTTAATGGGATTCGGCCCCTGGTTAGTTAATAGTGATCAAGGAATCTAAAACGACAAAGAAAGATCAATCGATGGACTAATGACAGAACGGATGTTGAAAATTATTGAACCCAACGGGAATGGAAGGAAAGACGCTTCAGGCATAACAGCCGATAATTATGCATTTTTATTATAATGTTGATGAAAGAAAGCAACGATTTATGTGGCGTAAAAGAGTAAAAGACCGCATGCAACGAAGGATGTTGAAATGCGTTCGATTCTCGCCTCGCGAAAATGTTTGTCGATCTGCAGATTGGTTAGGATGCTCTATGTGTTTTAAATGTATAGTCAAAAATATATCACCTATCCATGTTGTATAATCATCATCATCATCATAAAGCTATATTAGTCCACTTCTGGACATAGGCCTCGTCATAATTCGATGATAGCAGTGCCTCGTGGTGTCACCCGCGTAATTTCCGTTCCCGTGACATTTCCGGGGTAAAATATAGCCTTTGTTATTCCATACTATAATCTATCTCTATGCCAAATTTCATCCATATCCGTTCAGTAGTTTTTGCGTGAAAGAGTAACAAACATCCATCCATCCATACTTACAAACTTTCGCGTTTATAATATTAGTAGGATACCTAGCTTGTATGAATTTCAAAACTAAAAGCCTTATATTTATTGTAGTACCGACAGTTAAGAAACCCCGAAATCTGGAAATCGCTCGCCTTAGGCTGTGTCCCCAGTAGGCAAACTGTGAGCAGCTGACTGAGTTTGCGGCGTATCAGTTCAGTACGCCCTTCCATATATTTTAAATTGAGTGTCCACAGTTTGCTAGTTTGCGCTTACTGTACGCAGTTTGCAGGCAGTTTGCAGCGATACGTGCGCCGACTGTCTCAGTTAGCGGCGACTCGCAGGTTCCAGTGCTTGCTCTACGCACGCAAACTGATCTGAGTTTGTAGCTGTTCGCCACAAATTTGCGGCTCACTCAGTCGGCCGCTCACAGTTTGCCTACTGGGGACACAGTAAAGAACAAGTGTGACGTCATAGCCAATTTAAAAAAGGAACCTGTTTTCCTCTTCCCTATGAAAACTAAGAACTCAATTATTTGAATTAGGAACATTCACCTTTTCATAGAAGCAAAATAACTTCTGAGTACCTTATTAGAATGGTTCATTGAATACCTAGACACTATGTAAGGGCACAGAAGGGCACAGAAATAAGGTTTTACGAGCTTTCGTAATAGGGCCTATCTAAAATTCATAAAATAAACTTTGAGCGGTAATAAAGCTGTTGTTTTTACGCTTTGGGCGAAAATTTGATTTTTTAACTTTCCTTGTACGGAGTTACTCGCTCCTGCGTGTGGGTTGACCCGCTTTTTTCTACCGACTTCAAAAAGAACCTGAATAAGCTAGACAAAAGTTTCGATAATTATCTCAATTGGATTTTTTTTTGTTACCTACATCACGCTACATCGAAACTTTTTCTAGGTTAACCATTTTCTATGACACCTTTTTAATTTGAAAGCTGGCGCTTTTCGAATGCGAAATGAGTTGAGGATGAATGGAGTAATATTACTCCATAAATGATTTCAGCATTGACGTTAATGCTTGGCCAGATGTCGCTCAATTTTGCACCTACAATCTACATAAACCTACAATATTTTGTATGTAATCCTCCTAAATTAAAGACGCGAAAGTTTGTAAGTATGGATGGATAGATGAATGAGTAAAAACTACTGAACGAATATGGATGTAATTTGGCACAAAGATAGATTATAGTTTGGAATAACACAAAGGCTATCTTCAGCTATTCGCTATCTTAAGCTATTCCCATGGAAACGGGAATTACAGCGGGTGGAACCGAGAGGCGCTGCTAGTATTTAAATACATCGAATTTTCATTAAATGGGTGTAAACAATATAAAATTACAAAAATCTTGGAAAAACAATATCTCGTAAGACCCATACCCTATATTAGAATGACATTGTTTCCCGGAAACGTGTACAGACGTACCTAGAACCTAGTGCATTATAACCTGAAAGTCCACAGAAATTCATGAGTATTATTAAACACCTTATTTGTATTCACCCAAGGTACTTACTCCCACAAAACATCAAAATACCGTTTTGAAGAGTCGAAATTAAATTCTGTCCTATTTCATAGCGCTAAATGAAAATTCAAAGAGAAGCGTTTCTTTCCACAGTGAAACTAGGTAAAGCTGGTTTAAACGCGTAGGTATTTGCTATTACCGTCAGCATTCAGGAATTTTCGTCATGGCCTCGAATCACGACGTTAATACTGGCCAGGTGAGTTAAAATATCAATAGGTTCTCAATTTGGATATTTTTTATTCCTTCTTTTACTTTGTGGATATAGCATACTTACTTATAAAACTTAATAAAATCGGACCAGTCTATGCCAAATGGATTTTTTTGAGATTTAAGAGATGATTTTAAACATGTTTTTGTTCATTTACAATAAATGAAATCTTACTATTGTAATTGTATTGAAATAATTGAGCGAGTATACCATTTATATTTTATTTTTCATATATTGTTTTCGCAGGGTCCTGTGATTGTTCTTGTCCTGGTCTTGGCAGAATAACAGCGTCTACTGTTCACAACAGTTGACATTATGCTGAGCCTAGACCCATTTGCTACAGCAGCACGCATTAATAGTTTAGGTACCTACTTATTTTCATTTCTTTGTTTTAGTTTAACATAACAAGATATTGTCTCTAGTTGTAATTTTTCTTTTTGTAATTTGAGAATAATTTATTTTAGTACCTAATTGTATCCTTCTGTGAATATTAAAATAATTGTGTGTATATGTATAGTAGCAAATAAACGATATGTCTATGTCTATGTCTATGTCTACTATTATAATAAATGGGAAAGTCTGTGTGAATGTTTGTTATGAGTAGTCTCCGTAACTAGGTACTTAAACTATTTAAATGAAATTTGTTATGTCGATAGTTCGGAAAATAATTATTCCTTTGTTTGATTCACTCATATTTCGGTAAAAATAAACAACAAAGTAAAGAATTAAACACAAATTTTTATTTTTACAAAACTACCCTTAGGAGGCGTGCAATAAATTTCTGAAATTTGACAAATAAATTTCACGGGCGAAGCCGTGGGGCGCAGCTAGTTTTGATTAAATTGTAGGTTTAGTGATAGTTCATATTTAGGTTAAACTCATTAAACGTAAATCCTTCATTGGATGTAGGTTAAACTAGATATGTTAAAATGTAGTCTCTTAAAGCCGTGGATTTTTTGAAGAAATAAAATAAAAATAATATAAAATGTTTATTTGAGCAATGGCGGTGACTTGATCTGGGCCGAATATTGAAATTTTTGTAGCTTAAGAATTGGTTGGCCTTGTAATTATATAAAAATTTGCTAAATTAGTAAACCTACCGTTCTCCCATCAGCTACCTAGCACAGTGGAGGGACCAATGGGAATATTACGTAATGTCCGACCTCGTGATCGCTTTGGTCGCATCGCCGGGGGCGACAGCAAACGGCTCTGATTTTGTCATGGTATTTAAATGGTAATAAGTTCTGCGGTTTTAGATGACTGCCCGAAAAAGGAATGTAATGTTTTCATTTATAGTAAATACTAGCTGGTGCCCGCGACTTCGTCTGCGCATGATTAGTATTTCGAGTACTCGCGATTTTACTTGCGTAATTACCTTTCCCGTGGGATTTTCGGGATAAAATAAAGCCTGTGTGTTATTCCAGCTTAAAATCTATCTCTGTGCCGAATTCGTCCAGATCCGTTCAGCAGTTTTTGCGTGAAAGAGTAACAAATATCCATCCATCTATCAATCTATCCATTCATACCCACAAACTTTCGCGTTTATCAGTTCAATTCAAAAATTTCTCACAGCATCTGAACGACTCGTACGTACGCGTCGTTCAAAAGCTGTGAGAAATTTTTGAAAACCCGTATAGCCCAGGGGAACCAAACTGAATTCCGGGATAAAATGTATCCCATGCCCAATCGTCCCGAGTTCTATTCGAATTCATTCACTTCCGTCGTGATGCGTGGTTAAATATTGTTTTTTTCACCCTCTCTCCCAGGGGAACCTTACCGAATTCCAGGATAAAAAGTATCCCATGTCCTTCCTTGTAGTATGAACTCAAATCGTCCCGAGTTTCATTCCAACTCATTCAGCAGTTTCGGCGTGATGCGCGGTAAAGGAATTTTACTTTCATACCCTCTCCCATGAGAACCTTACTGAATTCCGGAATAAAAAGTATCCTATGTCCTTCCTCGTAGTATGACCTATAATCATGCCGAGTTTCATTTAAATCCATCAAGTAGTTTCGGCGTGATGCGCGTTTACGATACAGCAGACAGACAGACATGAATGAAAAAAATTACAGTTTTGGCTTGAGTATAAGTAATAGAGTGCCCTCAAAAAAAAATTTTCAAAATATCTTTAATGTACAGAATTGGACCCGTTACAGTTTTATTATAAGTATAGATATAGACGTTATCACGTCAAAAATATTTGTGTTATAGCCCTTATGACCAAATCAGTGGGACCACTAGCGACTGCATTACGTAGACTGTTGGTCCAACCAAACAGTGGGACCACGAGCCCATTAAATCGACACACTGTCCCACCAGTGGGTCAAATTAGTGGGACCACGAGTCGCGACCCATAATTTGGATACATGGAAACCTAGCATGAACATCGTCTATTTTAGGCTTTATTATTGATAATTGATGTAACTTTGTGCAACTAGCGACCAAACATCGCACAGTTTTATTAATATAAATCTTCCTCTTGAATCACTCTATCTATTAAAAAAAAATTAAAAACCGCATCAAAATCCGTTGCGTAGTTTTAAAGATTTAAGCAGTCAAAGGGACATAGGGAAATAGGGACAGAAAAAGTGACTTTGTTTTACGCTGTGTATAGTGATAATGCAATAAATAAAACTATGCAAATACTACGTATTACGTAGATAATTCCAAAAAATTTCCTGTAAACATTTTAGTAACTTACTAATACTATTAACATGAAAAATTGTATTTATGGATAGATGGATGTTTGTTCCTCTTCCACGCAAGAATACTATCGGATCGGGCTGAAATTCTAAATAGATCTGAATCTAGCCCTGAAATAGCACATAAGCCAATTCATATGTACAACCAGTTATGTATATATATAACTGCACAACCAGTTATATATATATATACTAGCGACCCGCTCCGGCTTCGCACGGTTTTATTATACGTATAAACCTTCCTCTTGAATCACTCTACCTATTAAAAAAACCGCATTAAAATCCGTTGCGTAGTTTTAAAGACTTAAGTGTTCAAAGGGACATAATGACATAGGAACATAGGGACAGAGAAAGCGACTTTATTTTATACTATGTAGTGATAACTGGTTTTGTGTGTAGTGGACACTGCATGCTAAATAGACGGTTAATCCTATAATTTATTGGATTTTTAAACGTTTTACCTACCTTAGCATGAGATCAGTCAATTTGAAAACGTTACACCAGCTGTTCTCACTAACCTGTGTACTTAGTTCCCTTTATGGTGGTACTTTGCAATGTCCTACTCTGTAATTACTCGGGTCATTCCGCCTAAAGCGATTAGAAAGCTTCTATTGCCATTAAAAAATACCTACTCGTACTAGAAAATCGAAAAAAGCCTTTTTTAAAGCTTAACAGTTTGCTATATTGTACATGCAGGTTAGAATCCTACTAATATTATAAAAGCGAAAGTTTGTAAGAATGGATGGATAGATGTATGGATTTTGGTTACTCTTTCACGCAAAAACAACGGAACGGATCTGGATGAAATTCGGCACAGAAATAGATTATAGTCTGAAATAACACATAGACTATAATTTTATCCCGGAATTCCCACGGGAACGGGAATTACGCGGGTGAAACCGCAAGGCGCGGCTAGTTACACATATATTCACATTCAAGGTACTACGAAATTTGTATTCATCATCATCAGCCTATATTAGTCCACTGCTGGACATAGGCCTCCTCTAATGAGGAGACACACACTGAACCTTTATTAACTAAAATAAAAACCAAATCCGTACAAGATAGATGCTGTAACTGCTCAGTGGAATACCTCCTTTATCCGTTAAACCTATAAATCACTATACCAAGTCCTCTTCAACAATATCTTGGTTTATAAAACTATAAGTAGGAAAAAGGCTAGTTTCATAATAAACCTTCTTTATGCAAATAACGGTAAGCCAAGTGCCTTTGTCGGAATTACCCGTCTTACTCGAGCAAAGATTGTAGTTACACAAATTGAAGTACAAACAGAAGTTGGACATCAAGAGGAACAGTGCTAAAGGCATGACCGCACTGTGAAGAAGCATTATCTATGTAAATAAAGAAATAATTCCGGACAATCTACACAGCATCATCTAGCCTATAGTATGTATAGTACCTATGTTTAAAGTATGTATTTCCAAAGTATTTCTAAGTGAAGGTTAAGAAGGATTTATTTAAAGACTGCAGCTTGAGAGCCTGGAGGAAAAAACTTCTAAACCATAAAGTTGTCAAATTACTTTCGTGTTTTAAATGAATGTCTATGCTCAAAATTGGAAAGTAATTTTCAGATGTAGGGGTTTTTCAATTGAGAAAAGTCCACCTGAGGTATCAATCAGTAATTAGAAACTGAGTTAGGTACTTACCTGAGTTTCTTACGCTGCCAGATGATTTGGAGACTCGTGTATGACTCTTGCAAAGCACATTAACTCGTACGGGTTTATTGGGTTTTCTTATTAAATAAATATTTATTTGTCATAATAAGAACAAATATTTTATATATATAAATAATTACTTACTATTCTATATTTATCTAAAAAGATATATTATTGAATTTAATTTGATTCCATAATGTTAGTATATTTTGGTTAGTTAAATTTTTAGTCAGGACATTCGTTGAACACGTTATCACTCCAAGCTACTTTTCTTGCCAGTAATCTTGCTTCTTTTTCGCAGTGCGGTCTTTCGACTCCTCAAGACTCCTTTTCTTGGGTTTATGTTGTCTTTTTATTTGTGTTTGCTTTTAGTTTTACTTATTGTATAGAAATTGAAAAAGTTTCGCTTATTCTTGGGAAAAGACTAACTACATAAAAGTACCTACCTACGTACGTAGAGTAAGTGGGTAATTCAGTATGATCTATTGGGACAAAAACAAATTAGCATAAAATTTTCTTAGTCTGACAAATCAGTTTAATTAATAAATTCACTCACTGGTCAAAAGTAGCCGTACCTATCTCAGACAAATCAATACAAGTTAATTCCATTATCGACCTGAATAAAAGCAGCCAAGCCAGCCATACCATCTGCATTAGTAATTGACGTTGGTTCTATTCCCGGACCGACACAAATTGCTCATTGTTTTGTTATAATTATCGAGCGCAGTGAAACGGTTTACGGGAATCAGAATCAGAAATTCAACTAGTTTGATTTTCATTTGTATTGTTCGAAGTTTGAATTCTATGAAACAAAGGACAGACATTAGAAACTATTTTGATTGTGTTTTCTCATTTGTATTCGATATTTGAATTCTACGTGACAGTGTTCAAAACTTTTTCATTACTGGCTGGAAAGAAAACTTTGCATGATGATATCGCTCTGAAGCTCCATTGTCAAAAGGACCAAATAGGTTCCTATAAAGTAGGTACTTTGATACCACTTGATCTGTCAATTTTGATCTCAATCCCTCTGATCAGTTCAAAAGGTTTCGTTTGATATCGGATCAAGTGGGATGATAAAAAATAATAAATATTATGACTATATTTGTTCTTCATTTTTGTGAGTGGATTTAAAATAAAGTTTCATGATAAAAATGCAATAAAAAAAAATTGTTTAACTTGCCTTTTAGGCCTATGTTGACACGACATGACCGAAATAAGCCGCATTCTATGTTTGAAAAATGTTCACAATTAAAAAATTTTACTTCTAATTGGTTACAATGTTTTTCCAAACATTGTTTTCAATTAGAAGTACTATTTTAACATATGATTTTATATTTTATATGGACCTTTAAACCTAGACTAGCTTTCCGCTCGCGGCTTTGCTCGCGACTAGGTATTATATGATTTGTCACGGTATTCAATCTATTAAACCTGCAATCTGTGTAAGATTCAAGCAAATTGACTAGACTGATTTAAACCGACTGCAGTTATCTCATTTATTTTAATTTTATATATCTACTTACCTACTAGTTTTAAATTAGGTTACATTCCATGATTGCAGTTTTCGTTTTTAAAATAAGGTTCTTTTTGTTTTAAAAATATTTTAAACTTAGAACAGTTACTACATACTCGAATGTTAAAAACCCAAAGAAAAAAATATATGCTCTAAGAATATGAATATAAGACTCACAATTCCATCTCCAATGTTCCGGATGACGCATGGAACGAGCGCTGTGGAGCCGATCTGTGACGTCACAACTGTGTTGTTCTCCGTTTGAAAATGTTTCTCAGGCGTTGAGTTGAAGATATCTTCTAATGGCGGGAAGGTAACCGTCAGTTCATTGTGTTCAGACTTGACCGTTGGCGCTGGTGATGATGATGTTGATGAAACTGTAAAGAAAAGAGAATAAGGTTGATTTTAGTCTGAATTAATACATCACAAGAGGGAGCCATTTTTTTCAGTGTGTGGATGAGCCAATGTTCGAAAATTAAATTAAATAGGTCAAAAAAGAATGCATGGTTGCTATATTGATCTTTAGAAATCCCGTAACCAATTGTACAAAGCCGCGACTTAATAAGGTTTCTGTATTTTTCCTTTTGTGTTCTCATAAAATTTAATATTGCAGAATTTACGCACCATCAAAAATGCCATGAAATTTCAGCTTTCAGTACAACTTTAGCAGTCTTAAAACTATCTCTAAAAGTCGCAATCCATCCTTTATCCTCTTACAGGAAATTCGGTACGAGGAAAAGAGATGAAGTTATATTAAATGAAATGGAGCATTTGTTTTTATTTACCCGGAAAAACCCTACCTCGTTTATTGTGAGTATTTAAAGGCCTTCCCACACGGTGCGTTGGAAGACAGAGTTAGCGCTCGCAAATAATTTAGCTAAACTGTAAAACATTTGCTTAAAACCACGTCAAAAACGTGTTAAAGCCTGGGTATGCAAAGTAAAAATCCTAAAGGTTAATGAAAAAGATTCCAGGACAATGGAAATAAAGGCTCAGGTATTTAAACCACTTGTTGTTTATGCTCAACCCTCGGCTCAAAATCCGGGAATTGTAAATGTGAGGTTTTTGTTTGTGATATTGCACAGAGCTAAATATTTTAAGTTACTTTGTAGTTTAGTTTTTTAAATTTTATAAGTAGAGTTTCATTATTATGTTTTTAAAACTCAGAACAAAATAAGATAAAAAGGTTTCGAATAGGACTTGAATGCGTGATCCTTCCCTGGCACTAGGTCTTCGTAGATCCTGTGTGGCGAGGTTACAGTGATTTGCTTTGGACTCTCATCTATTTTCGATTTAATTAGTTATATGAACATTAGCTCTAATCAACATGGTATGACTATGACTAAAGTCAAGGTATATTCTTATTAAAGACTGACATAAATCTATAAAGTCCATCAAACTAATTGAAAGCATTTACAATACAATACATGCCATTAAAGTAAAGATAAGAAAACCGATAATGTGTCTGAAATTATCAGTTTCAGACATTAAATATGGTTAGTCACATTATTGGTGGGTGAAAACTTGATGTTTAATTATATGTCTAATCATAAAAAACCTGAAACCGCTGGGTTTCTCGTATCATGTCACGACAAGATACAATACTCAGTGTGTTACCGTGTTAAATTAGTTTTTCCACTAAGACAGCTCATTAAGAACACTAATGATCTTAAGGAAACTTGAATCGTAGCGGTGTTTTGTCTCGACCAAGTGAAAACCTTCATCAGTTAACGCTCACACACAATTCATTTTAAGGTCATTAGGTTTAAAGAATATTTATTTCTCAAAAGAAATTACATTACACTTATATGAGAAACATCTTAAAGTATAATAATTATGTTATAAACCTCGAACAACCGAACAATTTTTTTCATTTTGACTGTAAAGGGGTTACCTACTTACGAATCTAGTTTAATAGCGAATGCTCAAAGGGAAACGTATGAGTCTAGAAACGCACTCTAAGAAATGAAACCAAGGTATTCTTCCAATACAAACTAGGTCCGGAAGTTCACTTACAGTCATAATGAATTCGTCAAACTATAAAAGTATTCATAAATATAAATAAAAAAGCCTTTGTGAATCCATAGTTGTTAGAAAATAAACATGATATATTTTAAATAAAAAATACTTAATTGCTAAGGACGCCCCTGCGGATATAGGCCTCCTAAAGCTTTAACCATTTCTTGTCTCCTGCTTTCTTTGCCGAAATTTTTACCCATATTTCTACTTTCACTTTGTGAAAGTTTTCGTAGTCAAAAATAATGAAAAGCTGTTCACCTTCAAGTCAAATCATTTATTTGCCCAATACATTGTTACATGTCAGATCTTATACAGCAAATGTATTGAACCAGCAGGCATTTTTGCAAATATTAGATATCGGTGAAATAGTTAAAATTATTAATTTAAAATAAACAATAATAAAATAATCAAGAAAAGGATTATTGCATTAAATGATAAAAAAATGAAACGCGTCGGATATCCGCAAGGTGTGGCCAAGCCTTTAGTGAGAGGTATTTAGGGTAGAAATGAGACTGACATTCGGGATGTTTATCACAAGCCGGTAATACTGAGAGCAGTTTGATGAAAGGTGCTTTATTTGAAGTGGGGATGAACTCTTATGACTTTAGCTTGTGGCCCGTAAAGAACTGGATAATTGTCAAAAATCTGTGAAAAGATTTCCGATTCTTTGAATTACATTCTCTGATTTTTCTCTTTTTTAAAACGTTCATATGAATTGCATTGAAGATTGAGAAAACTAGATAGGACATTGTCCTGAAGGTCAATTTAAATTAGGTACTTTGTGAGTGGATTCATCAGCAGGACTCATACTAAAATCACCGCTCATTGGTTAATTAAGTTTAATTTTTAATTTCTAGTGAAAATGCCATGACCGTCGCAAAAAAACGACCGTTCCGTACAATCACTACATAGTATAAAACAAAGTCGTTTCCCTATAATATAGGGAAACGACTATATAGGGATATTATCCCTTTATATAATATAGGGATATTATCCCTTTGACTGCTTAAATCTTTAAAACTACGCAACGGATTTTGACGCGGTTCTTTTAATAGATAGAGTGATTCAAGAGGAAGGTTTATACATATAATAAAAACGTGCGAAGCCGGGGTGAGTCGCTAGTTATCTATAAAACAGAAAGAAAACCATGTTTGCTGTATGAAAACCCACTCAAATATTAATTATTTTTTGTTTTTTTAGTATTTGTTGTTATGGCGGCAACAGAAATACATCAACTGAGAAATTTCAAGTTATTTATCACGAAGTATCTATTCCCGTTTGAGCACCTATTTTTTGGGCACTTATGCATTGACCACCAAAGGCATTCCCATTTGAGCACCAATCAATATATTAACTTGGTGCTCAAAGGGGAACAAAAACTAAAATTTTATTCTATTCCCTATTGATCACCAGCTTCTAGTGATGGGGTGTATAATAAAACATATCGATAAAAATTGGCAGTACTTTTATTATCCACGGTTCATGAGATACAAGCCTGGTCAGATGGACAGACAGACAGCGAAATCTTAGTATTAGAGTCCCGTTTTACACTTTGTGTAACCAATATATTTGGAAACCCTTAAAATTATAAGTAGCAGATAGACTCATTTACATCCAGCAGCTGCATTTAAATGGTAAGTAAAATAATACTTCCAAAATCAAGCCATTTTATTTATGGGCCTAGGTTAAAACGATTAAAAAAATAAGATAAAAAAACGTATTTTTATTTTCCTTTACTTATTACTAAGTTCCTAATTTATTTTTACCTGTTTTCTGTAACAATTTAGAGTTTTTAATTAACCTTAATATCTAAGTTCTTAAACTAATGTAAGTATAATAAGTAATTATGAGTCGGCGCCAAACAAGCAATTTAATTAATTACGTAAAGCGTGAGGTGATGGACGCCGCCGGCGCGGTTTCCGTGATTTCCTTAAATTTAAGATAACTAAGTGTTCTTTTTTTATTGATTAAGAACTTAAGGTGAAATAAAAACGTTAATTTTTAATTTCTTTATATTTTTGTATTCTTATACAGAACTCAGTATAAAAATAATTAATCAATACGAGGTATAAAACAAAGTCGCTTTTTCTGTCCCTATATCATTATGTCCCTTTGACTGCTTTAATCTTTAAAACTACACAACGGATTTTGATGCGGTTTTTTTTAATAGATAGAGTGATTCAAGAGCAAGGTTTATATGTATAATAAAACCGTGCGAAGCCGGGGCGGGTCGCTAGATAAACAATAAATCACCTCTATTTTCCCACTCATAAGGGAGATATTTTTTTACAAATTGTTATGGTACCAATTTAGAGTTATACCCTGTCCAATAAAAAAAGAATTATGAAAATAGTTAGTAAGTAGTACTTTGTAAAACTAACGCGTGGTCATACATTACAATAAGGAATGGAATTTCATCCCCTATTTTTCTAACAACTTCGGTCGAGTTTTCCCTTCCTATTAAAAAAGAATTTTCAAAATTGGACTCGATTTGGTTTTTTTTTAAATATGCGAGGTCATTCATAGTAAAATATATACGGAATCTTTTAAATTGTTTTGTCTTTTATATGTAAAACTAGCACCGCCTAGCGGTTTCACCTGCGTAATTCCCGTTCCCGTAAGAATAATCCGGGATAAAATATAGCCTATGTGTTATTCCAGACTATAATCTATCTCTGTGCAAAATTTTATCCACATCCATTCCGTAGTTTTTGCGAGATAGAGTCACAAACATCCATCCATCCATCCATACTTACAAACTTTTGCATTTATAATATTAGTAGGACTAAACAATTTGAAGATTTAGCGTATGCTAACATCTAAATCTATTATCTTAAAGTCTACCTATACTTAAATAATATTCCTCTACAATTTCACCGGCTATCACCACTGACATTTAAACATAACCTAGATTTCATCTCAAAAGCTTTTAAAACCATAGCCAAGATTCAGAGAGCCATCCAACCTAGTCCCTATGATATGACAAATGGTGGTGGTAACAGCCTGGGCGGAGAAAGCCTTGTGATAAATGCCTTCTCAACTCAACAGTACTGCACAGTATGAAATAGGAGTGTAGTATGTCTTTCTGGCATTTCCCGGATACGTTTTAAGATTCGGAGCTTGGAATTTTATTTATTTTTGTAGGTTCATTTGTAGTCTTTTAGAGTAGGTATAGCATTAAAAGGTTTGTGGAGAAATCACTACATAGTATAAAACAAAGTCGCTTTCTCTGTCCCCATATCCCTATGTCCCTTTGTATGCTCAAATCTTTAAAACTACGCAACGGATTTGATGGTTTAGAGTACGAGTATATACATGTATACTTATAATAAAACCGTGCGAAGCCGGGGCGGGTCGCTTGTAAAATAATATGCTAAATATATAAATGAAGATACAATCTGAATAAATGTTTGTAAACGAGAAATTTCTTATCTTATTATTTTATACTTTTGAATTCGAACTATTAATTTTATTCTGGGGAACGAAATTACAATGGTTCTTTGAACTTGGTAGAAATTCATATTTCGACACTACCTACTCTTATGAATAGATCATTTCCAAAGTAGGTACTATCATTATGAAAAAAACATCCATTCTGTACAAAATAATGATTTAGTTGTAAATTTTAAATTTCATATTATTTTAAATTCTCACTAAAACGCTTGCCGGTGCAATGGCTTCTGCTCTTGAAGTCACTTTTTATATTTTCATCAGATAAGCGAAAAATGTCGTTGGCAAAGTGTAAAGTTACTTTGCTTTATTTTTGCCTGTTAAAGCAAGTTGCTAAATTGTGTTTACTTGTATTTTTATTTCTAAGATATCCTTTTAAAAACAAAAGCCTGTGAAATTATCTTCATGATTTAGGTAAACGAGTTTAAAAAAAATCTACTCACATAAATTTGATCATGTTAGTAAAATACTTTATATGTAACTTACAAAGAAAATTATAAAATCGAAGAAATCAGGAATAAAATTTTTATACAGTTTTTTATACTTACGCGATCAGAACACATTATGAGGTATATATTTATGTATACGGGTATTTATCGCATTTATTTACCTATTTATTCCCGACGTTTCGACAGGTTTACACACTGCAAAGTCACAGGATGACAAAAAATAAAGTTTATTTCTTTCGATTCACAAACAACGCGCTCTAAGACAAGTCAAATTATAAACTACTAGCATCAAATCTGCTCGCGGCTTCGCACGCTTTGTTTCTAAGAAAACGTCTCAAGGCTATTTGTATCCCATGAAAACTCATCTAGGGGATGAATAGTAGCATATGTGTTATTTCAGGACTACGTCTATTCCTTTCAGTAATTTTTGCGTGAAGGATGAACTAACATCCATCCATACAAACTTTCCTATTTATAATATTAGTAAGGATAAGTTATTATAAAATACTAGCGACCCGTCCCGGCTTCGCACGGTTTTATTTTACGTAAAAACCTTCCTCTTGAATCACTCTATCTATTAAAAAAACCGCATCAAAATCCGTTGCGTAGTCTTAAAGATTTAAGCATTCAAAGGGACATAGAGATATAGGGACAGAAAAAGCGACTTTGTTTTATACTTTGTAGTGATGAATTAAAGTGGTAGGTAAAAGAATATCTTGATTTTAATTTCTGAATCCCGCACACGAAACCACGCTGAAACCTTAGTTAATTACAATACGTCCCAAGATACCGAAAATCTTTTGTACTTAATTACTACGTTATTGTACAGTCGACGAAATATATTGCTGAATATCCATATCATCCTTCAAAACTATGTTGATCATAAGCTGATCCATTTATGACATCAATCAATTCATTACACTTAAATGTGCCTAATTATTTAATAAGAAATGGCAACTGTCTCCAACAGTCTGATTTTTTTTATGGGTTGAAAACTATCCTTGGCATTTTAGGGCTAGAACTACGTTTGTTTAAATTTCAGCCCGATCCATACAGTAGTTTTTGCGTGAAAGAAGAGCGAACATCCATACGTTCATACAAACTTTCGTTTATATAATCGTGCTAGTATATAAATAAATAAATATATATGTATCAAACAAAATCGTTACTCGCTGTATGTCTGTCTGTCCCTATGTACTTACGTTTAGACCATAAAGTCTGTCATCCAAATAGAAATACCACAATGATGAGCAAGAGTATCTTTGGTATGGCTCCATCTACATACAACAAATTACCACAGTGTATAAGGATACTGCCAAATTTGGAGTTCAAAAGAAGGATTAAAACATTACTTTCAACCAAATGTTATTACAGTGTAAATGAGTTTACAATACAATACAATACAAAAATTATTTATTGTACACCAGAAAAAACATTACAAAAAGGAACATAACAAAATACAAGTACAATGGGCGGCCTTATCGCTTAGAAGCGAGTTTATTATGGACTCTGATTTTACAGTAACGTGACATTCGTTGTTTTTAAGTTTTATTGCAATGTAAATTTTAATCATAATTTTAACATCATTCTTCATTTTGTTTATTTTATTTCCAATATTATGTTCAATTTTATTTAAATATTTAAATCTCTATTATTGTATATTGTTACTTTCCAATTCTCCTTAATTTTAATCACCATGACATTGTAAATGAGACATTGCACGTGCGTTGTAATTTGTGCACGTTCTGCAGAAATTTGTTCCGTTGGTCTGGGTGTTTAATATGTATAATAAAAAAAAAAAAAATATCTATCTATGTATATAATGTATTAAATATATCAGTTATCTAGTACCCATAACACAAGCTTTGAGTAGCTTACTTTGGGGCTAGATGGTGCTGTGTGGATTGTCCAGCATTATTTATTTATTTTTTATTGCATACGTAACAGTAGAAATACATTGAATCACATTTATTATATCTAAAACACCTTTGACATACAATTATTTCACGCAATAAAAATATTTTACTTTACTTATTTTAGATCTTTAAAACTATGCGACGGATTTATATAAGGTTAGAGTGATTCAAGAGGAAGTTTTGTATGCAAAATACAACGCAAAGCCGGACACGTCGCTAGTTTAAAAATACAATGCAAATTTCCAAAAAAATACTTTTTTGCTATGTTTGATCACAAAACTGTGTTTAGCGCAATAATTTTATAAATGACATTAACTTTTCAAATATTTTAAGTTAAATTGATTGATATAAAATATTTCCACTAAACCTCTAAGAAGGTTCACCACCGGTCACCTAATTTTGACGTTGATTGTACCCACACCGAGATAAACATAAGCTTTCAACTTAATTAAGTAATACCCAAATTAATTTCAAATTTAGAGTCTTAAATTACATGCTACAGTAATTGTAATGTGAACATTTGGTTATGACGTGTTTGGATTAGTTATAAGCATGGTTTTGTAAAATGAGATAATTGTAGAAGTTTAATATGTTTGTTATCACTACATAGTATAAAACAAAGTAGCTTTCTCTGTCCGTATATCCCTATGTATGCTTAAATATTTAAAACTACGCAATGGATTTTGATGTGTTTTTTTTTTAAATAGATAGAGTGATTCAAGAGGAAAGTTTATACGTATGTATAATAAAACCGTGCAAAGCCGGGGCGGGTCGCTAGTAGTGTATAATTGGATTAGCCCATAAGTTCTCACTTAAAGTGAATTGTAAATTATTAAGAGAATAAATTCTTTAAGCCAACTATGTATATTAATTAAGCGTCTTGGCTAACAAGGACGAATTATTGAATAAAAAAGTGTATTTCTTTGGGTTTGGTGAAGTCAAATTAAGAAACCCTTTATTTTTTACTAGATGAACCCCGCAGCTTTGCCCGCGAAACAGAGTTTTTTTTTCCATTCAAATTTCATAAATTTATTGCACAATTAGAGGCTATTGGGTTAAAATAAAAAATACCTGTTTTTATTCATTCCAAGTTTATTTGTACCGGGCTTAGAGTGAATCGAACCAAGGTATAATTACTTTCCATACAAACATTATCGCCCTATTTCACCCCTCAGAGGTTAATTAAAAAAAAACCTATGTGTTATTCTAGGTCCTAAATATAGTAGTTACGGAGATTACTTAAAACAAACATTCACACAGATTTTCCCATTTATTACAATAGTAAGATAAGATGTCAAAACCGATTATGTCACGAATAAGCCCGAACCTAAAACCTGTGTTTTTGTATATCTCTACAAACAATTTCAAAAACTTTCAAAGCCCGACTAACCGCCGAAAAAACGCAAAATCCTCTCACAAAAAAAAAGTATTATTAATTTGCATATTTCACATTTTTCCGGCAACTTTTTTGTTGCTACTTTTTGTGGTTTTTCTGACTGTGAAAATTGAGAGGAAGGGTTTTAAATGCTCAATTTAGAAGTTTTGCAACTGAAAACATTTACAGTTGGAGTTTTAAAGGTTATGTTGAGCTGGGTATAAAGTAGTTTGGTGAGTGGGTTTGCTTTAAATTTTATAAGTGAAAGTTATAACTTATGATCGGTCTAGTATACGAAGCATTTTATATGTTGTGTATTATTGAGCTACCTTTAAACTGTTTGCAACCGTCTGCAGGTAGCTTCAATTGTAAATACTAGTTGTATTTTTTCTATTCCTTGCTTGTAATTTTCGTTGTTAATAAAGTATTGTTGTGTATAGATTGGTTCAGCAGAGTTTTTCAAGCACCACCGCTATAATTCTGTTAAATAAACTAGTACGTAAACGCAGCTCCGCACGCTTTTTTGTATGGAAACGTTTCAAGGCTGTTTATGCACATTGACATGGGAACTGATTAATGGGATGAACAGTAGTTTTTTTCTTATTTTGGGATTAAAACAACGTCTATTCAAAAATTCAGCCCCATCCATTCTGTAGGTTAAAGACGAACAAAAATCCATACAAACATTTACGTTAACATACAAACCATAACATAACATTTTTGATATTATTTTTTATACATTTAAAACCGAAATTGCTGTAAGTTTTCTAACACATTAATTTATTTTGTCTTTAATTTATTTTTAACTAATAATTAATATGTATATGTAAGTTACAAATAAACTTATTTGATTTGATTATACATTTTTTTATGTAATATCAGCAAGGAAAGGATAAAAAAAATACAAATACAAAAATACAAGGATATTCAAAAAGTTTGGCAGGATTGATTTTTCTCTCTTGATCTGTCGATCGTGTGAATAGGCTTAAAGATGGATCCTCTTGTCTTTGGGTGAGAATCAAACCAGCACTTACCTTCTCCAGCCCCTATGACGGTGTGGATGAGTAGTCCCACGACGCATAGGCAGCGTCGGCCCTCCACACTCATCGCTACCTACAAAAAGAGAAAAACAATGAGAATCTAACATTTCTAGGTATATGTATTATAAAAACTAGATTTAATTCTCAGGGGTTGTCAAAAAGAAATTACTATTTCCAAAATATATTATGGTACAACTAAGGGGAATCCTACGTCCAGTAGTAAAAAAATAAATATGTTGGCAATTCACACAGCACTATCTAGCCCAAAAGTAAGCTACTCAAAGCTTGAGTTATGGTTACTAGATATTACTGATTTATTGAATACAATAAGAATATACATAGATGGATAATTTCTTTTGTTCCGAGGCGGGAATCGCACCCGCAACCTCTTGCGTCGCGAACTCTCGCCCGCTGCGCCACTGAGGTTGTCATAATCATCATCACTACATGGTATAAAACAAAGTCGCTTTCTCTGTCCCTTTAACCCTATGTCCCTTTGTAAGTACTTATGCTTAAATCTTTAAAACCACGCAACGGACTTCGATGCGGTTTTTTTAAATAGAAAGAGTGATTCAAGAAGAAGGTTTATACGTATAATAAAAACGTGCGAAGCCGGGGCGGGTTGCTAGTATTATTATATAATCAATAGATCCCCTACAGGTCGAACTATATAATAATAGTCCAGCAATACATAAATCCCTTTATAACTGACAAAACAACAAGTTTGAACAAGTCTCGAGAACATCCGCTTTGGCAGATTTCTCAGATGCTGCCAATCAACTCAAATCGTGGTAAATATCTCATGGTTTAACTTTTTCAAGGGTTACTACAGTAGAGACTATGTTTACAACAGTGTAAAATCACACCATTTATGACAATTTCACAGTTTCTTGTAAATCATCCCCTGCAGTAAATGCGACTTTATTTAGGCCGTTCAGTTTTTGCTGGCAACACTCCAACCGCACGCGGTCAAAGAGTAGCCAGCTAACAACATCTCGCGTACGTAAACCGTACGTTACACTGGTCATTATGACGTGACATTTGAATAAATAAAATCAAATTAAAAAAATAATGCTGGACAATCCACACAGCACCATCTAGCCCCAAAGTCAGCTACTCAAAGCTTGAGTTATGGGTAGGTAACTACCTCTAGATAACTGATAAATTTAATACATTGTATACATAGATCTTTTTATTATACACTATATGCGCCCGCGGCTTCTCCCGCAAACCAGAATTTTTTTTCTCAGAATAATAATTTAGAAAATCTTCATTGTCATGTTGCAACCAAATTACTTAATTCCTTTTCTTTTTATGACATTGGTCAATCAACAGTTTGTTGTCCATGAATACCAATCCAAATGACCGTAGTAAGTATAAGTAATGCTAGAATCTTTGCAAATGACAGCTTCCATCGACTGACCGCCAAAGTGATCGAATACATAATCAAGAAGTTATCATCATTTCTGTTGACTATGAAATTCATGGTAACACAACGAAGGCTCGCACGTATGAAATATAATTGAGGCCTAGAAATGCAGCGGTCTGCGTCATATACAAATCATTTTTATCTAAATAAATGATGATAATGATTTGTTTTATTGAAATTGAATTTGATATCTAAACAATGACTATGTAATGTAACACATTGCATAGTCAATGAAACTCTAAATAGCACAGCATAAATAATTTCCAATTTAAGCAATTTAATCCCATTTCTAATGAATGATTGCAATTAGCAGAGGCACTGAACTAAACCACAATCGTTATTGAAATTTGATCAGGACTTGTACATTTGCAATACTAATGCCCGTCTGCGGTTTTGTTTGGCTGTTACGGTTATTAATAGGCTACACCATATTCTAGAATAATTTGTAAGGTATTTTAGATTTTTTATGTTTTTAACCTGCAGCATTGTTCGAATGCAGTGCCTTATAAGTGGACTGTCCCATTTATCGGACAATGCGCTCAGGATGGTGTTGGAGCTCGCGCGCCACCTGCGCAACAGTGAAGCGGTTTTTTTCCGCATGCAGGCGTGGAAGCCGTCGGTGCGCGCCTCGGCGAACATGCCAGAGGCGCTGCAGAATCGCGGGAGCTTCAACAACATCCTAAACGCATTGTTGTACTGGACGCGAAGAGGGCTTACTGCTTTTTGAGTATACGTGGTCCAAAGGCTACTCGTGTAGAAGGTTTGACAGTACGATTTAAACAGACTAATTTTGAACTTCGAACCAACATATTGGCTCTCACAGCCAGCGCCCTTCGCTCCCTCTCTATATCCATCTCGTCAATAAGATTCTCCTGAACAATATGGCCTAAATACTTAAAATTAGAGACCCGTTTTAATGGGGTTCCATCTAACATACAAACTGGTACATATTTAATGTTATCACTCCTGTGCGAAATAACCATAAATTCACTTTTTTTTACATTATATTGGAGGTCATGACTCAGAGCATAGGCCTCGCATACCTTAATAAGTTTTCTAAGTGCGCTGATAGATGGCGCCAGCAGCACCATATCGTCAGCATAGCTAATGTTATTTATACAAGTTCCATCAATATAGCAACCGATAGGTAGACTGCTGAGACCATCTATCAGGTTGTTTACATACAAATTAAATAGGTGGAGGGAAGATACCCCCCCCCCCCTGCCTCACTCCACATTCCAGCCCATATGCCTCAGAAAAGGCCCCCGACCATTTTACCTGATTGGATTGATTATTATACCAATATTCAAGAACAGAACATAGTTCCACAGGCAGGCTTGTGACACGTAGCTTTTGCCACAGTATGTCATAGCATACTGTGTCAAAAGCTCGTGACAGGTCTAAAAAACAAGCGAACACCGGCGTCTTCCTATCCACATAGTACCTGACCGTCTGCTTGAGGCTCAGAATAGCAGTCTCTGTGGACAGTGCAGGCCTAAACCCGAATTGTCCATGATGCATTTGCAAGTGCAGGTCCAGGTGTTTAGTCAGAAGCCGGTCCAAAAGCTTTGCCAAGATAGTTGCCAGGGATATTGGTCTGTAGTTACTTTTGTCTGAGATATCTCCAGTTCTATTCTTGACAGTTGGTTCAACAATAGTTTTCATACAGTCGGGTGGTAAGTACGCATGGCTGATACACAGAGAGTAGAACATGGCTAGTACTCCAGGTAAGTGCACTCCAGCATGCCGCAGGTGCTCAATGCCCAGACCATCATGACCCGGTGACTTACCTCACTTAATAATGTTAGTATAATACACTAGTCTTAATTTGTTACGAATTTCCATTTTTATCAAAACAGTTTATCCTTATCACTACATAGTATAAAACAAAGTCGTTTTCTCTGTCCTTATGTCCCTATGTATGCTCAAATCCTTAAAATTACGCAACGGATTTTGATGCGTTTTTTTAATAGATAGCGTGATTCAAGAGGATGGTTTATACGTATAATAAAACAGTGCGAAGCCCGGGCGGGTCGCTATTTTTTTATAAAATGTTTAATAAGTAGCTAAATCAATAATAACAAGTAGATTAAACCCAACCAGTTGAAACCGTGTTACGATTGTTCAAAGCCGTTTCAATTTGAACAGCTATGTTCAAATTTGAAGAATCGCTCAAACTTGAATCGAACTTGTTAAAACTTTCACTAGACAAAGTCGATTGAAAACCTTAAAGTAAAAGTATTTTAAAATTTATTGACATAGTTTGAGAGGTTGGTTATTAAAATAAAAACTTTATTTTGTAATAAATTGGTTGTAATCGGCTTTTTGAAGAAATTAATTAGTTGAGAGCCTTAGGCTTTTGTTTGAGATTAAAATAAAAAAACTTTAAATATTTTGTGCGTAGATGACGCACAAAATATTTAAAGTTTTTTTTTAAGGTATTACAAAATATTTTGATGTGTATCAAGAGTAAGATTAAGCCAAATTTAGAAGAATTCTCCACCCCTACGTCTATATAATACGCATTAATATGAATAACTAAAAAAAAACTAATAAGATCTTGATCGATCGGTAGGTTAATGGAACCACACTAGAAGCTTTCAAATATTAAACGAATCATCAAAATCAGTTCAACCAGTTAAAAGTGATACAAACACAAAAAAAACACAAACGAATTGAGAACCTCCTCCTTTTTTGAAGTCGTTTACAAATGATACAGTCAGCCAAATAAATGAACGACAATAGCATCGATAGTTTTATAAATTCTGTTATTTTGTTTTCACGTATCTTACTTACTATTATAATAAATGGGAAAGTTTGTGTGAATGTTTGTTATAAGTTATCTTTGTAACTACTTAAGTTATTTCAGTGAAATTTAGTATTTAGATAGTTTAGGACCTAGAATAGGACATAGGCAATTAAAATTGTGGAAATTTTAACCTCTGAGGGGGTTAAACAGGGTGGTAAAGTTTGTGTGGAAAATATTTTTTCTTGGTTCGATTCACTCGAAATTTGGTATAAATAAACTATGGCCTGAATAATCAAACATGTATTTTTATTTTTACATAATAACCCCTAGGGGGTTTGCAATAAATTTCTGAAATTTGTACGAAAAAAAAATCTGGTTCGCGGGCGAAGCCGTGGGGCGCATCTAGTAACAAAATAACATAAAGACTTGAATCTTGAATCAAGTCCTGAGTCACCAAGCCACAATACTTGTCAAGGACCCTCACAAAGGGGTTAAGGGGGTACCTAAAGGGGTGAAAGGGGTACAAACCTTTTGTTATAATGATCTGTATTGTTATGAAAGTGCTGAGTTGTTTTGCTGTTTACATTAAAGTATTTTATTGAATGTACCAAGGTATTTTCAGTTCCATTTATAATTATTCTTGATCATGATAAGAGTTAATGGCGATAATCGTAAAAGCTAGAACTTAAATAATTATAAAATACTTCTGCCCACGGCTTTTCATAAGTTTTCTAATATTATGTTTTTTACAGAAACTAGTTCCAAATTTCAACCGATTCTAAATTTCACGCATTAATAAGGAGGACTTCAAAACTTCTGGTCAGAACAGAAAATGGGAAAAAACACGAAGAACAAACTTTCAAATCGTATAAAAGAATCAAAATCGGTCCATCCAGAAAAGTATCTAAAAGTATAATAGTGTTATAAAACTAAATTTTAATATGTCGAATGTATATCTGTTGTGGTGAAAAAGAAAACATCCATAGAACTTAAATATAATTAAACAAATTATTTTATGCCAAAACGTATCTTTTTAATGACCAATGTAGCGCAGTGAGCGAAGATCTAGCTACGACGCGGGGGTTCCGGGTTTGATTTCCGCCTTAAGACAAATTTTTATAAGATCTGCCAATATTTGTTCAGGGGTTCTGGCTGTTTTCTATGTATGTATAGTAAAATATCTATATATATGTCATGTATTTAGTATATCAATCATCTAGTAGTACCTATAACACAAGCTCTGCTTAGCTTGGGACTAGATGATGATGTGTAGATTTGCCATAATTATTTATTTATTTAAATAATAAAGTCAAACACTTTCAATTACGAAAAAGCACGTGCAAAACGCCTATCACAAACTTTTGTGTAATATTATCAATCTAACCGCTAAATAACTGGTACCCTAGCACCAGTTGCCAAAAACAATCCATTAGCCCCTACCATTATACAAAGAGGCAAAACGCAGTCATTAATATACGTAAAGCCGTTCAGAAGTGATTCCAACAAGAATATATCAGGCAGGCAATTATATCTACCACGACGTGGAGGAATGGAATAGCAGAATATATTGAAGTAATGTAAAAATGTTTATGTGCTTTTATACCTGGGCCCGAATTCTACTAAGGAAATCGCTTCACCATTATAATAGTATCGTGTCAAAATGACATTGTTCAACTCCTTTTGGTATTCTACTAGCACTAGCTTTTTGAGGTTCATTCATAGCTTTGACGATTATAACTAACAATTTCACATTCTAATTATGAAAATCTCTTCAAGCGTAAAAAATAGTAGAATACCTAATTCATAAACGTAATTTTTATCCATCTTGATGAATCTACTGAGATCTTTGTTTTGAAATTAATGGAATTCGGCCCCTGGATTTAAGATTTAAGACTTTTGTTAGTGACATAAATACATGCATAGGTACATCATCATCATCATCAACCTATATTAGTCCACTGCTCGAAATAGACCTCCCCTAATGAGTAACATAGCGCGCTGTCTTCAGTTTTCCGCATCCGCCAGCAGTCTTTCGCAGATCGTCATCCCACCTGGCCGGAGGACGTTCGACAATACGTTTGCCAAGTCGCGATCTCCACTCAAGAACACGTTTAGCCCAACGGTTGTCGGTTCTTAGATATGGCCGGCCCACTTGGAAGTGAGCCGGCATTATGTAGTGGTCTACATGGGTAGATATTGTACAAAAATCTGATTACTGGAAGTCATCATCTCGTATCTAAGCAATAATATGAATAACACAGCAGCGTCTCGCGGTTTCACACGCGTAATTCTCGTTCCCGTGGGAATTCCGAGACAAAAAGCCTGTGTGTTATTCCAGACTATAATCTATCTCTGTGCCAAATTTCATCCAGATCTGTTCAGTAGTTTTTGCGTGAAAGATTAACAAACATCCATCCATCCATACTTACAGACTTTCGCGTTTATAATATTAGTAGGAAATTAGTGCTAAATACAAGGTATCGTTATACGTGTGTATTAGACCCCGAGGTGATCAACCTCTGATATACGATTACTTACTTGAATTTGAAGTTCTTTTTTTGACCTTGTATGTTAGATCTTTTATTCTATTTGTGTTCTTTTAGGCGTGCGCTTATTTGCACTATTTAAACTTTATTAAATATATTGGTTTTTGATTGATTTTTCAAAATGGCACGACTTAGGTTCCTATATCACTATCACCTAGGTTCGATCACTGGTCATTTTAACAGTCTCAAGTGTAAATAAAATCTACAAAAAGTATAAAAATAAAAAAAAACGAGATGTGAGCAAAAAGACGTGTCAATTTTTGAGATGTGAGTGATTTTAAATTTCTGTGGATTTACCGCAGAGGGCGTAAGCATCGCTAAATGTCCAGTGATTTGATTGGCGTAACACGGGGTTATTGAAACGTAGCGCGCGAAATTGGAAAAAAAAATATTGCTTTTCAATCCGAGCCAGATCCCTCATTATTTTACTTTGTTATCTACAGTCTACTGTCACAAATATCACGAAGGTAATGAATAAAATAAAACTAAAAAAAGACGTTCAGTTTCGGTAGGAAACAATGATAACGACCTCTAATACCTTTGACAACTAATAATCAGTTCTTACTGTTCCCACTATGTCACAAATCTGATTTCAATTCTGTACGGTAAATTGAATAATGCCTGTTTAATTGGCAATAATAATCATTTCTCTGTAACCTCATGTCATGATAATTGACAAGTAAAGCCTGTCACAGCCCCTAGAGTTATTAAACTCTAGATGTATTAAACTTTATTAACAACGAAAATTACAAGCAAAGGAATAGAAAAATTAGAACTAGTATTTACAATTGAAACCATTGAGCTAACTGCAGACGGTTGCAAACAGTCTAAAGGTAGCTCAATTGATCCATGTCAATACCAGTCGGAAGCGTCCCCAAGACACTGGCTGCATTACCACGCTGTATGGCAATGCTGATGCGCTGAGCCAGATATTCACCAGCTCTCGGGTCACGCGTCGCATCGACCAGACGCTCAGATATTTTTTTAAAAACCCGGAGAGCCTCGGTACCCCACGGAAAAAACTCTAGATTGTGTTTTCCGTTATTGATTCTACTTCCTAATCATTATTTACTCATCATAATATTATATTCACACATCACGCTGGTATCTTTTTGTTAGATTTTGGTTTCTTGTTACTCAGAAAGGTTTATGCTAATAAGCATTACGGACATTAGCAGAATTGACCAAGAATAAAATTGAATTGACTCTAAATTGTAAATGATGTACATAAAAGAGGAAATGGATTCTTATGTCCGGAAAAATGATAAATCTGGAAGTATTGATATGGCGTTTATTAAGACGTAAAAGTACTTAATACTATTCACTCATTACAAACAAACTAATCAATTTACTTCCCATATTTTGTTTTGAGAATGCAGAAAATGAGAAGCAAATACTCACAAATTGACTTCCCAGTGTAAAAGCACCTTAAAGCATGACATTCATCAAACAAACCTGTAATTTCCCGCGAAGTAATAACATTAGGGAAGTTGCAGATTGCAGGCGATCATTAGCGAACATTTCCTAATTGGACTCGAAAGTTCGCGCTTCAATGGTTCGGTTTGTGATTAATGGCGTCTTTGATACTGGTTCTTTCTGGTTTGATGCGGCGAATGACGGTTATAACCGCCTTTGAAAATGGTAAATGAGCGGTTTCTTAGACTATGCATCAGAATATAGGCACCTACCTAACCACCTAACGTAAATAAATAAGAAGATGGCCGTGGCAATCGCATCGGAGAAATCGACCCATTCAACTCGTTCTGTTGATATCATAGACAATCCTGATACTCTCGTAGACCCGTCCAACTCATCCTGTTGATGTCATAAGACTCTGGTAGTATGCTAGACCCATCCAACTCGTCCTGTTGATGACATAGACAATCTCCTGGTAGGCCCGTTTTACTCGTCCTTTTGATGTCATAAGACTTTCTGGTAGTATGCTTAACCCGTCCGACTCGTTCTGTTCATGTCATAGACTATCTATCTGGTAGTCTCGTAGCCCCATCATACTCATCCTGTTGATTATCTGGTAATATGTTAAATCCGTCTAAATTGTCCTGTTGATGTCATAAGTTATCAGAGGAAATCATTCTTTCTCAATAGCCAACAATGATAAAATATTAGCAAAAGTTCTATGTTCTGTTCTTTAATGTTCTTTTTATCTGTATCTAATCTCGTTCTTCAAAAACAGCTGAATAATCGAATCCACTTTCAAGCAGCATCGAAATGTATTTTTCGCAGAGAAATGACAAACAAAATCGCTTTCGTATCCATGACTCAGCATAAAAAACGTGTTTATGCGAAACATGTACCAATGTCTGTTGGAGGTACTCCGTAAAAAGTGAAAGATAAATTGTTGCTAAAATAAAAAAATGTTGAAAAATTCAGACAACAAGCTAGACCCAAGCTAAGCAGAGCTTACGATTATGAATATTTACCAGATGACTTGATTTAAGTACTTAATCAATTATAATTAATAACTAGATATTTTTAATCATACAGAGAAAATACCCTGAAACCCGAAAAATATATTTTCAGATTCGTTTATCCCATGGAATAGAATCCGCAACCTCAGGCGGACCTTCGCCTGCCGCGCCACATCAGTTATATTGTCATTATGTGTGAAATTAAAGAATCAATAATTTGTATCAGCATTGCCATACAGCGTGGTAATGCAGCCAGTGTCTTGCAGACGCTTCCGACTGGTATTGACATGGATCAATTGAGCTACCCTAAGGCTGTTTGAAACCGTCTGCAGTTAGCTCAATGGTTTCAATTGTAAATACGAGTTGTAATTTTTCTATCCCTTGCTTGTAATTTTCGTTAATAATTTATATGTGGTATCATACAAAAATATCGATATCAATTATCAGAGTACGCCTCTGGTTGAGTTTTTATCGCGATTCAAACTCGGTGAAAAGATAGCCATTACGCGCAATTAATCTCTCGGCCATTGTTGCGGGAAAAATGCGAGTTCGTTTAAAATACGGGCTCGTTTAAATGCGGGTTTGGACAGTCAGAATCAACGGTGGCTAATGGAATTCAAAGTGCCAATTTCAGCCCGCGTGAAACAAAAGACAACTAGGAAATTCCTTTTGTTTTTCTTTTTAGGTGTCGGTTTTTATCAAAGCGGTACCCGTATGTCAAAATTATTTTTTCTATTAATATTAGTGTTAGTTAGGTATAGTAGTGTTATGAATTATGTTCGAACTGTCTGCTTCTAAATTATGTATCATTTAATGGAGGAAACTTAGCTGGTTTAGGAATTATTTAAGTATGTTTACGTTTAGTTAACTAAAATAAAATTAAATTATTATATTACTTAAATATAAAAATAAAATAAAATAATAAATGCGAAAGTTTATATTGATATTTCTTCCTCTTTCACAAATTAAATAAACAACATACTCAATGGATGGAGCGATCGATCATTTTGAATAAACGTTTTTCTAGACCTGATATCACATAGACTACATTTCATCCCTTAACTCAGTTTCCAAGGTACCTATAGTCATACCGTTGAGGTGTTTTTATACAGAAAAACTTTTGCGAAGCCGCTGGCAGATACTAGTTTTATATGTATAATTTCACCATACTATCATCACTACATGGTATAAAACAAAGTCGCTTTTTCTGTCCCTATGTCCCTATATCCCCCTAAATCTTTAAAACTACGCAACGGATTTTGATGCATTTTTTTAATAGATAGAGTGATTTAAGAAGAAGGTTTATACGTATAATACAAACGTGTGAAGCCGGGGCGAGTCGCAAAAACAAAGTCGATTCCCACTGTCTATCCTGTATGCTATTTAAAACCCTAAACTTTAAAACTTTTAATGCGGTTAATTTTAAATAGATTGATTCAAGAAAAAGGTTATTTGGATGTAACCGTGCGGAGCCGGGACGGGTCGCTTGTTTCCTATAAAACTTTTTTTTGATAGTATTATTATATAAGTTTAAAAGTCTGCTCCAAGTCATAACGCTTAAATTTCTATCTCTAAGTTTTTTACATTTGTTGCTGATTGTACAAAATGGAAATAAAAACCCACCTCGGTTATTGTTATGTAATTGAAAGGTGTAATGGAGATAAACTCAATGGAATTGCTAATCGAATGTTTATTGATAAACGAGCTTTGCTCTATTAAGGCCAGGTTATTTCAGCGTTGCAGGTTTCATACGCTAATCCGCGCAGGCGTTGCCTATTTACTTTCTAGAATTATTTGTTTTCATAAATACAATAGATAAAGAAAAACCAACCATTGAATTTATTAAACTTCGCCTACTACATATGTATTTCATGACATGTATTGGAAAATAAAAGATACACTTAAAATAAAACCACAAAACGAACCAAAACTATAGTTTTTTCGTAATTTTATCATCAGATGAAAAATGTAAACAATGTCATAAATATCGTGTTACCTTGGGGAAATTATGAATTTTCATCCAACATAATGTATGTCAGATCAAAACAAAGGATATTTTAATGTTCAAAGTTGAATTGAAAATTGGGGAATATCGAATATTCTGGTCCGTAATATAAAATTTGCGGACATTCGGCAAGTAATTTATTTTTTATTTTATTGTTGAGAGAGAAGATTTTATTATGTAATAGTTTCATGATTGATCTAATAATGTTTATTTATGGATCCGAATCACACATGGCTGTTAAGACAATAATTTTTTTAATTTTAAACCCGGAAAGTTATGCTTAGCTGTAAATGTAAATAGAGTATTAGAATAAATAATAGATAGATAATAGATGTAATAGTAATAGATTACTTCAAAGTATCCAAACGGCTAAAGCGATTTTGAAAAATGTTTTTGAAAAGTCTAGGACTCTCAAATTTTGCTCTAAAAGGAAAAAGCGTAGACCAAGTTTATTTTTTTAAGTTCTCTATTAATTACGCGTTAAATCAGTTTAAATAGCTACAAGATAAGCAATAGTAATCTTTTCGTATTTGTGGGTAAGTACGCAATAAAAGAAAATTACAAGGTGAGATAAAAACCTATAAAGCTACTTAACTGTGACGTCACAACCAGATTACAAAGTCATTTCGTCACGGAACGGGATATTGCCGTTTATGTGTTTACCTAATTTGTATTTTGGAGGGAATTTTATTTGGAGCTTGTGATGGCGTTTCAAATTTTCATTAATTGTGAAATTGCATGGTTTCCTTATTTAACTTACTTGTTACTTTGGGGTTCAACTTCTTGATTATGGCTCTGCGTCTGTACTTTAGGGTTGGTATAGTAGGATTGAGTGCCTTCCTGTTTCTTATCTTTACGAAATCTTCTTATCTGGAGCAAATGTAGTAAATTAGGGGTTTCCCCTAGAAAGTTCCACCTTAAGGAAGCAAACTGTATACCCAATTTAAGAAAAGTCCAGAATAACCCTTTTTTCTTTTTCAATATTTTTTCTTATTTTAATTTACCCTATTGAGTTAATTCATTCAAAGAGAAAAACATGGAGTGCAAAACGAATTGAAAAACTTTCTTTAACGTCACTATTGACATTTAAAATGTTTGTTTTAAAATCATCATAATGTCAATATACTCCATCAGCATTGCCATACAGCGTGGTAATGCAGCCAGTGTCTTGGGGACGCTTCCGACTGGTATTGACATGGATCAATTGAGCTACCTTTAGACTGTTTGCAACCGTCTGCAGTTAGCTCAATGGTTTCAATTGTAAATACTAGTTGTAATTTTTCTATTTCTGTGCTTGTAATTTTCGTTGTTAATAAAGATATATACTCCAAAAAACAATTTAATTGAAGTAAATTTTAACATAGTTTTATAGCAACTGCTTTAAAAGGTCGCAAAACCTCTTCTGATATCATCATCATCATCATCATCATCAACCTATATTAGTCCACTGCTGGACATAGGCCTCCCCCAATGAGCGCCATAGCGCCCTGTCTTCAGCTTGACGCATCCAGCATCTGCCAGCAGTCTTTCGCAGATCGTCATCCCACCTGGCCGGAGGGCGTCCTACGCTACGTTTACCGAGTCGCGGTCTCCACTCAAGAACACGTTTACCCCAACGGTTGTCGGTTCTTCTGATATGATAGAATGTATTACCCCGGTATTGTTTAAAGCTGGAGTATACTCCAGCTTTAAACAATACCGGGGCTTATGCTTAACAATACCGGGGTCGATGATACATGATCTCTGTGCCAACCACCCCGGTAAGCGACTGGGTCGGCACTACCGGGCTCGTTGAAACAAATTTTGAAAACGACCTCGGTGCCGGGGGCCGACCGGGGTCGCTGGGAGCGACTCTATAAAAATCCAGCTATGTTTCAAATTCCCACGCGACTAGTCAGTAGTTTAAAAACGGCGCGACGCGGCGGCGGGGGCGGCGTTGTGGCGGCAGGGGTACTACGAAGTTGTAGCTGGCTACGCCATTGTTGCTACGAGTTTGCTACGCCGTAGCAATTTAGAACGCTACGGTCGAAAGTATGTAAGCAAAACCGATTTTCGAGCTAATTCTAAACAAATGTTTCTCGCGATCTTCAAATGTTTAACGCGAATTAAATCTCATAGATCTAGGGCTTAATTCACTACTAGCAGCGCCTCGGGGTTTCACCCGCGGTAATTCCTGTTCCCGTGGGGATTCCGGGATAAAATATAACCTACGTGTTATTCCAGACTATAATCTATCTCTGTTCAAAATTTCATCAATATCCGTTAAGTAGTTTTTGCGTGAAAGAGTAACAAACATCCATCCATCCATACTTACAAACTTTCGCGTTTATAATAATTAGTAGGATGGAAAATCCAAACGTATTACACAGATGCGACAAGACAGCGGCGTGGAATGGACAAAACCGTATTTTACGTACACATTATGACGTCACACGGTTTGATCGAGGAATCTCCTATGTCATAGTGAATCACTCCCTGAAGTTTTACGAACATACATAATGTCCCACGGTGACAATCGCATAATTATGACCTCAATAGCTCAGCGGGCGAAAATACGGCTGCGAAGCAGGAAGTTGCGGTTTCCCGATTCGTGACAAATGTTCGTACGATCTGAAGATATTTATTCAGGTGTTCGGGATGTTTTCTATATATCCTTACTACTATAAACGCGATAGTATCACTACATAGTATAAAACAAAGTCGCTTTTTCTGTCCCTATGTCCCTTTGACTGCTTAAATCTTTAAAACTACGCAACGGATTTTGATGCGGTTTTTTTAATAGATAGAGTGATTCAAGAGGAAGGATTATACGTATAATAAAACCGTGCGAAGCCAGGCGGGTCGCTAGTGTATAGATAAAGTATGGATGTATGGATTGGATGTTCCTCTTCTTTCCTCGCGCAAATACTATTAAACGGATACGGCTAAAACTTTGAATAGACGTAGTTTTAGCCCTGGAATAACACATAGGCTACTTTTTATTCCATAAATGCATTTGTATGGGCTGATAAGATAAGATAATTCTTTATTTGTATTACAACATTGAAAATAAACTAAAATAAACTTAAGACTTTTCCATATGAAAAACACGTGCAAAGCCGGGCAGATATTAGTAACTAGCTGGTGCCCGCGACTTCGTCTGCGCATGATTAGTATTTCGAGTACTCGCGATTTTACTTGCGTATTTCCCTTTCCCGTGGGATTTTCGAGGTAAAATAAAGCCTATTTCTTATTCCAGCTTATAATCTATCTCTGTGCCATTTCACCCAGATCAGTTCAGCAGTTTTTGCGTGAAAGAGTAACAAACATCCATCCATCTATCCATACATACTTACAAACTTTCGCGTTTATCAGTTCAATTCAGTTTGGTTCCCCTGGGCTATACGGGTTTTCAAAAATTTCTCACACCATCTGAACGACGCGGGCGTCGTTCTGATGCTGTGAGAATTTTGAAAACCCGTATAGCCCAGGGGAACCAAACTGAATTCCGGGATAAAATGTATCCCATGTCCAATCGTCCCGAGTTCCATTTGAATTCATTCACTTCCGTCGTGATGCGTGGTTAAATAATTTTTCTTTCACCCGCTCTCCCAGGGGAACCTTACCGAATTCGGGGATAAAAAGTATCCCATGTTCTTCCTTGTACTATGAACTCAAATCGTCCCGAGTTTCATTCCAATTCATTCAGCAGTTTCGGCGTGATGCGCGGTAAAGTAATTTTACTTTCATACCCTCTCCCATGGGAACCTTACTGAATTCCGGGATAAAAAGTATCCTATGTCCTTCCTCGTAGTATGACCTATAATCATGCCGAGTTTCATTTAAATCCATCAAGTAGTTTCGGCGTGATGCGCGTTTACGATACAGACAGACAGACAGACAGACAGACAGACAGACAGACAGACAGACATGAATGAAAAAAATTACAGTTTTGACTTGAGTATCGATAATAGAGTGCCCTCCAAAAAAAATTTTCAAAATATCTTCAATGTACAGAATTGGACCTGTTACAGTTTTATTATAAGTATAGATAAACATATAATGTATTTATGTAGTATCACGTCCAGCATAATTTATTATTTAATGTAAGAAAACCAAAATGCTCTATTACCCATAAAACATATTCTACTTAGCTTGGGGCTAGGTGTTGCTATAAGAATATTCCAGCTATTATTTATTTTATTATTGGAATCTTTAACGAATTTCGTCTTCGAGGTTTTTCCACCAAACAAAGAGGTTGACGGCAAACGTAGTGTAGGACGCCGTCCGGCCAGATGGGATGACGATCTGCGAAGCACTGCTGTCAGATGCTGGATGCGGCAAGCTGAAGACAGGGCGCTATAGCGCTCATTAGGGGAGGCTATGTCCAGCTGTGGACTAATATAGGCTGATAATGATGATGATGATGAAAGAGGTTGAGAAATAATTTAAGAACTTCTTGAACAGATACGCAAGCATGTTTGACCTAGTAAAACGAGTAGAAGCCAATAAAAAAGTTCAACCTATCCAGTCGTAATAAACCTTTTCAGGTTTTTTATGTTCGGTAATAAAATTGGAACAAATGTGTCGGCATGGATACTCGACCAAATGTAACAAACAAACATTTTTCTTATTACATACATAAATTATGTGTGCCTTGTTGTGTATAAATTCTATGTAAATATCTTCTGTCTTGTCTATTCTCTATTGTTTTAAGGTGGTTCGTTTTGCGAGTAGCGATATATATATATTTTTTTTTGAGATTAACCGTTCCATTTTGAATAGGTACTAATAATAGTTCTAATATATTCAAATATGAATATTTTTTTGAGATCAACTGTTTCAATTTGTGAATACTATGTAGTTCAAATTTGTTTCTATTTTTTGTGCGAAAGACTGATGGAGGCTGGATGGGACAAGCTAATGACACGGTGCTATGGTGCACATTAGGGGAGGCTTAAGTCCAACGGTGGACTATAATACTATTATTTAATTGGATAATGAAGATTTTTTGTGATAAAAGTTTAATATAATCATTATATATACACAAATTTGCGAATTTTCTTGTGACAATACAGGATTTTTTTTTTCAAGTAGGTACTACGTTTTTAAATATGTTTCGCATTATAAAAGAAATATCTACAACCTGACCTCTTTTCGGTCGAGTCGGTTTATCCTGTCATTGGATTATGAGATAAAGGGATTACAAAGTGTACCTATTAGTTATAATATTTTTCACTTGAGAAACAAACAAAAGTAAATTAACAAAGACAAAATACAAATTAATAAAAATAAATAAAAAAATAATTCCGGACAGTCCACACAGCATCATCTAGCCCCAAGCTAAGCATAGCTTGTGTTATGGGTACTAGATGACTGATATACTTAATTAACTCTAGAATACAATTGAAACAACTATGTTAAATGCTGACTGTTACAAGCAATGTAGAGGTAGCTCAACTGATCCATATCAATACCAGTCTGTGCGTCCCCAAGACACTGGCTGCATTACCTCGCTGTATGAGAATGCTGATGCGCTGCGCCAGATAAATCAGTAAATCAATATATTTTTTCTTTAGGCTTACAAAATAAGCACTTAGACAAGTCAAATTTAAACTATACTACTATATAGGTACAAAATAAACTAAGAAATAGAGCGATAATTGATTTCCCATTCGCATCAATTATTGTCCACTAGTGGAAGAATTTATTTCTTTTAGCCTTACAAAAAAAGCACTGACAATTCAAATTTGACACTATAGGTGCATAAATAATCATCAAAATTATCTAAGAAATAACGTTGTTTGTTTTCGTTGTTTGATTGATTTCTTCTTCGCTTCAATTATTGTCCACAAGTGGAAGAATTTATTTCTTTTAGCCTTACAAAAAAAGCACTGACAATTCAAATTTGACACTATAGGTACATAACTCATTATAAAATAATATAAGAAATAAGTTATAATTGATTTATCTTTGCTTCAATCTTTTGTCCACTCACAAACTAGGGTCACTAATATTCTACCAAGCACCAGTTTCCCAAAGTGAAGCATATTGAAAACAAAACAATCACCCACATTCACTAATAACAAGTCTCGGCAGAAGAGCGATCGTAAAATTTTACGTGTCTGCGTACCAAATGAACAACGTCTCTGTGACGCCCAGACAGACTTTATCTGCCTTCATTTTATATACATACTAGATGCGCCCCGCGGTTTCACCCGCGAACCAGAGTTTTCTTTCTTAAAAATTTTAGAAATTTATTGCACACCCCCTAGGGGTTTTTATGTAAAAATAAAAAATACAAGTTTTATTATTCAGTCCATAGTGTATTTATACCGAGTTTTGATTGAATCGAACCAAGGAAAATTTATTTTCCATACAAACTTTACCCCCCTATTCAACACCCTCAGAGGTTAAAATAGTCCTATTCTAGGTCCTAAACTATGTACATACCCAATTCCATTTAAATAACTTAAGTAGTTACAAAGATTACTTATAACAAACATTCACACAGACTTTCCCATTTATTATAATAGTTGTGTATAAGATACATGTATATTTTGTTGTAATTATATTCTTGTATATTATTCGCGCGGCTTCTCACTCGTTGTTAATATGGAAACCTTTCAAGGATCATTTCATGAGAACTGATTTATGGAATGAAAAATAGACTATGTGTTATTCCAGGGTGAGAAATATAATGTCGTTTCAAATATTTCAGTCCGATCTGTTAAGCAGTTTTTGTGTGAAAGAGGAAAAAACACCCATTCACTCAAACTTTCATATTTATAATATTAGTGAGGATTATGGACAATCCACATATCATCATCTGGTACCAAGCTAAGCAGAGCTTGTGCTATGAGTCCTAGAATGACTGATGTACCTACTTAATACGACAATCTTATATCTATAAGAAAACAATTTGATAGACTTTCAAGTCAAAATTGTTGAACATGCGTTTCCCAATCAAGAAGATAAATATTCATCACGCTTTACAGCCAGATAAACGCTCATATTAAAGTAAGATGATTAAGATAAAATAATAATGATATATTAATAATAAAAACTAACAACTTAGATTAAGACGCAAACAACACCTAAAGTGGCGGCCCACTAATTTTTTCATATAATTCCGTTAAAAATAGTAATTTTCAAAATTCACTCGTACAGTTTGTTAAATAAGATTAAGATTTTTTTAAAGCATCTGTAGTAGTTTTATTTTGTCTATTCTAAGAGGAGATGCGCCTTAACATTCTTACTGTAGCTACATAGAAAACCCATGGCACCCATCTGTAGACGGGAATCGAACCAACAGCCTGCTGCATCGTAAACGATCCTTCGCTCACTGCGCCACAGCCGCCTACGTCGAGATTTTAGGGTCTGGTTTCTTCAAACAAAAACTACTTCTACTTCAAAGCAAAAAAATCATTTTATTTCTTTTGTAGTCGGAAATTTAATTATTAATCCCACCAGCCGTAATAATATGGCAATTTTCAGTAACAGGTGGTGCAAAAGTTTAAATCATACCCCAAAAGTTACGATATTTTTAACGAGAAAATTGTTAATCTTGTTAAGGGTTGAATTAAAAAATATGTTGAAAGGTTGAGTTTAAATGTTCGGTAAGCTTTTTTGCATATCGAGAATGGTCCATTGAGATGTGAATAATTACCATTTTTTATTAAAAAACGAATAATTTGCTTTATAAAATTATTTTTAATGATTTAATTTCAATGTAATTAAACTAACTTCAAAAGTGTAGATTTTCTATTTGGCCGTACGCATTTTTAAACTTTTACGAGGCAAAACAGAAATACTTTATTTTGTATGTATGAATTAAATAATTTATCTCAAATCAAAATAATAATCAAGCCAATCATTTAAAGTTTACTAAGAAGTTAATAATACAACAAAGAGGAACAAAAATCTATCTACCAAGTTCCTACTTTTATCCAACTTTTCTGAGGAACGGAATTTGAAGCTAGAAACTTGAAACCAATTTTAAAGATCTTGATTATAAATTAATACATATGGCATTCAAAGGTAATAAAAAAAATAACTTATTTTTTATGGAAGTATGTAAGGTTTATGTGAATGTTATTATTCCACGCGGACGAAGTCACGGGCACATCTAGTTTAAATATAAATTAATTCTGACGCAGAGAAAAACTCTGATATAATTATTGTTGAGTAAAATAAATGTATTGAAATGAATATTGTTATTATAATTGAAGAACTCAAACTCTCGATATAAGTTCGAATTTTGATCATATTGTAGATATCGCATCATTTTATTTGTGTACCTAGTTATTTGAAATTGGAATTCCATAGAACAAAGGAGCAAAGACGTTCGAATTACAAGTTTTGATTGCAGTATCATAAAACTAATAATCTGCACAGAATTTTAGGATCTATACCGAGATTCAAAAACATAGATATTTTATTAAACAAATGAGATAACTAAAGGAATATTGGTGGAACATAATTTGAGGACACTAATCATCAGAGATTGACTTGATATAATTTTTTTTTATACCACCAAGGTGGCAAACAAGCATGCGGCCCGCCTGATGGAAAACGGTTACCGCAGCCTATGGACGAATTATAGAGGTATATATACATTCAGTCAAAAAAGTATCGGGAATGGATGATTTGTTTATGGTTCCAAATTCAAATTTTTGTTTTTTTTGTTGTTGTTAGGTTGGCACAACTGTTTGCCATTTTGGCGCGAAGTTTGAGTTTCATCTGTTATTTATATTAAATACAGTGCTGTTTTTAGTTACATCATATCTAGTGTGTATTGCGAATTTCACAATGGACAAAAACATCGAACAAAGAGTTTGTCTTAAGTTTTGCATCGCCAATGGAATTTCGTGTTCGGAGTCACTGAAAATGTTACAGAAGGCTTTCGGTGAATCGACTTTACCAAAAACACGTGCTTATGAGTGGTACAAAGCGTTCAAAAGCGGTCGAGATGTGATGGAAGATTTGCCTCGCTCTGGTAGGCCATCAACGTCTGCAATTGAAGTTAACATCGCAAAAGTGAAGGAAACAGTGACTGAAAATCCTCATTCAACTTTGCGAGAGATAGCCGCCGAACCTTCTGTATCTCACGAGTCGATCCGTACCATTTTAAATAATCACTTGGGTATGAAACATGTTGCCGCTCGACTAGTCCCAAAAGACCTGAATTTTCTCCAAAAACTCAATCGCATGAGAGTCGCTGAGGACATGCTAGAACGAGTCAATTCCGACCCAACATTCATGAAACGCATTATTACTGGTGACGAGACGTGGGTTTATGAGTTTGACATGCAAACTAGTCAACAAGCTTCGGAGTGGCGCCTTCCAACTGAACCGAAACCGAAAAAACCACGCCAAAGTCGATCAAAAGTCGAAGTCATGTTGACTGTTTTCTTTGACTCTCGCGGTGTTGTGCACTCGGAATTCTTGCCGGAAGGTCAAACGGTAAATAAAGAATATTATTTGAGCGTTATGCGGCGTTTAAGAGAGCAAATTCGACGAAAAAGGCCAGATTTGTGGAAAGAAAATTCTTGGATTTTGCACCACGATAATGCGCCTTCGCACAAGGCCATCATTGTGACCGAATTTTTGACCAAACACTCAACAAATACCATCGAGCAACCACCATATTCACCAGATATGGCTCCGGCCGACTTCTTTCTTTTTCCTAAACTCAAATTACCACTTAGTGGCACCCGTTTTCAATCGGTACAAGACATAAAGGAGAATTCGCGGCGAGAACTGAACTCAATTCCGGAAACAGCGTTTAAAAAATGTTTTGATGATTAGATAATTCGTTGGCGCAAGTGTATCGTTTCTGAAGGAGCATACTTTGAAGGTGATAAAATAAATTTGGATGAATAACAAACATTTTGTGTATTATTGATCTTTTCCCGGTACTTTCTTGACAGAGTAGTATGTATTATTATACTTACTGTGGGTCGAATGAGTGCGGGATAAAAGAGTATAATATTAAAGAGTGCGATTAAATGAGTCTTGGATTTATGACTGCGGGATAAATTAGTATGTTATTAATGTGTGTGGTATGAATTACTATGGGATAAATTAGATAAAGATTTGGCTTAAGATGTAGCACGTTTTCCCATAGGGAATTTATTATTATACTTACTGTGGGTCGAATGAGTGCGGGATAAAAGAGTATAATATTAAAGAGTGCGATTAAATGAGTCTTGGATTTATGACTGCGGGATAAATTAGTATGTAATTAATGTGTGTGGTATGAATTACTATGGGATAAATTAGATAAAGATTTGGCTTAAGATGTAGCACGTTTTCCCACTTACATTACATTGCTGTATATCAAATGAGCTAAAGTACTTGTTTTTGTCCTCTAGTGACATTACTGTTACATCTGAACCTGTGTCCAGCTCAAAATTTAGAGTTGAACCCTTCACTTTAATTTGTATGTAGTGGGGGGGTACCCTACTCACACTGACACTGTAAGTTTTGCAGTCTTCATCCAATAATTTTTTAACATCGCTTTCTGCATCACTTGTTTCCCTTTGGTCCTCTGTCACAGTTTGTTGAGCCTCCAAGATCTTAATGTTTTGATTCTTCGTGCACATCCTAAAGATATGTCCTTGTTTTCCACACTCACTGCAGTACTTTTTGGCTAAGGTACAATCTTTTTTTAAGTGATTGTTCTTACCACAGCAGTGACATTTTGCTTTTACTGTTCGTCCAATATCAATGCATTTTTCCAGGAGCAAATCTGCCTCTGCCTTCATCAGTTCATATCTTATTAACTTTGAATACCATCCATAAACCATCCATAAATTTTTCTTTGATTTGGTCTTCTTGGTCTTTGAACCTGGAAGCCAGTTTCCTGAGTTCCAGGACATAATCTTGAATGCTTTCATTTGGCCCTTGGTTCCTTTTCCTAAATTCCACTCTTTCCAGTGTGGTGGAAAGTGGCTTATCATATTTAGTCGCCAACTTAGCACACAATTCTTTAAATGGCAGGTTTACTGGTTTATCTGGTGAACACAGGCATGTTAGACATTCAAATACCTTGGGCGATAGTCTTGTAATCAAAAGAGGAGTCTGTTTTTCATCTGCTATATCATTGATTATGATGAAGCATTCCAATTGTTGTAGGAAAACTTGCCACCGGTCGCCATCAAATGGTTTTATGTCACCACAAATAGACATTTTTAGTGCCGCCGCTGTTGATACTGTTTTGGTTTTGTAAAAGTCACTCAACAATTTACGTAACGTGTCTATGCTTGCATCTTGAGAATATTGAATATTTTCCTTTTCCAATATTTGTTTCAACTGTGGTTTAGTGCATTTATAGATGTAGGACCTCTTTCCGGTCTTTAACAATTCGACAATTTCAATATCTTTTACTGATTCATCCGGCTCTGTCCCCGACATGAATAGATAGTAGACAATTTGTTGTAATGTGATCGAGGAGAAATGTTTTAACAATTACAACACAATGCGGCCGAAAAATACGAAAATGAAAGGGATGCGTTGCTTGATTTCCATTTGCTTGACAAGTTTGAGTTTGACAGTCAAATACAATGCGTCGCAGCGTGGTTTGATGGAGGGTTTGATGCTTGATGCTTGATTGCAAATTCCAACCTTCTTCGAGATTTTATTTCAACTATTATTTAGGTAAAGTTGTTAATTTTCCAACAATATTTGTTAATTAATTTGCACTAGGTTCTGTCACTGATCGTCGCCAATTGTTATGTCTTGAGAAAAGCCAATAATTGATTAATATGGATTTATTATAACAAGAGCACGCACTCACAATTTGGAAGTTGGTTGGAAAGAGAGCGAGACATCGGAGCGACAGAGTCAGCTAACCGTTAGGTGTGTTCTGTACCGAGCTCGGATACCACAAATACTTTTATAGACAAAAAAAATTCCAAACACTCATTATAAAATATAGGGTCTGGTGCAATTAATGGAAAAAAAACTTTCTATTAGTAAAAACTATAGTTATTTCTTTTTAAATCTTTTTCCTTAGCATTGGAATAAATGGCGGTGTGTGGATTGTCAAGAATTTGTTTATTATTAATCATTTTAAACTTCATTGAATGCAACAAACAAACAAAAACAACGTATTTTCTATATTTACAGTACAGTCAAACAATAATAAGCAACAAAATAACCCCACCACAGAACAGCTGTTTCACACGTATTTATCAATTCTCGCAGAAAATGATATAATGAAAGCACAGACGCGACTTTGAAGTAGAGACGGGAGAAATATATCGGAATTCCGATGTTTACTTCGACTGAAAAATTCGGAGTAATCATTAAATTTCAAGATTATTATTTGCAACAAAAGGTAACATATTACAGCGTGTAAACAGACAACTATCGAAAACGAAGGGGGATGGCGAAGCACCTTTAAACTTAAACAAAACAAAAATCCGCAGGCCGAAAAAAAAATTGTAGCCGAAGATAAACATGTTTAAAGATTTTCAATTATTTTGTTTGCAAGCAATGTACGCGTCCACTTCGATACCTACGCCGCCGCCGCGCCGACGTGAGTCGCGCGCGACGCATCACTCACTACATAACATAAGTACATCACTACATAGTATAAAACAAAGTCGCTTTTTCTGTCCCTATGTCCCTATATCATTATGTCCCTTTGACTGCTTCATCATCATCATCATCATCAACCTATATTGCTGGACATAGGCCTCCCCCAATGAGCGCCATAGCGCCCTGTCTTCAGCTTGACGCATCCAGCATCTGCCAGCAGTCTTTCGCAGATCGTCATCCCACCTGGCCGGAGGGCGTCCTACGCTACGTTTACCGAGTCGCGGTCTCCACTCAAGAACACGTTTACCCCAACAGTTGTCGGTTCTTCGCGAGATATGGTCGTAATCGTTTTGACTGCTTAAATCTTTAAAACTACGGAACGGATTTTGATGCGGTTTACTAGCGACCCGCCCCGGCTTCGCACGGTTTTATTATACGTATAAACCTTCCTCTTGAATCACTCTATCTATTAAAAAACCGCATCAAAATCCGTTGCGTAGTTTCAAAGATTTAAGCAGTCGAAGGGATATAGGGACATAGGGACAGAAAAAGCGACTTTGTTTTATACTATGTAGTGATACACTCGTGCGAAACCGGGGCGGGTAGCTAGTAAAGTTATAAGTCGTCAAAGTTTAAGGTAAGGTCTTTATAGCAAGTACCTAGGCTGTCGGTACTCGGTAGATATTTCACGACTTACCTAAAGACACGAGCATCAGCTGGGGTATTGCTGGTTCGGCTATCTTTCGCAGTAAGTAAATGCGCAACACTTCTGACGCAATTTCTAGAGCTTCACCATAAGAAACACAAACATTTGCCCATACTCCATCGCACTGAACATTATGTTGGCAAATAAAACACACTTACTAAACACAACCGATACACATCACATTCTCCATAGCACATCATGAGCATTTGTCCATACTCCCTCGCACTAAACATGTTTATAAAACACACCGAAAAACACAGAAAGTAACTTCCACTATTTACCTTCCTACACTAAGACCATGTACTTAAGAAAAACTTTAAAAACACGCATACCACACTAAAAATCTGTTTCACAAAACAAAACAGTATTCGCAAATTTCCGCAACGACCGCGCAAGTTCGAATACTAACACCGACTAAAAGACGAATAAAAATAATACAAGCACCATGTACCTACATAGAGAAGTTATGCATTCAAATGCGTTTTTAAATGCCGACATCCAAAGTGTTATAGACCTTATGGCTAATTAAATAAAGTTTAGATTCCTTTCAATACATTTCCTTTGACTATAGCCGAAAGGCCGCGTGCCGACCCACGCGGCCACGGCACGGCGGCGCTCCGCGCCCGACAAAGAAAAACACCGCTGCTGTTATAAACCTTATGCAGAGTGGAATAAGGTTTTCCTATACCAAAGCAGATTATTCAGTATCCAATAAGGTTCAAAATGGGGCATACTCATTTTAAAATCTTTATCACAGAATTATGAGATAATTTTATTTTTTTCGCGGGAATAAATACTACGACTAGTAAAAGGATTACTTAGTTATGAACGTTTCCAGCTAGAATTAACTTTTTACCCTGAACCAAAAAAGCACAGAATACATAATAGTAGTATACATGGTCATACATTACATCCCAAGGTTGCCTGGATGGAAGAAATGAGAGAACTTTTAGCGATAAGACCGCCCTTTATACTATGTATGCAGTATTTTTGTTTTGTTTTCTTTCTTTGTGTGGTACCTAGGTTTAAGTATAATAAAAAAGAGTTTTCTATTCTATTCTATTAGGAACAGGTAGGTAAAATGTAAATGATATCTTCAATTTGTTAATAGAAGTAGAAGTGTTAGGAAGGGTTCGATCCTACAATCTTCAGATTGAAAATCGAGTGTATTCTTTCTATGCCAAGACGGCAAAATACAGATAGCCACCAGCGAGCAGCGCGGTAACCTACGTGCGTACCTAGCGTATGTATGTATCTTGCGTAGATAGATAGATACCCATTTCGCTCGCGCAGTCGAGCGGTGGTGCGGGCGTCCATAAACAGCTGAGTTGAGGTCATTCACTTGCGTGCAATACATTACATCTTTTTGTTAATTTGTTTATTTTTGCTTTTAAAAATTGTTTATTCGTGTTGATAATATGTTTTCTTAGTGTTGTACTATGGGTGTGTAACTAGATAAAAAAATAAAAAAATTTAGAGAGGTGAAATTTTATTCGCGTTTTTTTTTCGATAAATATGTTCAGAATCATGGTCTGATTGCCACCTTTCATTTTTCGATAGTAGTCTTTTTACACCCTGTATAAACAAATAACGACGGTGGAAAGGAAAAACATTTTAAGAATTATTATTATTTAAAATGAAATTTAAATTTATATATTTGAAATCAGTGAATTTTTCTGCGTCGATAGGTCTTAGTTTCGCGGCGACCTAAGTCAGTTTCCCTGCGCATAAAAGAAAAGTACTCATTTTAGTAACTTAAGCTAAATTCACAGAATCATCTAGCCCAAAGCTAAGCAAATCTTGTGTTATGGATAGTTACCTACTACATGACTGGCATACTGCCAAAAATAAATATATTTACTTTTAATATCCTCAGAAAGCACTCAGATCCCCCAAAACCAAAATTTTCAGAATATTTTGGTTTGGATCTTCAGAGTTTAGATTGTACTTATATTGTCTAGAGGCGGGAATCGAACCCGCATCCTCCTGCTTCGCAGGCAAACCTCCACCCGCTTTACCACGGAGGAATCCTTACGAATGTTATAAATTCGAAAGTTTGTTTGGATGTTTGTATGTGTGGATGTTTGTTCCTCTTTCACACAAAAACAACTAAACGGATCGGTCTGAAATTTTGAGTAGACGTGGTTCTAGCCCTGGAATAACAAAACTACTTTTTTCCATAAACCAGTTTCTACGGCATAGAAACGTTTCCATAGAAATAACGCCTGCGGATCCGCGGGTAGATGCAAGTGAAACATATACAGCCAAACTGTTAAATTCAAATCTTGAAAGCCGTTTCCACGGAATACAATAATTTAAACGTTTCTCAGTTCAATCTAGTATAAACCTCAATTGAATTCAAATTCCGTGTGAAATGTAAAATCCTTGGAAGCTGCTTTGAAATCTTTTAGATACCTAATCTTCTTTACCTTAAGAAAATTAAGTGTCTACACGTTTTTTTTGTTATTTATCTGAGTGGTAATGCAGCCAGTGTTTTGGGGACGCTTATAGATACTTGTTCACTATGTTGGATTAATTAAACCTATTACTTTTGTCTAAAATTGTCTGTAGAAACAAATCAATTATTTATTTATATATCTTTCTTAAACATCAAGCCGTTTTAAGCTTTTATGTATGTCACCGTATGACATTGTTATTATTCAATGTATTCTTAATTTGATGTATTTTCCGAATTCTAAAACAACCACCTGAGACGCACATAATAGGCATTTAATCCCCACCTTGAGACATAATATTTTTGCACTTAAAATAGAGCTTGTGTTATGGTTAATAAGTAACTTGTTTGTATAATACATCATAACTCTATAGAAATATTTTGGATGCGGCAAGCTGAAGACAGGGTGATATGACGCTCATTAGGGGAGGCCTATGTCTAGCAGTAGGTTTCTTATAGGTTAATGATGCTGATGATTTTATAGATAGAAAACACTGAACAAATTTTCAGATTGTAAAACATTTGTCTCGGGGCTAGAATCGAACCCGTAACATCCTACGATGTAGAGCTCATCAAATCTACCATCCAAGCTACCATCCTGCAATACGGCCGAGCAAAATGGAAGGTTTATTATAAAGGGGAGACTATCAAATAAATACTATCCCTATCGCAACCATGAAAATCTGCTGAGTAAAGAATATTCCCATCTTCCTTACCCATATCACATTGGCCATTTCATTTTACTTTTTTCCCGTGAAACGTTATGTAGAAACCAAGTTGGAAAATATCTTCGTGTCTTTATCTGAAAGCGTATGAAAAGATAAAATGAAAGATCCATTAGGTAGATGAAGTTTCTTTTAAAAAAGGAAATTACAATTGAAGAAAAGAAACATATTAGAAATACTCGTAGTAAAACAAGTAGGTATAACTTATGAAAGTATCATGGTTTCCAACTCTAAAGTCTGTTTCGAGTTCTTTCGTGATCATGGCACTTGAAACCGTGCCGAAATATCAAAAAACTCAAAACAAATCAAATCATGGTAAATATACCGTGTTTAATGACTTTATGTACTTACATCTAAGTTTTACAGCTTTAATTTACAAAATAAAAACACATAAAAACAGTCGGTAAATTTGTAGAGAAATGAGACGTCTACATATTTTTCTGGTTGTAAGGAAATTTCAGCATCCGCTCTTAATTCCAAATGTTGTTTTTTATTTACTTTAATTGGCAATATAATTTGCTTATTATTCTATGTTTGTATTTATTAACAACTAACCTCAAATTTTACGCGTTAGGATAATTCATCTGTAATTTTTTTGCTGATTCCAAACGGGTACAAAACTTATTTTGAGAAAAATGGTCGTTGCTTTTTTGCCTTACGACAGAGTTTCATTCGTTTCGTTCCAAACTCAAATTTCTATTGTTATTCGTCTGTCATCTGTTTGTTTCGCGATACATTCGAATTTCGAAGTTAGAATTCTACAAAACAAATTAAATGTTTGAAATTGGAATCTATTGACAGGCCGTGCATTGTCTGTAAAATAGATTCCAATTTCAAATTTTATATCTCTACCAACTCTTTACCTAAAGCATTGGCAAAAATGTACAATATTTTTTTTGGCTAAAAATTAAAATAAAGGTGAAAATACGTCAGCGAAAATGACAACACTCAGCAAAGTCGTGATAGGAAAAACCCTACATTGATTAATTAAAGACAGAGAAAATTCTACAAACAGCAATCCAAACAAATCCGAAACAGAAGTCCAGTTCTCGATATTATTGCGTCGACAGGCAGCACAAACACTAGCAAGCAAATATAATCACCCTTCGACATAGAACGTTCGAGAATAGGCTCCCCGAGGACAGTATCGATCTCGAAGACCTCCGTCTAACGTAATAAGTGTCTGGTAAAGTTGGATGGTGTTATGCGGTTATAGAGTATTCAAATTTCTAGAAATATTAGTTTCGACAAAGTGCCTAAGATAAGAAAACTACTAATACATATTTGTACTAGCAGCGCCTCGCGATTTCACCCGCATAGTTCCGTTCCCGTGGGAATTCCGGGATAAAATATAACTTATTTGTTATTTCAGACTATAATCTATCTCTGTGCCAAATTTCATCCTGATCCGTTCAGTAGTCTTTTTCGTGAAAGAGTAACAAACATCCATCCATCTATCCATCCATACAAACTGTCTCGTTTATAATATTTCTTTAAACGCTGTGGTTTACTGAATAAGATAAAAAAGGAAGTTTGGATGGTCGTGACCGTCTTCACGACTAAACTATTTAATTATAGTATAGATCCCGAAGACTCCCATCTAACGTAAAAAATGTCTGGTGAAGTTGGACGGGTTTATGCGGTAATAAGGTATTCAAATTTCTAGAAAATATTCTTTTTGACTAAACACCTAATAATGTAAACAAAAAAAGAAAATTAGAAATCAAAAACATTGTTTAGAGCTTAAAAATTTGTTTTATTGAATACGATAAAGAAGCTTGTTTGGATGGTCCTGACCTTCGATTCTTTACGACTAAACTATTTAATTACAGTATAGATCCCGAAGACTCCCAATCAACGTAATGAGTGTCTGGTATAGTTGGATGGTGTTATGCGGGAATGAGAAACAGGTTTTTAATTATTTTTTTTATGTAAACGAAAAAACAACATATTTTTTTAATCCTATTTTTATTCGCCCAAGATTTAATTATCTGTTAGGAGTTTCGAAAACTTCTGTTTAAGGCTGAATTTCCACCAGAAATGGGTGAGGCTGCGTTTTTTTTTAAACCAGTTGTGTATCTAAGTATCTACGCTAGGCAAGGTTCGGAAAATGAAGCGATTATATTTGGATTTTAACAAACACATCCGTCGCTTCGCATATGCGCATACATACTCGCATATCTCTGGTGTAAAAACAGCCTTAGGCCTTGTAGCTACGCATTGTTGTATGCTTAGTGACTCGTCGGTGTAGTTGGATGGTTCTACACGGGAATGGGCTATGAAAATTAATAGAATAATTTGTTTAAAATTCTAACAATACTCAATTAGAGTTAAGAAACCGTCATCAGACTTTTATTTAAAACTAGTGACTAGCCCTGGCTTCGCACTTCTTCATATTCATCGTAGGTATATGAAGGTATATAATTATACATAATTATAGAAGGTATATAATTATCTACCTTACTCTTGAATAACTCTATCTATTAAAAAACCACATCAAAATACGTTGCGTATTTTAAAAGATCTATGCATATAGACTGGACAGACTTTGTTTTATACTACGTAGTAAAGCGCATGTGTGGATGGTTGTCTATTGTAACTACTTCTGAACTATTGGAGACATGATTCCGACCAACACGACCCCGTATAAAGTAATAAGTGCCTAGTAAAATTGGATGGTGTTATGCAGGACTGAGATATAAACATTGTTAGAAATGTTTTAGACAAATTCGCCTTTATTTATAACTTAAAACACCGATTTTCTCATTTTTCTGTACTTTTTTTATCTCGAATATTTGAGCGAATAATATAATATCGAATGAATAATATCGGAAGTCGAAATTTTAAATTGAAGCTTCAAATAACAATGAATATCGTGTGGCACATGTACTGAATTAAAATAAAATTGAGATCAAAATTTTCTGTGTGAATATTATGACGTGTATGAATATTAAAATACGAAAATTATTATTATACATATTCATTATTTTTTATTTATTATTATATACAAATGGAATGGAATAACAAATGTATTGAATTGTACACATTTTATGTTCCATACTTTTTGAAATATTTTTGAAGAGTTGAATTAACATTTACTGACCAATCATTGTCATCAACCTACAACTGGACATATATACAAATACATCACCTAATAAACATCTATTATTTGCCTGCAGTCTTTCACCGATTGTCATCCTACCTGAGTTTTAATTAATCACCTTTAACCTCTCGGTGACCTCGTTGGTCACCGAAAGTAATAAGTTTTTTTTAACATAATAAAAAAAATACAATAAAGGAATAAGTACAAATTATTTATTGTATATTTACTCACCCATTTTCTCTTTTATAAATATAGATAGTACAACAAAATGCTGAATTAACTCTTCGTGTTTTTTTATGTTTGTTTAGAAATGTATAAATGGATTTTGAGCGTATTTTGTTTAAATAAGGTGAGGTAACAAATGTTGTTTTTTATAATTATTAAAAAGAAAATTACAATCAAGGATTGAAAAAATTAGAACTAGTATACAATTGAAACCATTGAGCTAACTGAAGACGGTTCCAAACAGTTTTAAAATTGATTTGCGCCCTGAAAATAAATAAACAACTTATTTATTGAGGCTGTATACGGTTTGTAAGTAATTATTCAAAAACGATGAATATGTACGTAATAGCCGCGGTATTTTCAAACTTCATGTAAAATTACAAACAGAACGTGCGATTCGTTGTTATTCTCTTGTAACAAGAAGGCAGAATGTTGGGGATCTTTTTCTAGTCGTTAAAGAAAAGAGATATAAGAAAAGTCAAATAGACGTTCCATTTTCAAATGTAAAGTTTCCAATTCTCGAGGTAGGCATTAGTTACTTCCGTAATAATAACGATCACAGCTTTTCTATAAACATCCTAAAACCTTTTCCTTTGAGTATAAATTCCTCTTGCTCTTATTTATATCAAAGGAGGTTCGGTTCCATTTGTTATATTCTCTATTATGTGGATTTCGAGTTTCTTACTTTGATTGGAGTAATAAGCTGGAAGAGGTAAGATTTGAAAGGACTTTGTCTTCATAAAAATAAGGTTCGTTTTTTAAGATTTTGTAGTTATTTTTGCGTTGTAAGATATAGGCACTTATAAACCTAAATTGCTGGGTCGTGTCGTGTTTCGACGAAATAGGTTCGATTCCCGCCTTGGGATTAATGTATGCACGATACGTATGATAGATAGGTAGTAGATTCAGTAGTAGATTCAGTATTATTTATTTAATGTGAGAACGTATTTTGTTGGCATGGAATTAATAAAATCACTACATAGTGTAAAACAAAGTCGCTTTCTCTATCCTTACGTCCCTTTGTATGCTTAAATCTTTAAAACTACGCAACCGATTTTAATGCGGTTTTTAATATATAGAGTAATTCAAGAGGAAGTACGTATAAACACGTATAATAAAACCGTGCGAAGCCGGGGCGGGTCGCTTGTCATATTTATAAGAATAAGATATCACTTCGTATTTCTTCTATATTTCATCAAAAATACCCTCAAAACGATAGAAAAACATACAAATTTACGCTAAGACGTAAAAAATTGTTTTTTTCCGTTCTTTCATTTATAATGAAACTCGCATGCTTACAATCCATCAGTATATTAGAAACAGTATTATTAGAAGCCATTTTGTACTCGAATTACATCCGGGTCCAATACCCGGATGTAAAAACAGGAAAATACGTTTTATTGACCCGTAACATAGCATCTGGTGATTAATTAAATGGACAAGAGTGAGTAGGAAACAAATATTAAATTGATTCTCAGTATACTGAGAATCAATTAAATATTTGTACTCGTATCCACGTTTCGTAAGTCACTACGAGTATGACGCATGATTGAAATTTTTTGTATTGACGATACATTCGTATAGACCAAAGTTTTCTATTTGTGCATCCCGTCGGTACTTCGGTTCTTCTACGGATAGATAGATAGATAGATAAACTTTTTATTTGAAACATACACAAACAGCAAAGGAAAATTAACAAAAGAGAGAACAAAAACAAACAATTAAATGGAAAGTACGGATACTACGGATTTTCGTATTCCGGAATCTATCGCGTAAAGTAACTGAAGGTAATGTATTGGTACGGAATTATAGACAGACCGTTTCAGCCCTTATTGACGTAAAAGCACCACAGAACCCAACGAAAATTGTTCGAACAACCTATAAATCAAATCAATTGTTCCTCGGTGATTGATGGATATCGCTCCTTCACCAGTTGTTTTGGCATGCCGATATTATAGACCGTTGACGGGGATTGAGGTCCTTTATTTTGGGAAATTTCGGCCAAAAAGTATTTGTGAGTTATATGGCAGGAGCGTGGTGGATTGCAATGAAGAATGTCTTGACGGTAGTATAATATTATGTTACAAGATTACTTTAAAACAAAGTCGCTTTCTCTGTCCCTATGCTTAAATCTTTAAAACTACGCAACGGATTTTGATGCGGTTTTTTAATAGATAGTGATTCAAAAGGAAGGTTATACGTATAATAAAGCCGTGTGAAGACGGGGTGGGTCGCTAGTTAAATTATAATTTTATGGAAAACTCACAAAATATTTTATAATATTGTAAACTAGCATCTCACCGCAGCTTCGCACGCCTTTTTCTATGGAAACTATTCAAGGCTATTGCTATCCCTTGGAAACTGATACAAGAGATAAAAAGTAGCCTATGTGTTATTCCAGGGCTGGAACTACGTCACGTCTATTTCAGACCGATCCGTTCATTAGATTTTGCGTGAAAAAGGAACAAACATCCATACATCTATACATCAATTCAAACATTCACTTTTATATATTAGTAAGGATAATCTACGTTTAATCTAATTTAACATCTAGATATTCCCTAACTAGCGACCCGCCCCGGCTTCGCACGGTTTTATTATACGAATAAACCTTCTCTTGAATAAAAACCGCATCAAAATCCGTTGCGTAGTCTTAAATATTTAAGCTGTCAAAGGGACATAGGGAAATAGGGACAGAAAAAGCGACTTTGTTTTATACTATGTAGTGATGTAGTAGAATATAAAAACAATTTGATTACAAAGACATTTAAGTCTAGAACAAATTTAAATAAATTAAAATCGGCACGACTGAACTGTTCGCAACAGTATACAGTTAGCTCAACTAATACATATCAATGCCAGTCGTTGCGTCCCCAAGACGTTCGCTGGCTGCATTATCACGCTGTATGGCAATGCTGATGCGCTGAGCCAGATACTCACCAGCTCTCAAAAAACAGTATCTATAAAACTAATAATATATAAAAAAAAAGTTACAAAATACAAATTTTACGAAGCCGAAAATAATGAAGAATGGTTTTATTCAACAGAGAGTAGGTACCGAGGTTTAAGCTTTTGACTTCATGTAATTATATTAAGGGAGTTTTATTTTTTGTCGAGCTTTACGAGAAATAAACGCTCTAAATGGCTTCGCTACGTTTAGTTTTCCATTATCTGCCAATATATTTTTTCACGCTTCTCGCATTCAGTAGAAAGAAAACAAATTCTCAGAACTTATATTTGTACCGATTATGTTACAAGCAAGAATAGCAAGAATAGACATTTGTTTAACTTTTATGTTTAAGCAAGCAAGACTTGGTGACAAACTGTTGGGAAATTTGTCAGAAACCATAAAATAATGTACGTTTTCATTACTCATACTCGGAAAGTAGGTCTAAACATGCCTGAAGAGCGGGTTGAAAGTGATACTTTTCCGCCCTAGGGAGAATCGTTTTCAACTGACAGCTATAACGTTACTATTGAACCATGATAATGGCAGAATAAATGCTGAAGATAAAAAAAAATTGCATTAGCGACAATTCACTGAATTCAAAAAATACGAAAAACAAGGCAGTATGACTTTAAGGCTTTTGCCTGTCCTGATGGACTAATATTAAAAAAAGAAATTAGCGGCAATTCGATTCATTTGTTTAATTTTGTTTTCTCATGTTTTTATTTATATTTCCTTGTATTCGTAATGAAAAGCACAGTGTTTACCTCGGGTGAAAGTAACTTTATTTAGTCCCTCGAACTATTGGCGCCCTCGTTAATTGAAAATAAATAAAAATACAAAAAAAAATAAGATGAGAGATATAAAGTCGCGCGAGAACTACAGATAAAAACACACGACAATCACCGTACACGACGCATTAAAAAAACAATAAGTTATTGATATGCTGCCGTTATTATGCGCCTTCATACAGTATATTTTGTTTTTCATAGTTAGTGAACAAATATATTGCCATTGTTTTTTAGTTTCTGTTTTTTTTCCAACAGTACGTAGGATATATGTATACGTTTTTGTTACTGTATGTATGTACCACTGGTCTGAAATAACGGATTTTTATTTATATTTCGCGTACGTTGCGTGATGTGGGATCAGTCTGTCTTTACCTTTATATCTAACTCTTCCGTACGAAGATTTTCCTTAATCTTTTCAGCGCGACACAAAGTTGGAATAAAGGTCACGTAGCAAGCATTTTGTGAGGTATTTCTGAAAATTACGTACGAGTTTTCGTACCTAGGGGAGATAACACCAAAACCGGGTAGGAATAGATAAAATGTGTTTTATTTAGGAATCTAAACAGAGATTTGTATTCAAGACGTGGGCACTACAAGATGTGATCGGACTATCAGTGGGTATTTACCCTATTTACTTAGGGTAAGGGCAAATTCTAAAGGCAAAACTAAGGGCTAATTTATTTATAAAGGTTGTCTAGGTTAGTTAGTATTATGTTTCTTTGTAGGGCTATAAGAGACGCGGTAATGCAAAATCTGTATTATATCAATAAAAAAAGAGTTTAGTTTATCAATGTATGATCGCCGATATATCCGTGTATTAAAAAAAATTGGTTATTCATTCGTCTAAGATAATGACCCGATTTTTTTTCCCAATAGATCCTCATTTGTCATACGTAACTGAAAAAAGGGGACATCGATGGATTTTTAGGTTTTTATTCATAAAACACAAGTTATTATCCTTTGAATCATTTTTAACCCTTAAATAAATATGAAAATGCTTCAAATTATATAAACCAGTTAACATAATGGTATAAATTATAACAGTTATCATACCCATAACTGAAACTATATTTATTTTGGGCTCATTATGCAGCTGCTTGAAAATTATTCGGCATTATTTGTATAATGCCGAATAATAATTAATATCAATGAAATCTCGAAAACGTGTGACATTCATAATGACTTAAGAGTACATGTAGTAATTAAACCACTCTTATTGTATCTATCTATTTGATTTATTGTATTACTAGCGACCCACTCCGGCTTCGCACGGTATTATTATATGTATAAACCTTCCTCTTGAATTACTCTTTTTATTAAAAAAACGGATCAAAATCCGTTGCAAAGATTTAAGCATAAAAAGGGAAATAGGGGCAGAGAAAGCGACTTTGTTTTATACTATGTAGTGAAGTAAGTACATCAGTCATCTAGTACCCATAACACAAGCTCTGCTTAGCTTGGGGCTAGATGATGCTGTGTGGATTGTCCAGCGTTATTTATTTAGCTTCCGTTGCTTACAATTCAGATAAAAACACATAGAAACCAAGAAACTTATTTAGCTTAAAGTATCTTTTGCTTAAATTCCAGATAAAAACACTAGGAAAACAACAAACAATGTATTAAGACATTCAAGGGCTAATTCCCTGAACCTTTCTGAAATCATCACACATAAAGCCCCTAGCTTAGAAAAGGGCTTACCTTAGTTTTTACATTAGGCGAGACAATGTTCTTATGTACTAAACGATGAGACGTGGGAGCTACACTGGTAGCCTATACTGAACTTCACTGCTGAAAAAAACATAAAATTTTTATTTTTTTATACTATGTAGTGAAGTAGCATAACACAAGCTCTGCTTAGCTTGGGGCTAGATGATGCTGTGTGGATTGTCCAGCGTTATTAATCTAGCTTCCGTTGCTTACAATTTAGATAAAAACACATAGAAACCAAGAAACTTATTTAGCTTAAAGTATCTTTTGCTTACATTCCAGATAAAAACACAAGGAAAACAACAAAGTATTAAGACATTCAAGGGCTAATTCCCTGAACCTTTCTGAAATCATCACACATAAAGCCCCTAGCTTAGAAAAGGGCTTACCTTAGTTTTTACATTAAGCGAGACAATGTTCTTATGTACTAAACGATGAGACGTGGGAGCTACACTGGTAGCCTATACTGAACTTCACTGCTGAAAAAAACATAAAATATATCTACTGTATATATTTAGCTAAAATTTAATAATATTTTTAATTATGTCACATTTATCAGTTACGCCAACGTCAATTTCAAAAATAACCGATCCTGTCCATCCAAAGGTTGCCTGGAAGAGATGGCTGTTAGCGATAAGGCCGCCGATTGTGTAGTATAAAGATGCTCTGATGTTTATTGTTTTGATGGTACAATAAAGTTATTATCTATCTTTACTTTGCAGGTTATTGCCTCTCAGAAACAAAACACGATTACACATCGCGACCACACGACCTTGACAGGTCAAAAGGGTAATAGAAGAAAAAGTTGAAGTTCTTTCTCGCTTATTACCGTTATCGTACAGACTAATGTAGAACTTTCTAGAACAAGACTGACTCGCTAAGCTCCCGGGGGACTGGAGTTCCGATTACATTATGACTTCGGCTAGATAAGTTCTTGTACAATTTGTTTGAACTTTCCGCGTAGGAGATAGAAACTTCGGAAATGTCGGTGTAGGTGGGTCTAGGTTTTTTGCTTAAGGAAAAAGGTTAGCTCTATAATAGTATTCAAATTTGGGCTTTAATTCGTAATCTTTAGGTACAATTCACAGTCATAAAACTACTGTTCTAACTGCCGTTAGCATTATTTGTTAAATGAAATATTTGTCAATAAATCTAACGTAACTCAAATTTATATGTGATTATTTTAATTTTTTTATTTATTCATCATCATCATCAGCGTATACTAGTCCACAGCTAGACATAGGCCTCCCTTAATGAGTGCCATAGTGCCCTGTCTTCAGCTTACTTATATATTATGTCCTCTCAGTTTAAATCAAATTAAAAGGTAACTATTACTAAGTCCCTACTTATTTGCCAATACATATGACCTCAAGTAACCCTTCCGCTAAGTTAATAGAGGTGTCTTAATATTGACCTTCCATATACATGAGCTGTATGTTTGATTTGAGCAAACCTAAGGCCAAATATAATTTGAGTAGTTAGTCGGAAAGGGCGGCGTTTATTTGATTCAAGTGGCTTTGGTTTAAATGAAATAAATAAATATTGGAAAACTTGGCAATTTTCATGAATTTTGGGATTCTCAAACTGAGACCCTTTCTGAGACCATCAAATACACTAGTAGATACTAGATGAGCCCCGCGGCTTCGCCCGCGAACCAGAGTTTTTTTCGTTCAAATTTCAGAAATTTATTACACAACCCCTAGGGGTTATTTTGCAAAAACAATAAATACATGTTTAATTATTTATTTCATACTTTATTTACACCGAGTTTTGAGTAATGCAAACCAAGGAAAAATAATTTTCTATACAAAATTGACCACTCTATTTAACCCCCTCGGAGGTTAGTTTTTGAAAATTTTATGAGCCTATGTCTTATTCTAGGTCCTTAACTATCTACCAAATTTTATTTTAATATTACCTTAAGTAATTACAGAGATTACTAAACTTATAACAAACATTCACACAGACTTTCCCATTTATTATAATAGTAAGAAGTAAGATAAGATACTGCGTAGACCATCTACGGCTAAGCTATTCTACGACGTAGACCATCTGCGGTGTAGCTATTCTACGGCGTAGATCATCTGCGGTGTAACTATTCTACGGCGTAGACCATCTACGGCTAAGCTATTCTACGTCGTAGACCATCTGCGGTGTAGCTATTCTACGGCGTAGACCATCTGCGGTGTAACTATTCTACGGCGTAGACCATCTGCGCTGTAGCTATTCTACGGCGTAGACCATCTACGGCTAAGCTATTCTACGACGTAGACCATCTGCGGTGTAGCTATTCTACGGCGTAGAGATATGACTGTTTAATTTGTTATTATTAGGAACTAAACAAGAGCAACTTATATTTCTTAGAGCTCGTTTTAAATTACATATATACAAATTTAAATATAGATTAGTATTTTTTCAAAAATTATTTAAAAACAATATTATTAAGAAAACTATTTTTCAACATTTATTTAAAGTACGTTTTATACGTGCTTCGAAGTCTATTTATAAAAGTTTTGAGTTTTGTATAACGAATTAGTCATAAAAGGATTACGAAATATAAAAAAACTTACACCAAAAATATTAAAATAGTTTGAACGATGACACAATTGCATTTTATTTTTACTATGAAAATTTTACCTCAACACAAACCCATGAACATTCTTTACAATTTTTCAGCTTTCACTGCTTCTAAGTACTATTGTTAATTATAATAATGAGAAGCATATCATTCAAGGTCCTTTGACTTATTTTTACATATTCTAATAATATGATAACAATCAAATCAAACTCGTTTACCGTCTGGCACATTGAGATGTTACATTTTTATGTTAAACTCGTCTGGGTGACTCCATTACGCGATAATAGTCTCTCTTGATTAACATCTGTGCGAGACGAAGGGCAAGGGGTTAAGTTTGCCACTTGTGGGTTAAATGGTTGTGGTCATATTGTAATAGCATGAGAAATATATAGATTAGAGCTAATAGTTCTTGAGATCATGTCAACTTGCGGTTTTCGAGCGGTGATCGACCCGCCCCGGTTTCGCACGGGTGCAATAATAAATAAATAAATAAATAAATAAATAATTCCGGACAGTCCACACAGCGTCATCTAGCCCCAAGCTAAGCAGAGCTTGTGTTATGGGTACTAGATGACTGATATACTTAATACAATAACATTACATATATAGATATTTTTTATTATACATAGAAAACACCCAGACCAACGGAACAAATTTCTGCAGATCGTACACAAATTTGTTCCGAGGCGGGAATCGAACCCGCAACCTCCTGCGTCGCAGGCGGACCTTCGCCCACCGCGCCACATCGGTCGTCAATAATATATATTACTATATGCAATACTATATATTATGCATGTAATAGAAACAACGTTGGGGTAAACGTGTTCTTGAGTGGAGACCGCGACTTAGCAGACGTAGTGTAGGACACCCTCCGGCTAGGTAGGCTGCGAAAGACTGCTGGATACTCCAAGCTGAAGAAAGAGCGCTATGGCGCTCATTAGGGGAGGCCTATGTGCAGCAGTGGACTAATATAGGCTGATGATGATAATGATGATATTATACATAAACCTCCTTGTTGAATTACTATCTATTAAAAACCATATCAAAATCAATTGCGTAGTTTTATAGATTTAATCAGTCAAAGGGACATAGGGACAGAAAAAGCGACTTTTTTATACTATGTAGTGAATATACGTATGATTTACATGTTATTTAATTTTTAATAACTAGTATTTCCTCCTTTAATAACCAGCATAGGTGAAATTGGGTTGCCCATGATGTTGATTAAGTATATCAGTCATCTAGTACCCATAACACAAGCTCTACTTAGCTTGGGGCTAGCTGATGCTGTGTGGATTTTCCAGCATTATTTCTTTGTTTTAGAAAGTAAAGACTTTTGAGCAAACTAAATAGGTATAAGTATGTAACCTATATTAATTTAAAAATTCAGCTCATACCGAATTCGCAAAATCTAAAAGCCTAACATAAACCAAACCAAATTCAAACTAAACTTAACTCTCAGTTAGGAGTTTACGTACTAATAAATTATGTATATAATTATGTAGCTTTTAACGATTCACAAGTTATATTATGCCTAATAAGACCAAACCTATACTTACTAACTACTACTAATAACTCAATCTATCCTTTCGTAACACAAAATTGGAAAAACTATTTAGTTGATAGTGTTTTATAATTTATCACTATCACTACTTATTATAAAATAAAGTCGCTTTTTCTGTCCCTATGTCATGATGTCCCTTTGAACGCTTAAATCTTTAAAACTACGCTATGGATTTTGATGCGGTTTTTTTTAATAGATAGAGTGATTCAAGGGAAAGGTTTATACGTATAATAAAACCGTGCGAAGACGGGGCGGGTCGCTAGTAATATAATATAATAATAACATTATGTTGGAAAAATCACACAGCACCATCTAGCCCCAAAGTAAGCTACTGATAGCTTGTGTTATGGGTACTAGATAATTGATACATTTAATACATTATATACATAGATAGATATTTTTTATATTTTAAAACCTATTTATAATAACACTAGCGACCCGCCCTGGCTTCGCACGGTTTTATTATACGTATAAACCTGCCTCTTGAATCACTCTATGTATTAAAAAAAATCGCATCAAAATCCGTTGCGTAGTTTTAAAGCTTTAAGCGTTCAAAGGGACATAATGACATAGGGACAGAAAAAGCGACTTTATTTTATACTATGTAGTGATAATATAATTATAATAATAATATTATGTTGGACAAACTACACAGCACCATCTAGCCCCAAAGTAAGCTCCTCAAAGCTTGTGTTATGGGTACTAGATAATTGATACATTTAATACATTATATACATAGATAGATATTTTTATATTTTAAAACATATTTATTATAACACTAGCGACCCGCCCCGGCTTCGCACGGTTTTATTAAACGTATAAACCTTCCTCTTGAATCACTCTATGTATAAAAAAAAATCGCATCAAAATCCGTTGCGTAGTTTTAAAGATTTAAGCGTTCAAAGGGACATAATGACATAGGGACAGAAAAAGCGACTTTATTTTATACTATGTAGTGATAATTGCATGCTCACACCATGTTAATACTTATGTTTTATGCAAATAAATGATTCTTATTCTTCAAACACCCAGACCAACGGAACAAATTCCTGCAGATCGTGAACAAATTTGTTCCGTGGCGGGAATCGAATCCTCCTACGTCGCAGGCGAACCTTCGCCCACCGCGCCACATCGGTTGTCATAATTGAGAATTGACCTGTAAGTTATTGATAAATAAAGAAAATACAATGCAAATACATTAGTCTCTAATCATTGTAAAAGTTAAACCTACAAACAATGACCTACTTCAAGTTCAACTTTGACTCAAATTTCAAAGAACGCAACCGAGAATCGAACACTAATCCCAAGGCATTTCTTGCTAATTAAAGCTTAAGACCAGCTGTCTAGTTGTCACAGCTAGGCCCTCGAGGGTTAACCCTTGGTGATTGGTTGAGGTCAAGAATGGTTAACGGAAGCAACGGGTATTTAGTAGTTAACGGGGTGGAAATAAGGCGATTTAGGGTAAAAGTAAAAAATGAGTAAAAAATATTCTTAATAGCAAATAATACAAAAACAAGAACTTGACCTAAAACACACTTTGACAGAAAAGGAAACTTTGACAGAAAAGAAAATTTGTAAAGTTGAGCGGATTTTAACGCAGTTAGATAGATAAATAATACTTTTATCGCATCGCTTAAATAATAGACACATTATGAAAGTGATAAGCGATGGAATTGGCGGCCTTATCGCTTAAAGGGATTTTGTCCAGGAACCAAAAACTATTGTTAGACGGGTAATTAGCAATAATGTCGATCGCTTAAAAACAGAAACATTATGAAAGAGATAAGCAATGGAATTGGCGGCCTTAGCGCTTAAAGCGAGTTTTTAGAGGCAATTAAAAACTATTGTTGGAAGAATAATTAGCAATTATGTCGGTTTCCTCACGACTGAGCTTGTATCGAGGAAGCCAGGCTATAATGTTAGTTTCACAGAGTTAATGCACGGAAAACAGTTTTACTTTTAAATTTTTCAATGCCGAGTCCTACTCTCTTTAACGGTACGTGAATATTCATGTGTAACGTCTTTACCACTTAAAGGGTTAAAAGTGTAAACACACAGAAGCCGGAGGCGGAGCGGAGGCGAAGGCGTGCGAGTTGTATTCTATTGAATCATATGAAAGCCTACACACACACCGCAGGGGGTGGCAGCGCGGTGCCATAGGAAAAACCGCCACGCCTTCGCCTCCGCTCCGCCTCCGGCTTCTGTGTGTTTTCAACTTAAAGGAGAAAGTTGGATATATTGAAATTAAGACTGAGGTAACTTTTATATGAAATCTCTATCCTGATTATCAAGGATAAGCTGATATTTCAAAGCAAATGAATTTTGACGAAGACATAAACAAAATTAGGAGGAAAAATAGTTTTCAATTCGTATGTTAGTAACATTACAACATAACTTTATTCTGGAAATGCGATTTTGATGTAAAAAACAAAAAAATGATGATTGTGGTGAGCAGTAGTTGATTTATTTATTAATATATTTAAGATAAGCGTGAAATTTGAAGTTGATTTATAGTTTTTGTAAAAAACATACAAATAAGTATTAGAAATTTCCTATCTTTCAAAAAATATTTAAAAAGATTTTTATCATAATATTCTTGAACGTAGGTTGAAGGTTCTTGGTAAAAGTGACAACATTGATAACAAGCGTGAAAATGTTTATTCTTGGTATTTTCACTGTAACTTCTGAGAACGTTTGTTATTATCCAATTAAAATAAAATGTCTCCTCCATTTCATTACTTGCTATGTTTATTGCTAGCCCACGGCTTTTACTTCGTAGAATTATATTTTTGCCCTGTTTTTTATTTATTCTGCTATTTGGAAAGAAGGCAATTCTAACAAATCGAAATTCCCGTTCCCGTGGGATTTCCGGAATTTTAATATAGCCTATGTTAACACATAGGCTATATTTCTATTCCGAGTTATTTATGTGCCAATATTTCATCTATATCCGTTCAGTAGTTTTTCCGAAGAGTACCTAACAATCATCCATCCATCCATACTCACAAAAATTCGCGTTTTTATTATTTTTAGGATTATAATTTACTAATCACTACAAAGTCGCTTTTTCTGTCCCTATTTCTCTATGTCCCTTTGATTGCTTAAATCTTTAAAACTACGCAGCGGATTTTGATGCCGTTTTTTTAAATAGAAGAGTGATTCAAGAGAAAGGTTTACACGTATAATAAAAAGGAGCGAAGCCGGGGCGGGTCGCTAGTAAGTAATCAAACGCTGCCATACCCGTACATCGTCCTTTGAAGATAGTAAAATCCCAACCTTTATTCTAAATAATATATACATCAGTCGACTCAAAGCACAAAAGATAAAATTAACCGTATCATCACATACAACCTCGTTACAATAAAGTCCATTACACACTGGTGCCGAATGCGGTCAGATACGAAAAAAGGAAAACATCCACCATTCTTCAAACGAAAGCGGTACAAAGACAAACAAAACTTTAGCATTGTGGTACACATGAGGTAGCGTAGTCTAGGAGAGAGGGTGTCGATTTATTTATTATTGATTTAAACGTTATTCGATATTGCATGATAGAAAAAATGAGGTTTTTTTTTCTATTCGTGTTCCTTCAACAATATTACTGAATATTTCACATTTGTTTTTTACTTATTTTATAGCAAAACCAGTGCTTGTACCCCAAAATAATTATTTAGGTATATCTTTTGCTATACTAAAACACTGAGTTATACCACTAGTTTAATTTTTTTCTTATCCTTGATTGTAATTTTCGTTGCGAATAAATAGTAGATTTTTTATATTAAAAAAAAAAATCTCCATGGGCTTCAAAATCACCTCTCTTCAACTTAACATACATATTACGAAGCACCTTGTAGAAACAATTCAATATCATATAAAAAAACCTACCATCTCTTCGTCTAACCGCTTTGATGTATACATTCAAACCAAGCCTGCCCCATGAGGGTAGAACAAACATCCCGCAATAACCTTTGCACGGTCCACGGGACACCGGCACGGTCCAGGAGACACAAACGGTGTGCGGTCTGCGAGACCCAAAGTAAAGAATGTACATATTACCTCAAACAGAGAAAAATGGGGAGAAGTCAGAGATTTTTAGGTAAAAATTTAAGTACGCGCGCGATTAAAATGCGATAGAACTTTATCAAATTTAGTCACAATTTTGCTTCCAGTAAGCTCAATCAATAACCTATCCCTTCTAATAGGTTTCAGAGCTCGTAAATACAATAGGTTTATAGAAAAATAATTACGCTAGACAATTCACAAAGCATCATCTGGCCCCAAGCTAAGCAGAGTATGTGTTATGTGTACTAGATAATGATACCATAAACTAATATATTATGTACATTTTTTTTATTATATTTCACCCAAAATAATACACAGATCTGCAGATCGTATCGTAGATTGAAGCTAATATTAATAATTCTGCAGAAATCACACAGAATCCAACCCCAAGCTAAGCAGAGCTTGTGTTATCCTAGATGACTAATACCAGATTTGCTTAATACAATAATTTTAAATAGCTATAATTACTAGCTATTTTTATTACAGACAGATAATGCTCACGACCCTGGAAAAATATTTACAGATCGAACTTATAAAATCAAACGCCAATTGCAGAAGCTTCAGTTCAAAAAGATTACATCCCATTCTGATGCCGGGCGAATATAAGGGAGATATTATAGGGAGATATATATAATTATATATATTTTAACCCTTTCAAACAAAACACAAAGACATGGAATTGCAGACGTTTCCTTCTCATAACTGCGTTCCGTTTCCAAGTTGTCATTAGGTTTGTGTTCGCGTGACTGCTCAAAGGCTTTGATGAGTTGTGAGTGAAAACAATAAGCGTCGCGTTTACAGTTCACAGAATAAGATAAAGAAAACAACCTACAGTATTTATTTAGGTAGGTACTTATTTTCGTATTTCCTGTTTTCTGAACTGAAAACGTGTTTGAAATTTCATCTTAGTCTGGGAATTCCAGAGTCGCATATCATACCTGGAAGCATGAGGCATATAATAATACATTTATATTATAATTTCTGGGAACTGGGAGAACGAACATATTTGATGGATACAGACACTGTCACTACTTAAACTACACTGTCACTACTTAAACTACACTGACACTACTTAAACTATAAAAATAGCCAATATAATATAATGTAACCTCTATAATGTTGTAGTACAAAGTTATTTGTAAACTAAATTTATTTAATTCGTAAAATAATGAGCTATAAAAATTAATTTTAAGGTTACCTTGCTTATTTGTTTAGTTGTATAAATAGTTATAAGTAATTAATTTTAAGGCTACCATGTAAATTTTGAAAATAAAGCATTCTTATTCTTATACTGTATTAAATAAATACACCTACATCATATTCAACTAACATATCTTTGTTGTTTGAAAATAAATGCTTATTATTTTTTCCGAAAAATATTTATTTATGTAAAAAAGTTATAGAATAACATAGGCACATAAAAGGAGTATAAATAGGAGTATAAAGTGTACAGTCAAATTAAATTAAGAACATCCTCCTTTTTTAAGTCGGTTAAAAAACAGCGCTGTCTTTTCCTTCGGTGAGTCAAATCTACAATGATTGAGTCTAAAAAACCTAAGCTGTTAAATGACTTTTAGATCTTCATATATGAGCACCAAACTTAAAAAAGTGGAAAAACAACACTTTTAATATCAATAAGCAACTTGATTTACGAACAACTTCGAGAAAATAGTTTCGAAACGTAAAGTTTTGAGATTGTTTCAAACTTAGTTTCGAAACTTTCGTTAACCTTTTGAGTTTTAAAACTTTAGATAGATTACACAGCTTTTGTTTTCAAAATTCCATATCTTTATTAACAAAGAAAATTACAAGTACCTTTTATACTGATTGCGACGTCTGACATAAGCTCAGTTGTTTCAATTGTTAATAAATAAATAAAACTGGATAATCCACACAGCACCTAGCCCCAAGCTAAGTAGAGCTTGTGTTATGGGTATTAGAAGACTGATATATTTAATAAAAGTACATTATAAAGAAAGATATTTTTACTATACATAGGCAAAACCCAGAACCCCGGAACAATTATTTGCAGTTCGCACAAACATTTGTCCCAAGGCGGGAAAAGAACCGGCAACCTCCTGCGTCACATTCTCACACTCACCGCGCCACATCGGTCGTACAAAAAGATTATTTCATTGAGACGAAGATTATGAAATGCGAACAAAAATGTAAAGTGATAAGAAAAATATATCAGAGCTTGTCGTCTGGTCGATGCGACGCGTGATCCGAGAGCTGGTGAGTATCTGGCTCAGCGCATCAGCATTGACATACAGCGTGGTAATGCAGCTTGCATCTTGCAAGCAGCATCTTGGGGACGCGACGACTGGTATTGACATAGATCAGGGGCCGCATTCCACTAAATAAATCGCTTCACCATTTAAATAGTATAGTGTCAAAATGTCAGTGTTAAACCCTTTTTGGAATTCTACTAAGACAAACTTTTTGAGGTTCATTCATAGCTCTGACGATTGCGTTTATAACTACCAATTTGACATTCTAATTATGAAAGTTTCTTGAAACGCAAAAAATAGTAGAATACTAAATACAAATACGTCATTTTAGTCATCTTGATAGTATGACAGTATTGAGACCTTTGTCTTGAAATTAGTGGAATTTTGCCCCAGTTGAGCTAACATCTTAGTTATCTCTAGATAGTATGCCATTATTCTATTGTCACTTTAACAGTTGCTATTCTAAACATTAGTTCTAATTTCTTTTTATTCTTTAATTGTAATGTGCTGTGTTAATAAAGATTCTATTAAGGGCACAATGTACGAATAGGTCACCTTTGAGTAAACTCTGTTAAATTGAAACTCAATAGGGTAGGTTCACACAACTCACTCGCGCTGAAGGGTGATTTTAGGGACAAATGTCTCATAAGGGAGAACAGCAAGGTGAATAGGCCTTTACGGGCTGAAAATCTTTGCACAGATTTATTAAAGCAGCTACAGTTGATGATAAAATAGATAAATACACAGTAAATCTTCGAAAAACGTGGTTTAAAAATAATTAAATAAGTCTGGACAATCCACACAGCATCATATAGCCCCAAGCTAAGCAGAGCTTGTGTTATGGGTACTAGATGACTGATTAATTATTTACTTTTCTTACTTAATAGTACGAGTATATTTAGGTATTACTAAATAGCTGTGCCCGCGACTTCGTCCGCGTGAAATGGTGACTTTTTGATCTCACCTGACTAATTTCCATAACCACTTTCATGCCCTTTTTTAACTCCATAAAGTGTTATTTTTTATGGAATAAAACTTTGTTTTATACCAAATCTACTGACAGACCTTTAGGTATGCAAAATTACAGCCCGATTCATCCAATACTTTTGAGGTGAAGAGATTAATATTCCTGTGCGTTCAACTGTTTGTTCTTCGAATAAACCAAAACAAATAAATAATTAAACTAGTAATTAAATTTTATTTATTTATGATATGATATTTATTTATTTTATTTATTATTTATGTGTTTCGTATCGTCTAATAAAAACTTTATAACATTCATGTGAACTGTGATACGATATTCATGACAAAACTAAGGTCGTGGTTGCAATCCTTACCTATCCACCTACGTCTATATGAACTTCTCAGTCTAAATATTAGATTCACCTCCGTGAGACCCTTATCAATCGAGATTTACTTAGATCAATCAATATGTTCAGAACTGTGTTGAGCACTTGTATACCTCAAGAAAGTGCCTGGAGGCATTTGAAATTGACAGGTTGAGGCCACTACATCATCATCATCTTCAGATATTAAGGCGCAAACATTAGCTAATGTGGCGCCATTTATTTTATCATATAATTAAGCTAAACAAAGGAATTATGAGCTTATGATAGGTTTAACAAACTCAACGTGTACATTTTGGAACGTCATTATATAATAAAATAATTGGCTAGTTTAGCTCATGTTTGGGCCTTAGTAGATAACTAGGTACTAGAGTACTAGTACTAGACTTGAAACATGTCTACCACAGTTTTATAAACTAGCAACCTACCTTGGCTTTGCACAGGTGTATTGTACATGTAAACCTTACTCTTGAATCACTCTATCTACAAAAAAAACCGTCTCAACATCCGTTGCGTAGTTTTAAAGATCTAAGCATACATAGGGAGACAGACAGACAATGGGAAGAACTTTGTTTTATACTATGTAGTGAAATGCAAAAGTTTGGATGTATGGGTGGATGGATGTTTGTAACTTCTTCAAACCAAAACTTCTGAACCTAACCACTCACACGCCCCGCCGGACCGCGCACACAAATATTATCACTACGCCGCGCGCGCTTCCCATTTTGAACATAAATGGGTATGTTAACTCCTACAGCTTTGTTAAAATAACATATACCTTTAAAAAGATAAATCTATATGAAATCAATAAACTTATAAACCTCAGTCTGAAAAATGTTCATATAGTCTCTAATAAATGCCTTAAGAATAAACAAGAAAACTTGGTAATAAAAATTACCGCAAAATTACGATCTAATTACGATCTATTTGAGGTCAATTGATCGTCGCATGAAACCAAGTTTCTATGATATTTGTACATAACCTGAAAGCTATATTCATAAGGATTAATTAAATATACGATACTTATAGTAAAACAATAAAAATACTTCAAATTTTCCAAAATAAATACATCACTACAGACACTGCTCGGCATTCTATTTTTTTAAAAATCGTCTTCAGAAACTTTTGTTTTGGCTCTTTGTTTTTTTGCATTATACCAACGGAACAGGTATTCGAGTAACATATTATGACCCGAGAGCCATACCATTAGACTGAAGTAAGTCACAAAATCACTTTTACTTTGCGCGGAGAAATTTTCAACAAATGTGACTGGGGCGTTCAACCGGTAATATTTTTTCGCAACATTTGTGACTGGGGCGTTTGACTGGACTGAGTACAAAATTATGAATAGACGTATTTTTAACCCTGCCTAGTAACACTACGGCTGCTTTTCATCCCATTAAACAGTTCACATGGGATATAAATAGCCTGGAGACCTTTCCATAGAAATAAAGCGTGCGAATCCGCGGTCAGATACTAGTATACCTAATAAAAATACTGCATACGATTAACCCTTAGTTAACCTGGTGAAACCAAATCACTTAATTTACCCCATGGAGTCCATGGGACTCCTTGCATAAAAACCAATGATTTTGGTCATTATAAAATCAAAACATGAACAAAATATTTTTTTTTCTGCTTAGCAATATTATACTTATATACTTTGATATCAAATTTCGTTATTAGTTGTTTTTTTTTTTGGTGATAATTAAAAAACCTAAAGGACAAAAAATAAGTACACAAAATCAATGCTAACTTTGGATCGAAACTGTAATACAATAAATCATTATTTTAAACTGTTGCTTTCAAAAACTGCTCTTAAATATAGTAAACTTTAAAATACTAAATAAAAAGTGGTTCTCTTTTATACAAAAAATAAATTCGTACATGGAGTTCAGCGGACTCTATGGGCACTATAATTCTTTTACAAGCCGGACCAGGTGCACGTACTCTTCACCCTGCATTCGGGCCGTTACTTCAGGAAGATACTGGGACGCGCGGGAAAAAAAACCCATTTATAATGTGTTTAAAGCAAAAAGAAACTTTGTGCGGAGTCCCTGGGACCTAACAGATAAATTAAGGGTTAAGTATATATGGCGGTCTTATCCCTTTAAGTGATCACTATGTCTTCCAGGTACAACTAAATAGGTATTTTGTAGAGGTATTTGGATATAGGTACCTAATTAGATATTAAAACCCTTTGTAAGTAGGTATTTCCCTACATTCATGCAAATAATAGAGTTATGATTATGATTAAACTGCTTTTAACCCTAGTCTAATCAAACTAAGTAAATCCTAAATACCCTTTTAAGGTAAAACCAAGCTCAGTTTATAGTAAAAACTGTAGCATAAAATTGCTGATAATTTTATCTCCCAGCGCGAACCTTGAGTAAATTTGATATCTCAGCGAGTTTTTACTGAATAACGATTTATTATAGGTCTCATTACTTAGACGTAGATTAGCTCGAAATGATTGGTCGACCGATGCGGCGCGGTGGGCGAATGTCCGCCTGCAACGCAGGAGGTAGCGGCATAAGAATAAATAATAACTAGAAGCGACTCTTCTTTGATCTAGTCCCAAACGCCGACATTTATATACCTACTTCTCCCTTCACCTTGTTACGCCCCTCTGTCGTCCAGGCGTTTTGCCAAGGTTGCTACTTCACTGTACCGCCGCGCCGCGCCCCGCCGCCGTCGCGAGGCGAAGCGAGTGAGAAAAGGTCAACGACTGATGTTCACGTTCCTTTGATTAGGTACCTACCTAATTAGTTAGTTAGGAACCTACTAAAACAATAATATTTAGAAAATATTACTTACATAGGGTATGTATTATCATTATCTTTTAGAAATCTAAAAAAACTTAAATTTGTCTTCGTTTTTGAGTTATTGTCACACCACAATAACTTGATCGTGACGCCATATTATAGAGGTAGGTAGGTACCTAACTTACATAAATATTAAAATCCGCGTGCGGCTTCGCCGGCTGTGACAGCCCTACTGAATGCCCACTGCACGTTTAACGTGCAGAATCGCGTAGGCTAATATCGTGACCTTGAGCGCGTTCGGAGCGAAGTTTCCATTCTACTCTGTTATTGTCTATTCTTATGGTAGCGGGTTCGATTCCCGCCTCGTACCAAATGTGTGTACGATCTGAAGAATTTTGTTCCGTTGGTCTGGGTGTTTTCAATATTTATCTATGTATGAAATAAAATCAGTTATCTAGTATACATAACACAAGCTTTAAGTAGCTTAATTTGGGGCTAGATGGTGCTGTGTGGATTGTCCAACATTATTTATCACTACATAGTATAAAACAAAGTCCCTTTCTCTGCTCCTATATCCCTATGTATGCTTAAATCTTTAAAACTACGCAACGGATTTTGATGCGTTTTTTTAATAGAAAAAGTGGTTCAAGAGGAAGATATATACGTATAATAAAACCGTGCGAAGCCGGGTTGGGTCGCTAGTTTATTATAAATGATCTAACAGGCTAGGTTGGTATAATCCGAAATCCAATCGTGATCAGCATGTGATCAGCATGATAAAGCAAAGTAAACATTCACAGTTCTCTTCACACGTTTTCGAAACGGGCTGTAACTTTATCAAAGTGAATAAGAGAAGGCATTTGTTGAAATTCGAATTGCTCCTTCCCAAAATTCAACAAAAGCAGTACATTCAATGCTTTTGTTGGTAATACCCACGTTCAAGATTTGTATCTGATAAAAAAACAACACTTTATAAATAATAGGAAGATACAAGAAACACAAAATATATACAATAAATTCTTGAAAGTTGATTGTTAAAGCCGATATTTAAACTATCGATTTAACATCTGATCGAAGCCGATATTTGATAACGTTTCCAAGGTCCAAAGGAAATAAAGCACTTTGACTTTGATTTGAACGTAACCCACGTTCAAATATCGGCTAGATCGGACTCAGCCAGGTAGGGAATCCCTTGTAGCCTTTATAATAAGTTAAATTTAGAACCAATAAATACTTTACTGCTATTTTCAGTAGATAATATATGTATATAGATTCAGATAGATAATTTTTTGGCAGAAGGGCGCGAATACCTCCTGGGAAATTCGGACTTAACCCTACAGATGGAATTTGTCAATGGCACCATCATTCATCATTACATTTACCTACAATTATATTATAGTCTAATATTTATTTGGTTTATACATATATTTCAGATAACATATTATTATTTAAGAAAATAGGAATTGACATGAAATATTGACATGGATCAATTGAGCTACCTTTAGACTGTTTGCAACCGTCTGCAGTTAGCTCAATGGTCTCAATTGTAAATACTAGTTGTAATTTTTCTATTCCTCTGCTTGTAATTTTCGTTGTTAATAAAGATTCTATAAAAAAAAAAGAAAAATTGGAACAACTTTATTAACAACGAAAATTACAAGCAAGGAATAGAAAAATTACAACTAGTATTTACAATTGAAACCATTGACCTAACTGCAGACGGTTGCAAACAGTCTAAAGGTAGCTCAATTCATCCATGTCAATACTAGTCGGAAGCGTTCCCAAGACACTGGCTGCATTACCACGCTGAATGGCAATGCAAAAAAAATAGAAAATAGTGATGTTATACTTTCATTTATGTGAACTTTGTTCTTTTGAGAATTAAAATTCTTGAAACCGAACTGAGTTAAAACCTCTTTGTTTTATCTTCACACTCCAATATCCTAGAATTTAAAACGTTCTCTACTGTATCGTTAACAAATTTGATTTGGGTATAAAACGCTCGAGGCCTTTTAAAATAGTCCCAGTAGTTACGTGTCCACCGAAATTGGGGCGTGGTCGGAATTCTAAGAAAATTTAAATGTCAGAGTGTACAAACTGGGGTGATGAATAAAAGGAAATTAAATGAAGTTAACAAAATGTAAAGACCTTTTTTGTGAAATTTTACTTAAGGCGCTATCAGCAGATAACTCTAGCGCCACCCTTATCACTATCACTACATAGTATAAAACAAAGTCGCTTTCTCTGTCCCCCCTATGTATCCTTAAATCTTTAAAACTACGGAACGGATTTTGATGCGGTTTTTTAATAGATAGAGTGATTCAAGAGAAAGGTAATAAAACCGTGTGAAGCCAGGGCGGGTCGCTAGTAGTTTAATAGAATCAAAATTATGTCAGAATTTAGTTTTTGATTTAACTTAATGTAAAAGTTTTTTTGGATGTATGCTTGTTTATTCTACACGCTTAAACTTTGAAAAGTGATGTAGGTCTAGAATTTGGATTACAATAGATAACTAAACAAAAATACTTACACCGAAAAAAAAAAGAAATCAACGAAATTATCCATAAGTGTTTTACTAAATCACTTTATCTAATTGATACAGTCAATATTGTGACATTTTCTTGTCAAGCAAATCACAACTACGAGTACGTTTTAAACGTAGGTTGTAACGTAACGATATTAAATTTTATCAACTTTTTTAGGTCATGAAAAATTCCGTGAAATTCATTTCCGTGAGAAAATACCGGCGGATACTACTAATTGGGCTCAAATTTTGACGATCATAGGTACATTTTTAACCGTCAGAGTTTAACTTATTTCACGAGTTAGTAGTTTATTTTATTATTAGAAAAAAAACCGTTTTAACATAGAAGACATTTTTTCATTACCTATATAATTGAGAATAAAGAATAATAGAAAAATACGCTTTTTTGAGCAATCACATAAAAACCCAACAATACTCAGAATAAATTTTATATATTGTTGAAGATATGTACCGAATTAATTTTAGTTTCGAGAACCATTAAGCAATTTTTGAAATCTCCATCTCATATTTTTATAAGTCCACACCCTTTTTAAGTAGGTATAATCCGGCCATGTGAGCTTTTCCCATCCTTTTTTCAATGTATAATAGGAAACTACAGCATTATCATCTTAAAGAAACTTTGATTACCAGTGCTTACAAAAATCAGGACGAAAAGAATTACCGCAAAATAGAGTTGTCATATTACGCAATTTCTGATACATGTAGTAGGTATGTAGGTACTTTTGTTACGGTAAATTTATGCTTAGTAACCTTACAAAACCTGGCTTTCTTAAGAGAACAATTTCTTCCAAGTAAAACAAATTAAACTTTGAAGAAACCTTACGTTAAAGTTCAAAAGAATATTAATAATTGAAAGAGGAAAGTTTGTACACCCAGAACTTTCTTGAAACTTTTGCTTCTGAAAAATTGTTATGTTAAAAATTTTACGTATCAAAAACAGTATATTTTTCTCTAGAAAAACATTCAAAGAAACTTGGATACAACAAATTAATTATATACTTACCTACCAAATAAGTAAAACATGCATATTTGCCGGAAAAAATGCAAAAAAAACTCACCAGATTTTTATCTAACACACATTCCAAATTCACTGTTTGTGTCAATTAAATCACTTCTCACTTTCACTTTTCATCGCACTTCACAATCTGTCACTCGCGATCGGAAAACGCGTGGGGGTTGAAACGGCTACCCCGTACGAGCTTTGGAGAGATCTAACCCCCTCCCTATGATACTAACTGGGGTGACAGGGCGCATGCGTCCGAATGCGAATATAAATTTGACATTTATACTAGAGATAATTTTTGCATTTGCGGCGCTTTACTAAAGTGGTCTGATTATGTTTTTGTTTGGTATTTGTGAATTTGGCAGAGTTTGCTAAAAATTTTAAATTTTCGGCTTGCGTCAAGTATTTTCTGAAATATTTTAGTTTTATCTTATAAATATAAAACTTTTAGGGGATAAAGATAAATCTAGAGCAGATCCACTTCATTTTGAATGTTCCAAAAATAAACTGTCTTTCATCTTTATAGACCAAATTGAAAATTATGGTCTCTTCCTATGCAAAAATATACCTAATAATAGCTTAATTACAAGTAAATTTTAGCAGATTGATCGTATGATTTTAAAAATGACATATATTTTTCGAAGCTCCTTGATTTATAGTGAAGCTCACGTGGCACAGACGTGGGACACGAAAGGTCTTTTCATTGTTCTAAAATGCTGTTTTTGTAAGAAAAAGATATTAACTTCGCAGTAACAAACCATAAACTTATCGATATATTTCCGGTATGGAAATATGTCATGCCGTAATATCTTTATGACCCGTTTGAGGATTTCATAAAATCGAAATTGCTCAATTGAAAACGTACAATTGAATGGATGAATTCGAGTTATTGCTTTGCGTCAACCATTTATTGTGAGCTTTTTAGTGGTAAATGGAGTTTTTGTAGTGACGACAACGCTGACAAAGGACAATGTCAGGAAATTAAACTCTTCCTCCAATACTTAAGTCTAAATATCCACATCGTCGGAAAGCAGTTTTTTACCCGATTTTGGATGGAAAATGAACCAAATTTTGATTTCTGTTTAGAATTCCGTACCTGAAAAGGTAAAAAAGGAACCCTTATAAAATCACATTGTTGTCAGTCTGTCAAGACCATTTTTCTCAGGAACGGATGAAGGTTGATATTTATGACATTTACGCTGTAAATTTTCGACACTCTTAAGAGAAGCGAAACCTACACTGTCGGGAATCAAAGCGTAGGTTTTGCTTCTCAGAACAATTATTCTTGGAATTTGGTACGGAGCACTGTTTTTTAGCACAGATAAGGGTAAAATTGTGAAAAACATATTATACATTTAGTTTGTCAAAATAAAACCAAAACCAAACCAAAGTTTACTAAAAATATAATTACCTATCTAATAAAGATAATGTTGAAACAAATTCTATTAGTTAGGTAAGTTATTATTAGGTGCTATTATTAGTAAATTTTATACTGGTTTTCATAATAAATAAATAATAATAATGCTGGACAATACACACAGCATCATGTAGCCCCAAGCTAAGCAGAGCTTGTATTGTAGGTATTGGATGACGATAATTTTACTACATATAGGTATTATTTATTTTTCTTACAAAGAAAACACCCAGAACCCCGGATCAAATATTTACAGATCGTACAAACATTTGTTCCAATGCGGGAATCGAACCCGCAACCTCCTGCGTCGCAGGCGGACCTTCACCCACCGCGCCACATCGGTCGTCTGTACAAAGGGCATATTTTGTAGACGACTTTTCCTACGAACGTCCTATTTAGGGAAACTCAAGTGAAAAAACGTTTATTGGTTGTTATTACGACGACGCGCGACGATAGGAAAACTCCAGAAATGACAATTAATTTTAAGTCAAATCTTCAAAAACGTCACTCATTCCTGGAGTTTTTCCTCGTTCTCTTAATTTCGCAAATTGTTATAGTCATAACGAGACCCATTAAAATGATGGTATAAGCGATATCTTTAAATTTTGTAACAAAAGAGAGATGAAAAAAAAGAAAAAGAGAAAGAGAGAGGGAGGATTCATTTATTTGAAAAGAATTACAGTTATTTATGACTTCTATGACTTCTATGACTTTTAATAAATTTATATATATTCTACTAGTATCTATCTTCAGCTTCGCACGCATTATGTCTTTGGAAACGTTTCTAAGCTATTTATATCCTACTAGTTGCGCCCCACGGCTTCACCCGCATGGAAATTTATTTGTCGAATTTCATAAATGTATTGCAAGCCTCCTAGGTGTAGTTACGTAAAAATAAAAAAAATATGTGTTTAATTATTACTTTTTTGTTTATTTAAACCAAGTTTTGAGTAAATTGAACCAAGGAAAAATATTTTTCCATACAAACTTTACCTTATTTAAACCCTTCAGAGGTTAGAATTTCCAAATTTTAATAGCCTATGTTCTATTTTAAGTCTTAAACTATCAACGTACCAAATTTCATCTAAATAACTTAAGTGGTTACGGAGATTACCTATAACAAACCTTCACACAGACTTTCCCATTTATTATAATAGTAAGATGGGAACAGATTTCTGGGATGAATGTGTTATTCCGGGGCTAGAACTATTTATTAAAAGTTTCAGTCAAATCCAATCTGTATTTTTTGCGTAAAAGAACTAATTATCCATACGTCTATTCAAACTTTCACGTTTATACTTTGGGGCTAGATGGTGCTGTGTGGATTGTCCAGCATTATTTATTTATATATTTTTATTTGTTTATTATAAAATTAGTAAGGAAGTAAGAATATATTAGTCTTTGATTTTCTTTTCATTTAAAAAAAAGTTTTTGTATTCTAGACGCAAATATAGCTAGGCAGTGCCAGTACTATGTCTAAAGGTCTAATCTTATTCAATCCATCACATCGGAACGCGTGCTTTGTCTCGACAATTAAAGACAATAGGCCACTGCGGCATTTGGATAATACGATCAAATTACGCACGTGCAGAGTTGTATTCTGCGAGGATAATCTCAGAACTCAAGCCTTACAGTAAGTGTAATCCCCAACAATGCTAGGTCACGCCATGATTTAAATAATATATGTATATGTTTAATAGTTTTCAAGTAAAATCAAAAGTTATTTAGTATTAACAAACACATTGCCAATAAAGTAATTTATTTACCATAATTTGATTTGTTTTGATAAATTAAAAATTGATTCAAAATGAATTTTTGCTAAAGTTTTCAATGACATTTGGGTAAAAAAAAATTGATAATCACGTGAATATAAATTATACTTAAGTACAACGTTTGTATGATTATTTAAACATACAAAAAGCTTCAATTGAGGATACCAAAACCTGAGTATTTTTGCCTTTCTTTTATTAGTACATTGCTTTTAGTATATTTTCAAACTTCTAATTGAATTGTCAATGATACAAATGAATTCCTTTTATTTTTTTTTACGTTTACCACAGTGTCTACGCAGCTTTAGCTGATGAATCAAGGCTGTATTTTACGGTGTAAAATACGATGTCATTCTCACACTGGGGCGCACAAGAGCAAAGGGACTTGTGTGCAGAAAAATGTTCATTTTTTTGGTAAAATTTTTAAACAAAAGCTTTTTTTCCCTCTTAGGCCACTTCTTCGCTTACTTAATAAGTAACTGGCTAAACTCTCGCCCATTTTCAATAAAAAAAATTATTTACTTTTAGGTGGTTCTATTTTGTATAGGTACATAACAGATACTGTGCTATTGTTTATCCTATTTACTCAGGTAAAACGTGTAGTTAGCTGCGGGCAGTAGTAAGTTTATACCCCTTAATGAGTATCAACTTAGTGTCTTAAACGTATGTATGTAATAAATATATTATTTTGAATTACACAGGACAATGAACACGTTATTACCTAGCCTTAGGTAGAACTTTTTATTATTATACATAGAAAACACTCAGAACAGTCGGACATCGTACCCGCAATCTCCTGCTTTGCAGGCAGACCTTTGCCCGCTGCTTCACTGAGGTTGTCTAAATTTTTTTTATTATAATAGGTACCATTTTTTGCACATGAATTATTATTTTTCAAAACCACCAACATGACACTTTGAACTCTTTTGTTATTTTGTATTTATTTTTATTATATAACCTCATGGCTTTTCTTCTTTACAGTAAATCAGTAAATCAATATCTTTATTTCTTTAGGCTAACAAAATAAGCACTTAGACAAATCAAATTTAATACTATAGGTACCTACATAATTATCAAAATAATAATATAAGAAATAAAGTGATAATTGATTTTCAGTTCGCTTCAATCTTTTGTCATAGTATAGGTTGATGACAATGTTAGCTTCCCTTTGAAAAGTTAATTCTCTTTGTCAAAGCGAGTGATAAAGATTAAATCCACAGATTTTACGCTCTGTCACCAACAGTCTGATAACTTTGTACTTCAGTTCTCATCAAATTGACTAGTTCTATAAATGCTTATGGGCTTTCGTTAATGTTTTGATTCTAGCGTTCACAATATTATTAGGCTGAATAAAAGATAAACTACTGTTATAGTATTGACAAGTTTATTGCTATTTTTGTTAGAAAACGCTCTAAAACCTTTCTGAATTTCATCTTTGTTTTGTAAACTAAGTATTCCATCTTGAATGTGTTTACTTTCTTCATTAATATAGTGTAATCAAAAGTTTGGACGAATTTTTGTTATTCTTTCATGTAAAAACTCGAGTCTCTACGTCTCTACTAAAGACGTAGTTTTAGCCCTAGAATAAAACATCGGCTAAGTTTTATCCCATTTTTAATTCGCATGATATAGAAATAGCCTTGAAAAGTTTTAATGGAAATAACGGGTGCAAAACTGCGAGCAGAAACTATTATAAGTATAAAATAAAATGTAAAAAATACCTTTCAGCTTCACTGATACACCACCTGAGTTTAAATTTAATTATCGTCTTTGAGGATAATATGAATTTTCGTCAAGCTGTTTTTTAAATAGCTGTAACACTTTTCTCTTCCACTGTACATACTGTAACTGACTTGTCATATATGACGGATGCTTAACGAGATTTATGCGTTAAACGAATAATTCGCGAAAAACGAATAACGAAGGACGTGCTAAGTCTTTCCGGGTTATTGGGTCGGGCTTAACTCCATACTGCTTTGAAATGTTTTAAGATCATTTGAAGGTAGTTGAGAATGTTAATGATACGTCAGTCTGTTTTATGAAGACTCGTTTCACCACAATCACAGGTAAATAAAGAAGCGGCCTTATGTATTAGAAAGTCTATAATAACCACAATAATAATTAAAATGCTTTTTGGATGGATGATGTATGAATGGTTGGATGGATGTTTTTTAAACCGGGCCCGGTACCTGAAAACCAGCGCTGCGTTCGGCGGTCAACTTTGATCTATCGGTGAATATACTTAAAAAAACATTCCGACGTTCATCATCGACAATTTTACAAAATATAAACCCAGTTACAGAAAAGGGAAGTTCATAAACAAAAGACGCTTGATTTTGCGAATGCTCTGCTCCTTATAAAACTGGATTATGGCAATCTCTTTAGCATTTCGCTTTTCGTATCCTTTTGCTCATATGAAATTTAGGTGCGTCTGTCTGTACAGGACTTACAACTTAAAGTGGTTTGATTTGTCTTGCCGAGGTTAATTTTTTTTTAAATCAAGTTATTGAAAAATGTTTTTGAACCTTTTACTAACTATGTAGACCTAGTGATAAAAAGGACTTAAATAGTAAGGGAAAAACTTGGAGGAGACTTTAAACTCCAATGAAGTTCTTACGGACAAATAATTGCTCCATTATTGTTAATAATATATATTTTATACCTTTTGTTTTTTAAATCTTTACAATTTTTGTTTTTTTTTTAATCTTTCTGTGCTGTTGTACTGATGGACGAACGCTTCCTTTCTCTCGTCCCAGTTTTTTTTATTTGTCCTGATTTGGTCCAACCTTTTAAATTCTTTTTTCGTTGAGAATACTACCCTAAAATACTATCTTAGTTTTTTGAGAATACCTAATAATGCTTATTAATTATTTTATATACCAGCTGCCAAAGGATAAAGCTTTTTTATCATTAATTTACTTGTATTTACACATAAGGCACATAATGCCGCTTCTTACTTACATACCTATAGTATTAAATTTGACTTGTCTAAGTGCTTATTTTGTAAGCCTAAAGAAAAAAAGATATTGATTATTTGATTTATTTGATTATTTGATTTATAAAGTCACTTCTTTAAAATCTTATGCTCATAAATAAAATAAAACAAAATTAATAAAATCAGTTCATTGTAGGCACAAAACCCATTTCACACAAAAAAATCGAGTACACATAACATACACTTAAGAGATAGGCAAGTAAACATTTTCTATTACCTTCTATGTGCACAGAAATCCAGTGCATATAAATGGGACTAGCTAGATAGTCAAATACAGCATTTAGGATTTTATAAAAATCAAAGATACGCTTCAAAATCACTATAGTAAAATGGGCTTAGAACAATATAAAATGCAAAAGTATAGTAATATAGTCTAATCCCAACATAAAAACAGAAAGAACACTAGCAGTCTTATCACAAAAAAAAAACAAAATCACGACTTAGACACGTGCTTAACAGTTGTTTAGCAAAAGTCATCCTACAAAAACTTCTTAAACAACTGTTAAACATGTGTCTAAGTCGTACCTTTTTTTGTGGCAAGGCCCTAGGTGTTTTCATAATTATTTTCGCAAGCGGTAATTTTACCTTTCTCCCTTTATTACGCACCTATACGCTCTAAGCAAGGATTATGTACCAACCGAGTACTAAATGCGTTACAACACTCAGTTTACTGAAGAAACCTGACAATTTCATGAAACAAAGTCAGAGGTAATCCCTACTCCTAAATAACAGTCCCATTCTCGCCCTTATTGTCCTACATTTAAGAATTAGGGCTGAGTCAACAATATCGTAAAAATGGACAAGGTTGAGCGAAGTTTTAGTCAAGGTTCCAACAGATTTAAGTAGGAATTACTGTTTATTGAATAATTATCTTATATACGAATCCCATAATGCTTTATACGATTTAATAAATAAATTCTATAAAGCAAAAATTTGAAAATTATACTACACAGATGAACCAAATTATACCTATTTGACCAACGAGAAGCACTAGTTTTCTTATAAAAAAAATCATCAAAATCATTTGACTTAGAAAAAACGTCTCAAGCTCTCTCACATTAAAAAATCCTTCGAATTGAGAATCTTTACGCTAAAAGGTGCTGAGTGGATTGTCTAGCATCATTTTACTTCTTACTATTATAATAAATGGGAAAATCTGTGTGAATGTTTGTCATAAGTAATCTCCGTAACTGCTTAAGTTATACAAATGAAATTTGTTAAGTAGATAGTTTAGGACTATATATATAATAATATATATAGTCCTATATAATATATATATAGAATAATTTTTTGAATAATTAACCTCTAAGCCTAAGGGGATTAAATAAGGTGGTAAAGTTTGTATGGAAAATTATTATTCCTTGGTTAGATTCACTCAAAACTCGGTTTAAAATAAACTGCAAAGTAAATAATTTAACACGTATTTTTATTTTACGAAACTTCCCCTAGGCGGCTTGCAATAAATTTCTGATTTTTGACAAATAAATTTCCATGCGGGCGAAGCCGCGGGGCGCATCTAGTTATAATTATTTTATTCTTCTTATTTTGAAGTCAGATGACACGACGACGTCACCCACTTCGTTCAAGAAAGATCGGACATAAAAAGGTTTTATTACGAAAGCAAAGAACCCTAAAAATGAGTTACCGGGGTTGACATTTGCGAAGATGAGCTCAGAGTAACCCCTTCAAGTAATGAATTGTATTATTTGGCATGGCAACCTTTTCACGTCAACTCTCAATTTCATTGACAGCGAGTATTGAGGAGCTTGTTGGATAAGTGGTAGTTATTCTGAAAAACGTGGGTTCAATATGATTGAATACGTTCATTCTGAGTAGATTATGTAATCAACAATCATATTTTTAAATCAAACTAAGATTTTAAATGCGAAAGTTTGGATCGATGGATGGATAGATGTATGGAGGGATGTTCGAAACCTCTTCCCGCAAAACTACTAATGTATCGGGCTGAAATTTTGAGTGGACGTAGTTTTAGGCCTGGAATAAAATAAAGACTACTTTTTTAGTAATATTTACTTTTTTTTTCGTAAACAATGCAACTAATATGCAACAAAAATTAACTCGCTAATGCATTTAAAAACAAAAAATCAGATCTTGAACAAGACGCTATTATATCTCGCAGTAGACTAATACTATAACCATGGAGCACCATAGAGGTAAGATCCTACCTCATTATTGATATCCCAGTGTAGGGATTATTACCCCTTTATAAAACGAGCCAATAAGGCGCTTATCAGAAAGATTTTTTGTAATTATCAATAGAATCCCACTATCACCTTTGTAAGGTTTCTTGGTACGAACAAACTGAGATGAGTAAATTGAAAACAGCACTGCTTTTATAATATACAAGGTTTCCGGTCGCAGCTTCGCTTGTGTAGACTTTACAATTTGTCTAACTCTTCACTCTACCCATTTAACAAATTTTATGGTTCTATTTTAATTCCTGAAATAAGTGTTTGAAATTATGTTTCTTTTAGTACAAATTGAACTTACAGACATTTCAATACCGAGCCAAACTGCGAATCTGAAACTTTAATGACCTCATGATGACGAATCATTTTAAATTATTTTCAAGAATTTTATGAAAAATCCTGTAACTTAATCCAACAACTTTATATTTTTAAGCTCTCTGTAGGTAAATCGGACAACTCTGGTTAAGGACTTACAAAAAACACCAAAAATCCTTCTACCCCAAAGGGGATTTTCCCCAAGGGTGGAATTTCCAAAAGTCCCTTCTTATTAGGTGTCTGTATATTAAAAAGTACCTACATACCCTCCAAATTTCAGCTTTCAAGCCTTAGTGGTTTGGGCTACAATAATACAGCAAAATGAATATAGTTAAAGAGGCTTTTAATTATTATCTCATTATATTTTTTATCATTTTATGTCCAGCAGTAGACTCAAGGCTGATAATATTATGCAACTAAATCACAGGTTATCACATTGACTTGATTCGTCCCCAAAAACAAACGAAAAACGATGATGAATTCATAACATCTTTCAAGCGGTTACAAACAGACAAAGTTTACAACTTCCACATCTGTTATCATAGCAAAAAAGTCTCTGAGTTCAAAAAACATTGATATCTTTTATCTTAACCCATAAATCCATCAAAACATCTTTGTGCCATCTGATTCAACGGAAGGCGAAAATATTGAGAAAAATATAACCTTCAGACGCTGGAATACCAACTTTAGCTAACAAAACATAAGGTTTACTTCAGTTTCAGTTAGACGCTTCCTTATTGATGTTTTGACGGTGTAAATTGGTTGTAGTGTTTGTCACGTTGTTAAAGGAAAACATAGAAGGAAACTGTTGGTAGTCGGATGGTGTTGACAATGATTTTCCTGTAGCGTAGCGTTTGATAAAGAAATAAAAATCTATCTGAGCGTCTGGTCGATGCGACGCGTGGCCCGAGAGCTGGTGAGTATCTGGCTCAGCGCATCAGCATTGCCATACAGCATGGTAATGTAGCCAGTGTCTTGCGGACTCTTTCAACTGGTCCTGATAAGGATCGTTTAAGCTAGCTCTAGATTAATTGCAGTAGCCTTTAGTTTTATTTGTGACTGGAATTTTCTTTGTTAATTAATTACCAAAACATACTACTCTAATGCATAATTGTCTATCTTATCAAAAACAATTACCCATCTTTGACATGATAAAGACGCATGTCGAAGGTTCTTTTCTTTTTTGATGGCGGAATAAGCATTCTCTCCGAAGAGTCGAGAGGGTGACCCACCCTATGTATCACTTGAATAATCACATATTTATATAAAAATGTAAAACCTAGGATACAACGTATAAATACTCAAACCCCAACAAAGAGTTCCGACCAGATAAAGGCCCGAACAAATTTTATAATTGATTTATCTGCTAAAAGGAAGATAATTAACAGAAAGTAACAGTAATTAAGTAGTTCCTTCCCCATTAGACAAATATTGGACTGAATAGACACTGCCCTTAGCTCGAATATAGACGAGGAAAATAATTAAACTTACAATGGAGCCGTGGAAATCACAGCGTAAGATCGATTCCATCTCTGCCCGTGGATGTGGAATAAGACTACTTAGGGATTCTATCAGAATAAGAATCAATCGCTTATTTGCAGAATACAATAATTGCTCTTTCCCATCTTTCAAGGACATCCACGAGGTCTGGTGCCGTGGCAGATTTGGCTGCGGATCTCAAGAGGCGCAAATATGCCGGTCTCGACAGAACCTACGCATTTGATCCCCTTGGAGTCGAGACCCTAAGTCCGTAGTGTACCGAGGCTCTCCGCGTTTTTATAAAAATATCTGAGTGTCTGGTCGATGCGACACCTGACGCTAGAGCTGGTGAGTATCTGGCTCAGCGCATAAAGGCAGAAACATATTTGCGTGTCGTGGCGTGTCGTGGCGCGCCAGAAGCTAATATGAAAATGTGTCCCTAACCATACTAAATGTATGAAACCGATATGCTTCTGGCGCGCCACGACACACCGCGACACGCAAGTATGTTTCTGGCATAAGCATTGCTATACAGCGTGGTAATATCGCCACTGTTGCCAGTGTCTTGGGGACGTGACGACTGATATTGACATGAATCAATTTAGCTACCTTTAGACTGGTTTCAACCGTGTGCAGTTAGCTCAATAGTTTCAATCGTATTTACCTAAGTACTAGTTTATTTTTTTTTTCTATTCCTTGATTGTAATTTTCTTTAATTTTATTATTTTATAATTTATGTAGATTAAATCACTTGAGATTCTTGTTGATCTTGAACATAAGAGAAAGGACCTCGTTTAAATGGTAAATAACTTGATAACGAAAACAGATACAATCATAGTTTTAAGAGTATTTGTAGACTACATCATGAAGCTTAATAAAACATGTAAAACGTTTGTTTTAATGCTATATATCATTTTAAGACCGATTTTAAAATACAGAACAAAAAAAAATCATGCTTACCACTTGGCTGATCTATCGATATTGTATAATTTTTAGCTACGTAGACTTAAATATGAATGTAGCTTTTTGCAATTGCAATAATAAAATGCAATTACATTGCACAAAATATACCACTAACTTAAAAAGATAGAAAGAAAAACAATTGAATTAGTTTACACAAGAAAAACCATTGGCTTTGTTTCTGAGATAGATTAAATTGTTATAAAATATCTCGCGTGTCCTCACACCGTTTGATCAATGTTCGAGAATGGGTTTTATTTGTATATATTTACCTCGTGTCAGTTGAAAAATAATTCAAGTCTATGGATATAAACTTGCTCTCTGGAAGAGGCAAGTCTACAAATTAGTGACGACTTAAAGCTACGATGACCATCCTTGGAAGAGAAACGGGAATTTTGGTAATTAAATTTATAGAACTCTATTCAATTATTATAATATCAATGTACATGAAAACATTCCACGTCATTTCCTTTTCCAGGGATATATTCGGATAAAATGAAGTGGAGTGGATTCAATGGGATTCAATAAGCTTCGAATGGATTTCCTTGTACCTTAAAAATAGTAACATGATACCGATTGCTTTCGCCTTTGTAGGTTGATCCGTTTAGTTGTAAACCTAAATAAAACTCTTATTTCTATTTTATTTCGTACTAGCGACCCGCTCCGGCTTTGCACGGTTTTATTATATGTATAAACCTTCCTCTTGAATCACTCTGTCTTTAAAAAAAACCGCATCAAAATCCATTGCGTAGTTTTAAAGATTTAAGCATTCAAAGGGATATAGGGACATAAGGACATAGGGACAGAGAAAGCGACTTTGTTTTATACTATGTAGAGATAAATCATCATCATCAACCTAAATTAGTCATACAAACATAGCGTCCCCTAATGAGCGCCATAGCGCTTTGTCTTTAGCTTGCCGTAATAAAGTTATTAATTTCTGATACTTCGAAAGTTAATTAAATTAAAATACACATAATACATATTCAAGTTAATTTCAAGTAGCTAGAAACGGTACACGTACCTATCTCAAATGTAATAAAATCTCTAAATCCCCGAAATTCCCGTGATTCTCTCCATCATGGCAATACCGTATTAGTTCATTAGCAACGTTTCTCCTACATTGAGTTACGTAAACTATTACATAACGCGCGAGGAATAATGACTGCGTGTTGGATCTAAAGCGAATGTCTTGAGGATCGCATTCTCCTTAGAGTGTAAATACTTAAGACGAGAACTGTCTTTTGTTTGAAGACTTTGGAACAGTGAGATAAGTTTAAATTTCGAACGTCAAAGGAAAAAATAACATGAAGATTGATTTGAAGTCATACCTCTATTGTAGATTTCAGATTTCGTCATAACTAATTTGACATTACTTATTCTGGTAATAAATTGCCATAAAGTAATGTCATGTAGTTGTGCTTTACATGTGTTGGTTTATTCCAGTCTTCTCTCCTGAAAATCCATAAAAAATCCATGAAAATAGAATTCAATAAAACGTAGACTTTCCCCTTGAAGATGATTTTCCCGTTTCCAGTTATATCTGGACATATTATCTGGGGAAGGGAAAAATGGAATTATTGCCCCTAATAAAAAGTAATAAACTAGTTGATCGGATGGTTTCTTTCAAGTAAATGCTGCAGCTTTTTCAATATACTCCAAAAACCGCACAAGAATCTCGATTTTCTCTGTGCACACCCCTTTATTTTGGACATTCTCAATGCATATTGAAAACGTGAAATTGACAGAATATCAGTGGAAGTCGCAATATTGTATGTTCGGGAACCACGTCACGTAATCGTTAGGGGCGGTTTGCACCGGGCGAGTTGGCTAGCCAGCGCGAATATTAGTATTAGATAAACAATTTAAAAAAATTATAAAAAGTAATAGATAATAAAATTTAAGATGCTTGCGTAAAATAACAATAAATTTAAAAGTTGATAAGTAGTAATTGTATGAAGTTTAAAAACGGAGGTTAGTAATCTTGGTTTACGATATGTAGCATGGTGCTATTCTGCTAGTTGTATAAAACTAGTACCTAGTTAGTTACTAGACCCTACAGAACGCATTTAAAAATCGCCAAACATTAAAACATTAAACTGGTGCGCAAATTAGATCGAACCACCAGTCAGCAAAGGTTTGTTTGAGATGCGGTTGGGATATGAATACTGTGAATAATTTTTATTTATTTTTCATTACTTGAAAGCAATGATCTAAATCAAGGTCAAAATTACAAATTTATTAAAATTACAAATTTATTTAAAATTACAAATTACTTCGATCTAAGCGAATTAGAAAAGCCATTCTTATTTTATACGAATAAAACATTTTTTGAGTCAACGGTCTTTGAATCAACCGTGTAGAGGCATACTAATGTAAACTCTGCATCCGGATAACCAAACGACTATAATAAACTAAACCAATCCAGTAGCCTGTCTACTGGCAAGCCAGCAACTCGTACAGTGTAAAATTCCCTTGTGCCAAATGCACCTCAATACATGCTCAGTATGAGATACGTGGCTTCCGCTTCGTCACATATTTTTGGTAGGTTTTAAATTTTTGGACGTGACTTATGCGCTAAGAGCATATTATATTCTTGCTTCTGGGATTCCAGCGTGAGATATCTGAATAAAACAGATTCTAAGAGCAATCAGAAATTGTTCAGAATCGACAACGATAAAACGAGAAACGATTGCATGCCGGAAGGTAGAAAACAATGACTCTATTTTATCTAAAATTAAGATCTTTATAACATTGTATTTCAAGCAATAAATGAACTTTCACTTTTACTTTAACTTTTAATCATCCTACTAATATTAATAACGCGAAAATTTATATCTATGGATGGATGGATGGATGTTTGTTACTCTTTCACGCAAAAACTACAGAACGGCTATCGATGAAATTTGGAACAGAGATAAATAATAGTCTGGAATAACACATAGACCATAATTTATCCCTAAATTCCCACGGGAATACCTATTACTGCTAGTAATAGATATGTAAGAAAAGAACGTCAACACAGAGAATGAACGACGGCTTGTGGAAGTTCGATTCCCGCCTCGGGACAAATGTTCGAACAATCTGCAGATATTTACACAGGATGTGCAATAGTTTTGGATCGAGGAAATAAACAAAAATATACAATTATACAACCATCCAACTAAACTTCTGTATTTTTAACACTAGTGTGATTTAGTGAGAAATAAAATAATATTGCGTAAATATAACTGACAATTTTGTTCGATCGTTAAAATAAATCGAATGCACTCTGATTCTCGCAAGCGATAAATTCGACCGCATCATTTTAAAATTCGTATAAACAAAAAATATGCATCTAACTTACGACGTATAAAAATAACCGCAGCCAATTTTAAACTTTTACGCTCTCTGCTAACGCTGAATTTGGCTCAACATTCTCTTATAATAAAGAATAATGGTCTACGCAGCTGATAACATATCCTGGCATATTTTATACGGCTCCAATATGCTAAAGAGGATATTATTCAATGTAACAAGTGAAAATATACCGCTTTACGTGGCGCTATTGCCAATAAAATAGCACTTAACCTATGCTGATGTTTTCTAGAATGTAATGACTCGATTTTTATAATCGTAATATTTAGGGTTACCTAAACGGTGAAACGGGATCTTATTACTCACTAGTGACCCGCTCCGGCTTTGCACAGTTTTATTAACTTATTTCTTTTTCTTAATTAACTACGCAACGGATTTTGATACGGTTTTTTTGAATACAGTGATTCAAGAGGAAGGTTTATACGTATAATAAAACCGTACGAAGCCGGGGCGGGTCGCTAGTACATTATAAATTGTTTTTGTAAGTTGTATTATATTTTTAAGAGTACAATAAAAAAATATATCTATGTGATTACAGGAGGTTGCGGGTTCGATTCCCGCTTTGAGACAAATATTATATTATATTTTATTATATATTATATAATAATACGATCTGCCAGCATTATTCATTTATTATCTGTCGAATTCTAGGATATTATTTCCACTGAAAACTAAAAAAACGCATGCGAAGCCACAAGCAAATACTAGTACCTCATATGGGTCATCACGGCCCATAAAAGCATGGTCCGAAGTGCCTTGGATCCCTATTTATACGGAATCACACGATTTAACTTGTTAATGTGTTCCGATATTTATCGTGACGGTAATTAGGTAGAATGGACGAACTAACGTGCCGGATAGAATGACTGCGATCTTTATTGACCACCGTTGGGGTAAACTTGTTCTTGAGTGGAGACCGCGACTTGGCAAACGTAGTGTAGGACGCCCTCCGGCTAGGTGGGATGACGATCTGCGAAAGACTGCTGGCAGATGCTGGATGCGTCAAGCTGAAGACAGGGCGCTATGACGCTCATTAGGGGAGGCCTATGTCTAGCAGTGGACTAATATAGGCTGATGATAATGATGATGAAGAGCAACTTTGTATCTCTTCCTAAACTAGACAAAAAATACTATAACAAAAAATATAAAAAACGTGTGATTTTGGAAACTCCTTTGTTTAACGTAATCCCTACATAGTATAAAACAAAGTCGCTTTCTCTGTCCCAATGTTCCTATGTCCCTTTGTCCCGATGTCCATATGTTCATATGTCCCTTTGTCCCTATGTCCCTATGTATGCTTAAGTCTTTAAAACTACGCAACGGATTTTGAGGCGGTTGTTTTAATAGTGATTCAAGACGAAAGTTTAAACGTATAATAAAACCGTGCGAAGCCGGGGCGGGTCGCTAGTTATATGATAAAATAACTGGTGGCGCCATGTCGTCCGATATTTATCGTGACGGTAATTAGGTAGAATGGACGAACTAACGTGTCGGATAGAGTAACGATCTTGATTAATGTTACTGCGTTTTGTATTGATGGTATCGGTTTCTATTGCACTGACGTTTGTTTATTTGGTGCGTTTTCGGACGATGTTTATTCGTTGGAATTGCAATAACTGTTCCACGTATACTTTTATGAATAATTTATCTACTTTTAAGTAAACATTCATGCACTACCTAGAGGTAAACTAATTTGTAATTTTTGTAATGTTTTTTCTGGTGTACAATAAAAAATTTTTGTATTGTATTGTATTGTAAACTAGATCTGGCACTTAGTTTTACGTTAAACAAAAAAAATTCCAAAATACAAACGATTAGCTTGTTATGCCTATCATCATATGCTTTTTCAAAGCGTTTGTAGAAGTTTTACTGTGTCTATTATAAGAAGAGACACTAAAACAGAGTTTGATGGCCACCAAGAGCAACTTCGTATCATTTCCTAAAATAAACTAAATAAAACTACTACATGTCTCGGTAGCGCTTTAAATATAAAAAAATACCTTTTATTTTTGGCATACATAAATGATTACATGTCATATTTGATGTTAATGCTTCGCCAAATGTCGCTCAGTGGGTTAGGGTTCATCTCGTCCGAATGAAAACTTGTCCGAGGACGAGTTCCACACCGACTAATTGCTATGAAATAAACACGTATTCGACATAAATGTGCTACTGATTTATTTTAAGTTCCACTAGTGGACAAAATTGAATTGAATTGAGAGAAGACAACAATGTCTTATTTCTTAAATTATTTATTCAGATAGTATTATTTATTTAGATACTAGCGACCCGCCGCGGCTTTGCACGGTTGTATTATAAGTATATAAACCTTCCTCTTAAATCTCTCTATCTATTAAAAAAAAACCGCATCAGAATCCGTTGCGTAGTTTTAAAGATTTAAGCATTCAAAGGGACATAAGGACATAGGGACATAAGGATAGAAAAAGCGACTTTGTTTTATACTATGTAGTGATTATTTATAGTTCAAAATATTTGTCTAATTGCTTATTTTGTAACCCTAAAGATATATAATTATTGATTTCTGATTATTTTGCTTAGTTTCGTGCAGTAAAATATTTTCTATCTATTCCACACATGGGCGTAGCCAGGCATGGGCTCGGGGTGGGGCAGAAGTCTAAAATAATGTGTAACTAGCAAACTATACCCGCGGTCTTAACCCTGTATTTTTTTTAAACAAAGGTTTAATTTTTAATGTATGTATAATTCGAATTATCCAAAACACTTTTTATAGCTCACTTACATACACCATCTCGATCGAAATCATCCATCCTAAATTCCAGTAAGTAAACAACTAATAGACATAGGTATTTGGGTACTAGGCTTCGCTCGCGTAGTCTATAAATGGAAAGATTGAGATTGACGAAGAAGAGCACGACATACAGGGTGTTAGTGTGAACACCGTTGTCCTTGAATGAAACCAGAGGTTCAGCATCATGAGTACATCTGAGACAGAATCCAAAACAGATGAAAAAAAATGATTCTATTTTTTACTCATTTTTTAAAGAAAATTTTTATAAACACTAAACGTTTGCTCACAAACACGTGACACAAGTACTTCGACCAGGCGAGACGTGGCATGTGCACCTCAGTGTCGGATCACCTTCTGTTCGAATATCCCGTCTTTTGAAGGGCACAAGTAATGAAGTTACGATCCAAGTAAGGCGCGGGTATAAGTACTTACGTAGGTAGGTACTTAAAGTATGTAGAGTGACTATGGCATCGTGTTCATAGCGAAGACATAAATCTTGCAAAACTAAAATAGGTGTTAAGCTTTTCTCATCGGTTTTGGATTCTACTCATGATGCTGAACCTCTGGTTTCAAGGACAACGGTGTTCACACTAACACCCTGTATTTTACCCATGTGTTTTAAAGTTATTGTGATTTTTTTTAATTCCTGAAATACGTTTTGAATTATGTTTATGTCAGTATACACACACAGTATAATGCATTAAAATTTATTGACATTTCAATACGGAGCCAGACCGCAAATCTCAAACTTTAATGACCTGTTTTACCCTATTTTCACAAGTTTTTGAAAAATCATGAAAATAAGGTAAAACATGTGTTTTAGAATTTTTCATGCTCTATCAATTTACAGCAAATCGGGTTACTGGTTAAAAAATTACAAAAAACACCAAAAAAAAAATTTAAACCCCCTTTTCACCCTCTTCGGGGTGGAATTTCCAAAAATCCCTTCATATCGGGCGTCTGTGTGTGTAGTAAGAGGTAACTATCCTCCAAATTTCAGTGCTCTAGCTTTAGCGGTTTGGGCTGGGCGGTATCTCCAAAAAATCGCTTATTCTTTTATAAAGGGTTATAGGTGTGTGATTAACCTCGAAAAGGCGATATGGGTAAATCAAGACTAACAACTTTTGTTGTGCGATTTTTTCTTATTCAAAGATTTTTTTATTTTTTTTACCATACAAAAAGAACTCCATTTCTAATCTTCTTAGCTCTGTCTAGGTGTTACACATTGAGACATCTCGGTTCGGTACTTGACCTATATATTTTATACATTATATCTAGCAAAGAAAGAAGTAAGGAGTTGCGGCACAGGTTGCGGTGAGGCGAGGGGGAGTTGATAGAAATTCCCACCAAAACTAAAAAAAATAAAACTGGAGATGTATTACGTTTTGGCAAAAGTCATAGAAAAAAGTTGTTAGTCTTGATTCACCCAAGTCGCCTTTAAGAGGTTAATCATTAATACCAATAACGCTGTATAATATTTGGACTATCTAACGTTGTAATACCTATAACTGGAGGAGCCGTCGTGGGTTCTGGCAGAACCTCCTTAAAATTTCGGCTTCCAATTTAATTATCATTAGTACATACGTACTGAAAGACAGCTCTATTGAAAACTCTATAGTAGCTCGTACACGGTTGGGCCAGTAACGTGGTTCAGTTCAGCGTCGCTGTGAAAACTACCACTTAAGTTTTTATGACACGCGAAAGGCCTCTTTTTTAAAAAAATCTTCGAATGTCATTAGTTATTCGAGTCTAGGTAGGCAATGATCAACAATCTTTTCCAAAACTGGGTATTAGGACTCTCTGCCGGAGGATTTGCACGATGCATCGGTCTTTTCGCGATGCGTGGCATTGTAAAAATTATGTTTTTTAATGAGTGATCCAGAGTGCGAATCATCATTCGCACTCTGGATCTAGTCAATGCTTTTTGACTGTAAGTAACATAATTTACGATCGGTTCAAGCAGTTTTTGAAATTGAGGCGACATAAAAATATTGCATTGTACGCGCGCGCTTTTTCTTTAGATTTTTTTGTCTCGACTGTCGAGTGTGATCTGTTTTATGGAAATGAAGTATTGTAGTTAGTATCTAGATTATAATTGTTTTTTAAGTTAGGTCTGGTAGTACCTTACAGGTCAGAGCCAGGGTGGGGCAAGGGCCCCACCCTGCCCCACCGTGGCTACGCCCATGATTCCACAACCTAAACTTTCGCGGAATGCGTTCCAGTACTTTCCAGATTGGAGTCTTTAATACACTCACGTTCATCCTGTAAAGATTCGTATACTACCAATAATATAAAACGTTACAGTTCCCATTCGTAAGCATCGGATACACTCAAAAATATTTTACAATTCCATAAAAATATGATTATACGTAGAGATATCGTATCGAAGCCGAAGGAATGGTAAATACTTATATTTTTCCTTCATTCGCTCGTTAAATACTGGTTTATTAGGGTCTTTTATTCTTGATACTGTTTGAGTGAAATTGTGAGTAGATTATTATTGGATTTTTGGCATAATATTTAGATCTGGGTTATTTTTATTATAGATATTGTGTTTTATTTACAACTAGGGACTTGCTCCGGCTTTGCACGGGTATATCACTATCACTATATAGTCATCACTACATAGTATAAAACACAGTCGCTTTCTCTGTCCCTATATCCCTATGTCCCTTTGAACGCTTAAACCTTTAAAACTACGCAACGGCTTTTGATGCGGTTTTTTTTAATAGATAGAGTAATTCAAAAGAAAGGTTTATACGTATAATAAAACCGTAAGAAGCTGGGGCGGGTCGCTAGTAAGTCAATAAAACAAAGTAGCTTTCTCTGGCCCTATGTCCCTATGTATGCTTAAATTTTTAAAACTACGCAACGGATTTTGATGCTGTTTTTGGAATAGATAGAGTGATTCAAGAGGAAGGTTTATACGTATAATAAAACCGAGCGAAGCCGGGGTGGGTCGCTAGTTATACATTATAAACCTTCCTCTTAAATCACTTTATCTAATAAATAACCGAATCCAAATTCGTTGCGTAATTTTTAAAGATCTAAGCATACAAAGGGACAGTCAAACAGCGGGAAGTTTGTTTTATACTATGTAGTGAAGAAAAATTACAGTCGTAGAATAGAAACAAATAAAACTCATTTACAGTTATAATAATTGAGCCAATTGCAGACTGTTGCAAACAATATAGTACAGGAACAATTTAAGAACGCGTTTTGTTTTAATTTTTTTTTTTATCGCTCAGCGATAACAATACAGAAACAAGAAAGCACACAAAAGAGGCAAATAGATTAAATTTATTGGCTTATGCCTCCAATAACTATTTTATATTTTACTTAAACTGTACCAGCATCGGTTGTCGATCTACCCTTAATGAAACCAAATTTATTTTCATGGAAAAAAATATGTCAAGCTTTTTAATTCTAACAATAACAAAACGACTAATTACAGCTAGTATTTACTAGTATTTGGCTTATTAAACATTATTACAATTAATGGAACTAGTCTTCTGATTAATTCTATGTATCTTGCAACATGTAATCAAACCAATTCATCATAGCCACTATCTTATCGGAAGCTTAGAATTCTATCAATTTCGGTTCATGAATTATTAATGCCCATTTCCATACCTGCTCTGTTTGGGCACACGTCATAATAACGTTTACATCAGATTATTGTTTAAGGCGCAAACAGGACCTAAAGTAGTGCCACCACTTATTTAATCATAAAATTCCGTTAAACAAAGGAATTTCCAAAATTCACACGAAAAGTTTGTTATACCTAGGTAAAGATTTTTAATGCATCTGTAGTAGTTTCATTTTGTCTAGTTTAGGGAGAGATACGAAGTTGCCTTTGGTGGCCACCAAACTCTCTCTTCCTGTAATAGACAACATACAATTACAGAAGACGTATTAAAAAGAGCTTATGATAGGTTTTACAAACCGAACGCTTGATTTTTTTAAAATTCCTTTGTGTAATAGAAGGAAAAATAAGAGGTGGCACTAGTGTACCTGCATTTTGCGCCTTAACACTTGTTCCGACCGCAGCTTTTCACGCTTTGTTCCTGTTTCTATCGGAACATTTAATGTATATTTCTATAAAATTGTCATTTATTTAGTAGAAAATTACATAAGTAATATATAATAGTCAGGCAATTCATATTATACCAATCTACATATTTATCTCTGCTAAATGAAAATAAGTTTGAGATGTATAAAAGTTATTTAAAGTTAAGTTGCTTATTTTTATTCGGATTAAACCAACCATTAGTTTCTTTGAGACGAAAATTAAAAAGCGAGGTAAAGCGTGGTCCAATGCTTTAACTAGAGAAGTACTCAAAATGCCAAGCCATTTTTAACCTCCTTTCATATTTACTCTCAACTTAAAATATTCGCATGGAAATTTCTAGATGTTGACCTGAATCAAACTTTCGGCCCGCAGCGTTTTCAATGACACCCTAGACTTGCTTGAGTTGACAACCTCTGTCTGAGAGGGTAAAATATTTTTTAGATAACGATTTATTAAATTGAATCGAAAATATTAAATATTGACACGACTATGACATTACAAGACGCTTTACAAAGCATCATAAAAACTATAAAATTAATTGAAAAAAAAACTACATCAATTTTCTACATATACAGCGTGTAAACAGACAACTATCGAAAACGAAGGGGGGTGGCAGAGGACCCCTAACCATCAACAAAAACAAAATTCGCAGTCCGAAAAAAAAATTCTAGCCGAAGATAAAAATGTTTAAAGATTTTCAATTATTTTCGTAGCGAGCAATGGACACCGTACACTTAGTAACCTACTCTACTATGTAGATAGATAGATAACTCTTTATTATACTTGACACAAACAAAGAAGACCACACAAAGAAAGAAAAGAAAAACATACAATAATACTACATACTAAGACTAGGTATAAAGGGCGGACTTATCGCTAAAAGCGATCTCTTCCAGGCGACTTTGATGTAGGTATTACGTTGAAAAGATGTTAAAGTTAAAAGCTACCTATCAAGTTGGCTATCGGTAGATATTTTACCACTTACCTAATTACGCTGTAGCCTCGGTCGAATCAGAAATGGTTCAAACTGATCTCCTCCTCGTTCAAGGCTGAGCCCAGTATGTATTTAGTAGTAATAAGTACAGTTTTATGTGAAACCGTGACTCCACAACCTCTAAGTAACCTCGCTGCAGAGCGCGTCCCTACTCGGGGGTTTCTCTCTACGAGATCTAAGACATGGTCGGTCATGCACTCTGCGATTTATCTCTCTGCCACCTCTGATATGCTGCCGTGATGACCCGAGAATCAGCTGGGTGTTGCTGGTTCGGGTATCTTGGGGGGAAAACGCGCAACGCTCTTGACGCATTTCCGAGAGCTCCATAGCACATGAGCAATAATGAGCATTTGTCCATCCATACTCCCTCGCACTAAACATGTTTATAAAACACACCGAAATCACAGAAAGCAACTTCCACTATTTACATAAAGTACTCTAAGAATATGTACAGAAAAACTTTTAACAAAACACACAAACATACTAAAAATCAGTTTCAATAACAACAAAACAAAACAGTATTCGCAAATTTCCACAACGATCGCGCACGTTCGAATACTAAACACCGACTAAAAGACGAATAAAAATGAAGCAAGCAAGTCGCCGCGGCCGGCCGGCGCCTAGCAACGCCGCGCGCGGCGCCCCGCCCGCGGCCACAGAACAATATTACTCTCACGAGGCCGCGGCGTTGCCGGTCTTCTCGTCCGACAAAGAAAAACACCGCTGCTGTTATAAACCTTATCATGCATGATTGGAATATGGTTTTCCTATACCAAAGCAGACTATTCAGTAATTAGTAAGGTTCAAAATGGGGCGTTCAAAATGGGGCATACAAATTTTAACATCTTTATCACAGAATTATGAGATAGGTAGGTTATTTAATTTTTTTCGCGGGAATAAATACTACGACTAGTAAAAGGATTAATGAACGTTTCCAGCTAAAATTAACTTACCCTGGACCAAAAAGCACAGAATACATAATAGTAGTAAAACATCCCAAAGTTGCCTGGAGAGATCGAGAACTTTTAGCGATAAGGCTGCCCTTTATACTTTGTTGCAGTATTTTTGTTTTCTTTTCTTTCTTTGTGTGTTACCTAGGTTTAAGTACTATACCTACTAATAAAGAGTTTTCTATTCAATTTTAGTAGGTACAGGCTGAGGGTACAGGTAGGTAAAATGTAAATGATATCTTCAATTTTCTAATAGAAGAAGTGTTAGGAGGGGCTCGATCCTACAATCTTCAGATTGAAAATTGAGTGTATTATTTCTATGCCAAGTCGGCAAAATACAGACAACCACCAGCGTGCAGCGCGGTAACTTACGTGCGTACCTAGCGTATGTATGTATGTATCTTGCGTAGATACCCATTTCGCTCGCGCAGTCGAGCGGTGTTGTTAGTGCGGGCGGCCATAAACAGCTGAGTTGAGGTCATTCACTTGCGTGCAATACATTACAACTTTTTTTAAATTTATTTGTTTTTGCTTTTAAAAATGATTTATTCGAGTTGATATGTTTTCTTAGTGTTGTACTGTGGGTGTGTAACTAGATAAAAAAATAAAAAAAATTAAAAAGGTGATTTTTTTTTTGCGTTTTTTTTTCGATAAATATGTTCAGAATCATGGTCTGATTGCTACCTTTCATTTTTCGATAGTAGTCTTTTTACACCCTGTATTTTGTTCACGAAAGGAAAAAATTCAAGTCAAGTCAAAATCGGAATATCGATGACTTCGTCATTTTATAAAAAAATACAAAAATTACTTCTAGAGCTGACAAATCTAAGTTGCTGAATAAAACAGTCCGCTTTTTAACATTTTTAATGCAGGTGAAAGCCTCGGGGCGCAGATAGTATTTCATAAAAATCCATCGAAAAAAAATATTTAAGCGACCCGCCCCGGCTTCGCACGGTTTTAATATACACATAAACCCTTGAATCACTCTATCTATTAAAAAAACCGCATCAAAATCCGTTGCGTAGTTTTAATGATTTAAGCGTTCAAAGGGACATAGGGATATAGGGACATAGGGACAGAGAAAGCAACTTTGTTTTATACTATGTTGATGATAAAAGCCTTCCCAAAAAGTTCTCTTTCCAGTACTATTTTAAAATTCATAAAATAATTATGCAAAATAAGAACCTGAAAGCCTTATTTATGATCTTAAAAGCCTTATTTAAACAAACACAGAAATACAATTATCGCTCACGAATCATCAATTTTTGTCGAATTCCCGACACTTGCCTAACTTTTTCCTTCCAATTGAAGCTGTCAGTAACCATTTCAAAGGGACTACTCCGTAAAACGATTAACGTAAAACCAAGGGGAGTTACTCACCTACCTCTCCCCTCCCTTTTTTCTGCTTGAACTCAAGTTGGTAAATCCTCTCTTGTACATAAATGTTATAGTGATTTTAATCTTGCAGATAGCGTGTCTGATTTGATATTTTATATGCATACATCACTACATAGTATAAAATAAAGTTACTTCCACTTGCCTGTCTGTCTGTACGTCCCGTTCCGGCTCCGCACGCTGTGCATAGATTTTTTTAACATTTTGAGACAGTTTTGGGCTGAATGTAGAGTCGCAGAATAAATAATAGTTCAGGTAAGAGTAAATGCAGTATGAATTTACTCTTACCATCACTACATAGTATAAAACAAAGTCGCTTTCTCTGTCCCCATGTCCCTTTATGCTTATGCTTAAATCTTCAAAACTACGCAACGAATTTTGATGCGGTTTTTTTAATAGATAGATTGGTTAAACGGGAAGGTATTGGTAACGGTAAGGGTTATACGTATAATAAAACCATTCGAAGCCGGGGCGGGTCGCTAGTACTCTATACATCCATACGAAAATCACACAATGCATAGATGATCCCGAGAATTATTCCAATAATTAATCCCTAGGGATTAGTCCTGCAAACCTTAATAACGGTGTAAATATTTAGGAATATCTAGTTGCTTACTAGTTTATTTAAAGCAAACTATTCATTAGAGTTACAATTCAATTAGGTTTTTTTTCTAAAAAACTCCAAATACCCAACATTACATTGATACTACATCAAAATCGTTTTGCAGAGTAGCACCATTGGAATTTTCATCAGATATACGTCAATTTTATTCCTTATTGACAGACTGACAGACGGTTCGACATTAGTATTGTGTTTCTTGGATTTTTTGAGTTTAGTGAATAGGGTGCGAATGGGGTCATGTTAATGATTTACGGTAATTTTCTTTTTATTTTTACCTGTGTCCTAAAGTTGATGCTATTGTTTTTACTATAATAATTTTGGGGAATTAGTGCTAATAATAAATACTAATTATTTATATCGAAAATTACAAAAAGTAGCTCAAATTGCTCCATAAATTTTGTTAAACGAGCTGTCGTCAAATAGTATTAAGTCACAACAAACGTTACAGAATAAGTCTCTACAGGGTGTTTGTAAAAATTGTTGTGTTAATTTTTATTAGGGTTTGAAATCTTTTTAACGGATGGACGTTTTTTTTAATTTGTCCTGATCCCGTAAATAAACCATGTCTACACCCTCAGTTCTAGTGGCAGAATCCCTGCTTCGATGCTTTGTATTTCGTTCGAACCACTCTGTGTAATTCTATATGATCACGACCATTTTAGTAAGGTATTATAAAATAGTAGGTACTCTAAAAAACCATGAAAACTTTAATGCCTTATAATTCACATAAAACTTGCGTTGAAAAGGATTATTTTCAGTTTTATTAAATTGTTTTTAATAGTTGGCAGGTACTCTAAAACTTAAAACCATGAGAGCGTTATTGCCTTGTAAATACAAATAAAACTTGCGTTGTAAATATTTTCTGTTTTATTAAAACTGTTTGTGAAAAACTCCTTGGAACTTCACGATTCCATGTAGTTAATCAAAGGTTTCTACTTAAAACTACCTCTATAACGATAAATGATATCGATAGACGATAGTTCATGCTGAGACAGGGACCGTTTTTGTGACTCAAGCAAGCTCTTATATTTTATACTAGCGACCCGCCCCGGCTTTGCACAGTTTTATTATACCTATAAACCTTCCTCTTGAATCACTCTATCACTTAAAAAACCGCATCAAAATCCGTATCGTAGTTTTAAAGATATAAGCATACAAAGGGACATAGGGTTAAAGGGACATAAGGACAGAAAAAGCGACTTTGCTTTATACTATTTAGTGATTTGTGATTGTACTTATTCTTTTATTTTATTTTTTATATATTTAAATGTTTGAGTTACAAATAAAGCTTTTCTATTTTTATAATACATACTTGAACTGAGAATCGAACCCACTACCTACCTCATACAAGCTTTTAATATCCTCACAGTGTCACTAAGGCACGACCCTACATCACATTGACTGCGACAAATGGCCATCAACAGGCTACAAGGGACCGAAAATTGTGTTATGATAAATTCCATGTGATATTGCCGGGAAGGAATTGTCCTTAGCATTCGAGGACTGGGGGGTCAAGGTTGTAAGGACCCACCATTTCATACGAGGGTTCTTAATAAATTTGCGCTCAATTATAAATGTTTGGACTTATCCGCTGGTATATTGAAAGAAATTTATTTATCATTATGATTTGGTATATTTTAAGAAACTATAAACCGAAGAATTATTTAAAGCCAAAAGTTCTCATTTTTATGTTGTACTAGCAGCGCCTTTCTTTCACCCGCAGTAATTCTCGTTCCCGTGAGAATCCCGGGATAAAATAGCCTATGTGTTATTCCAGACTATGATCTAACTCTATGCCAAATTTCATCCATATCCGTTCCGTAGTTTTTGCGTGAAAGAGTAACAAACCTACACACTTACAAACTTTCGCGTTTATAATTAGTAGGATAAATCATGCAAAACACTGTTCAGATCTTAATCAAATTGCTTATGGAGTCACATGAAAAGATTATCAAAATCGTCACATGTAAAAAAATAAGATACGCAAATTGCTGGGATCACTCTTTGAACCAAGCTTGCTCACAGTGATGAAAACCAATCCGCTATGGTTTTGGTAGTTAATAAGTGTCTAAATAAAATACTCAAAACGACCTTCCTTAAAGGTCAGAACTAGAGACTCAGGGTACGATCTTAGAACATTTCCTTCGATAAAGCAATATAACTGTGAAGGAATTCAGTGAGGACCGCAAGACGCCTGTCTATTAGGATTTTAGGGATCCTCTCCGAAAATTTGAGCCGCAAAACGAGGGTTTAATGAAACGTGGTCAGTGGAATTAATTAATTTGGGTTCCGTAGACTTCAATGGCGGAGTTGATTGGGCTTGAATAGCGGTGCATTTTGGAGCAATTTACTTTGTAAACTTATTTCGTAATGCGATTGGTCTACTTGGTTTGTGAAATAAGATTCTATTAAGACAAATATTTCAATGTAATAAGTTTTTTGGGACGTCAGAGTCGCGATTATGCTCTTTAATGCAATTGTCAGGAGTAAACTAGAGTTTAGCCCAATTAAGTTGGATCCGAGAGAGAGACTATTCTTATTGAGAAACTTTAGAGAAATTTTGCCAGGTATTTAAAAGAACATGAGAATAAATGGACTTTCCGTACTTACTTCCTTCAATATTTGTGATTATCTGTAGATGAGTCGCAAACTGGAATTAAGCTAGATTAGAATGGATGAATGTATTTACCTCTTCACTCCAAAACTACTGATCGGGTCGGGCTGAAATTTGGAATAAACCCTGAATGAACATAAACAGGTTACTTTTCACGCAGTTGAAACCGCCAAACTAGTAGTATATATTTTTGTCACTCAGTGGTACCGTGAATATATTATATTGAAACCCAAAGTACATAAGCGTTACGACGAAGTACTCTATTTATAGACAATTACAAAGTTTTAATACGCCACAAGTGCTAATTCTAACACTAAAGGTAACCACAACGATGGTACCACAAAAGAGCCCAAGTTTGCGGCTCTCTAACGTAATATTCGTAATTTCCGTTATATTCGTAATATCTCGTCGGAAGGAACAGAGTTAAATCCGCAAAATCGACCGACGAACTCAAATATTGACTTGCCTACTTAATTCAGTTGGAAGTGTTGCTTGAAAGTTTTGTAATATTAATTTTACTGGTGGCTTTTGTGGCCTAGTGGCTGCCATATTTAGCGGTCGGTAATAATATAACTGCTATAAGTTATATTTCGAGACGAAAGTCGCAGCAGCCGACTTTCATCTCAATATAAACTTATAATGGATTTAAAATAAGTTGTTGACCGAAAAGTGAGATTCAGTCTTGGATGTTTATTATGTTTCTACTAGCAATCCGCACGGTTTTATTATACGTATAAACCTTACTCTTGAATCACTCTGTCTATTAAAAAAAATTGCATCAAAATCCGTTGCGTAGTTTTAAAGATTAAAGCAGTCAAAGGGACATAGGGAAATAGGGACAGAAAAAGCGACTTTGTTTTATACTATGTAGTGATATATGATTAGTCCTTTTTTATTCCAAAATGAAATACTTTATTTATTTAAGCCAACAAAATGAGCACTAAGACAAGTCAAATTTTGAGCTAAGTATACATAACTCTCAAACTAAAATAAGCACCATTTATTATATTTATATAATAATTGATATTCTCTTCGCTTCAATAAGTATTTTGTCCTCAAATCTTTACTCTCACACGAACAAATATTTTCGAATCGTACTAATTTATTTTAGGTAGGAATCAAACCTAAAACCTCCTGCGTCGCAGACGGAACTTTGACCACTATGTCACAGAGTTCGACAATTGACTTTTCAGTAACAACACCGTACAGCTTTGTTTAATATACTTAAAACTTCCCACTTTAGCAATTACCGTTATCTTTATTCTTGATTACTCCATGGAGTTGTTGCTATGAATAATTTTGTTTAATCTTGGTAGGTCTTGCGATTTCGTTCATTCCATAGTACAACTGAAGACGTCAAATATAATTTGGCGTGTTTTTAAAGGCTATAGTCGTTTTATAGACTTTTGAAACACGTCATATTCAAACTCTTTAAAGTAAAATGTGAATATTAGATCAATTAAATACGCAGAAGGAAAACTCAAAAAATAAAGTTAAATTTTAATCGGTATTGACATGGATCAATTGAGCTACCTTTAGACTGTTTGGTTAAATGGTTTCAATTGTAAATACTAGTTGTAATTTTTCTATTCCTTGCTTGTAATTTTCGTTGTTAATAAAATCGGTATTTATATGTTAAAAATCCATACATTTATTTAAAGTCTAGTGCTTTTCATGTAGTCCCATATAAAATTAAGCAAGAAACCTACACCATGTCAGATTGGTATAATTTTTGAGTTGAAACAAAACCAGTCTAAAGCTTTTTATCCTCTAGATAATCTGATATTGTTGTAGTACTAAGCCTTTTTACAAAAACTATTTTATATTTTTTGTATTGAATTTTAAATTGTATCTTGTGTTTTCACACACATGTACTCTATAAAATGTCTAAGGCACAATATCCGTGTGTAGCCGAAATTCACGTCCAAGTCACTACTAAGTCGCAAAAGCCGTTTTGTTCAAAACCGATTTAATTCCTCCCAGTTAAATCGCAACACAAAGAGATTACCCCAAACTCCAAGTAATTTTGGATCTTTACGACATCCGAGCGGAATATATTGCGAACAACGAAAAACTTTCTCGGATTAATAATTCCAGTGCAGACCGAAATGTTGTTGAATTTGTGGATGTTCTGGTCAACATGGATTATCTGATACTAGCTCGTGCCTTTGGTTTTGTCTATTCTACTTTACTCGGTTATAAAATTCAAGATCTTTTTTATAAACAACTAAATAAAATAATGATAATCCACGCAGCATCATCTAGCCCAAAGCTAAATAGAGCATGTGTTATCCTACTAATATTAAACGCGAAAGTTTGTAAGTATGGATGGATGTATGTTTGTTACTCTTTCACGCAAAAACTACTGAACAATATGGATGAAATTTAGCTCAGAAATAGATTATAGTCTGAAATAAAACATAGGCTATACTTTATCCCGGAATTTCCGCGGGAACGGGAAAACCGCGGGTGAAACCGCGGGGCGCTGCTAGTCGTACTATATGACTAATATACCTAATACAGTAGTTAAGTATATTATATTACATTGATAGATATTTTTTCATTATAATATAGACAGTACTTCTAGACGTTTGGCGTTTGACTTAGAATAAAACTTAAGCTTCTTTTCATTCCACAAATCAGATCCAGTGGGATAGAAATAGCCTTCATTGTTTCCATAGAAACAACGCGTGCGAAATTGCGGGCAGATAAATCATCATCGTCATCATCAACCTGTACTAGTCCACTACTGGACACAGACCTCCATTTAGCGAGCAATGCGCAATACGCATCCAGCATCTGCCGGCATTATTTCTTAGATTGTCATCCCAACTGTTCGGATATTATACAATATAGTAAATTATACCTCAAAATTCAGATCACGGCACGTGGCATATTTTAGCGTATTTACATAGAAATTCACTGAACAATGAACCTTCCAAAAGCTTTATTTAAGAATACAGTGAAAGAGAAACCACTAACAGCTGTACTGTTATCTTTTTCACTTTATCTACTCGTGGATAAAAATTTAAACGCCCCCGATGTAACTAACAAAAAAAAAATTAGACTCAAGCTTATTTTTATCATATATTTGTATTTTTATCGTACTTTTGAAACATACTTTTAATAAAATTAATAGTGAACACAAACAAATTTAAACTAGTACGTATTTACAATAGAAACAATTATTGAGCTAATAGCAGATTATTGAAATACATGTAGAGAAAACTTAAATAATCTTAGGCTAGTTAATTCCTAGTTAATTATCTAATCTTAATTTAAAGTTATAAAATTTTGTCAGCCTAAATTAATATAAAATAATAAATAAAAAACACAGATAACACTAAATTAATAACACAGAAACACCTCGTTTGAAACAGAAATCAATATTTTTGATTTCTGTTTCAAACGAGGTGCTTGCGAGGTGTTTCCAAATCAATACGTATATAAAACCTCCTTGGTATATTGTACCGATATCACAACACAAACCAATAATGTTCATACAATAGAAGCAAGCTTGCAAGCATGTGTCTTGTTTATCTAGCTCACTTACGTCAGACAGACTACTTTTTATCGGTAGCCGTTTATTCTCACGTCTGCCGGGCTGTATTAAGGTAGAGTAACAGAGTTGGCGCATTAGTTTACGGTTTTTAGTCTCACAGTCTTTAAAATTTAAACACTGAGGCGTTTTTATGTCAAAAAATTATTTAACCTAACTCAAAAGAGTAGCAGATTTTAGGTTATTGGATTTTAAAAACTATCTCCGATCCGTAAAAATTTCACGCCATCGCCAGTCTTTTTGCTAAATAAGGGTAGATAATTAAATTATTTATCTTACCACTGCAATACACAGTAAAAATAAAAAAAATTACATCATAATATAGCCTACTGACAAACGGATATACAGCGGAGGCTTAGTAATATGATAAATGCACCCTTTGGGTATGCAACTACAACCCTATAAGATAAAATAAAATGTATTAATGCCAGATTAATGCAATCAACTAAAAGATAATGGGACACTCAGGCAGCTTCCTCGATTTTCTTTGACATTGAATCTTTGAAACCTAGTGTCAAATATGTCCAAACTACTGTTTTACTTCTATTACATTTTAACCAACTGTTAAAAACGCGGGTCGAAATAAACTACTTTTGTACAATGAAAATAAACAAAAGACTATCGCGCCAGCTTCAAACGACAATACTATAAGCTAGTAAAATTAACCGTTTCCCGTCCCCCAAGAAACGATAGGTTTCATTTTCCGCGCCGGCGCGTCTGGCTGACGGAGTGAGAAATAGGGGAAGTTTGAAGATATCGTACGAGGAACAAATAGAATATTTTGTAAGTCCATTCATTGGTGTCGTTCGCAGATGGTGTCAAAGAATCTGGGTCGAAGATAAGAAAAATGTGACGTAAAATGTTGATGGTATTTATAGTTTCACTGAGTTGGAAAGGGATGAATAATTGATGATGATGATGAAAATAATGCTGGAGAATTCATACAGTCATAAGAGTCACAGAGCTCTAAGCTAGATGGGTCTGGGTGGATAAGAAAATGTGATGTACATATCAATCCTATTGATATTTCCGTGTGTTGGAAAGGGATGAAAGATTTTTTGTTCATTATGAAATAATTCTGGACAATCCAAACAGCATCATCTTGATCCAAGCTAGATGGGTATGGAATCACTACATACCCACTACAACCCCCACCCTATGTTTACTTAGATCTTTAAGAGTAGGTACGCAACAATTATTTTAATAAATAGAGTGATTCAAGAGAAAGGTTTATAATACATATTTGGGTATAATACTATAGTAAATCAAATGTAAAACAAATGTATCTACTTATTAAAAATGGTAAGGGACGTTACAATTTAATTCGCCCGAAATATGAAATAAACCCTTATTCAGAAAATAGAGGAATAATTAAATGAAAACAACGACAAAAACTAATAGGTTTAAACTCCCGTGTGCCGTGCTCAGCTAACCGTACGCCTAGCTTAGTAAAACTTTACAAAGGAAAATTACCTTCTTTCTCTCATGGAAACAACAAAATATCCTCAACATGGTTTTATTTTAATAAATTTAAAACATGTAGTGTTTCATAAATAATTTTTCGAAAGTATCTACTGTAAACTGTTGAACCAAATCATTTGACTTTTATTAAATAACTAGCTGCGCCCCGCAGCGTCGTCCGCGGGGAAATTTATTTATTTGTTAAATATCATATTTTTATACATACTATGCTATTCCCGACGAAGACAAATCCAAAAACACAAAAATCATAAAAATCGGTCAGAAATCGAGTTATAAGTGTTGTAACAAACACGACTTTCTTTTATTATAATTATGTAAATAGATTTGGGATGATAAAACTTTAACTTCGAAGTTAATAAACAATTGAAAGGGGGATCTTAGTTAAGCTGGCCATTGTAATTCATAAAAATATCAAATCAAGTTATCTTAAGTATTGGCGGTGCTTGCAAGCTCTTAAATGCTTGTAATTTAGCAATAAATCAGTAAATCAATATCTTTATTTCTTTAGGCTTACAAAATAAGCACTTAGACAAGTCAAATTTAAGCTATAGGTAATTATCAAAATAATCTAAGCCTCTAGCCTCAAGCTAAGGCTTACTCAAGGTTACAGGTTGACACAGGATTCCAATAGAAGCTATTGGTCTCTAACAACGTAACGCCTAAGATTCTGGAAGGACTGAAATAAGCAATTCAGCCCTTGACACACAATCATGGCCTTAAAGTTCCTCGAAACTTACAGAGAATACTAGAAATATAAAATGACTGAACACGTGTTGTGCAAAAAACATATGACAATGAGCTTCAACGGGTTATTAAAGTTTGAGATTCGCAGTTTGGCACAGTATTGAAATGTCTGTTTTTAATGTGGAATGATTATGATTTGAGTTTTTCAGCATGCACTGATATACCTAACCATAAATCAAAACACTTGTTTCAGGAATCAACAAATACGGTTAAAAGGGAGTTGACGTTAATCGTCAACTTTCTTGTAACTCACACATCGGTTTTATTGGTAGTTTCATAAGATTAATTTAATTGCAGGACAAATCGTTTAGTCTACGCGAAGAAAGACGGGAGTGAAAAGCTAGTCTCATATATATGAATACTAGATGCGCCCCGCTGCTTCGTCCGCGAACCAGAGTTTTTATTCATACAAAGTTCAAAAATTTATTGCACAGTCTCTAAGGGTTATTATGGAAAAATAAAAAAAACGTATTTAATAATTCACTTTTAAGTTTATTTATACCAAGTTTTGAGTGAATCGAACCAAGGAAAAATTATTTTCCATACAAACTTTACCACCCTATTTAACCCCCTCAGACGTTCAAATTTCCAAATTTTAATAGCCTATGTCTTATTCAAGGTCCTAAAGTTTGTAACGTAAAATCCATGTAAATAACTAAAGTAGTTAGGGAGATTACCTATAACAAACATTCACACAGACTTTCCCATTTATTATAATAGTAAGATACTCGTACGAAAAGATAAGATACTAGATGGAAAAGGTATCATCTACAGCTTTTTGAAATATCGTTGACAACTTTACATCAGGTGAGATAGTATTCAAACAATTGTCTATAGATTATAAGAAAACCGGCCAAGTGCTAGTCAGACTCACGCACGAAGGGTTTCGTATCTGTTGGTAGAGCGACAATAGAAATACATAATTTGTGAAAATTTCTAATTTCTACGCATTGAGACGGTGCCCGGTGACAGACAGATGGACGGACATACAGACAGACAGCGAAATCTTAGCAATGGGGTCCTGTTTTTACCCTTAAAGTACGGAACTCTAAAAAACCAGCTCAGAAGAAAATAATAGGCACCTACTTAGTAGCGGTAGAGACTTTCCAACCTCGTTACTTGTTTAATAAAGACAGCCTTTGAAAGAATTTCACTCAGAAAAGATTCCGATGGTAAATGGAGCGAAGTTAATTTTAAACACAAATAAGGGTAGAATGGAAGCTTGTGGGTATTGAATTACATACTCTATTTACACGGAACAGAGACTAGGTTAATATTTGCAGGAAGGGTAAGCAGTACGATGCATTGCTAAGTGACTTATGAGTCAGAAATTGTCAGAGCTTTAAAAGAGCTAGAATGTAATAAAGTCACGATTGATACCAAAAACCCAAGTTAAAAAAATTGTAACCAATTTTTGATAAGTTTATTATACAGCCTACTAGCGACCCGCCCCGGCACAGTTCGCATAGTTTTATTATACGTATAAACCTTCCTCTTGAATCACTCTATCTATTAAAAAAACATCAAAATTCGTTGCGTAGTTTAAAAGATTTAAGCATAGGTACCTACATAGGGACAGATAAAGCAACTTTGTTTTATACTATGTAGTGATGATATTTATATTACTAGATGATTGATAGATATCGTACCCATAACATAAGCTCTACCTAAGCTTTGGAGCTTATTGATGCTAGTTGGATCGACTTGCATAATTTATTTTACTTAATGCATTTAAATCAATTCAATTCAGATGGTGATTTATGGTAGGTATAAGTCACTCAACACTGTCCATATTTTTTTTTTAAATATAAAGACAAACAATATACATACAATAAACAGAAAAACAAAAAGATAAAAAACACTAACACTAACAACTGAACCCTTGTCCAGTGCTGCATAAAAGAAGAAGCTGTGTCCAACCTTCCTGCAATAATCTATTGGCGTTGCTTCTGACCACACTGTAAAAAATAAAGATCATGTAAAAAATATTATCTGAGCGTCTGGTCGATGCGACGCGTGACCCGAGAGCTGGTGAGTATCTGGCTCAGCGCATCAGCATTGCCATACAGCGTGGTAATGCAGCCAGCGTCTTGGGAACGATTCCGACTGGTATTGACATGGATCAATTGAGCCACCTTTAGACTTTTTGCAACCGTCTGCAGTTAGCTCAATGGTTTCAATTGTAAATACTAGTTAAAATATATATTCTTTGATTGTAATTTTCGTTGTTAATAAAACTTTGTAAGAAACTAACCGTGAGCTCTTGAAGTCAACGGGTAAAGAATACCGGTTGCATTGTGGAAACAAGTTTAAGAAGGCTTTCAGAACTTGCCCTTTTGTTGAATTCGCAGGTTTTTAACAATACATTGAATAGTCCACTGGAATAGATAAGAAAATAAAAGGTGAATTCTTACTAATGTACCATCAAAAGGTTGCCTGGAAGAGACCGCTGTTTGGGATAAGGCCTCCGATTGTGCTACTGTATTTATTTATTATTAAGAAAAGTTATTGAATTAATGAATAAACGCTTTATTGTACTCAAGAAATACATTTAAAGAGGTTATACCTAATTAAAAAGTTATTGTTCTTTTTCATATTTTGATGGTGCGATATAGATAGATTAATTTACTAGCGACCCGTCCCGGCTTCGTAAGGGTGTATTATACATTTGAATCTTCCTCTTGAATCAGTGTAGGTATATAATAAAAAATCGCACTAAAATCAAAATGTAGTGATTTTTTATTGAAAATGTTTGAGCGTTTGGCCATTGATTCATTCATTAACACCTTTCCTTCGAAATTAAACATACCAAGGCAAAAAAATTAAATACCCTAGCTCTGTTACTCTTAAGTAACAGATAGACAAACGGATGGCCGTCTGTTTGTCCAAAGAAGCCGTTACGTAGATTCTCTACATAAAGTTCAACACTAACCTTAACGAAGTAAGTAGAAAGTTACCTCCAACATACTCAAGCTCCTTGAGATTAACTTACAACGCAAAGTGGTGCATAACTAGCATCAGCTACTATGATGACAGGAGATCGGAATTACCTGAGCATATTTAATTTCTAATTCATAATAATTAATTAATAATAATAAATAAATAAATTACCTACCTAAAGTTTGAGTGTGGAAGTAAAATAGACTTGGTAATTTGAGACAATGATGTTTTAATATTCAAAATCATGAAAAGAACTTTTGTTACTTAAATCCAAAACTGTTTATTTGAAGTATCATAATCCATTTTGGGGTTCTGACGAGAATACCAAATTACATACATTATAAAGGTTATTGAGGGAGGCCTATGCCCAGCAGTGGACTAATATAGGTTGATGATGATTAATTAAGGGTGGTACATAAATGCTAAGGTAATTCCGATCACAGATGATGAGGCCACTAAACTTGAGACAGGCGCAGTGATTTATCTTAAACGAACGAAGTTTTCCGGAGATATCCGAGGATGTACGAGCGTACTCGGATATGCTCTTCAGAAGGCCGAGTAAAGGAATTGTTTTGTATGGTAGAATAAACAGAAAAGACAACTCATCGTTATACATTAAGTGACGTGTCTTTTCTCTATTCACACTGTACCTAATAATCCCTGTGGTTGGTCTAAGGGTTGATTTTTGTTGTGTTTAATTTTTTTTTTCAACAATAGTTCTTCGTTTGACCACAATCTCATGATGGAATTTTATTTATAATCAAATTTCCACCTAGGTTTGGAACACAGCTGCAATGCGGTTCTAGTGAGTCGCTGGGAATAGTATAATAGGGAATGTTTATAATAAAAACGTTTTAGGTGAGAAGTAGGGAATAACTCCAATATACTTTAATCTTGTATGTAGACCTAATCATACATTCTTTATTAAACACAAAAAAATACACAAAACTTAACACTATAAAGTACATGTACAAAGGCGAGCTTAACCCATTAGACCGTTATCCAAACATAGCTGAACTGATCACAAATACTACAAATCAACAGAATTTTGCTTAAAAACTACGCGTTACGAAGTGGAGAAATGCGACATCGGAAATGTTAAAATCTTAGAATATTCCAGAAAAGTGATTTTTGATTCAAGCTTGGCACCTCCGTATCTTACTGCTAAATATGTCGATCACAGAGTTTATGTTTCGTTCAGGTGTTTTGATCGTAAAATACATCTTAATATTCTGAATATCAAGAAACATGGAACTCGCATATTTTTCTAGAAAACCGATATATGAAACAATTTGGAATCATACGCCATAGTCGCCGAAATTTTACTTTATGCAGCCGCTGGTTATTACATGTGTAACTTAGTCGACATTCATGTGACTCCATTAAATTACGATCTACTTAGATAAAACCTCAATGGTTTATGACTATATTTAAATTTCGAACACAACTCACTGATAGTTTTTTTGTAATTATGTTACAAGTCTATATAAATTACTGTGGGCTGGCCGGAATAAAAGATAGTTTGTGCGATATACAGAGTCTATTCAATACACATAAACACGGATACAAGAAATGACATTTAACGATAATCTATAAACATGATGAAATAAAGAAATAATAAACTTGACATGAAAAAGAAAATTAAACTGTAAGCCGTAAAAAGAGCATGAGTCACTCATTTAAATCTCCCATTTCCTGGCCTCTTAAGCCATGGAAATGTATCGTTTCGCTAGTTGTTGTTATCTTTCAGTTGAGATTTACGCGTTAAGTTCACTTCCATTTACGTTAATGTGTCATCGACTGCAGGGCCTGAAAATTCGACTACATTTAAACCAAAAGCTGCCTTTGTAACAAACTAGACGTCTAAGTTTTCTGTCGAAATGGTCCTGATGATCAGTGATGCATCTCATAAATTATAACAACACTGGCGACTCGTCCCAGCTTCGCACGGGTTTATTATACATTTGAACCTACCTCTTGATTTGCATTATTTATAACTTTTGCTCAGTTTTGAAGATAAGCATTCATAGGCATAGACAAACAAACAGAGGGAAACGATTTTGTTTTATACAATGCAGTGATTCACACAATATGCTAGAAAGCAGAAATGCACTAGATACCGGTAAATGTATAACTAATTAAATACAGCAATGCAGAATCTGAATCATAAACTTAAAAAAGCAAGCAGAAAAATAATGTAATGTATAATGTAAATAATGAGTTAAATTTTTCAGAAGAAAAGCGTTCGCGATCCAATTTGAATTCCATAATGCTCGTTCTTCATACGAAATCCCTTTCACAAGAATTTGTTTTATTAAAATCTGTTTTCTATGTGAATGCGGTCATTAGCACCACAAATTTATCGATACTCACAACTAAGATAGCTCCCGCGAATAGTTTTAGATTGAATGCAGTTTTGCATACTTGTTCAATATCGATAAATAGAATTGCATTGATTCTGTACTGAGTGAAAATCATATTTCAAGTTGTTTGATTACTTGTTGTATACATTTGCTACTCGTAATTATAAGTCCCTTTTCTGAGATAGGCTGTTCTCTTAGGCCATATTTATAAAAATGCAATGCTGCATTTATATGGATCAGCTGAGCGATTCTAGACTGTTACCAATCGTCTGTAGTAAGCTCAATTGCTTAAATTGTAAGTATGTATATATTTCTTTTAATTTATTTCTATTCCTGGAAAGTAATTTCAATAAAGAAAATTATAGTAAAAAAAATCTATGTAATGTATTGTATTATGTATATCAGTAATCTATCCATAACACAAGCTATGGTTAGCTTGGGGCTAGATGATGCTGTGTTGATTGTAGAACATTATTTTATTTTAGTAAAATTGTGAAGGTTTTGAAAGTCAAAGTCAAAGTGCTTCATTTCCTTGAGACCTTAGACTCATGGACACGTCTCATAATTCATTTTACAAATAATTTCTAGGAAATAAATAGAAAAAAAACATTTAAATTTTCAGACATCACTTGTGTGTATACAATGGTAGTTTCGCCTACTCATCTCAACTATCAAAGCAAACATCCTTCATGATTTGAGTTCTAAACCCAAATCGTCTCCAAAGGGCATTCGATTTTAATTCGGATTCAAGCGGCCATTCTGCAGTTTCATTTTCAAGTCACGTATATTGGCACGGGATGTTGGACTAGCAGAAAGTAAACTTGGTTAGAGTTTGTAAACTTTGTTGAGTTTCTAGTCAAGGAAATAACATCACCAACCTAAACTGGTTTACAGCTAGACAAAGGACCCACCTGGTCATAGTTTCTTTTATCCCTGATTCGAAATCAAAATCGAAGGGATTTATTTACTTTAGATCTCACAGGACTCTAGGAAACGTCATGTAAAAAAATAATTAAAGGTATGAAATAAAGTGCTGACTTTGATTGGTGTATTTTGATTGATCTTGTGGGCACCATCATCAGAAATTAGAAATCAAAATCTTTATTTCTTTAGGCTTACAAAATAAGCACTAAGACAAGTCAAATTTAATACTACCTATAGGTACATAGTTATCAAAATAATCTTACTCATTCAGCCGATTATGCAAAAACCGACCATCCTTTAAATGACATTTGAAAGCCATTTTCATGGCGTTTGCGCGTCCTTTTCAACACTTTTACAATTACAAATTATGAAGACTATGGCTTTCAAATGTGAATAATTGATTTAGGTATTCCAAGAGTATCCAAGAGTTGTGTAAGGTGTAAAAGAATAAAGCAATTTAAGTTTGAGTTTGATCAAATTCTATCAAATAGACGAAAAGAAGATACAGACCAAACTTTCTGTAAGTTATTTATGGAAATCCAGTGCAAAGGTCATTCTTGTACCAGCTCTGGTGGCTATGTCACAGGAATAAATCCGGGACGCGCGAGCGGTACTTTGAATTTGAAGTCTATGTTTACGACAGTTTTTAAATTACGTTTTAGAAGTAACAAGTAATTTTCTTGCTAAAGCAACGCTTGTGGTGGTTTGTTGTTTCCTAGGTTTTGATTAGTTTGAAAATATTAATACTTCCTACATCGTAATTAGAAAGGTTCAGTAGTGTATTCTCATTAGTTCGATGATCGAACTTGTGAGAAATAAAACCGGCAAAAAACGAGTCGAACTTGCGCAGGAAAGGTTCCGTACCATTATCAATAATAACGGCATAAAAATCATGTCTGTTAAATAGGAGCCCCCTTAAATAATAATAATTTTATTCTGTCTTTTAGTTTTTTTGCTATAGCAGCAAAAGAAATACATAATCGGTGTGTATTTTAACTGTGTAACTGTCACGGTACACGAGACAAATTTACATTTTTTTTTTTTTAATCTTTAAAAGATGAACTAAATTTTATCTATTTATTTACAATAATTGAGATTACTGTTCACTGTTGCAGACAAACAGTCTAGATGTAATTGTAATGCAGCCATTGTCTTGCTTGGGGACGCTTATGACTGGAATTCATATAGATCAGTTGAACTATGTAATCCTCTTTACATAGATCCATTGAACTATGTAATCTTCTAATCTGTTTTTAACCGCCTGCCACCTTAATTGTTTCAATTGTACCTATACTATACATATAGATGTATACTACTTTCAATTTGTTTTTATACCTTTATTATTATTTTCGTTGTTGGTAAATAAAAAATTTAACATACCTACATAGGAAAACCATAATCATAACGTTGTATCAATGTAAAAGGTCACCAATATTCCAATGTGGGATGTCCACAACAAAGCGATTCAATAAAGATATTGAACTATATTTCAATACCCGACGGAGCATATTGGTAACCAGCGGAAATATTATTATTTATTTTATTGTTGGGCAGGTAACCACTAAATGTTATTGATTTCAGAATAATGTTCGGTATTTCGGTCGACCATTTTGAGGGTTAATATGACAATAAGGCGCAAACTGGACCTAATGTGGCGCCACCACTAGCTTTATCATAATAATTTCGGTAAACAAAGGAACTTCCAAAATCCACGTACAGTTTGTTAAACCTAACATAAGCTTTTTTTAATGCATCTATAGTAGTTTCATTTTGTCTATTTTAGGAAGAGATACGAAAACAAAGGTGGCCCCCAAAGGCAACTTCGGTTTGGAAATTCCTTTGTTTAATGGAATTATGTTATGATAATATAAGTGATGGCGCCACTTTAGCTCCTGTTTACGCATTAAAGTATATAATACTAGCTACTAGCGACCCGCCTCGGCTTCGCACAGTTTTATTATACGTATAAAACTTCCTCTTGAATTACTCTATCTTTTAAAAAAACCGCATCAAAATCGGTTGCGTAGTTTTAAAGATTTAAGCATTCAAAGGGATATTAGGGACATAGGGACAGAAAAAGCGACTTTGTTTTATACTATGTAGTGATGATGAACCCTGGTTCACCGTGCCTACTTCTTAAGATCGTATTACCGAAGTGGATTATTTACAGAGGACTATCTAGTGTTTCGTTCGCGTTTTTATGAAAAAAAGAGTTCTCTCGAATTGCATTATCTTGGATGTTATCAGTAACGGTTTAGTTCAAATTTCAGCGCGTTCGGTTCAGTAGTTTTTAAGAGAAAGAGGAACAAACATCCATCCAAACTTTCGCATTAGTAATATACATAAGTGTGATAAACTATATAAACTTAGCTACCTATTAGTTTGTCCTCAAGGTAACATAATTATAACATAATGTACTAATTTGTCATAACCACAGAATACCATAACTAGCAAACTAGATTCTTTGATCGCAAGCCCGTAAAAGTAGAATTTGTAAGTTTCGTAGAAAACATTAAACTTAATAATTTTCCTGGAAAGTAGCATGGTGTGTGGATTCCCATTATTATGGTCTCTCTACATTCAGGCCACTTTTTAGTGGTTTCGGAGTGTTGGATGAGATATAAGGTTTTATAAGTCAGGGTCTCTCTACATTCAGGCCACTTTTTAGTGGTTTCGGAGTGTTGGATGAGATATAAGGTTTTATAAGTCAGCCACGTATTTATTTTTGCTATGACATAATTATAACTTTTCTTCGGTATTCTACAGGGAATCCCAAAATCATTTCAATGCCCGAAATCATTCAAATTTTTTGACTGACTGCCGATGGCAATTTCTACCTGAAATACATGATGGAAACAAAACAAAGAGGAAAATAAGGAGGGAAAAATCCACATAGCGTCGTCTAGGCACAGGCTAGGTGTTATGGGTACCAGATGACAGATATACTTAATAAAATACCACTTCATTGATAGATATTTTTTATTACATACTAGAAAAAAACCATTAAAAACTTAGCTAGAAATAAGTCTCTTGTTTGCATCCACCGTTAAAGATAAATACGTTCGATTATTTTCTAAGAACGCTTCATTAGAATAGAAATGTCAAAAGATTGTTCAATGAAATCAAGTGAAAACGATAGCAGGAATAAATTATATTTATTACTATAAAATTTCAGCACTTTCCTAAGTAACCCGTTCACATGTATCAACACAACACTATAAATTGGATTGTACTCAACAATTATTCATATACAAAGGTAAATTTTCTGTATGTATTCTGACCTAATAAAACCTTGTCAAAGTAAGTAAAACTTTCACAAAACGTTAATAAAAACAATTCACATATTCTCAAAATTACCTTGTAAAGGTACCTATTGGTAGCCTAGTACAAAATGATAGAAACTAATAACGAAATCACATTAAAATTCAATTTACTCTTTTCAGTGATTTTAGGGTCGTGTGTAGCAGTTTCAGCCGTTTCATCCGACGCTTGTCTGGGCCAGGGGTAGCTAACAGTTTTGGCCAAAATATAGGCATTATAATGTTATTAATACAAACACTACATCCAATTTGTATATTTGCATTTGGGTATTCTAGAGGTAGATAAGTTACTAACTTACCATCTATTCTGTTTACTATTACTTATTTCTATGTAAGCCATCGATTTTTCTAGAACTCACGTCGTTTTGTTAGAAACCCTTAAGCCATTGGTTTCCTGGAAGGCAATTTACTACATATTAACGTAACTATACCAAGGCCAAAGCAAAATTATCGTTAAATGACTTCTTTAGAATTGTATGTAGTCATTCTCGGTCGGTCTCGGATTCCTGCAAACCCTTTTTCAAAAGTACATCATATTGACTCTACCTTTGCTATATATTTAAGAAACTATATTTGGGATATATTTGCCATATTTGGGATGACGATCTGCGAAAGACTGCTGGCAGATGCTGGATGCGGCAAGCTGAAGACAGGCCGCTATGGCGCTCATTAGGGGAGGCCTATGTCCAGCAGTGGACTAATATACAGGCTGATGATGATGTTTGTCAGAAACAATCCCAGTTTGTTCTAGTTATATAATAACTATTAGTTATTATAATAACTAATATCTGGCCTCGGCTCTACGCTTTGCATTGTTTCTATTATAACGTTTCAAAGCTATTTATATTACTTGGGAACTGGCTTATTAAATAAAAAGTAGCAATTTTTTATTTCAGACCTAGAACTACGTCTATTCAGCCAAGTAAATAATTGTTCCGGGGTTCTAGGTGTGTTCTCTATGTATAGTAAAAAATATCTATCTATGTAATGTATTGTATTAAGTATATTGCTTTTAAATCATACACACGCCGACACAGAACACCCTGATCAGTGATCATCCATACAATGTCGACATTCCATACTGTCGAACCAAAAAATTCTGCTCCACCTTCATAATAAATACGGCCAGAGAGAATGAGCTTCCTTCTTGAATTGAGCTTGCGTTTGTTTTCCCGCCAGAGCACGATCTCGGAGTCTTTAAATCAAGAGTGAATAAGTTCCTTCTGGGAAGCGTGCTCCATCTTAGGCCACATCTTCACTTACGTGAGATAGAGGCCAAACGCTCGAGCGTTTTCAAAAAAAGCCTTGTTGTGTCACAGGCAGTTAGCCCGTTGCGCTAATGAAGTTGTTTCACGGTAGTGGACGCAGACTCTAAAATCCCTTTTCTCCTTTTCATCCCTGAGTCAATGCATCATTTGCCGCCTGATCGTTTAGGACGGTGGGAAAAGGGCCGACAAATTCGCGGCTAGACTCCCTAAAAATACAAACCTTTTCCCGTTTGAAATATAGACTTTAGTCTACTAATTAAACGTAGGGACCCGGCATAGTGTAAGATAAACAGCTGGTGCAATCGATTATAATAAGTATTAAAAATGAACATTAAATCCTACTATTATACATTAATACATACATATAATACTTACATATAATATAAGCACGAAAGTTTGTAAGTATGGATGGATGGATGCATAGATGGATAGATGGATAGATGGATAGATGGATAGATGATAACATCCATATGTTTGTTGCTCTTTCACGCAAAAACTACTGAACGGATCTGGATGAAATTTGGTACAGATATAGATTGTAGTCTGAAATAGCACATAAGCCTTATTTTATCCCGGAATGCTTATGGCGACGGGAATTACGCGGGTGAAATCGCGGGTTTGCTTGAAATACCAATAATGCGCAGACAAAGTCGCGGGTGCCAGCTAGTATTTCCAAAAAAGAAAGAACAATAAGATCGCAAATCGTCATCCCACCTGACCACAAGACGATGAAACACTGCTGTCAGATGCTGGATGCGGCAAGCTGAAGACAGGGCGCTATGCCGCTCATTAGGGGAGGCCTATGTCCAGCAGTGGACTAATATAGGCTGATGATGATATGCCATGATGAATAACAATAATTTTACTTTGTTAAATTATTGACTCGCTTCCGACTGGTATTGACATGGATCAATTGAGCTACCTTTAGACTGTAGTTTGCAACCGTCTGCAGTTAGCTCAATGGTTTCAATTGTATACTAGTTGTAATTATTTCTATTCCTTGATTTTAATTTTATTTGTTAATAAAGTATTATGTTTTGCTTTGTTAGAATAAGATGTTAAAATAAGACGTGATTAATGGACAATCCGATAAGAAATTGAATATGTAGGTGTCTTCTGAACCTTTGTGATATAGTGTCGAGTTGGAGAGTTCTTAGTCTGAAATCTATAAAAAATTTAGTGAGATTATGGTGAACACTCTACAAAAATTTGAGTCAAGTGAGCCAGCCATTCAAAACTCCACTGTGTCGATAAGGTACAGACCTTAAACCCTTGTTAGTGTCAGAACAGGAATTGGAATTATCCCACGTCGATATCCACTGGAGCAGTTAAGACGCAGGGTGGATCAGGATGTTTTCACGGGTTCCGGATATCGGTGGATCATGGCCTTCACTCCCAATAATACTGTGAACAGAAGTCTTTAAATTTCATCGTCATTGCTTTGAAACCATGAATTCACCTTGCTATGAAATAAATAAATGAATAAATTTTTATTCAAAAACTTGTAGAACTATTAAACGAGAGGTACACTTACGAGTATTATCTAAATACAGCTAGTATAACAATTAAGCCTGATGAAACCATGATGCACGCACTGACTTTGATATGGAGTAGATATGGATCACTTGAGCCACCTCCAGACTGTCTGCAGTGAGATAAATTATTTCATTTGTAAATAGGTATTTTAGATTCAACTAATCTTTTCTTTATGCTATGATACCATGCTATTCTGAGCAATGACCTTTTTCGAAGTCAATTTTAGTATCCTTTTTTTTTACTTTTGTGAGTCTATTTTGTTTATTATCGAATTAATAAAGTAAAAGTTCGTAGGCCAGATTTCAATTCAATTCTACGATGCAGTTCTAAATTTTAAAAATAATATTTTTTTAGTTAAATTTGTAGTTTGACTTCGAAAACCTTTGTAGTTTGTCTAATTCATAATGATTTAAAGTGGGGTATCTACTAACCTAATTTGTGATGAAAGAATAAAGAATCCCATCTTCAGAGTAAGCGCGTTTTTTTAAATGGCCGCGTTTCACATCTCTGAGAGCACACGTTGGTTTTTTTCCAACACAAACTAGGTTGATAGTTAAGTCGCTTCCAGTCATAAAGAAAATTGGTGATCTTCATTTTGAGTACTTTCCCAGTCCATTCTTACCTATGTCCTATCAGCAGTGGACGTGTGTTTGAACAAATTATATATTACCAGTGTCCTTTTACCAGTTAAGTACAAACATGAGCTTTCGAAAGGCTTTTATACGAAGGTTCGGCTTCGACAGAACTTTTTATCGATAACAGGAAACGAACCCTACTCTGATCCACATTCGTGGCGAGACAGCTTTTAGATTTGTGATCTAAATCTCTAACATGAGCGTTTTTCTCTTGAATGAACTGCGTATTAGGTATTTAATTTAAAATTTCGTAGTTTGACACTATAAGTACCTAAGCAGTAAATAGTTAACTGTATTTATTGACTTTCTATTGCTAAATATTTCAACTAAATTAATATCCATGCCCATAAAATAAGCTACCGAAAATTGCAACTCTGAGAAGTACTCAAATCATAATCACTTTATTGTATGAAATATTGTATTTTAAAGGTCTTTAGCTTACAATTACTTCACATAATTCAAACATTGATTTGGCATGCAAAATAGTAACAAAACATGAATTTAAATTGAGCAGAAAATAAAATAAATAGAAATTAAAATAATAAAATACATAATAAGTCGGTTAACCATAGAATGTCAGTGAATTTATATAATGTCAATCTCGAAAGTTAAGGAATTCAGATACAGGTTAAAAAGATTTGTTAATAAGCTACTTTTTAACTTAAATTCAAAACCTTTGCAAGGTTAACAACAATTATTGAAAAAAATATTATAAAACGAATACAAATACTACAAATACTTTGTGAATATATTTGGAAAACTCGCCATGAATCGGCATACAAGTAAACGAACCGACCGATTCCATTCTGGGAAGCAGGTATTCGTATGCCAAATAGTTTTTATCAGGGAAAGTCGCAATCTTAACTTCTGGGTGGAAGTTCAGAGCGGTTTCAGAGTTCCGCAGAGCACTGATGTAAATGGAACCTTTGGATTCAGCTTCGGAAATAAGCAATCCAGAGATTGTATATCTTTTTGTGGATCGCCTAGATCCTGAACTACTAAAATACAAATACTTTGTCTCAAATATCATCAAATTAGGTATATTACGTAAAAGGTAAATGCCAAAGTTTGTCTTCTGGGATATTTGTAAGTGACCTATAATGCCAAAACTACGGTACGGATCTAGTTGGAATTTTGCATAGATTAGCTCTAGTCTGGAAATAAAACAAAGTCGCTTTATCTGTCCCTATGTTCTTATGTCTCTATGTATGCTTAAATCTTTAATAATTCGCAACGGATTCAGATGCGTTTTTATTTAATATAGTGATTGAAGAGGAAGGTTCATACGTATAAAAAAAACCGTACAAAGCCAGCGTGGCTCGCTAGTTAGATAATAATAAGACTCTTTCCGAGAATCTTTTTCCCAGGAAACGCTTTTAAAATAAATTCTTCAGCATTCATCATATTCCTATTATATTACTTGGTGCAGGAGAAATTAAGTATATTGATCACATTTGGATTCTGTTTACGTCAGATTTTGGTTAAGACCGATACATACATACTTACAGTAAAAGGAAAATGAACATTGTTTTTTCTGAGTTGGACAAACATGAATAAAGATAACTCAAAAAAAAATTTCTGAAAAAAGATTATATTTTTTTAATATTACTTACAATCAAATCGAGAACCCCTTCCTTTATTACCACCGTAGTCGGTTGAAAATACGAGGAGAAAATGACTTGGACCAATTTGCTTAAAAACCAACTCAAGTTACAAGGATGGAACCTAACTTCATTAAATACAAAACAGGGTCCAACAGCACTTTTAGCTTCAGCTTTTAGCAGCGGAAGTTCGAAACAACTACTTTAATAACTAAACCCCGATACTCGTTCAACTTTGGACCTTATTGACCTTTGTTATTGACTCACTTTTAATTGTCTTTCGGATTTTGTTGATATTATAAATTGTATTGTATGTATATTATTATGTACTAAGTTTACTAAGTACTAAAGCATACATAGACATAGTCGATATTTAAATGTGTAAATAATTAGCAACTATAACACCCGGTTGCACAAAACTATTCATTAGCACGTCATTACTTAAATGGGCATTAGTGCTAATGAAATCTTTATTTTAATGGTGTTGCACAAAAGTTTTGGGAGTAACATTAGGGTTTGCTAATGGTCCATTAACTAAAGACGACACCGATAAAGAAGCTACCAATAATTTTGCATAAACGAAACGCACGCTTGTACAAGTTGTCATTATCAACAGTCCCTGTCAAATTATAAAATCAAAAATGTCTACTAGTATATGAACGCGGCTTCGCGCGTTGTTTCTCTGGAAAGGAGTCAAGATTATTTCGATCCCATGGGAACTGATTTATGGGATGAAAAGAAACCTATGTGTTATTCCAGAGCTAGAAACACGTATTTTCAAAATTTCAGAACGATTTGTTCAGTAAAAGAGTAACAAACATCCATACAAATTTCCGCGTTTATAGGTAATGTTCAGACAATGATGAAAGACTTGATAAAGACATCTTTGATCACATAAATGCACAATCAATCACTGATGAAAATAATAAAATAATGCTATAATGGACAACTAATGGATGATTTTCGACCAATTAAAATTTAAAACATGAACTGTCAAAACTAATGGCTGATTAGGTGCTAATGGACTCTAATGTTGTTACGTGTACATTAAAAATTAAAGTTCGTTTCTGCAACGGAGTGTAAACCATTTTATTATTATTATTATGAAAGTCACAGTTATAGTTTATTTACTTCTATAAAGCTCGATTACCACTCACTGACATAATTGTTCTCCCTGTTGGTGGAGGGGAAGGTATGTTTTTTTTTTACGGAAATGTGGAGGGGGATGGGGGTGAGTATGGGAAAATTCCGACTTTTTTTAAATTTCGAACCCCTTCTAGAAGCCCCCTGGGGTTCTTCGGCCGTGTAGGGGGGTGGGTCAGATTTTTTTGTGAGGTCGTGTAGAGGGTTCAAAATCGTTGTGGGGGATGAAATTATTTTGACCCCCAAGGACCCCCAAGACCCCCCGCTTTTAAATTGCTACCGGATAGCGTACCGATGGAGGATTTCGGATGGCGGGTATCGTATAGAGGGTAAAGTCTCTAATAGGAAGAAAAAAAAATCGACCCCCCCCATGACCCCTTTTTAGAACCCCCTTTAGTATCTCCCGAACGGCTCGCGATGGAAAAAAAATCTTTTCGCAGTCGCGTAGAGGAGGAAGAATAGTTGCGGAAGCCAAAAAAAGTTTGACCCCTTTGCACCCCCAGACACCCCCTTTTTAAAAAAAAAACGTTTTTTGGCCAATTTTTGGTGTTTTTTTTAGGGTGGAGCATCAAGGCGAGCGAAGCGAGCCGAGATGCGACACCGGGAACCAGCATGGCGAGCGAAGCGAGCGGCGAGCGAAGCGAACCGCAATGTGACGTCTGAAACCCAGCAAGGCGAGCGAAGCGAGACGCGCTTCGTGTCCCACTGCCAGGCGAGCGTAGCGAGCCGCGCAGTGTGGTAGAATAAGCGGAGTCGTATTGCGGTGAGCGAAGCGAACCGCAATGCGACGACTGACACCCAGCAAGGCGGGCGAAGCGAGCTGCGCTTCCCGTCACACTGCAAGGCGAGCGTAGCGAGCCGCGCAGTGTGACCGCACCCCCTTCATATGGGTATCGTTTTCGAATAACTTCAACCCGATAATAACGATAAAGACGTCCATTTTGAAATCCAATACAGCCGACATTTTTTCATCGCAGATTTCCGACATGGGTATCGATTTCGAGCAAAACGAGGGTGTAGGTTACGATAAGGGGAATAAAATTGCAAAATAAACAGTCTACACAACCGACGCGAGCTGCTTGCAGCTCGCGCACGCCTAAAAAACTAGTTTTTCTATACAAATAATTTTAATTGAACTAGAATTTACTAAACTTACTAAAATATAACTTGATACATGGTTGGAAGTATCGAAGCAGTCGGGTTCGAAAGTTTTGATATGACCTTTAAGCTAAGTTAATACAGCAAAAGAGCTGCTACTGTGTATATAATTTTAAAAATTTCATGAAATAAACCTTTAAAACTCTAGAAAAACAGCTGAAGTTTCGTTATGTAGGTACAATTTTCTTAAATATCATCACGTGTACCAAATATTAAAAATGTACTTATATTTTTTTACAGAAAATAAGAACTAAACGAATAATAATGCTATCCACACAGCACATTCTAGCTCAAGCTAAGCAGTGCTATATTAGCTTTGCTTAGATTAGGCTACGAAGCCAGCTATACTCAATAAGCTACCAAACCTGTCATCACATCTTTACTTGAAAATATTTGACTAGATCAACAGAATACACCGTGTATAAATTACTCGATATCATCAAACTTAAATACTATAAAGTCTAAGATAACAATGATAATTGAATCGTTACTTCAATATCGATGTTTAATAAAATAAATGGAGTTTTGGCTTAAATCATTTCTTATCGAGACTTAACTCGAACCAATTTAAAGTTTGTTTGCATCCGAAAGAGTTTATAGCTATTGGGAAGTGGTTAGTTCAAATTTATTATTTCTTCTATCAACTTGTCTGTCTTATCCTACTAATATTATAAACGTAAAAGTTTGAATAGATGGATGGATGGATGTTTGTTACTCTTTCACGCAAAAACTACTCAACTGGATGAAATTTGGCACTGAGATAGACTATAGTCTGGAATAACACATATGCTATATTTTATCCCGGAATTCCCACGGAAACGGGAATTACACGGGTGAAACCGTGAGGCGCTGCTAGTTAAAATATAAAAAAGCACAACATTGTGTAGTTCTGAGCGACTCCGGGTGTATTAAAGTCATTAATGTACCTATGTCTCATCTAAAGCGTGTATATTATCTACACTTGATAATATTTAAAATTCTTAGATTTTGGAAAATAGATTTCAATTATATTTAATTATGTAATTTCAAGCTATAGATTTCAAATTATACATAAACTTATATTATATTACAAAAACTTTTTAATTTTTCATCAGCTGTTTTCAACGAAGCTGCGTCACGCTGGATGTATAGAATCTCGGAATTTACATTTGTATTAAACAGAGCGATTTCACTCGTTTATTCTTAAATCTAACTCGGTTCTTTGGAAATGCCATTCTCTAGGAAAATCTTAAGAATGCTTGAGATGTGGAGGATAAAGGCATTGCCAAGTGTTTGAGGAGGCCTATCCATTTTATTTCGATTTCAAGTCAGTTTCATTTATTTTAAATCGTGGGCTGTTGTGCATTCCTGTTCGTCCCATAGGCTTCGCTCGCCCTTTGCTTTGAAAACAGGGCATGTAAATAAATATATAAATATTGCTGAACAATTCACATAATATATTTTTGTTATGAGTACTAGATAACTGACATATTTTATACAAAAACTTATAATATTAAATTACATAGATAGATATTTTATTATACGTTTAAAACCTATAACTCTCGAAGTAATTATTTGCAGATCGTACTAACATTTGGCCCGAGGCGGGAATCGACTCGATACCTCCTGCGTCGCAGGCGAACCTTCGCCCACCGTGCCACATTGGTCGTCGGTAGTTGTTAGATCCTTAGTAATAATAGTCCTTAGTGATGGGTGTTTTCTATGTATAATTCAAAAATTCAAAATTCAAAGTGCTTTATTTCCCTTAGACCTTATAAAAATATCTATCTATGTAATGTATTGTATTAAGTATAACAGTTATCTAGTACCCATAACACAAGCTCTGCTTAGCTTGGGGCTAGATGATGCTGTGTGGACTGTCCGGAATTATTTATTTATTTAGTCTTAGACCAAATAAAAATATTTTCTATCTTTCCTTTCTTTCATTCATAAAGCCCCTACTTTTTTATTTGCGCAAGTTGGCTATCGTATCACTACGGCTATGAGAGGCCTTTGTGATCACCACTCAGTGCGTTCACCTCTGAAGATGCGGCGTTTTTTTCGCGTCTTAAACTTGCAGCTGCTAGGAACTGTAGGATTTTCTTCGGGGTGATGTCTCTTAGCTCTTTTATGCTCAGTAGCTATGTATTTACCCAGATGAATGCTTCGTATTTGCATTAGTGATCCACACTTGTCGACTGATGTGGCGCGGTGGGCGAAGGTCCTCTTGCGTCACAGGCGGACCTTCGCCCACCGGTTCGGTTGCGGGTTCGATTCCCGCCTCGGAACAAATTTGTGCACGATTTGCAGAAATTTGTTCCGTTGGTCTGGGTGTTTTCTATATATAATAAAAAATATCTATCTATGTAATGTATTGTATTAAGTATATCAGTCATTTAGTACCCATAACACAAGCTCTGCTTAGCTTGGGGCTAGATGATGCTGTGTCCGGATTACTGACTACAATTTTGAAAGAGTTTATTGAACGATTATCTTCCTCAGCATATTTATAATACCCTGGAGTTTAGGTTCTTATGTTGTCAAGTTCCTAGTAACATGAGCCTGCATGTAATAAATTATTTTGTTTTGTACTTAGAGGCTTTATGGGGCTGAGCGACTAACAATCATGCAGACTTTGCGAAGAGGCGGTGGAAAAGCCTCTCTAGGTAAGTGTAATAATATATTTATTATATATATTTATTATAATATAAGCCTTTTATTATATTATAAGCCTCTCTAGGTAAGTGTAATAATAAATATATTATTACACTTACCTAGAGAGGCTTTTCCACCGCCTCTTCGCAAAGTCTGCATGATTGTTAGTCGCTCAGCCCCATAAAGCCTCTAAGTACAAAACAAAATAATTTATTACATGCAGGCTCATGTTACTAGGAACTTGACAACATAAGAACCTAAACTCCAGGGTATTATAAATATGCTGAGGAAGATAATCGTTCAATAAACTCTTTCAAAATTGTAGTTCAGGAACACCACTATAAGAGCCTACATCATTTAGTACCACAAACAGATAAAAACAATGTTTTATTTTTTACAAAATACAGTGTAAAGCACATACAAATAGGCAATGACTTTGTGCATAGTTTTACACAAAGAAAAAAACTTTGAGAATAACCCTCTGAGGTATCCAGAAAAACGAGATACCAACCAATTAGATTAATAAGTCAAAGTTAGTAGAAATAAGCTAAATTTAAATAGGTAGGTACATAACGTAAACTTTTGATTTCCAAATAAAATATGAAATAAGATATTTTTCTCGAAGCTGCATTCAATGCTACATGCTTTTATTCTCAATCCCCATATTTTGTGTATAAATTTCGGATAATCCTTCTATATTGGCTAAATCCAGGGAAATTGAATGTTGAGGGAGAATTCACCTTTTAAGTTGGCAAATTGTGGGTAATCTTTCTTAACGACCGAACTTGAAGAATGTGTAAAAAAATGATGTATTCAAGAAATTTTGTCACAAAGCCGACGTGCAGATTTGTTAAGAACTTTGTTATTGAAATTGAAGATTATTAGGGATTTTTATGTATTTTCAAGTATTCCTTATAAATTTCACGATGCCGTGTCTTTATTTAAAAGTAGATATCTATATAAGAACAGAGTGACTAGGTAGTATGAGTGTATAGGTACACTACAAAATTGATAGTTTAAAGTTTTCTGCCTTGTAGAAGCAATTGTTGTGTTGTTTAAATGCTATATTTTATCACTTTATTCTTATTTTCTTATAGGTCACAAAAAAGTACTTATATTATTGTAATAGCTATAAAACTAAAAGCGTGATTTGGTTTTTCTGAGGGCTTCTTAGAGCAGTGTTCACCAAAACAGAGAGTTAAAATTAACAGACTGACCTAAAGTTAACAAAGAAAATTACAATCAAGGAATACAATCAAATAACTTGTATTATAATTGAGCTAAATTCAAATTGTCGATAAAAGTCGAGATGTAGCTCAACTGAAATCATCACCTAAAATCATTAGAAAACTTCTTCAGAAAATATCGTAGGTTTTATTCGACATAAGAATAAAGTTTCAAGGAGACACAAAAATCACAAATCTTGACTTAACAAGGACGTATCGATCTTACTTTTAAAAGTGTCCTATCTAAGGTCCGATCATATATGAAATATTGAGCTAATTTCAGACGGTTGATGAACTAAGAGTAACTAAGTCAAGAGTAAAGACAGTCAAGAGATAGCATCATCATCTCTTCAGAAAATATCGTAGGTTTTATTCGACAAAAGAATAAACTTTCAAGGCGACACAAAACTCACAAATCTGGACTTAACAAGGACGTATCGATCTTACTTTTAAAAGTGTCCTATCTAAGGTCCGATCAGTATCCGGGACACGCTCCTCTAATGACCTTCTCATTAGTAGGATTACTCTGTCATTGAGATGTGTAATTATGCCGTAATTGGGTAGAGGTATTTTGCTTTTGATCGAGCGGGCGAAGATCTTAAAAATATAAGATAATTTTATATAAGAGATGGGTTTGTAAGAGCATAAGTTGACGACCTTTTTGGCGTAGCGGATGTAATGTTCGCGTGTGAAGCAGGAGGGTTCGATTTCAGCATCGGGTCAATAATTTCTGCTATTCGCATATTTGTTCATGATATTCTGTGTGCTTTCTATTTATAATAAAAATTATCTTTATTATAATTAATTTATAACTTAAGTTATCTATAACTTAACATAACCTCTGTATCCATTACCATAATAGATTGGGCCTAGATAATACTTTGTAAAACTACCAGCATTATATAAATTTATTTGTATAACTTATAAAACAATACGATCAGCCGTCATAAAGTTCGAAAAGTCTAGAAATTTGATAAATTAAATTCTTAATAGGGGGTGAAGTACTTAATCTAATACTAGTAATATATACCCCGCGACTTTCTCCGCGTAGAAGTCAAGTTTCGCAAAATCCTGAAATAGGCATAGGTACTACTTTTATTTTACACCTTTCGTATTCCAACAGAGTTTCAATAAAATCTCTATAAGGGTAAAAAAGTAGGTAAGTATATAGGTATACAAACTTAGACATCCCATCTTACTACGTATTTTAGGAGTTTTCGAAATCGATTCACCGAAAAATGAACACGTCGAAAATGTAATCGACGAGTGATAATATCTTGACGTTGAAGTTAAAAGCTCCGCCGTCGGTGGACTCCATCCAGCTAGAAAATTTGAGGTTTTTCTTTTCATATCATACCTATCATAATAATGACTATTGCGTAAACCTAAATCATTTATATACCTCGTCTCTACGTCCATCCACCCATTAGATAGTAAGATTTAAAGTAATCGCACAGCAGCAGAGCGATTACGGTACAACCTCCTATGCAATATTTGACATTTGAAGACCCTTTTGATGGCCATCACGACTCCCTATCTATTCAAATAAAAATCACCTATCCATCAAAGGACGATTGCCAGTCCCAGCTGAAATCGAAGCCCATGAATGAACAAAAATAGTGTATTTGACAGTAATTAGAACGATGGGCCTGCTGATAATTCCCATCTCTAAGTGTAAATTTGAAAAAAAACCGTGCCAGCCATAAATATAGTGTAATTCAATTTGTCTTATCCGTGGAATTTGAATGTTTATTACCCAGTTTTCCATCCATGGATCCATTGAGACCAGCGTAATTGCTTTATTGGTTCCCTAAGTCGATTCGAAAAACATCTAAGAGCTGTGTTGGTGGGATAGAATCTTACGCTGAAAATACCACCAGTGTTCTGATTAAAACATTTTAATTACCAAATCGTGCTACCAGGAAGTTCGAAATTAAAAGAACAAGTTAAAGGAATACATTAGTACAAGTTACAAGTTTGGCTTATCTACCGCGAGTTGCAACTTGGATGGAGCATAAGTACACGGATGAAATTGAGGTCCGTTTATATTAGTTTAGTCGGCGAGTAGATTAAAATAAAATTAATTGAATGAGAAGTATTTATAATAAAAAGTTTGTTTTACTCAACTGACATGAGGGCGCATTTGAGTTTGGAGCTATTCATAATTAAGATCATTATAGATTACTTTCTGTGACATACGCTTTACTTTTGTAATAATATAATATTTTTTTCTATTTTGTGCTGCGTTTTATTTATAAGAATGTTCAAAAATAATATATTGTATTTTAATGTTTGATTTCTATTTTGTGATGAAACGTCATTTTAGATAGTTTTTATATTTAGGAACATTAATTATACTATTGAGTAATTTGTTTTTGTTGAAAACTGAGGTAAAATTGTTATGGTTTTCAATCATTAAAAACGGTTACAGGATCTTTTTATCATAAAAATGAGTGAAGGTAAATTAATTATTTTATTTTAGTTAAATTATAATTTTATTACATAACGTAATGATATTCGCTCATCTATTTCGTAATCTATTTCGCCTCTTCCACTAGTGGACAAAAAAGTGAGGCGAACTGAAAATTAAACTGGGGATAATTATGTACCTATAATATTAAATTTGACTTGTCTAAGTGCTTATTTTGTAAGCCTAAAGAAATAAAGATATGGATTTCTGATTTCTGAATGAAAATTTATTTACTTGCTTGACCTAAAATTCTTGTTCTTTGCAAACGCCCTTTTCCAAATAGCGTTCCATTCTTTATTTAATGTTAATATTTATTTTCAAAAATTCTCACTAGAAAAGATTATTAAAAAAACCGACAGCCTAAATTTAACAATACACAGTAATTACAGATTTCAGATAATTAAATACTATTAATAGATAGATCGAATAATGTATTTCAAAAAACTGCTAGTATTTGTGATTTAAAATGTCTATTTAATCATACGTGCCATCCTAATTGGGATGGTAGGCTACGTAAGATTAATTGTGTAAATAATTAAGCCTGCAAAACCGGAACTGCTAATTTCAACATAAACTACGAAAATAAACGGTGTTGTGTTCAACTATTTCTGAACACTTCAAATTGTATTAAACAGCTGTTTAAAACTAGTGAGTGGCTTGGACCAAATAATTAAACGCTTGGTGAATTTAGTTGAAGTTTAGTGTTGCTTGTTTAGTTTTTAGAAATATCGGCTTCTAATTTAAGTATTTTCTGTGCGTATCTTATTTTAACAACAAATTTAAATTACGGGCTACAATATGAAGTGATTGAATAAAGTTTGGTTATTGGGTTGTTTTTTTTTTCATTTGGCTCTTTAGATTTCACCGCATCTCCCTCGCTATTTAAGACCAACGCAACTACGATCTACATAAATATCATTATAAATTATGAATTAATAAAATACTGGTAATGAGCTAAGTAGGATGGGAAGGAAACAATATATATTTTTTAACAATTTCTTATCTAAATTCATTTTCAATATTTTTTCTTAACAATGTCATAAGAACAACATGTTACATACACTCAATGCTGATCCAATACCTTTGCTAAGAAGGCTTGATCTATCCAGCTTTTTATTTTAGTATAACATTTTCGTAGTTTACAAATTCATACTGACCTCTTAGGTTATATAAGAACCTAGTTTGTAAGGAACGAAACGTTGCTATTCTTCGAACAAAATCAAGGTTTGTAGGTAATCCGCTTTAAGTCATAATGAATTCATTGGTATAAATCAAAAGTGGACTCTAAATACGGCTCTTTATTAGAGTGATCTACTCTACTTTACTTTACTAAAAAGACCAGTAGGTAGGTACTATCTCAAACTAAACGAGTCTCGAGAAAACTTCTGAACTTGCGAAGATAACGTAACGCCAGCCTTGCTTACGCATTCCATGCTTGTACTTGTTAACTAAACAGAACTTTGTAGGTTATACTGTTATATTTTTGCCATACGAGGTGTTGTGTTATCAAGGTTAGTGAACTCTGGCCTTTTTGTTTCTCAATGTTGGTATGAAAAAAGTTTCAACAAAATATTCTGTAACGTTTCCTTTTGTTTTTCGATTCTATTGATTTTTCTTGTAATTTTTACGTCTGAAAGATGCGTGGGTGGAGAATGAAGTTATTTTTATCAGTGCAGAGTCGTAGCGGGGTAATGTCCGCCTGTGACGAAAGAAGTGGCGGTTTCGATTCTCGCCTTAGGACAATTTTTGTATTATTTGCAGATATTTGTTTAAGATGTTTTGAGTGTTTTCTATGTAAAGGATAAATAAAAAATCTATTTACGCGTGCAAATCCGCTGGTACAAACAAGTAGAATAAAGAAACAAACGAAAATTAAAAAAAAAAAAAAATGTACCTATTGACATGGATCAATTGAGCTACAGTCTGCAGTTAGCTGGTTTCAATTGTATATACTAGTTGTAATTTTTTCTATTCCTTGATTGAAATTTTTCATCACTACATAGTATAAAACAAAGTCGCTTTTTCTGTCCTACGTCCCTATATCATTATGTCCCTTTGAATGCTTAAATCTTTAAAACTACGCAACAAATTTTGATGCGGTTTTTTTATAGATAGAGTGATTCAAGAGGAAGGTTTATACGTATAATAAAACCTTGCAAAGCCGGGGCGGGACGCTAGTTATTAATAAAAAAAAATATCAATAAAAAAACTATATTATGGATTAATGCTTAAACCTCATAAATTATGAAACCTCAAACTAAATACATCTAATTCAAATTGTCACATAGTTAAATCGTAATCGGGAGCATAAACAAAAGGGGCCGTTTACAGAACCACAGGCAGTAACTCGCAGTTGGTAACTTTTCAATTAATTTTATCTCCAGAGACGTGGCTCTAATAAATTTGGGGGATAACGCAACGTGGACAAAGAGAGAGAACGAATGGATAAGCCAAAAATAAATAAAGAATGCTGGATAATCCACACAGCATCATCTAGCCCCAAGCTAAGCAGAGCTTGTGTTATGACAAACTCATAACTTATGAGTACTAGATGACTGATATACATAATACAATATTATTGAAATACAATCCCTTTCTCAGCCGCTAATTTGGCTAAAATAAGTCTATTTTATTTAAAAAAACGTGTTAACGTAGTCAAGATTTATTTAAGAATGCATAATTATGGCGTCTTACATTAGGTCGGACAGAGGTAAGCCACAGCTTAAAAAAATTCATTAAATTACTTAAAGTATAGGTAATGAAAAGTATTATACAAATAGTTAAATCAAAGAGAGAAACAGCTAAGTAAGCAAAGAAAAGTCAAACTAATCATATAGTTTTGATTATCTGAGCGTCTGGTCGATGCGACGCGTGACCCGAGAGCTGGTGAATATCTGGCTCAGCGCATCAGCATTGCCATACAGCGTGGTAATGCAGCCAGTGTCTTGGGGACGCTTCCGACTAGTATTGATATGGATCAATTGAGCTACCTTTAGACTGTTTGCAACCGTCTGCAGTTAGCTCAATGGTTTCAATTGTAAATACTACTTGTAATTTTCTATTCCTTGCTTGTAATTTTCGTTGTTAATAAAGATATTTTTCTTTAGATACTTACATATTATAAGAAAATGTAAGTTCATTTTACGTACTGAAAAATATCTTACAAATCTTGTTATTTTGAAGTATGTTGAAACAAAATGGCGTCATACTTCTTCCAGGTTAATACCTACATCCTTGTCGTGGTTTTGTTGCGTAAAATAGGAAGGCGGTGGTAAGTTTGCGAGTTGAGAGCAATCTTCACGAAAAGGTTTGAGTTTTGGTAACAGGCTATAAGTATACCTACATCACCTACCTACCTATACACAAATTCGTAAATATTTGAATTTAATATTCAAAAAGGCTTTTAGCTAAATAGTGACTACGACTTAAACACTTCTTCCACTAGTGGAAAAAATATTGAAGCGAACTGAAAATCAATTATCACTTTATTTCTTATATTATTTTGGTAATTATGTAAGTACGTATAGTATTAAATTTAACTTGTCTAAGTGCTTATTTTGTAAGCCTAACGAAATAAAGATATTGATTTACTGATTTACTGCAGACCTGAGGGCCTAGACAACGTAACATTCGATTTACGATAACGATAGTAAAAAATTCGACTGACTTTAACTTCGATTTAGCTTATACTGTCCTGCTGGATTTGGGCATCGTGCGTCCGGTCCTGTAAGTTTTTTTGGAAAGAACTTTTTGTCCAGCAGTGACTGCTGTCATTTGACTGAGACATTGATGATTATTAACAAATAGAAGAACATTATTTATCTTTGAGTGTAACCACGACTCGGTAAACCTTGTGTAGGACGCCTTGTGGCGTTTGAATTGCTGCATCGTAAATCAATAAACAAAAAGACCTTTCGATTATACACTAAGTAAAATGATAATAAAATCATGCGGTTTTTTAAAAACCTACATAAATCTTCAACTTTTAAAGAACTTGATCGCTCAATAATATGCAAAATAATCAAAGATCGTGATTTCTAGCGGACATGAAATTCGATCAGCCGCCAATCTTACGTTATGCGTAGCAAGTAGGTCTATTCCATTGCCGACGGGCAGTGAATTTTAACTTTAACATTATAATAAATAAAGTTCTATTTTTTATGATTACCGCTGTATGGAAAATGCTGCGCTACACCAGATACTTACCAGCTCTAGGTCACGCGTCACTTCGACCAGACTGATATTTTATTAAATTCGGAGAGCCAAGGTATTCCACGCACTAAGGGTGACAAATCTAAATCAATCTGTACTGCGCTGTGCTATGTTTGGTCAACTCGCTCGTCTAATATTTTAATGAGGATACAAATAAACCATGCTGTGCTGCGCTACGCTCTGTTTAAAAACGCAGTAGTCTCGAGCGAGGCGCGCTACCCGCCGTGCTGAGCCGCGCTGTGCCGAACTGTGCTTACTAAAATGACCTACATAAAATATCCATATCCACTTCTTCTTTACTTTCATCTTCATCGGATTCAACTATTTCGTAATATTTAAGTTTTTTTGAAAATAAAGTCATTTTTGACGAGATAAACGACTACACTACTAAGCTAAGCAAAGTGCAGCACAGCTTGATGTTGATTGTTAAAAAAACGTTACTTAAGAAACACAGCATAGCACAGCGTAGTACAGCGCAGCACAGGTCGATTAAGTTTTTTGTCACCCTAAGGGTCTCAAATCCATGGTGAGCAAATACGTAGGCTCTATGGAGACCTGTATATTTGTGCCTCTTGAGATCCTCAGCAAAATCTTCCGCCGCACCAGCCCTCGTGGATGTCCTCGGAAGATAGGAAGGCGTAAGTGTGTCTTCTTAAGTAGCATTTGTCGGAACTCATATTTTTTTTTGTAGATGGTATTTTATAAACATATTAAAGTTTCCCTAATAAAACAAAATCGTAATCGTAATAATGCGAGTTTGCAGACGCTACCAACCGCTTCTGTCTTGATTTCAATAAATCGCATTATACTATAATATATTGGTTGCTATCCCATTTTGTCAGCGGGTCCCTCAATCTAATTCCAGCCCTACACTACAACCAATAAACATCATTTCCATTTGACATCCGATCCAGAGCAACAGGGCGGGATATTGGGTATTTAATCGCACGATTACCTATGTCCGGTCGAAATGCGATCCTTTGTTCCTCTAAGGGGAAATTCCGGGGTGAAGGAATCTTCAATGCCACCTATTTATTTGATAAGAAGTTTTATATAGTTATTTTAGTATAGTGTCAATCGATTTTAGTTTGTGTGAATTTAATTGTTGCGATCTGCGAAGTGTAGCAGACTCTTCGGAAAACTTAATATTATTTATAATGGTGTTAATCGTTTTTTTTTGTAACTTTAATTGCTTTTTATTTAACAATTATCTGACAATGAGTAAAATGGTTTAATACACCATACTGATTGACACCATACTAAGTAATATTTGTTTACTCTGTTGACACTGATAAATTCCGTAGCCCCCTATAATTAAAGTCAGGCAATTTAAAATTAGCACCATTATTATAAGCAACAGGTATTTTTTACTCAGTAGAGGATGCTACGGTTTGTAGAGGATGCTATGCTCCGTAGAGGATGCTATGGTTTGTAGAGGCTGCTACGCTCCGAAGAGGCTGCTACGGTATGTAGAGGCTGCTACGGTTTGTAGAGGTTGCTACACTCTGTAGAGATTGCTACGGTTTGTAGAGGTTGCTACACTCTGTAGAGGATGCTACGGTTTGTAGAGGTTGCTACACTCTGTAGAGGCTGCTACGGTTTGTTGAGACTGCTACGCTCCGTAGAGGCTGCTTCGGCACGTAGAGGCTGCTACGCTTCGTAGAGGATGCTACGGTTTGTACAGCGGTTGATGATGATGATGGCGATGATGAAACAACTGTTCTTAAAAATGCTTAGATTCGTCAAAAATGTAAGTATCCCTAATGTTATTGGAATTGAGATACTATGACACATATAGTTCGCGTCATGTAAGAAGAACGCTGGCGGTCAAGCTGCGCAGAAGGCGATTTATGGGTCTATTTGGAGGTAGGCGGTGGGGCGCGGGGTGGAAGGGTCATGCGCCGCATGCTGGCCGGTGAGCTATTGGTTCGTCAGTTGACATTTGCTGTCACACGTCACGTTTCTTGTCAAAATACCATCGCGCACAAAAGTTTACGAAATGGTTTTACATTTTAATGGTTTTTGAAAATTATGCACAAAGGTAAAGGAAATAGAGGGAGAGACCGATTACTGTAAAAGCGATCATTTGGTAGATATGATTACAGAAACATTTATTATTCGTGTAGGGGATGATGATTCTGACTCAAATAATGATGAAAGCTCAAGTGACGACAGCGACGATGATGAAATAGCCACCTCCAGTATCAATCCCGCGTCCTCATCTGGTTTTCACGTCACCCAAGACGACTTAATGGATGGAGTTGCTACATTACTTACATTATTTTTTTGTAATTAGATTAAACATTCTAAACTGAATCGAACTTGTTTTTAATTTTATCTAATATTATTTTCTAATAAGCAACACCAAGCCGCGAGTGAAATATTAGTTAAAAATAGGCACAGCAAATTGGCATAGTACTATCGTACGCGAGTGTACCCATGCGCGAACATACCCCTTCCACTTTCTTCCAGCGCTCTTTTTACGTGACGCGACCTATACTAACATAATCATTCTTCTGTGAAAGATCTCTACCATTTTCCGAATTCTTTTTTTGATTGGCATTTCCAATGGAAAATGGTCGAGCGTTTGGCAACTATCTCACGTAAGTTTGATGTGGCCTAAAATAGAGCCTATTTTCTCAGAAGGAACTAATTTACTCTTGATTTAAAAGCTTCGAGATCATAATAATATGCTGGTTCACTCTTGATTTAAAAACTTCGATATTGTATTGTGGCGGGAAAACAGAAAACAGTTCTGAGGTAAATAGGTGGTTTTTTGTTTCTGGGAAAACGTGTAGCGATGAAGATTAATTTTAATTGGGTAGCAATATTTTATAAAGCAAATATCACAGACACTGGTAATAAAAATGTCGAAAATTTTAATCAATTTATGTCTCGTTAAAAAATTTCTCGTGAATATTCTTCCTTCCTGCTGAATGCTATGAAATGTTTATTAGAGCAGATAAAAATAACGATATCAACTGCTCGTTGTCTTTGGTTTTGCTTGTGTGTAAAGTATAATTCAACATGGTTTTTTTATAAAAACCACTGATTAATTGCCTATAGTGCAAAAATGAGCTAAAGTAGCGCCATCAGTTATTTTATCATATAATTATATAAATAGGTGGTAATGCAGCCAGTGTCTTGGGGACGCTTCCGACTGGTATTGACATGGATCAATTGAGCTACCTTTAGACTGTTTGCAACCGTCTGCGGTTAGCTCAATGGTTTCAATTGTAAATACTAGTTGTAATTTTTCTATTCATTTGCTTGTAATTTTCGTTGTTATTAATATAGAACCCTACAATATAAATAGGTTAAAGACACTGTACGTGTGAATTCTGGAAACTCCTTTGTTTAACGGAATTATATCATAAAACAAGTGGTGGCGCCACTTTAGCTCCTGTTTATGCCTTAAACAGGCAAATAGTTATCATCATCATCATCTCAACCTATATTTAGTCCACTGCTGGACATAGGCCTCCCTTAATGAGCGCCATAGCGCCCTGTCTTCAGCTTGCCGCACCCAGCATCTGCCAGCAGTCTTTCGCAGATCGTCATCCCACCTGGCCGGAGGGCAAATAGTAGTAAAACTAAATTCTCAAACTCAATAGCCTATGTGTTATTCCAGACTATAATCTATCTCTATGCTATTCTATCCATTTCTGTTCAGTAGTTTTTGCGTTAAAGAGTAACAAACATCTCTCCAAACTTACAAATTTTCGCGTTTATAATATTAGTAGGATTAGCCAAAATATTCTGTTTACCGACTAATTTGATCCGGGCTTCCGGACACACAAATTAAGTATTAAATTACAGGAATTAATTTGTTGTGATCATAACCTTTGAGATATAAAAGTTTACGAGATGCCAAACAAAATATTTTACGGCGGGACGTAAGGAAAATAATGTAAATATACATAAGTAGTTGTAAAAGTATTTTTATGGGTTCCAACTGTTCCAAGTCCCTTCCTTTTAAGTTGGAAATTAGGAAAGCCATTGTTTTTTATTAATTTCTTATGAATCCTCAATCTTAATCAATGTAACTAAGTGATATTAGGCTTCTCGATGACTTATGTATATTAGTCTGTTATCAAAAGCCTATCTGTTTATTATTTGATGACCGATGTGGCGCGGTGGGCGAAGGTTCGCCTGTGACGCAGGAGGTTGCGGGTTCGATTCCCGCTTCGGAACAAATTTGTGTACGATCTGCAGAAATTTGTTCCGTTGGTCTGGGTGTTTTCTATTAAAAAATAATAATATCTATCTATGCAATGTATTGTATTATGTATATCAGTCATCTAGTACCCATAACACAAGCTCTAGCTTGGGGCTAGATGATGCTGTGTGGATTGTCTGGAATTATTTATTTTATATACAAGTATAAGACCTCGGCTTCTCATGCGTTTTTTGTCATGGAAACGTTTCACGGCCATTTCTAACTCATGGGAATTGATTTCTGTTTATTCCATGGCTAGAACCACGTCTATCAAAAATTTCAGTCCGATCTCCCCTTTTAGTTTAAGTATAGGGTGCTCCGCAATCCTTTGTTCGATAGTCATCTTTTTACACCCTGTATTTGAATACACAATTCAATAATAGTACTTTCTCACTCAAACCCATCCCGGCTACATATACCCGTGATCCTACTAATATTAAAAACGCGAAAGTTTGTAAGTATGGATGTTTGTTACTCTTTCACGCAAAAACTACTGAACGGATAATAATGTAATTTGGCACAAAGATAGATCATAGTCTGGAATAACACATAAGCTATATTTTATCAGATTCAGATTCTTTATTGGCAACATAATTACAATCCCGAATTAACCCGAAATTCACACGGGAACTGGAATTACGTGGGTGAAACCGCGAGCCGCTACTAGTTGGGTATAATGATGTAAGGTATGATATAGGTAACTCAATTAAAGTACATTCTCTCAAGTAAGTCAAGTAAACCCGACGACTTAAGTCACTCATAATTTCATTAAAGCAACGGTCAAATTGTAAGCCCTTTATAATGCTGATTGGGTCACGTACTGCTTTACTTGATTGAAGGTACCTTTATAACTAAAACTTGGGCTTGATGGAGTTTAGTTGAATTTCTTCGAAGGTTCGATTGTTTTAGTCTAGGTTATTTTTTTAAAAGATTGCCTTTGTGGCCCAATACTATCTAATCATATCTGATTAGATTAGAAAGCGTTCTTAGGGTTCAGAAAAATAATTTATCCCTAATACTTGTTTTCGGTTCGGAGTATTAAAAAATTTCTAGTTCTACTATTTTACTCAGTATTAACACAGTAAAATAGAACTAGAAATGTTCTACCTAAAGTTATCGAGTTACAATCCAATTAGAGTTTACGAACATTTCTATACATTTTAGCGCCTTAGTTGCTACGGTTGATTTATTAAACGACGAGCCATAGCTTTGTTTTTAAAACATTTACATTTAAAGATATTACGTCATACTTGGTGACTCCCCTTTTAGTCCGCTCTGAGACAGCTTTAGGCTGTGTCCCCAGTAGGCAAACTGTGGGCGGCCGACTGAGTGAGCCACAAAGAACAATGGCAAAATTTTGTCTTGATTTATTTTAGCGTCCATAGATTTCACTTATATAAAACAAATTGAAATAATTTTTAACGATTTTTCTATTATTGACTCCTTTTCGTAATAGCCGGATTATTTTCTGTTTATAAAAAGCATATAAAATGATCTGCATTCAAAATGTTACTATAAAATAGTGATTGAACTAGGTATGTGTCGATAACTAAGCGAATGATCTATAAAATCGATCGGTCGATCGACCCGGCAAGGGTTAGTTTTAGCCGACTGAGTTTGCGGCGTATCAGTTCAGTACGCCCTTCCATATATTTTAAATTGAGTGTTCACAGTTTGCTAGTTTGCACTCACTGTACGCAGTTTCCACGCAGTTTGCAGCGATAAGTGCGCCGACTGTCTCAGTGAGCGTCCGACTCGCAGGTTCCAATGCTTGCGATACGCACGCAAACTGATCTGATTTTGTAGCTGCTCGCCACAAATTTACGGCTCACTCAGTTGGCCGCTCACAGTTTGCCTACTGGGGACACAGCCTTAAGATTTGTAGGGAGTCCAAATTGTATCTATTACTTGATTGTAATTTTCATTGTTAATAAAAAAGTATACTTATATCATTAAAATTGCTATGAAATAAGCTTACACATTAAGTTTTTAAAAATATTAAAAATTTACACACCTGCTTGCGGATCGAAATAGTATGCTGTGTCTCGTATATCATCGTAGTAAATAAAGGAGTCTACATCCTAATATATATCAAAGAAAATGATGAGGCCTATTTATTTATGGTTAAAGATATTTATTTCTCAAAAGAATTACAGAGAAATACTTAAAATTAAGGTATAATTAGTGTGCCTTATAATTATCATTTTATACCAGTATTGTTTCAATTCGCAGGAGTTTTACATATTATGTTACACAAGTATAGTGTTACAATTAATTATAAATTTGAAGCGGTAATTTTCTTTAACACAGAAAGCAAACCAATATCTAGATGGGGTAGTTTTAGTGGTTAAACGTTTGTAGTCGAATTTCAGTTTCACCCTTATTTAAAAAAAAACTTACTCGAACGCGCCTGATTTCTAAGTATTACATCATAAATTCATAATAATATTAGGTTCCACTCCACTCTTGAAGCTTCATTTTCTCAGAGCAGGAAAAAACAGCAAAAATTCCTTGCAAACAGATGTTATCTACATTAATATTTTAGAAAATCATTATACATTTCCCATCTTAAAGTAGCTCCGAAACAAAGCAATTTTCTACACCGTTGGAAGGTCAATCTTCATCCAATTATTATCAGCTCAATTTAGCGAAATTTCCTTTTTTGTATGGCGTCGGAAGATTATTCTTTTAACCAATTTACGCTGCCTGAGCGCTGCCTATGATTGAGTTTGTTAGAGCTAAGGAATTTATCGAGAAATCTGGATTATATTGAGAATGTTCAGGTGAAAGATGGCTTATGACGTCACAGAAAAATAGGTATTTCCCGTACTTGTCTGGATAAGTTTTTGCTTGGGTGTATAATACATTTATTATACATTTATGTATTATATGTGATGGCAGATGAGATTACAAATATATATTATTAATATATGAATCGTAAAACTATTCTTAAAATGGTGGAAACATTTAAGGCAATTTGGTTTTGATCTTAACGTAATCGACACAGTTACGATACATATTTCTAAGAACCTATATGAAAATTTGTTCATCAAGATACTTCAAAAAAGGTTTGATATAAAATACTATTTTGGTTGTCATGCAATTTTCCTTAAAAAATGTGGCCTTAATAGCATTTTAGAGTTCTGCTTACCGATGCTGTTTTATAAGTTAAAATGTAACAGACTCTATAGTGAAAGACAAATGGAACTTCTTTAAATATAGTAATGATTTTCTTACAATAATGCTGGACAATCCACACAGCATCGTCTAGCCCCAAGCTAATCAGAGCTTGTCTTATGATGAATACAAACTCTGCTTAGCTTGGAGCTTGAATTAGTTGTATCTATGTATTAAGTTTACATATTGGTCTGGGTGTTTTCTATGTATAGTAAAAAAAAATCTATCTATGTAACGTATTGTATTAAGTACTAGCGACCCGCCCCGGCTTCGCACGGTTTTATTATAAGTACCGAACGGGATAAAAAGTATCCTATGTCCTTCTCCTGGCTCTAAACTACCTCCCTGCCAATTTTCAGCTAAATCGGTTCAGCCGTCCTTTAGTTATAAGTGAAGTAACTAACACGACTTTCTTTTATATATATAGATATCAGTCATCTAGTACCTATAACACAAGCTCTGCTTAGCTTGGGGCTAGATGATGCTGTGTGGATTGTCCTGTATTATTTATTTATTTATATGGATGACTGGCCGTTGATACATAGATCGAAATGTTTGTTACAAATTAAATTGTTAATCTAAAAATAAATAATGAGGTACGTCATCCAACTTACAAAACAACTGACGTCAAAGGAAAAAACACTAAAAAGAAATCCAGGTTTTTGCTTGCGATGAAAGTTAATTTCAAAAGAATTCCTACAACATTATTTTGTTGAGTTGGTTAAGTTTTCTAGTGGGCTGACGATTCTATTTCGGAGTAATTTCTCTTATTTTTATATTTCGGGAAAATTCTGTAATAAGTCTCTTTAGACTTAATGATTAATTAATTAATTAGGCTAATGATAAATAATGTAGGTGTATTTATGTTATAATTCTTAATAATAATAAAATTTCTTAGATATCAGATTGTAGGACAATCTGATATTAAGAAATTTTATTATCCTAGTTCGGATATTGTTATGAATAAAAGAATTTAAAAATGAAGTAGGTTTTCAATCCAACTGTATTTATACTATGAAGTGTATTTCTTCATGTAATGTATTATGAACTGTATTTCTGAGGAGCTAACCCAAAAGCAGTACGCCCTGGGCAGCATTTGGAAAACTACGTCGAGCCTTCTCGTCACCCACACAATATTTGAAAACGTAAGTTTTCAGTTGAGACGTGGACACTCACGGTAGGGCTGGTCCACCAGTTCAAAGTCGCTCAGCGAGCTATGGAACTATGTTCGGAGTTTCACTGAAGGATAGGATTCGTAATGAATACATCCGACAGAGAACCAAAGTTATCGACATAGCTCAAGGAATTAGCAAGCTGAAGTGGCAGTGGGCCGGCCATATCTCGAGAAGAACCGACAACCGTTGGGGTAAACGTCTTTTAGAGTGAAAGAAAAGAAAGAAACGCTATGGCGTTCATTAGGGGAGGCCTATGTCCAGCGGTGGACTAATATAGGTTAATGATGATCATGGTGTATTTCCTACGTCAAAGGCGAACATAACTAGCCATACCTAAGCATCCAGACATGCCCAGCTGTGGACTAATATAACAGGAGAAAAAACATCAACTTAATAAATCATTCGATGTAATAGCCACTTCTAACATTTTCATCGAGCTTGTCGTTCGTTGTTTGCTTAATTTTCGTTCGCGAAATAAATTTCCGTCGACGCCTGATTCCATTAACATCTTTTTAATTTTCGTGAATAAATAACAACTGACAAGGTTTTTGATGGGGTTTTTTTGGATGATGATTTAACTTGTTTTTTTATAATACAGAATAAAAATAATATAAAGCACATATAGCACACACTCACACACAGATAAACACATGCGATAGGAAGGATAAGCGATAAGGGAAATACAATACCATACAGTAAACCCATTATCATCATAAGTCCACTGCTGGACATAGGCATCCCCTAATGAGCGTCATAGCGCCCTGCCTTCAGCTTGTCGCATCCAGTATCTGCCTGCAGTCTTTCGCAGATCGTCATCCCACCTGACCGGAGGGAGTCCTACACTACGTTTACCAAGTCGCGGTCTCCACTCAAGAACACGTTTAACCACTTAATTTATATTAACTATAGTTTACCGATAGACGTTAAGTTTCAGATATCAGTTATTCAATAATTAATTATCTTAGTATTATAATGAAGTAATCAGTCATTGAGTACCCATACAAGCTAGCTTGGGGCTAAAAACTTTTTTATTTAAACCAACCCAAAGAAGCCTTATGACAAATACAAAGTTTAAAGTAGTTACAATTCATAGGTATATGTATAGGTTTGGCTTACTACGAATTCTTTGCTTCGTCAATTATAACACAATTATTACATAAATAACGTAAATAACACAGCAATATTAAGGTACCTGATGAAGCTAATTTAATGAATGAGAATTGATCTAAGAAAAGTTTTCACATAAGTAGTAGCTTCAACCGTATTCAATAAGCTCAATTGTTTCAATTGCATGTACTAGTTTTAATTTATTTCTATTCCTTGATTGTTATTTTCATAAAGGTTCTTTTAAAAAGGGTAAGTAGATACCAACTTCATAATATTATATAGAAAAACCGCCGTTTGGTTCTATTTCGAAGATCCATGAATTTTTACGACACCACAAGGTCGTAAAATACGGAAGATTCAACAGAAGCGAAAAGGGCTCTTAATGTGAGTTCTATTTTATTGAAATATGTGTTGTGGTCGTTTAGATTGAGTATATTTTCTATTGACAATGAAATTGAGTATCTGCCTACTCATTTTATGAACAAGGGAAATGTCGTAATTTTTATCATGAATTATTTCAGAACGGTTAGCATTGATTAAGTTTAGCGAAATATTACGAATCTAGAGTCAAAGATATTTTGATAACAAACACAACGAAAGTGTAAAAAAGCAGCCAAACCATATTGGTATCATATTGGCATACTAAATAAAAATAACAAATGTTTTTATTTCACAGATTTGACAGTATTTTTTCATTGAAACTGAACTGTTACGCGTTTGCAGTTACCTATGCGTAAGTAGGTACAAGTACCTAACATCTTCACTTTTTAGTTTTTATTTAGGTATCTTGCTTTTATATATACTCACATATTTGAATTGACTACCTGGTATAATAGGTAACCAGGTAAATCTAAAATGCTTTCGAAAATTCGAAAATCTTATTACGCGATTTGTAGAGTTCTGTATTCAATGGGTAAAACGGAAAGTTGTTAGAAATTTTCACGATAATGTGATTCTTTGCAGCTAAAACAACAAATACTAGAAAACACTATTATATAAATATTTAAAGGATACAAAATATAGCAGAGTGATTTGTTTAAGCATTTTTTAGATAATGGTACGGATCCAATTTGCATTTGGCCGGTTCTTTTTTCCCTTACTGCCGTCTTAATCCAAAACTGCAAGTTGAAATGATTGCAGTCAATAATTTATTTATACCAAACGTACAGTCTGCATTTCGCAGACTCATTTAATTTTCGGTTACATTAAACGAAGCATAATGATTTGTTGCTTGCAACTTGTTTAGTTGCTTTAAAACAACATTCCACTCCATAAAACATGTAGTGTAGGAGACAAAATAAAAAAAGTTAAAGTTTATACCTATTTGTTATATCATCTCGATAAATCACTACATAGTATAAAACAAATTCGCTTTCCGCTTTCTGTCTATCTGTCCCTATGTATGCTTACGAGTAGATCTTTAGAACTACGCAGCGGTTTTTGTGTGGTTTTTCCGTTATCGATAGAGTGACTCTATAAAAAGGTTTGTAAAATAAACCTGTGCGAAGCTGGGGCGGGTCATTAATAATACATAAAGCTCAAAGAAGTAGCAAGCTGAAATTGCAGTGGACCATATCTTATGAAAAACCGACAAGCATTGGGGTAAACGTGTTCTTGAGTGGAGACTGTAACACTAGTCCACTACTGAACATAGATCTCCCCTAATGTAACCAGTATAAAACATCAGGTATAATAATTGCACTATGTACCTAGCTTCTAATATTCTATTATGAGAGAAAAATATAATATCAATCCAGAAAGTTTAAAATAATATCTTTATTAACAACGAAAATTACAATCAAGGAATAGAAAAATTTAATCTTTTATATATTTTAAGAATAAATTAATCGTAGTGCTTTTTGTGAACACGATAATGTAAGATTACATCACACTGCCTCTTGACTTCCCTTGAATAATTTTAGGCTCTTTATGAGTCTAATATAATTTAGTTGATAGTTACTTAGCTTCGCATTTCAGTTGTTGGCATTTGACCAAAATGTAAAATATATTCAGCTGTGTCCTTACTTCATATTGGGGTACATAGAACTCGAAACGTCTGCTTTTATGTTGGAAGTTCGAGTTACAACATAGTCGCATGTGTGATTTTTGATTAATTCTAGTTATATAATTATTATTATTATATATCAGTACATAGTATAAAACAAAGTCGCTTTTTCTGTCCCTATGACCCGATGTATGCTTAAATCTTTAAAACTTCTCAACGGATTCAAATGCGGTTTTTTTAAAGAGATAGTGATTCAAGACGAAGATTTCCACTTATAATAAAACCGTGCGAAGCCGGCGGGTCGCTAGTTCTAGTAATAAAGTCATATAAAACTGGATATTGTCACGAAATGAAAGAATAGTTTACTGTGACAAGAGTATATTACAAACAACCACGTTTTATATATTACAGAGTATCCTAACCGCGGTGTCTTGCGTGAGCGGGCTGGACGCGAACGCGAAGCGGCGCGGCGCGGCGCGAAAACAACAAACAGTATAGACCTATAGAAGTGTCCTACGTTAACAAACGCACGTAGGGTGCGGCGCGACGCGGTGCTAAACAAAGCGAACGCGATCAGTTGGCTTGGTTTGTTCGCGCCGCGCCGCGCCGCGCCGCTTCGCGTTCGCGTCCAGCCCGCTCACGCAAGACACCGCGTAACACGGTGTCTTGCGTGAGCGGGCTTAGGGCTCCCACACAAAACTGCGATTTGGTGCGATGCGATGCGATGCGATGCGATGTGATGCGATGTCACACGAACTTGATTTGCGAATTTCTGCGATGCGAATTTGTGCGGCGAACCGTTTTGTAGGGTAACCATACCTTCAAGTTCAGTCAGCCGTATTGGACGTGTTTTTAGGAAGCGTAAGATGGATCCCAAAAAGATAATTGAACCGATTTAAGCAAAAATGATCCAACCCACACAAACCTCATTTCGAGATAATCGATATTTAAGTTTGTGGCGGTATTTCTCTAGCTTTGTAATACAAAATGTTGTTATTTTAATTTAATTTAATGCTATGTAAACTCAACTTTTTTGCTATAAATAATATAAAGAATAAATTGTAATAGTTTAGTAGATAATTGGGAAAAGTTGCGCCTGGATCATTATTACAAAATTAGTTTTGTATGGAAAGAGCTATGTAGGGTGCAAAAATTAAAATGCAAAAATGATTCAAAGTGTGATAAAAATTAGTAATCATTTTTGTGTTTTAAAAGACAAAACAAACAAAATTGGCCCTACTCCTCGTCCAAATCAGAATAAGGTTCATCACATAAACCATCTACATCATCTATTATTGCAGCTTCCCTTCGGTTTCTTAAATTAATCAATGCAATCATCTGGTATCTAATATTAGATCTGCTGGCCCTGTACTTATTTTTTTTATTTATTTATTTTTCGTTGAAGTACGAAACACACAGAAGCCGGAGGCGTGGCGGAGGCGAAGGCGTGCGAGTTGTATTCTATGGAATCCTATGAAAGCCTACACACACACCGCAGGCCGTGGCGAACGCGGTGCCATAGGAAAAACCGGCACGCCTTCGCCTCCGTCACGCCTCCTGCTTCTGTGTTTTGAACTTTATGGTTTATTTCGTTTACGTACTTAGATGGAATAGCAATTTCAAATATTAAGGGTCTAGACAGACGGACTGCAATTCAACTGCAACGGCTCGACTGTAATCAAACTGCACGTCAACTGCCCGTCGACGTGCAGTTTGATTGCAGTCGAGCCAACTGCATTCCAACTGCATCTGAACTGCCATTTGGCAGTCGGATTGCAGTTGAATTGCAGTCCGTCTGTCTAGACCCTTACTTGTCAAAGCTTAACTTGTTTTATATCATCATCATCATAATCAACCTATATTATTCCACTGCTGGACATAGGCCTCCCTTAATGAGCGCCATAGCTCCCTGTCTTCAGCTTGACGCATCCAGCATCTGCCAGCAGTCTTTCGCAGATCGTCATTCCACCTGGCCGGAGGACGTCCTATACTACGTTTGCCAAGTCTCGGTCTCCACTCAAGAACACGTTTACCCCAACGGTTGTCGGTTCTTCGCGAGATATAGCCGGCCCACTGCCACCACTTCAGCTTGCTAATTATTTGAGCTATGTCGATAACTTTGGTTCTCTTTTGGATGTATTCTTTACGAATCCTATTCTTCAGAGAAACTCCGAGCATAGCTCTTTCTATAGCTTTCTGAGCTCTTTGAACTGATGGACCAGCTTAATATTATAGTTTGAATCATTGTAGCAAAATAAAACGGTTACATGTTAGGGTAACCAAAGCAACACAAAAAGATAAGAATATTATGATATTTATTAACAACGAAAATTACAAGCAAAGGAATAGAAAAATTACAACTAGTATTTACAATTGAAACCATTGAGCTATCTGCAGACGGTTGCAAACACAAAAATGATTCAAAAGGCATGAAACACTCATACATTTTAAAAAATGGTCTTCGACATGACAGTTGTGGGTTGGATCATATGGATTTTCCACATTTGTGAACATAGAGGTGTGAGTCTTTGATATTTTAAAATATACCTTATACTGATTACATAGGTTAAAAAAACTCGAAATTGACTAGGTTGTGGGTTGGATCATTTTTGCATAAATCGGTACAATTGCACTGCTGTTAGGGTCTAGACAGACGGACTGCAATTCAACTGCAATCCGACTGCCAAATGGCAGTTCAGATGCAGTTGGAATGCAGTTGGCTCGACTGCAATCAAACTGCACGTCGACGGGCAGTTGGCGTGCAGTTGGATTGCAGTCTGAGTGCAGTTACAACGACTAACTGCACTCAGACTGCAATCCAACTGCACGTCGACGGGCAGTTGGCGTGCAGTTGGATTGCAGTCTGAGTGCAGTTACAACGACTAACTGCACTCAGACTGCAATCCAACTGCACGCCAACTGCCCGTCGACGTGCAGTTTGATTGCAGTCGAGCCAACTACATTCCAACTGCATCTGAACTGCCATTTGGCAGTCGGATTGCAGTTGAATTGCAGTCCGTCTGTCTAGACCCTATTGTTAAATAGATATAAAAGAAAAAGAAGATTCTGGATTCATCCATTTAATACGATTATGAACTCTGAAGGGAACTATTTTACTCGAACTTAATGAGTTGAGAACTGAAGCAGTTTTTTTTTTACAACACAAAGAAGGCGGCTCAGGCGCCGCGCATCTTTCGCTAAAGTTGTCTCAGAGCGGACTAAAAGGGGGGTCACCAAGTATGACGTAATATGACAGGAATGCGCGATGCAAATGAGATCGGACGTTATCGTGCGAGCTCGCAGATATTTGCGATGCGATGCGAGCTCGCAGTTTTGTGTTTGAGCCCAGAGGGAATAAGGATATTACAGAGTATCCTAATTAAAGAGTGGATAAGGATATTACAGAATTACCCCTCGGTTGTAGAGCAACCCTAAGAAGTTAAGAGTATCCCTATTGGTCTACATACGGGCTCAAACACAAAACTGCGAGCTCGCATCGCATCGCAAATATCTGCGAGCTCGCACGATAACGTCCAATCTCATTTGCATCGCGCATTCCTGTCATATTACGTCATACTTGGTGACCCCCCTTTTAGTCCGCTCTGAGACAACTTTAGCGAAAGATGCGCGGCGCCTGAGCCGCCTTCTTTGTGTTGTAAAAAAAAAACTGCTTCAGTTCTCAACTCATAGTAATTTCGAGTAAAATAGTTCCCTTCAGTGTTCATAATCGTATTAAATGGATGAATCCAGAATCTCCTTTTTCTTTTATATCTATTTAACAATAACAGCAGTGCAATTGGACCGATTTATGCAAAAATGATCCAACCCACAACCTAGTCAATTTCGAGTTTTTTTAACCTATGTAATCAGTATAAGGTATATTTTAACATATCAAAGACTCACACCTCTATGTTCACAAATGTGGAAAATCCATATGATCCAACCCACAACTGTCATGTCGAAGACCATTTTTTAAAATGTATAAGTGTTTCATGCCACTTGAATCATTTTTGTGTTGCTTTGGTTACCCTAACATATAACCGTTCTATTTTGCTACAATGATTCAAACTATAATATTAAGCTGGTCCATCAGTTCAAAGAGCTCAGAAAGCTATAGAAAGAGCTATGCTCGGAGTTTCTCTGAAGGATAGGATTCGTAAAGAATACATCCGAAAGAGAACCAAAGTTATCGACATAGCTCAAATAATTAGCAAGCTGAAGTGGTGGCAGTGGGCCGGCTATATCTCGCGAAGAACCGACAACCGTTGGGGTAAACGTGTTCTTGAGTGGAGACCGAGACTTGGCAAACGTAGTATAGGACGCCCTCCGGCCAGGTGGGATGACGATCTGCGAAAGACTGCTGGCAGATGCTGGATGCGTCAAGCTGAAGACAGGGAGCTATGGCGCTCATTAAGGGAGGCCTATGTCCAGCAGTGGACTAATATAGGTTGATTATGATGATGATGATATAAAACAAGTTAAGCTTTGACAAGTTAATATTTGAAATTGCTATTCCATCTAAGTACGTAAACGAAATAAACCATAAAGTTCAAAACACACAGAAGCCGGAGGCGTGGCGGAGGCGAAGGCGTGCCGTTTTTTCCTATGGCACCGCGTTCGCCACGGCCTGCGGTGTGTGTGTAGGCTTTCATAGGATTCCATAGAATACAACTCGCACGCCATCGCCTCCACCACGCCTCCGGCTTCTGTGTGTTTCGTACTTTAACGAAAAATAAATAAATAAAATAAAATAAGTATAGGGCCAGCAGATCTAATATTAGATACCAGATGATTGCATTGATTAATTTAAGAAACCGAAGGGAAGCTGCAATAATAGACGACGTAGATGGTTTATGTGATGAACCTTATTCTGATTTGGACGAGGAGTAGGGCCAATTTTGTTTGTTTTGTCTTTTAAAACACAAAAATGATTACTAATTTTTATCACACTTTGTATCATTTTTGCATTTTAATTTTTGCACCCTACATAGCTCTTTCCATACAAAATTAATTTTGTAATAATGATCCAGGCGCAAGTTTTCCCAATTATCTACTAAACTATTACAATTTATTCTTTATATTATTTATAGCAAAAAAGTTGAGTTTACATAGCATTAAATTAAATTAAAATAACAACATTTTGTATTACAAAGCTAGAGAAATACCGCCACAAACTTAAATATCGATTATCTCGAAATGAGGTTTGTGGTTAGCGTCAGGACCCCTGGACCAAGTGCGATATTTTATATTTGGAAACTATCAAATTCCAATACCTTTTCAATACTATTTGATACCTCAGTTTGATTTCACAGCTCATCGAGGTACTAAATTATTTAACTGAGGTATCAAATAGTATTGAAAAGGTATTGGAATTTGATAGTTTCCAAATATAAAATATCGCACTTGGTCCAGGGGTCCTGACGCTAACGGTTTGTGTGGGTTGGATCATTTTTGCTTAAATCGGTTCAATTATCTTTTTGGGATCCATCTTACGCTTCCTAAAAACACGTCCAATACGGCTGACTAAACTTGAAGGTATGGTTACCCTACAAAACGGTTCGCCGCACAAATTCGCATCGCAGAAATTCGCAAATCAAGTTCGTGTGACATCGCATCACATCGCATCGCATCGCATCGCATCGCACCAAATCGCAGTTTTATGTGGGAGCCCTACATTAGATGACCCTTTAAAATAGAGAGGTACCCTTAGGGTCAATTCACACCGAGACGCGACGCGACGCGACGATACTCAAAGAGGCCAATGATTTCGCGCTACGCCGCGCGTCGTCGCGAGACGCATCGCAACGTCGCGAGGCGCATCTTAAAATCGTAGCAGGACGACGCCTCGCTGCGCAGCGAGATGCCGCGAGGCGCAGCGGAACGTATCTACTAGCCGCGGGCGCCGCGCGGCCCCGCCCGCGCCCTCCCGCAGTCATTTTTGTTCAGTTATTTTTGTAAACTTCTTCCTCTTCATCTTCTGCAAGAAGTCCGATTATAACAAGATCCCAGTCTATCATTATATTTTCAATCGAGCACTCGACCGAACTGCATCAATTCTAAACGAAGTCTGAACGGAAATAGTAGAGAAGTCGCCACAGCGGCCTCAGGCTGCGCCTCGCGGCTTCGCGCGGCACCGTGAGACGCAGCACCGCTTTTGCACGCCGCGCGTACCGGCGAAGCACCGCTGCGTCACGATACGTCGCGCTACGCCGCGAGGCACCTCGAGGCGCAGTGCTGCGTGGTGCAACGTAATCTGAATTCTCACAATGTAGGGCTCCCACACAAAACTGCGATTTGGTGCGATGCGATGCGATTTGATGCGATTTGATGCGATGTCACACGAACTTGATTTGCGAATTTCTGCGATGCGAATTTGTGCGGCGAACCGTTTTGTAGGGTAACCATATCTTCAAGTTTAGTCCGCCGTATTGGACGTGTTTTTAGGAAGCGTAAGATGGATCCCAAAAAGATAATTGAACCGATTTAAGCAAAAATGATCCAACCCACACAAACCTCATTTCGAGATAATCGATATTTAAGTTTGTGGCGGTATTTCTCTAGCTTTGTAATACAAAATGTTGTTATTTTAATTTAATTTAATGCTATGTAAACTCAACTTTTTTGCTATAAATAATATAAAGAATAAATTGTAATAGTTTAGTAGATAATTGGGAAAACTTGCGCCTGGATCATTATTACAAAATTAATTTTGTAAGGAAAGAGCTATGTAGGGTGCAAAAATTAAAATGCAAAAATGATTCAAAGTGTGATAAAAATTAGTAATCATTTTTGTGTTTTAAAAGACAAAACAAACAAAATTGGCCCTACTCCTCGTCCAAATCAGAATAAGGTTCATCACATAAACCATCTACATCGTCTATTATTGCAGCTTCCCTTCGGTTTCTTAAATTAATCAATGCAATCATCTGGTATCTAATATTAGATCTGCTGGCCCTGTACTTATTTTATTTTATTTATTTATTTTTCGTTAAAGTACGAAACACACAGAAGCCGGAGGCGTGGCGGAGGCAAAGGCGTGCGAGTTGTATTCTATGGAATCCTATGAAAGCCTACACACACACCGCAGGCCGTGGCGAACGCGGTGCCATAGGAAAAACCGGCACGCCTTCGCCTTCGCCACTCCTCCGGCTTCTGTGTGTTTTGAACTTTATATACTTTATTTCGTTTACGTACTTAGATGAAATAGCAATTTTAAATATTAACTTGTCAAATCTTAACTTGTTTTATATCATCATCATCATAATCAACCTATATTAGTCCACTGCTGGACATAGGCCTCCCTTAATGAGCGCCATAGCTCCCTGTCTTCAGCTTGGCATCCAGCATCTGCCAGCAGTCTTTCGCAGATCGTCATCCCACCTGGCCGGAGGGCGTCCTATACTACGTTTGCCAAGTCTCGGTCTCCACTCAAGAACACGTTTACCCAACGGTTGCCTTCCTTCCACTCGACACCACCAAAACGACACCATCCGTGGTGTCGTATGGAATCTCTAGTCCATACGACACCACCCTAGTGATGTCCAGAAACGCGTGTTTTTGACTAACAGCTCCCAGTTCATTAAAATAAATAAATAAATATCAGACAACATCACATACATTGATCCGACCCCAAAGTTATTATTTCAAGTTATCTATAGTTAAACGATAATTAATAAAACAGAGTTTATGAAATATTATTTTTTATTTCAGTGAAGTAAGTAGTTATGTAGGTATTAAAGAACGGACCGGAAAACTAGTCTTGCAGAGTGTCCACAATTGTTGTTACGTGCTTGTAATAGGCCTTAATGAACTTTTCTTTTAGTGTGTCTTTTCCGGGAAAAAAACTTTCAGCCAACAATTTTGCTGTATTAATTTATTATTAATACAATCTGAGCATCACTCAAATGATCCGTTTGGGTACAATTATCCTTCATATTTTGTTCCGTTTGTGTTTTCACGGACATATAAATGTCTGGTGTGACGTCGTCATCTCTACACTCTACAACATACTCTTGAGTATCCTGCATTTCAAACACATCATCGGGCGAGAGAACTTAATTAAATAAATAAATAAATAAATTTATTCAAAACTTGTAGAACTATAGGTAAAACAAAAGGTACACTTATTATCTAAATATAGCTAGTTTAACAATTAAGCCTGAACTAGGTAGTCCTGTGTTTCAGGCGAAAAAGTGCTTAAACCAAACATTGCGAAATAATTAACTATGATATTTTACAAATATTGCAGACGATTGTATAAAATATAAGGAACTTAATTTACAGTTCAATAAAACTATGTGTATCACTATTTTAACTAGGATAAAGTTATGAATTAAACTTACAATTTACTTGTTTATTTCTAGAAGTTTCTCTGTACCATCGTAGGATAAACTTTTAAGTGTACTTATAATAGATTTTTTACAGTTACTATAGTTGAGTGCGTATAAATTAGCCATTTTGTTGAGTCTGTTGTAAAGGAATGGACCAAGAAATAAATAAAATTTGTTTACAAAGGCAAATTTTAAGGTGATTGCTTGAGGGCAAACTTTAGCATTCCGTCTCTTGTTAGTAATTTCAGTGCTGTAGGGAAGGTCTGCGTGTTGTTTTAGTACCGTGTTCATTATAAAAAGTTGCCGAACTGTTAGCACGTCACAGGACTCATATAGAAGATTAGTGGGAAAGATAAAAGGGCGAAAAGTTGCAACCTTAAGTATTGCTCTTTGGGCTCTTTCTAGTGTTATTAACAACGTTTTTCCCGCTCCACCCCATGTGGTAATACAATAAGTTATGATGGATTGACATAGAGCAAAATATACTTGTCTTATTATATTTTTATCTGCAATATGGCGCAATTTTTTAAAGATAAACATTAACTTTCGCACTCTACCACATAAGATTTTTATATGGGGTTTAAACGAAAGATTATTATCTAGTATTACGCCTAAGTATTTTATTTTATCTGTACTGTTAATTACGGGGCACATGCATTGGGTGCTATTTGGGTTATAGCAATGATGTGCGTATAGGTTAGTATTATGTAACGGTTGTGAACGCATTGAAAACTTGGTATAGGTGGTCTTCTCAGCATTTAGTGTAAGTAGGTTGTGCTGTAGCCATTTGTTGACTACATTAAAACCATTTTGCGCAATCTCAAAAACTTCTTCAACGGAATCAGCGGAAAAAAGGAGGGCAGTATCATCGGCAATTGGAGTTTTCATATCAACAACTTTGTATGTAGGTAACCTCACTATTAGTCGGTGGTGTCGTATGGACTAGTGATTCCATACGACACCACCGATGGTGTCGTTTTGGTGGTGTCGAGTGGAAGGAAGGAACGGTTGTCGGTTCTTCGCGAGATATAGCCGGCCCACTGCCACCACTTCAGCTTGCTAATTATTTGAGCTATGTCGATAACTTTGGTTCTCTTTCGGATGTATTCTTTACGAATCCTATCCTTCAGAGAAACTCCGAGCATAGCTCTTTCTATAGCTTTCTGAGCTCTTTGAACTGATGGATCAGCTTAATATTATAGTTTGAATCATTGTAGCAAATTAGAACGGTTATATGTTAGGGTAACAAAAGCAACACAAAAATGATTCAAGTGGCATGAAACACTTATACATTTTAAAAAATGGTCTTCGACATGACAGTTGTGGGTTGGATCATATGGATTTTCCACATTTGTGAACATAGAGGTGTGAGTCTTTGATATGTTAAAATATACCTTATTCTGATTACATTGGTTAAAAAAACTCGAAATTGACTAGGTTGTGGGTTGGATCATTTTTGCATAAATCGGTCCAATTGTACTGCTGTTATTGTTAAATAGATATAAAAGAAAAAGAAGATTCTGGATTCATCCATTTAATACGATTATGAACTCTGAAGGGAACTATTTTACTCGAAATTACTATGAGTTGAGAACTGAAGCAGTTTTTTTTACAACACAAAGAAGGCGGCTCAGGCGCCGCGCTCTTTCGCTAAAGTTGTCTCAGAGCGGACTAAAAGGGGGGTCACCAAGTATGACGTAATATGACAGGAATACGCGATGCAAATGAGATCTGACGTTATCGTGCGAGCTCGCAGATATTTACGATGCGATGCGAACTCGCAGTTTTGTGTTTGAGCCCGTAATGTGTATCTTTTCGTGTAGTGAATAAAGTATATTCTGAGTCGCTCTATGAAAAATGTGCGCGCAGCGTCGCGCCGCGTCGCGTCTCGGTGTGAACTGACCCTTATGCTTTTGAATCTGTCATAGAGCAACCCATAGAGAATAGAAATGAGCCTCCTACGAAACAGACCTTAAGGTACTACCTGACTATTGTTATCAGTTACCAGAGACAAATATAGAACCCTTAGAATATTTGGGTATAGTATTTGGAACTCGTATGTAACGGTCCTTAAGAGAGATACTAGATCATTTGAGCCCTAGCCTATAGGCAGAGCGTAAAGCAACCCTTAAGGTAAGAATGGATAGGGAACTCGTGTATAACGGTCCTTAAGAGAGAAACTATCATTTGAGCCCTAGCCTATAGACAGAGCGTTTTGGAGCAGTCCTAATGTCTATGGTATAGATACTAAGATACCTACGTCAATCTCTCTTTGACATTATCAGTCAATACTATTACCTACACCGCTACCTGTATAAGTTAATTTTTAATCTAGCTATAGCTCCCTAATAACTCCTCTGCCTACTCTAGCCTATCGAGGTAAAATAAAAGAATGAATTTTCAATCTACCTATAGCTCCCTAATAATGCCTTTGCCTACTCAAGCCTATCGAGGTAAAATAAAAAGACTTCCTAACTAGTATTTTTAAAACGTGAGAATGAGAGAGAGCCTAAACCTAAGAGAAGGAAAAGAAAACAAGCGCCCTTTTCTTTTTGTTAGAGCACGTGTGGAATGGAGAAAATCTTAAGCTTAAGGCGAATAAAAGAAAACAAAACGACCTTATGTATAAGTCTTGAGCGCGTTAGCTTGAGGAAGTTTGCGTCTTCTAGGCCGCCTCCTCGAAGACGAAAAGGGATGGTCTCAGCACTGCTTCACCGTCGGCGTCGCCGCAATGCGGTGCGGTTTTCATGCAACCCTTTACCTCGCCGTCTTCGCTCCGCCCGTTACTGCTGCGGCACGAAGCGGTTGTTCGAACCGCACTCCGCCACTGCTTCACCGTCGGCGTCGCCGCAATGCGGTGCGGTTTTCATGCAACCCTTCACCTCGCCGTCTTCGCTCCGCCCGTTACTGCTGCGGCACGAAGCGGTTGTTCGAACCGCACTCCGCCAGGACCCAGTCAGCGGCCGTCGTCACTCACGGTTATGGGAGCGTTGACCCCGCTCCCGGAGTATGCACGACATGTGAAAAATGGAAAGATTTAAGTTATAGGTACGTTACGGTGGATACTTCTTGCGCGCCGAATCAGGAGGCACTGGCAAATAGAATTCCGCAGTCACTAAAAGGGATAGCTGGTCTCTTGCGGACCGATTGAGGTGGCCTCAGAGTTTTTAACCCCCTGGAAAAGAAATCACTGCGTGTACACTTTATTATCGTTAACTGTATTAAATTCAAGGACGATCTCCATCTATTCAAATCGTTATCCCATCACAAAATCCAAATCGACCAACTTCTTCCAGTTTCTTCAGTCAAGTCCAGTTTTTCATGTTTTCTTTCTTGTCATTCTTTTTCTAGTTTTCTTTCCTACTTTATTCAAATTCAAAAATGACAGATTATTTCGTAAATAAGGTCGACTTACTATCGAGTTTGAAGCCTCCTTTGAAAACGAACCCTACAATATATTTACCACGATTTGTTTTGAGTTTTCCGATATTTCGGCACAGTTTTATACGCTATGATTACGAAAGAACTAATATTATTTAATTATATATCCCATTTCTAATTACTTCAGTGTTAGTAACCATGATAATTATAAAAGTTTTATTCTGTATGTTACTAAGCTCAATTCTTCGACTTCAAAGAAAATAGATTTAAAAGTTTTCTAACGTGGTAATGCAGCCAGCGTTTTGGGGATGCTTCCGACTGGTATATATTATACTAGCGACCCGCCCCGGCTTCGCACGGTTTTATTATACGTGTAAACCTTCCTCTTGAATCACTCTATCTATTAAAAAAAAACGCATCAAAATCCGTTGCGTAGTTTTAAAGATTTAAGAAGTCAAATAGGGATATAGGGACAGAAAAAGCGACTTGGTTTTATACTATGTAGTGATATATGGATCGCGGCTTCACCCGGTATTTGGTTAACCATTCAATATGTTTTTAGTGCATATTTCGGCCTTTCTAAGTGCATTTTTGTATGCATATTTAGGCATTTTGTTAGTGCATATAATCCGATGTCTATAGCCGACACGCAACGAATGAAATTTCAAGAAACTGCTTTCTGAGAAATTTACCAAATTTATTTCCGAATTTTTATCGTTTTTTTTTCTTTATTTTGTTTTCACTTTTAACGAACTTTAAAGAAATATTAAATTTAATGTAATTCGCTTTTTAACCACGGTATATCATGAGTACTTAGATCTAGGTGTAGTTTGATAACCTAACCCATTACGTTTGCCTTGAAAGGTTTTTGCGCCCTCATACTCAAGATATTTCTAAGTAATTATTTAAAAGCCCCTTTTTTAATTTTTCAGACGGAATAATCCTAAGAAGCTTTAATCCAAATTCAAAGAATATTAAAGTCAATACTATCAGACTAGAGACGGATTTATTTGAATACTTTGAAACGCTTCAACGATCAACTGAATATGTACATTTAAAAATCTTAAATTTCAATCACGCCTAGATTTTCAAAGATTCAGATTGATATTATGAATAAAAAATGAACTTTTAGATAAACAAGAATTAAACAAAAAAATCTAAATTATGCTGAGCAATCAAGCCCCTGTGTAATTAAGGGTTTCAGATAGATTTTTTCGATCCTTTTTTTTATTTAGATTGAAAACTGATAAGTGAATGAATTAATAAATAAAATAAAATCATTTATTTCAGGCATCATGAGAATAGTCTAGATTAAATAATCTAAATTAATAACCAGATGCACCCCGCAGCCTCGCCCGCGAAGCAGATTTTTATTTATATACAAAGTTCTATTGTAAAAAGTAAATAACCACATAACCTAGACCTTAAATTAATTGAGCTTGAGTTATGGGTATAACATAATATTAAATAACGGGGCTCCCAAACAACTGTCATGATTTTTTACCGATTTTTCAGATAATTGTACAGAACTCTTTGTGCGCGAGTCAACTCTCTCTTGGCAGTTTTTGTTATATATTTGTTATTACCAAAAACATTCGATGCTTCTTTTAATAATAACTATGCATAAAGCCGTCAATGTGTCCATTGCGAATATTTTACGGTGGATAGACATCACATAGCTTCATATGATGACAGCTGGTCAATTCAACTCGACAGTTCGTCGAAATTCATTCCCCGCCTCGGGATATTTTCTCGTACAATTTGCAGATTTTTAAGGTCTTCTGGGTGGGAACTTTTAATAAATGTACGATTAAATTATAAAATAGCTATAATAAATATGAAAGAATATCCGATTATTTGGCCTTTTTTGGTAGTTAATTAATAGCACATTCAACACAGAAACAAGAAGAAATACAAAATTTAAAATTTTTGGTCCAGATAATGCTGTTGTAAAAATAACTCAGTGATTCATTTAAAAATTCAAACATTTTACATTTTTAGAACAAGACATTATATAGTTATTATTATATATACATGCACGTGATTATAATACTACTTAACTGGTTCAAAGGATAACTAACTGAAATCATGAAAATTACATTTTAAAACATAAAAAAAATACAATTAAAATTACATTTCATTAAATCATTAAATAAATTCAGATAAATCTTATTTACGTTTTTGCCGTTTTACACCGCAGCCAACGAAATAATAATTATAGAAGTCGTTGGTATTTAATAATCTAATTTTAGCAAACCAAATTATGTTGAAATGTAAAATCCAATGCCAAAACATTTTTGGCATTGGATTTTACAATTACAAGCTGCGTAATGAGTAGCTATGGCGAATTGTCCAGTGTATGGAATATTTTAATTCGATGTATATTCAAAAGGCGATCGGTGTGTATTGGATTACCGAGCATTTTATTTTAAGCCAGTTCATATACCGCTAGGGTTCATATTATACCGCTAGGGAAATTTGAAAGGTCCTTATTGGTAAAAAAACTTAGCAAAATACAATCAATTTTTACTGGTGATGGAAACACTGTAAATTATCATGATGAAATATATATTTTGGTGTGAAATCAATATCTGAGTGTATTTTAGTAGGAATTTGGGAATGTAAACGTAATACTGCTAATGGTGTTTATGAAAGTTATGTTTTTGAATTTATATAACTACTATTAGACATTTTTTTTTATTTTGGCAAACGTAGTATAGGAAGTTCTACGGCCAGATGGGTTGACGATCTGTGAAAGACTTCTGGATGCGGCAAGCTGAAGACAGGTTGCTATGGCGCTCATTGGGGCTATAATCCAGCGGTGGACTAAATTAGTCATATATATTGATGATGAAAATGATGAATATTTCCCTACTACTAATTGAAACTAGTACTTACCATCGAAACAGTAGATCTATCTGCAGACTTTTGCAAACAGTCTGGAGGTAGCACTTTTCTATGTTATATTATAAGCGTCGATGTCAACTAGGGTCAGTCAAATTAAATGAATTGACCATAACAGCGCGTCCGTCCGTAGTCAATTAAAAGATCTTTGCCATTATATTGACCTACGGTTTGGAAGCTTCAATTAAAAAGTAATTAGGTAGAAGCAGTGTGTTGGACAAAAAACAAGCTAAGAGTGAGTACGAGACGCTGCAAGCGTTCTGTACATTTTTACTGAAAGGTAACATTTACATTGACTTATATATTTTATATAAATAGTTGTAACTTTTATATTTCATAGTTATAAAATTATAATTTATTTATTAGTATCGACCCACCCTGGCTTTGCACGATTTTATTATATATACGTATAAACCTTCCTCCTGAATCCCTCTATCTATTAAAAAACCAAATCCGTTGCGTAGTTTTAAAGATTTAAGCATTCAAAGGGACATAGGGATATAGGGACATAAGGACAGAGAAAGCGACTTTGTTTTATACTATGTAGTGATAATCGAGGTTTGTCACACTCCTATGTCACTCGAACAATGTCTTTTTTAAATTAAAATTAAGTTAACCCTGAGTTACCTATCAAAATAAACTAAAAGTTTGGATATCACTCAGTTAATTTTCAAAACAAGTTAATTCGTGACGGAATATTTAAAAATAAATTAATACGAAATGATGAATATCTGAGTTGCCGGTTTTTTTTATCTTAAAGTTCACCTTGGCTGTAACTATATGTAAGTATTTTTCATATCGAGATAACATTAAGTAGATTTAATTTATCGACATAAAATTGCTTAGTTTTTATCGAAAGAGAACGTAGGAACGACTAATTTAAGGAACCCTAAAACAGACATTGGAGCTTTTTGTTGTACGAATAAAAGCTGAAAGACAAAGGCTTCTACGGTCTGAGATAATTAGAAAAAGCGTTTTATTTATTCTTCACAAACGAAAATACAGTATGTTTAGAGGAACTTCGGTCATTGGACGGACAAAATCCAATAAATAGCCAGCTAGACTTGTATTTCTATTCGTACTTTCATCGTAATGTCAATCGAAATCATTTATGACGTGCAGACTCACTATGTGAAAGTTCAAATTGGAACTCGAATTCATTCAAGTAACCGAGCTACGTCATTAATTAGCGTTAGGCTGTGTCCCCAGTCGGCAAACTGTGAGCAGCCGACTGAGTTTGCGGGGCGTATCAGTTCAGGACGCCCTTCCATATATTTTAAATTGAGTGTCGAAAGTTTGCTAGTTTGCGCTCACTGTACGCAGTTTGCACGCAGTTTGCAGCGATACGTGCGCCGACTGTCTCAGTTAGCGGCGACTCGCGGGTTCTAGTGCTTGCGATACGCACGCTGATACTGATCTGAGGTTGTAGCTGTTCGCCACAAATTTGCGGCTCACTCAGTCGGCCGCTCACAGTTTGCCTACTGGGGACACAGCCTAAATGTCAAAATCTCAACATTATCGAATTTTTCATTAACAAAATCGTAAACTCACTGCGAATTCAGCTTAGTGAGGTTCGAAATGAGTTTATAGAAAACTAGCGACCCGCCCCGGCTTCGCACGGTTTTAGTCACTTTATCTATTTAAAAAAACCGCATCAAAATGCGTTGCGTAGTTTTAAAGATTACAATAGGGACGCATACATAGGCACATAGGGACAGAGAAAGCGACTTTATTTTATAATATGTAGTGAAGCCTACAGATACTAAAATCTCCGTGTTAAAGGTTGGGAATCGCTTACAGGATTTGAATGTACCTGTGTAAAATATAATAATAATAAACTATAAGAATAAATTTATTGTTGTTTTACATTAAGATAAACTATGTCTTATTATTTCAAATTTTTATCTCGTTATTAATCTACATTGTATGTATGTATAATATTTTGTAGGTACCTAATAAAGGTTTTCAAGATTTATATTACTAGTATTTACTTACTAGAAACCTTGATTTACAAAGAAAATTATAGTTGAAAAATACAAACATACAGGGTGTTAGTGTAAACAGCGTTATCCTTGAAACCAGGGGTTCAGCATCATGAGTAGAGTCCAAAACCGATGAAAAATAATTATTCTATTTTTAATTTATTTTTGAAACAAAAATATTCGATACACCTTCTAAGTGGTAAAACTACAACACGAGTACATTGGCGGGGCCGCGCAGGTGTCGACCTGTTTTGATCAAGCGAGCCGCCCGCCATGCAAGTGTTCATTGCCGCGCCCCGCACGCACCTCACCGCGCCGCACGCGCCGCCGCCCGCCTGCTCGCGCAGGCGCCGTCCGATCAGTGACAGACCGCCAGCGTGACGGAGAGCACGTCGTCGCGTCGTTGACACAGATTTTCGCGCGTCAATTGTTTTACTTACGAACGAGTGACGAAGTCTTACAAAAATGTAAATAAAAGTGGACTGAAATGGTGCGGCCTTATGCCATCGCTCTGGTGAACTTGGCTCGTACGATGTACGCAGAGCTCAGCTGTTTCCATCCCAGGATAACGTGTGCTAAGCTAGGAAACTATCCCAAAGACACAAAGGCTACGTACGTACGTACATATGGCCAGTTCACCATGCCCAGTCATGCAAAATGCAAGTGTTCGTAAGGTGTTTAATAAGCTGACAAATTAGGTACTAATTTGTGTTTTCTCGAGTGTGTAATAATACCTAATCCACGAGTGAGAAAACGTGCGGAGGTTGCGTGATGGTGAAGTGTTATTTTGGTAAGTGAATTTCATTCACTGTACAAAGAACTGAACTTTAGATTGAATAGTAGATATAATTGATTGATGATAAACTTTAACCCTAGATTCAATAACATTCGTCTCACAGACCGCGCAAAACGTAAAAATGATTCAAAGTTGTAAATCGAATCAGATACACCTTTTAAGCACCTTCATAAGTCATACAACCAAATACATCGCAAGTGTATTTTACTCGCAATGACGTTTCATTCGTCTGAGGGACGAACATTTATGAATAGAATAAGAACTGGCCTAGGGTTAAGTACGACAAAAATACTTGCCTACCAAGGTACTTTGGTCTATTGAATTTTTTGATTATTCTGTGAATTTAGACTTGTTTTAAAACAGTTTATCTTGCCTAGAAACAAACCTGGAAACTTGCCTGGTTCTAGGGTGACCATAATATCGCGTACAATATCTATGACATAAAATATCAAAATACTGCGAAACTAAAACAGGCATTAACCTTATCTCATAGGTTTTGGACTCTACTCATGATACTGAACCTCTGGTTTCAAGGATAACGCTGTTCACACTAACACCCTGTATAATAAATACACATAAGGGCTCCCACACAAAACTGTGATGCCGCACCGCAGGAACTTGCGATGCGAATTTCTTCGATACCTACTATTTTGTGCGGCAAACCGTTTGGTAGGGCAACCATACCTTCAAGTGTAGGAGCCCTAAATTCACAGATTACCCCCAATAGATACCGCATGAAAGACGACAACCGCGCACAACACATATGTGCAAATGCACTGATACAAATCGCCACTTCAAATGACGCCTTCAGATACGACCAAGTGTCAGACCCGTGAGCTCCTTTACGTTTTTGTGTTCTAACGCTAGTGAAAATTGTTTTTTGTAAGTCAAATGGATAAAATGACTACATAAGCAGTGAAATGGAGTGGAAAGTCATCTAGAAATTAAAATTACCAAAAGGACTGAATAAAATTTCATCGGTAAGTAAATTAATTACATTTTTACTACTTTTAGAAGAGGTCATCTTATAATGGTTGATGGTACGTAAGGCAGTCACTTGTTTCTTTTCCTCATTGCTGTTATTGCACTCGTTGTCCCTTTTCGGCGAAAGCACGTGTTACGCTAGTGTTGTGAATTTCACTTCTTTCTAGTCTACATCGATTTATATGTTGGATGACGTAGATAAGTGGGAATCTCGGAATTTTGTATGGAAAGCACTAATTAGTTATCCATAAACCTGAAGAAATTGCCCAATAATATTGTATAATTTTCTTGAAGGTTATAAAAAAAAATTGCTGATGATAGGAAAAACAAAATGGAAACGAAATTTAATGAGCCCAGTGCTCATAATATAATAAAATAATAATAATTATTATTTGGATATTTTTAGAAGCTTTTTTAGTTTTAACCGTGTAAATTATCTTGTTTAAGGTTTCATGCATGCCCCGGAAGACACAAAATGGAAAGACACAATATTAAGACACGACCGACGACGGATCGTTCCCTATACTAATAACAGTGTAATATAATTTGAAATGTACAAATTAAACGTTTTTAATATGAGGAACTAAGGCCTACATGTATTTTTTTAACATGTTATCGAAATTAAAATCGAAATTATCGACCAATTTTATTTTGTTGTGCAACTTTCCCAACCCTAGGGTGAGTACACCATTAGTACATTTTTAGTGTGACCTTGAAATAGCCAATCACAACGCCTTTGTTCCAGTCCCCGCAACCCGCGCCTTCCTCCAATTTTTGTGCGTTTGGATCCGAACCACAGTCCCGTAATGCGGCATCTATTGGGGGTAATCTGTGCCTAAATTTCATTCTAGCCCATTCTAGTACCTCATTTTAATGATGAACTAGAATGGATTAATTGATAGATGCCAAAATGAAATAAAATAATTCTATTCGTTACTTAGGTAATAATTTAAATGTTGATATGAAAAGTGATTATAAAATAAAATAAACTATTATTATGAGTTCAAGTTTCTTTTTGTATTCAAAATTCAAAAAAATTCAAAATTCAAAGTGCTTTATTTCCTTAAGACCTTACAGGACACTTGGACACGTCATAAAATACATGTTAAAAATAACTGAAATTATGAAATAAAGTGCTCACTTTGATTATTGTTCACTTCGGTCTATTTAGGTAAAGTAAAGAAGCGAACAAGAAACCTTTACCTTGTTAGGTTGTTAGTTTTAGAGTTGGAGCAAAACTCGTCCCAAGCTTTTTTATCATCTAAATAATCAGATATTTTATAGTAAGCCTTTTTACAAAGAATAGTTTTGATAATTTGTTTGAATTTATTCACCGATAATTTTTGCAACTCACTTGGAGTTTTGTTGTAGAAGCGTATACATTGCCCTTTGAAAGATACATTAACCTTGTTTAGTCTAGTTGTGGGCAAAGCGAGTTTATTCTTATTTCTAGTATTAACATTATGTATGTCACTATTTTTAGTGAACCTATTGATATTTTTATGAGTGTACAACAAGTTTTCATAAATATATTTACATGATTTTAGCGTAGGTATCTGTAATAGCATTTTGTCTTCCCCGTACTCCGAGGAAGCCAAAATGCTAGTTAAGCTTTATCTGCGAATTGTTTAGGTAAGTATAAGTAAGAAGTGTAAATATTAATATTTTTGTTGTGTTTGTGTTTTTTGCCATGTTTTTATTATGTAATGATCTCATATGGGAGTGACATAGTCACTATGTGACAAAACTCCAATTAAATAAATAAAGATAAAAAAAAAAAAAAAATAATGGTACTGTCATTATGTTTATTTCTTTGAATTTATTGCGGAGAGATTCTCTGGGACCCATATTATAGATTGCACGAACAGCCCTCTTCTGCAGCACAAATACGGTGTATTAAATTATTTTATTATTTTTTGGTGTCTGCATTTAACAAAACAAAAAACATATACGACAAAAAAACAATCGTTTAAAACTCTATTTTTATTCCAAAACAATAAATTCATAAAGCTATTTATTTTATTTCTAAAAACAATTTCTCAGAACATAGCTCTGATTTTATTTGAAACAGAACCTCTAATTAAAGTGTAGATTATTAAGTTTCAATTCCATTTTAAATAGAAGTGAATCTAGGGATATGTAATTAACACCTGTAAGATAGTTATATCACCTCTATGTGATTATTTCGTAATAATTACTGGAGTTTTGTTTTAATTCAAATGTAGAGATGGGACAAAGATGTTATTATATACAAATCAACCCGTGAGTTTCTTTAGAGGTGACTAAGGGCACCAAAGGCTGTAAGCAATTGATAGGGAGCAGCCTACTTCTGTGTATTTAACTCTCTACTATCTTTTGCCTGCGACGCGGTTGCTGGTTCGATTCCCGCCTTGGGATAAATGTATGTACGACCTACAAGTATTTGTTCCGGGATTCTGGGTGTATTCTATGCACACAATTAAAAATTATTATTATAATTATTATATTATTAATTATTGTAATATATAAATACAAGAATTATATATTACAATACAAAACGTATTGCATTTATAAATAAGACGTATGAAATATAATTTAGACTGACACAAAAATGTTAATGAAAAAAAACTAATTCAATCCCGCAACTACCTAAGTACTTACGGTATATATTATGTGCCTCCCGCGATACTTCACCATCACAAACCAAAACTTAAAGTTAAAATAAAATTGTATGGAACTTATAATTTATAAGTTCTTAGTGATTCTATAAATAATGGAAACATATAAGTTATTTGACAAATAAATCAACATTTATCAATTACCTACTGGAAAAAAAATCATAGCTACTAAACTAAGTTTTTATATCTTGATCATGAAATAATACAGACACGCACGAAGCATCTATCCTCAACAAAAGCTCTGAGAAAATCATAATCACTATAGAATTGATTGGTTTCAAAAGCAGTTGTCCACCCAGCTCCATAAATTGCTGAAACTTAAACTAAAAGCAAAACTGGGCTGGTAATGTTTTTAATATCTATCGATGAAATTCTACCCCATCCCTACTTGAGTAATTAAAACATTTCAAAGGCGTACCAGAATTTTATTACTGACTCAGATTTGTGCCAGCAAACGAAATAACTTGACGCGAACATTCAAAATGTTTCAACGAATTTTCTCCAAGCTCGAAGACCCACAGCGTCCACTCTTAGGTCCAAATGTAAAAGCTCTTACATTCTGGGGCCTTATCTTACCCGAGAAACGATTTCTTAAGTATTTCTACCTCTTTATGCATTTCGCTGTAACCATTTTCACCGCGACAGAGTACGTAGATGTCTGGTTTGTGAAATCAGACATGAACTTGCTTCTAAATAATCTGAAAATCACAATGCTGGCCACAATAAGCGTGGTGAAAGTATCGACTTTTCTCTGCTGGCAGAAATATTGGAAAGATATCATCGCATACGTGACTAAAGCTGACCTCATCCAAAGAAATACAACTGACCCCGTAAAGCTAGCTAAGATAAAGTCTTTTACTTCGTACTGTAGAAGCATAACTTATTGCTATTGGCTGTTAATGTACACAACAGTGGTCATCGTAATGTGTCATCCGATTTTCAAGTTTATTCTCTCCCAAAATTATAGACAAAATGTTAAAAATGGCACGGAGTTGTATATAGAAGTTGTTAGCTCTTGGGTCCCTTTTGATAAGAGTCATATTACTGGGTATATAGCAGCTTCGATTTACCAAAGTTATGCAGCGATTTATGGCGGTGGATGGATAACTGCTTTTGACACCAATGCTATGGTGATTATGGTTTTCTTTAAGGCAGAAATAGAACTGTTGAGGATAGATGCCTCTAATATCTTTGGGATGAAGAAAAAGCCGGTATCGGAAGAGGTATCTATGATGAGGCTAAAGGATTGTCATAGAAGGCACGTGGAGTTGTGCAAGTAAGTTATAGAACGCATAAAAAAGTAAGCAATTTTTTTTTATATTCGCATCATTTTAATGCTTATCCTACTAATATTATAAACGCGAAAGTTTGTAAGTATGGATGGATAGATGGATGAATGGACGTTTGTTATTCTTTCACGCAAAAACTACAAAACGGATCTGGATGAAATTTGGTACAGAGATAGGTTATAGTCTAGATTCTAGAATAACAAATAGGCTATATTTTATACCGGAATTCTCACGGGAACGGGAACTACAAGGGTGAAACCGTGAGGCGCTGCTACGCAAAAACTACTGAACGGATCTGGCTGAAATTCAAAAATCAAAATAAAGTCTTGTTTCGGTTAAACTTTCTATCAACAGCTGTATTTATAGTACTCAATGCACCCTGTATAATGAACATTCTGACGTATCCATGAGTCCTGTGATGTCTAAAGAAAATAGCCGGATCCACACCGGACGATCCAAAGCGCTCCACGGAGCGTGAAGTGTAGACGTGCCGCGCGCGATCCATGTGCGCGGCGGAGAGCGCGCGCTCCTCGCCGCGTGCAATCCATTTGTTGTCGGTTTTTTGGTCACGTACAAAGGGGCCTCAGTCGCTTGGCGCGCGCGGTCTGTACGGTCGCGTGATCCGCCATTATGGATAATTCAACTGATTCAGTATGGATCGGCAGGAGCGCGTTGGAGCAGCTAGTCAGGATCGCAAAAGATTGCTGTTGGATCGACCTAGAATGATCCACGCTCCACGCATCACGATCCTGGATCGCGCATCGCGATCCAGGATCACGCTGATCCATTTTGGATCGTCCGGTGTGGATCCGGCTGCGCTTTGAGTTTGAGTTTCAATAGATTAGACGCACGGAAATGGTTTCCATCCTCGAAATTAAGCGATCACCTAAAAAGTATAAACAAACTTCCCTCATTTAGCGCCACACTTTAGATTAAACCCCTTATCTGCGAAGTTGTACAAACATACGAGGAACAGTTACGAGCTCGAAGTCAATCTAAGTTTTACTGTAACATCTTACTTAGGTACATGGGTTTGCTTGTTTGTTTGTCTGTTTGTTATTGTCTAATATTAACTAGCCATCTATAAAAAATAGTACATTGTTACCCAAGGGTTGAAAGTAACTTAATGAGTCCCAAAACGGGGTTTGGACCAATATTTCGAGGGAATAAATAAGTTACTTCACCCGAGGTAAACACTGTGTTTTTCATTACGAATACAAGGAAAAATAAATAAAAACATGAGAAAAAAAATAATCAAATTACCACTTTTTTTTTATTATTTATTGGTTCATCTAGGACAGGCGAAAGCCATAAAGCCATACTGCCTTGTCTTTTTTATTTTTTTAATTCAGTGAATTGTCGCTAAGGTATTTTTTTTTGCTTCAGCATTTATTCTGCCATTATCATGGTTCAATAGCAACGTTATAGCTGTCAGTTGAAAACGATTCTCCCTAGGGCGGAAAAGTATTACTTTCAACCTTTGCTTTCAACCCGCTCTTCAGGCATGTTTAGACCTACTTTCCGAGTATGACTAATGAAAAATACATACAGTGAGGCTCTCCGGCTTTTTATAAAATTATATGCAACGCGTGACCCAAGAGCTGCTGTGTAACGCTGCATTGCCATACATCGGGGTAATGCAGCCAGCGTCTTGGGAACGCTTCCGACTGGTATCGTCATGGATCAGTTGAGCTACCTCTAGACTGTTTGCAACCATCTGCAGTTAGCTCAATTGTTTTAATTGTAATTGTTTTAATTTGTTTCTACTCCTTGTTTGTAATATTCGTTGTGAATACAACTAGCTTTTGATGCCCTCTTAGCCAAATTTCGTTCATAGTGTCTGGTAGTGGTCCATGAGCGCAGGACATTATTTAAGTACACAAGTATCTGCGCAGGCATACGTGTGCATTCTCTTACATGAAAACCGTTATTCCGTGATCTGCATGTTACAGACGGTGAAGATCTTCAGCAAAAGGTGTTGCTGGTTTGATTCTCGAGACATCATCATCAGTCTATATTAGTGCATTGCATAGGCCTGCCCTAATGAGCGCCATATCATCCTGTCTTCAGCTTGCCGCTTTCAGCATCTGTAGTCTTTCGCAGATCGTCATCCCATCTGGCCGGAGGGCGTCCTATATTATCACATCTAGAGACATAAATGATAAAATAATCGGCAGATACCTATCAATTTTCGGTGTTTGCTATGAAAACGCAGAACGTTTAATTTTTGTGACGACCGATGAGGCGCGGTGGGCGAAGGTCCGCCTGCGACGCAGGACGGGGTTCGATTCCCGCCTCGGAACAGATTTGTGTACGATCTGCAGAAATTTGTTCCGTTAGTCTGGGTGTTTTCTATGTATAATAAAAAATATCTATCTATGTAATGTATTGTATTAAGTATATTAGTCATCTAGTACCCACAACACAAGCTCTGCTTAGCTTGGGGCTAGATGATGCTGTGTGGACTGTCCGGAATTATTTATTATTATTATTAATATTGGGATAGTTTTCAAAAATAGTGTTTTGGTATAGTATACAGATGGAGCCAAGTGAAACAAAAGGCAGTCGCTAGTCCAACGATAAATTCTTGCAGGAAGTTAGTTTATGAGATAGAACAACATGGCTACACAGGGATTGTTTGTAGTATTTTTATGTGTTGCCATGTAGATCACATACTAATGTATTAGATACATTGATATATTGTATTAGATACATTACATATCAGCAATATCTACTTAATTTTGGTGGATTAGGTGAATATTAGATAGGGTAGGATTGTATAGCATTATTTGATTCGACCTCAATTCGATTCTCTTTTTTTTATTTTAGCACTCTATTTACGGGTTTCACACTTTTAGCCGTGGTTAGATTTTAGTAGCTCTGAAAGGAACTAAGGTCAATTTCACATTCGCAACATTGTGGTTTTTACTCCCACTAATGTTTTATTAATGACTAACTCCGTATGTGGCTTTGCTCACGTTAAAACTACCTAGATAAAACTTAGGATAGAGTAGCTTTGAGACAATGTAGCTATTCGTTGAACTGGATCCATGATTGTTTATATTTAAGAAAAGCCTTCGTAATAGTTTGTTACCTAAAACTGATATAACCTCCTAATTTACGCACATTTATTTCATAATAAATTATACATAAACCAGCGAACGGCCCCGGTTTCGCACGGTTTTATTATACGTATAAACCTTCCTTTTGAACCACTCTATCTATTAAAAACCCGCATTAAAATCCGTTGCGTAGTTTTAAAGATTTAAGCATACATAGGGACATAGGGACGGAGAAAGCGACTTTGTTTTATACTTGTAGTGATGTGAACGTTTGCCTATTTTACTAATATTTAGTTAGTTATCCTTACTATTATAATAAATGCGAAAGTTAGTATGTATAGATTTTCGTTACTCTTTCATGCAAAACCTACTGAACGTATCGATCTGAATCTTTGAATGGAAGTAGTTATAGCCTTGGAATAAAACATATCTAGGCTACTTTTTATCCCATAATACAGTTCCCATGGGATAGCCTAGCCTTGAAACGTTTCTATAGAAATAACGCCTGTGAAGTCGCGGGCAGATACTAGTTAACAATATTACATTATTTTTAGAAGAACATTATTTTTAGTAAACCATTTAAATATTTGCAAAATCTGCACAGGAGAAGTGTAGAGTACCTACATTAAAGTTAGGTTTCAAAGTAACGTTCTAAGAATATTTTCAAATATATTGTTTTCTCTTTCAGATATGCCAGACTCTTCGATTCCTGTCTCTCTCCTGTAATGCTGCTCTACATGTTTGTTTGTTCCGTTATGCTTTGTGTGACAGCTTATCAAATAACTGTTAGTAAATATGTAAATAACACATAATTAATTATAATTCTCATTAATTAATTTATTAGTTAATAGTTATATAGTAAATATGTAAATAACACATAAATAAATATAATTCTCATTTATTAATTTATTAGTTAATAGTTATATTAATTAATTAATCATCATCATAATCAACCTATATTATTAATTAATTAGTTAACTAATATTAATTTCCTAATTAATTAATATAATTTAGATGGTGGTGTTTGGATTGCACAACATTATTTATTTATTTTCTCCATCGCATATTGCATTATATATTATTGTAAATTTTACGATTCTCATTTCAGATTGAAACAGATCCAATGCAGCGTCTTCTTATCTCTGAATATCTTGTTTTTGGAGTCGCGCAGCTATTTATTTATTGCTGGCATAGCAATGATGTATTCTATTCGGTGAGTACAACATAAAACTGAAAGTGCTTTATTAGGAACCTTTATAGCCCTTCCAAGTATCTTGGACACGTAAGTACTAATTTAAAACAACGTGAAGTAAATTTATCATCTGCAAATATTCGTTCCTGCGTGTTGGATATTTTCCATGTAAAAAAAATCTATACATGTCATCTAGTTAGTACCCATAACTCTCTGCTCAAGCTCTGGATTATCTTAGCTTGGTGCTAGATGATGCTGTGGATTGTCCAGCATTACACTTACTGAATCGGCGACGAATATGGAAACATAGGTACTACAAAAATAACAAATTTTCATCATTTTGCTGAAAATTCGATCTAAAATGTTTCAGAATGCACTGACACGCTTTGTTATTTAACTGAACCTAATAAATAAAACACTACACAGTATTTTCTCTCTCTACCAACTAGAAGCTCAGTTTCAGTTTGTGAATCGGGTTTATTTTAACGATTGTCGATGGATGCTGAATTATTTATGAATAGATAGCGAAGCGTAAACTATACAGTTCCTTCATAGTTTGAATTTTCATTCCTAAAAAACCGTCAAAAAAGTACTTTTTTGTACGTGACACATCAGACATAAAATAGCTTAACCTTGCAAGCTTGTACTTTAAATTTTGAGCATTGCTCACATGAACATGTCTTGAAAAATAACTTTATTTAACTATAACTTAAAATAAAATAACTTTTAAAAAATCTTTTTCTTTTTGTAATGGGAAACTACTTAAAAGTTTTTTATTCCATATTATTGTTAATTTTTACATATTTAAATAACCCTATGTTCTGCTTCCAGAGTCAAGATCTTCTGAGAGGTCCCTTCGAAAGCCTTTGGTATGCCAGTGATGTGAAATACCGAAAGGATTTGTTCATTCTCATAGCACAGTTCAGAAAAACTATAGTTTTCTCAGCCGGGCCGTTCACTAAACTCACTGTGGCTACTTTCATAAGTGTAAGTATTTAACTTATTTGCATCGTTCTAAGAAGTTAAGTAAAATATGATTTACGACAATATTTCATAGAAGAGCTTTAAGCAACATCGTGCACTTAGTCACTTTGAGGTTAAAGAAGCTTTATTTCTCATAGAAATCTATAAAAGTTCACTTACAATGAGAATTAGTTATTCTTTAAAATAATGTTTAAATTACATATTTCCTCTAGCTCTTATTTGTAGGTAATGGCAAATAAACAAAGTTCGTATATAATAGTGTTACTTAGATGAACCAATTATTTACCTAAAATTATTTGAGCAAAAAGCATTTCTTACAGCCGGATGTTCGGTCGTATAAATCTTGATATTTGCAAAATTTGGTCACTGATGTGATAAGTTCATTTGTCTTTTTGTTTCACAAAGACATATTATTTTTTCATATTATTTCTATAAGTTATCAAAAATTACAACTAGTATTTAAATTCCTTAAAATCTAAGTTGTCATCGGAAGGCAGCGTGTCAACAATGCTGGCAGCATTTCCACGTTGAATAGATGAATAGATGATAGATGAAATGATTAACATAATTCAATAAATACCAGTTGATTGTAGAGATAAATAATAACTAAAAACTTCAATTCAGTGTAAAGACATCGTTTATAAGGATTTTACCGATGTTCTTTTTATTTTTACGCAATTTAAAAATGTGAAAAAAGTGCCAGTTTATGGGATAGTTTTTTCTTACCTAGATCCTTACCTAGTTTTTGTTGATATAGCAAGATCTAATATTTATGGTTTCAGATATTGAAAGGAGCTTACAGTTATTACACCCTGCTGAGTCAGTCTGACATTTAATTTGATGCCTGATTTATAGTCTCTTGGAGCACAAATGCTATTGGATGAAAAAACTTAGAACTCTAGCACGCGGTTTAGTATTAGTTTGCATACCTACACTACTTAGTCAAAGTCAAAGTCAAAATGCTTTATTTCCTTATGACCTTACAGGACACTTGGACACGTCATAAAACCTACTATGTATTGAAATGTAGCAGAAAATAAATGACTTCAATAATTATGTATTTATTTTTATTGATAAAGAAACTTATGATATCGGATTTAAACAAATTAATACTAGTATTTTTTTTTTTTTTTAGTAGCCCGTAGGGATCCCACTGCTGGGCAAGGGCCTCTCCCAAACATTTGGGACATTTATACTAGTATACTTACAATTAAAACTGCAGGGCAATGCAACATCGAAGAAGACCATAATCCTGGTGAGGGTCGAGTAGTTGGAGGCGCGTCACAATGATTTTAAATAATGTGTGGTTCGTAAACTGAGAAAAATATCGACCTTCACTAAGGAAGAATTCTGGTCGAAGAATGTGCTGTTCCGGCGATTTCACAGACGATTACCGGCCGCAGCAAATTATAGACCTCCGTGATAGTAAATACGTTTATATTAAGGATGTATGTTAGAGTAAGGTCTTTTAGATGGGCCGTAATTTAAGTATTTTACATCTTGTACTTGACTAATGATACCTGAAATAAATGATTTTTTAATTTAATATTATAATGTAAGGTCAGGGTTAAATCATTCCTTCCAAATACATTCAGTCAAAAAAGTATCGGGAATGGATGATTTGTTTATGGTTCCAAATTCAAATTTTTGTTTTTTTTGTTGTTGTTAGGTTGGCACAACTGTTTGCCATTTTGGCGCGGAGTTTGAGTTGCATCTGTTATTTATATTAAATACAGTGCTGTTTTTAGTTACATCATATCTAGTGTGTATTGCGAATTTCACAATGGACAAAAACATCGAACAAAGAGTTTGTCTTAAGTTTTGCATCGCCAATGGAATTTCGTGTTCGGAGTCACTGAAAATGTAACAGAAGGCTTTCGGTGAATCGACTTTATCAAAAACACGTGCTTATGAGTGGTACAAAGCGTTCAAAAGCGGTCGAGATGTGATGGAAGATTTGCCTCGCTCTGGTAGGCCATCAACGTCTGCAATTGAAGTTAACATCGCAAAAGTGAAGGAAACAGTGACTGAAAATCCTCATTCAACTTTGCGAGAGATAGCCGCCGAACTTTCTGTATCTCACGAGTCGATCCGTACCATTTTAAATAATCACTTGGGTATGAAACATGTTGCCGCTCGACTAGTCCCAAAAGACCTGAATTTTCTCCAAAAACTCAATCGCATGAGAGTCGCTGAGGACATGCTAGAACGAGTCAATTCCGACCCAACATTCATGAAACGCATTATTACTGGTGACGAGACGTGGGTTTATGAGTTTGACATGCAAACTAGTCAACAAGCTTCGGAGTGGCGCCTTCCGACTGAACCGAAACCGAAAAAACCACGCCAAAGTCGATCAAAAGTCAAAGTCATGTTGACTGTTTTCTTTGACTCTCGCGGTGTTGTGCACTCGGAATTCTTGCCGGAAGGTCAAACGGTAAATAAAGAATATTATTTGAGCGTTATGCGGCGTTTAAGAGAGCAAATTCGACGAAAAAGGCCAGATTTGTGGAAAGAAAATTCTTGGATTTTGCACCACGATAATGCGCCTTCGCACAAGGCCATCATTGTGACCGAATTTTTGACCAAACACTCAACAAATACCATCGAGCAACCACCATATTCACCAGATATGGCTCCGGCCGACTTCTTTCTTTTTCCTAAACTCAAATTACCACTTCGTGGCACCCGTTTTCAATCGGTACAAGACATAAAGGAGAATTCGCGGCGAGAACTGAACTCAATTCCGGAAACAGCGTTTAAAAAATGTTTTGATGATTGGATAATTCGTTGGCGTAAGTGTATCGTTTCTGAAGGAGCATACTTTGAAGGTGATAAAATAAATTTGGATGAATAACAAACATTTTGTGTATTATTGATCTTTTCCCGGTACTTTCTTGACAGAGTAGTATATCAAGTCAGAAGTCGACGCTCTGAAATCTTTTTTACCTACATAGACCCAAATTCCTGAATATTATGTTCGCCTTATCTAACATTTGGCCGGCCGGGTCGCACGTTCGTATTTATGTAAAATATATGTAAATATAAGGATCAAGTTCTGGTTTTTATTTCAACAGAAACTTTTGGTATTTCTTTTGTTTTATTCTGAGTTATTTGGAGGTAGGTGTGAAGATTGGTTCTACATTTTAATTTTATGAAGCACCATTTGTTAGGTGAAATTGGTTCGTTTACTATGAGTCAATGAACCCGGGTAATCGTCAGATTTTGAAAATTCTTTCAAGTATAGAAAGCTACATTATTCCTGAGGGTGTTATTATACAACATCAACTTCTTGTGGAATGCCTCTAAACTCTTACTAGGTTGCTATATTTTGCTATAGGGTTATATTAGAGAGCTACTGTAGCTGCTATAGCAGCTCCTGTAAACTTCTGTTACAGAAGTTTACAGGACTTGATTTCCGCCATATTTGATTGCCACTTGTTAGTATTTGACATTACCGTCAAATGCTATTTGAAATCAGAAAAACTCAGATAGATAGATTTAAGATCATTTATTAATATAATTTAGTTACAAACGTTTATTAGTAGTGCCTATAAACCTAGTTCTGTATTTTAAATCACATTCCCTTTTCTTTAGTTAGGTTTATATAACTAAGGAGTTCTCTTATATCTTGCTCAACTAGGTATATACAACATCAGTCATGTAGTCAACATTAGTCATGTATAAACAACATTAGTCATTAGTCATGTCAACATTATCCTCATACTATATAATTCTATATATTCAGCTGATGATGATGATTTTTTGACTTGAGGACGCTTCCGACTGGTATTGACATGGATCAATTGAGCTACGTTTAGACTGTTAGCAACCGTCTCCACTTAGCTCAATAGTTTAAACAGTTTATCCTAGTTTTTATTCTTTTATATTTTTTTTTGTCATATCAGTACCAACCCTTGTAATAAATTGTAACTCCGACACAGCCTTCAGTTTAATTACACATTTCCACTCATAAAAATTCTGATGACAGGATTGTGGCGAGAAAATTAATATTTCTGTATTCATGGTACTCGTCCTAAATAATGGTTACGACGCCATGACGCGTGTGAAAACGCCTTTATATCTTTTTTATGTTTTTGTTTTGTAAATACATATTTAAATGGGCTTAATGTCGTCTACAATAGATGTGGGGGACATGGAAATGACCTGTTTAAGATTCATTGTTTTTATTTTTCTTTGTTTTTTGTAATATTTTTGGAAATGAAGATAGTATCTAATTGAAAGTAAACTTACCGTATGGATGCGTTTTGTTATTTTAATAAAATCATTTTGATAAATAGTGCTCGAAAATTCACATAGCATCATCTACCCCTAATCTAAGCAAAAATTTTATTTGGGTATTAGTTAATGGAAATCCTTAAAGCGGTATTAGGTAAACTACACGTTATTCAGGGCCCGGTAGTTAGGGCGATTAGGGAGCAAGGCTTGCTGGGTCCGTCCCTTAGGGACCCTAAATCTTATTACACCACTCGTTAGGGTTAGGGCCCTGGGTGTAGTGTAATACCGCTTTTAATTCATACACGATAGAAACATTATGCATTGTAAACGATAACTCAAAACTATTGAATGATCATGGAGGATGTGAATAAAGAGCACGAGAAACACAAACTTTCTAATAAAAATAGATTATTCTATTACTTTCTTTTGATGATTCCAAAGAGGTCCACTGTAAATATCTTGACATGAGAGAAATCCTTCTTTTTTGAAGTCCGCTAAAAAATAGATTCTGGTGTTTTATGTTAAAATTCATTACTACATAGTATAAAACAAAGTCGCTTTTTCTGTCCCTATTTCCCTATGTCCCTTTGACTGCTTAGATCTTTAAAACTACGCATCGGATTTTGAAGCGTTTTTTTTTAATAGATAGAGTGATTCAAGAGGAAGGTTTATACGTATAATTTAACCTTGCGAAGCAGGGGCGGGTCACTAGTAGTATATAAAACAAAGTCGCTTTTTCTGTCCCTATTTCCCTATGTCCCTTTGACTGCTTAGATCTTTAGAACTACGCATCGGATTTTGAAGAAGTTTTTTTAATAGATAGAGTGATTCAAGAGGAGGAGGTTTATTTGTATAATATAACCGTGCAAAGCCGGGGCGGGTCGCTAGTTGGAAAATAAAGTGATATAAATATTTTGTAACAATTTCTCGGTAAACCATCTCTTATAAGATCCAATAAAAAGCAATCAGCATGCACCGCCCGCCCTCCAAACTACCACAAATGGACGTGCTCAATATAAATTCCTATCGAAGTCTGTGGACGAAAGGGATGTTTCATTGCGTATTGCGCAAATATGCAGGTCTCGACAGAGCCTACGCATTTGCTCCCGTTGCTTCGCACGTCAATTGGAAGGGCGGTCGGTACATGTGAATTAAATTTTGTAGAATCTTATCAGAAAAGATTTAGTGCTGAATTGTTATTAAATATTTTTATCCTTATATTAAGCGTTAACACACGTTATTGGTTATTTGATGTCTTGGTTACGTATGTACTGAACTGTTAAATACGTTATGCGTTAGAAATCGCCCATAGCGATAAGGCCGCCCATTGTACAACGTATTATTTGTTTTTTCCTATGTTAAATATTTATGGTGTGCAATAAAGCATTTTTGTATTGTATTGTATTGTTATACGAGTAATTATAATGCATGAAATAAGAAGTAGGTTTCTAATTGTTATAAAAAACATAAAAATTATAGATTATTACATATTTCCTGCTAAAGAAATATTGGATAGACAGGCATTTTAATAACGACGTCAAAATCGGTTCTTAATTAAAAGAATGCCATTATATCTCCATCAACAAGAAGCCAAGTGAATTTTAAAAGCGACCTTATGCGGAAAAAAATAATGGTCCAATTAGAAGGATTCCTACGGAACACCGCATGCATCACGTTTAATTAATCTGGAGACTACACACGGGTTAGGAAGTTGGTAACACAAGCTGACAATAATGACCAAACGTCGCGTCGTCGCAGCGTAGCGTACGAATTGATGAGTTATTTCGCATTTGTCTATTTTCGGACCAAAGAAGTACGAATACAAAGAGTCTAATTTTAAGCAGAGATTGATCCTGATTTGTCCCATTTTAATTTTTTTTTACAGAAAAATCCAAAGTTCTCGTATCTTCATAAGTCTGAAGTCTAGTTTGAAAATTTTACATAGGTTTCTGTAAAATTTTCAAACTAGGCACATTTAGGAAAGTAGGATTGCATAGGATATGTGGGAATTGAAACTAGTAATTTATCAATATTGTATTAAAAAGTATCTGTTTAAAGTAACTATCAAGATAAAGAAATATATAAGATATAAGATACATTTTCTTACTATTGCTAATCCATTCTAATAGTAATAACTACATAGTATAAAACAAAGTCTTTTTCTTTTTCTGTCCCTATGTCCCTTTATCCTTATGTCCCTTTGAATGCTTAAATCTTTAAAACTTCGCAACGGATTTTGATTCGGTTTTTTTAATAGACAGAGTGATTCAAGAGTAAGGTTTACCAATAATACAAAACCGTGCGAAGCCGGGGCGGATCGCTAGTAATATTATAAATGCGAAAGTAACTCTGTCTTTCTGTTGGAAAATATGGGAAAATCGGGATAGGGGAGCACAACAGAAACGCAGTGTGGTTCATGAGAAGACCGAATAATTTATTTTTACAATGTAGGTACCTATTCAACATTGTAGCTAGGCCTACCCACATAATTATTAAAACACTACAATCCTCCACCATTAACTTAAGAATATTTATTTATCCTAATGTATTTAATCTAGTTACTTATCCTACTTCTTAAATATTAGATAAAGAACCTTAGGAAGGTAATACAATATTTGCAACATAAATATAGGTAAGTAGTTATTACAACATGAGGTAAGAAGGAAAATACAAAGAACAATGAAATTTGGTACTTGTAAATTAAAATCTAAATTAAGAAATCAATAAATCTAAATTAAATCTAGTCTATTTCAAAACCATATCTTTTGACAGGTCTGCGTATCCTCTTATTGGGAGAAGGCATGTCTGCGCCGATAACGGTAGGTGTTGGATGTACTCCGGATATCTCTTTTTGTTTAGAACATTGACTTACATCATCAGGCCCCTGTTCCATCGCCTCCACCGAAATGATAGGCTTAGGAAGCTGTTGCCCGGGCGACCCGCCCGTCGCCTGCTCGGACACGGTTGGCAGTTCACTGCTAGTGTTGGTATGCGACTCGCTAGGAAATATGCATGAACTCCTACGTCTCAGTTGGTCAATATGCCTATGTGCTGTCGCCGCCGTGCCGTCGGGTGATTTTACGGAGTAATTATTCGCGCCATGCCTGCCCGAAATCTGTCCAGGTACCCACTTGTTGTTAGAACCAAAGTTTCTATACCAAACCGTCTCACCAGCGTTTAATTGCCTAGCCCCCTTTGCGCGTTCTACTGCATCGAACTCGCGGTCGCGCAATTTACGCCCCGGATCAGGTTTAATGATATCGAGGCGTGTTCTTAAATGCCTACCTTGTAATAGTTGAGCTGGGCTAGCGCCGGTCGCACAATGGGGCGTGTTGTGGTAAACTAACAAATACCTTTGAATTGCTAATTCTGGATCGACTCCTTCTCGCCGTGCCTTCTTTATAACGTTCTTTATTAACTTTACCGCATTTTCAGCCGCGCCGTTGGAAGCCGGATGATAGGGCGCTGAGAACAATTGGCGAATGGCGTTCCTCTCTAGGAATGCTTTAAATTGACTGCTTGTGAATGGTGGTCCGTTGTCGGAAACTACCTGCTTTGGAATTCCCCATCGCGACCACGATTCCCGTAATTTACCTATAGTAGCTTCAGCGGTGGTACGTGTCATTTTGAAGACTTCAATCCATTTAGATCTTGCATCGATTGAAACAAGGTATGTTTGATTATCAATAGGTCCTAAGAAATCTAAATGAATCCTTTCATACGGTGAGTGAGGCCACCGCCAAGGCGAGGGCGGCGCTCCGGGCGGCGCCGCGGCCACGGCCGCACACGTGTCGCAGGTGCGACATGTCGCCTACACCGCTTCGTCCAGACCTGGCCACCATACATAACTGCGCGCGTAAGCTTTCGTTTTAACAATACTCATTTGGGGTTCGTGCAATTCATTTAATACCGACTGCCTACATGGTTCTGGAATCACCAGCCTATGCCCCCACATGACGCACCCTAGTTCTATGTACAGCTCGTTCCGCCGGCTAAAATATGGTTCAAGTTGTTTTATATCTACGGCATGCGGCCAACCGTTTTCAATATAGCCGTATACGCGGCTTAGAAGTGGATCTCTAGCTGTTTCTCGTCGTATCACCTCACCATCGAGAAGCATCGCATTGGTTGCAAAGTGTAGGTACGTCTGTTCCGGCGGCTCCTCCACACATTTCTCCTGAACCGGCAAACGTGACAAAATATCTGCACCGTTACTATGCGTACCTACATACTCTATCGAGAAGTCATATGCTGATAGGATCAGCGCCCAACGCTGCATACGGCTAGCAGCCATGGTAGGTATGCCCTTTTGGGAACCAAATATGCTAACGAGCGGTTTATGATCTGTTTTCAATTTGAATTGCCTGCCTATAAGATACTGGTGAAACTTTTTGACACAATAAACTATCGCGAGTGCCTCACGATGAATTTGTGCGTAGCCCTGTTCCGCCTTAGTCAGTTTCCTAGAGACGTACGCGACCGCGCGTTCCTCCCCGCCGCGAGATATCTGCGACAGCACGCCGCCGACGCCGAGCGCGCTCGCGTCGCACGTCAGCACGAGCTCGCAGGCCGGGTCGTAGTGCGCCAGCACGCGCCGCCCCATCAGCACCTGCTTCACGCGCTCGAACGCCTGCTGGTGGCGCGCGCCCCACTGCCACCGGCTGCCGCGATGGAGAAGTTCGTGCAGCGGGTGCAGTATGCCGCTGAGTTTAGGTACGAACCTGGCGTAAAAGTTAACCATGCCTAGAAAGGATCGCAGCTCAGAGATTTCCGTCGGGCACGGCATGTCTTTGATAGCGCGTAGTTTTTCAGGATCCGGCCTAATTCCGTTCTTATCTACGATGTAACCTAGGTATTTGACCTCTTTCGCGAGGAATGAGCATTTTTCTAATTTTATCTTCATACCTGCCGATTCTAGCTTAGTTAAGAGCGACTCCAACGCCTTTAAGTGTGAGGCCCTGTCCTTATGCGTTATTATTATATCATCTGCAAAACACTGAACGTTAGGGATGTTTCCTACTATGTTACTGACGATACGTTGGAAAATTCCACTACTGGACGACAAGCCATATACTAGGCGATTATATTTGAACAATCCACGATGGGTATTTATAACGCAGTATTTTTTTGAATCTTCGGAATGGCATATTTGATTGTAAGCTTGTGACAAGTCAATTTTAGTGAATTCCTGCCCACCTGCTAAGTTTGCGAGTAAATCATCGACCTTCGGCAGCGGATACCTATCGACCAACAGAGCCGGATTAAGAGTTACCTTAAAATCCGCACACAGACGGAGTCCACCATCACTCTTGTTTACCAACACCAGCGGCGTCGCCCAGTCCGAGCAGTCAACGGGTTCGATGACCCCCTCGCGCAGCATCGCGTCGAGCTCGGCGTCGACGCGCTCGCGCAGCGCGTAGGGCACCGGCCGCGCGCGGTGGAACACGGGCGCCGCGCCCTCGCGCACCCGAAGCGTCGCACATCCTCCCGTATATCGGCCCAGACCGCCGCTCCAAACCGCCTTATGTCTGTCGAGCATTTCCCGAATAACATTAGTTACAGGTTCCATTTTAAAATTATTGTTTATTTTGGAGCTCTGGAGGACAGGTATTTGTATGCCTAGCTCTGCGAGCCACTGCCTCCCTATCAGTGTAGTCACAGCCTTATCTATAACAAACATTTCTATCATTTTCTCACAGCTTTTATACCTAACTTTAGCCTTCATTACACCCAATGGTCTTACTTTAGATTTACCATCGTAAAACATGAAAACATCCTTAGATTTTTCTAAACTGATGTTATTGAAATAGGTTTCGTACGTTTTTTTACTAATACAGGAGCCCGGTGAACCCGTGTCTACTTCCATGGTGAGTACTTGTCCATTCACAGTCACGTCTAGACTCACCGGCTTGTAGTCGCCCAACGCCAACTGCAACAGCGGCTCCTCGACGTCGTCGCCACCGTCCGAGGCCGACTCCTCGCTGGCGCCCGCTGGCCGCACGTAGTGCGCGTCCGCCGCGCGCTGTCCACGGTTCTTGTACCTCCCACCGTTGCTGGGCTTGGCCGACGTATCGCTATACGGGCAAACCCTCTTTAGGTGCCCCCTGTTCCGGCAACTGCTGCATGCTGCATACAAAGTTTTTGTATCGGCATCCATCAGCCTGATGTTGCCCACCGCACGGTGCACACCCACGTCCCTGGGCCGCCGCCGCCGCGCTCTGCGCCCTCTGGAACCGCCGGCCGCCGCCGCCGCCGCCGACGCCGCCGCCGCCGCCGCCGCCGCCGCCGCCGCCACGGCGCGCCGCCGACGTCGCGCGCAGCGCGTGCATAGCGCTGGCCCCGCCGCTGCCGCTGTTCGGCGCCGTTGAGTCCACGGCCGCCGCATCCCGCTCTGCAGCCTCCAAGGACGTAGCCAGTGTTAGCGCCTTGGCGTATGTTAGGTTACTTTCAGAAAATAACCTTTGTCTGATAAGGTCACTGCTCACTCCACACACGAACTGGTCCCGTAAATTATCCGTCAGCGTTTCTTTGAATTCACAATCCTTAGAAAGTTTTTTTAGAGCAGCGATATACTGCATTATGTTTTCACCGGTTTCTTGGCGCCTTTGACGAAAACGATAACGTTCCGCCATGACAGATGGCTTTGGTTGTAAATGCTCTCGAACAATAGTCACCAGTTCATCGTAGGTCAAGTCCGTCGGTTTCCTAGGATTGCATAAATTCACCATCAGTTCGTACACACTGTCACCAACTAACGATAATAGAGTAGGCAATTTCAAGTCCTCTTTGATCGCGTTAGCGCGAAAATACATCTCGACGCGTCCGCAGTACAAAGTCCAGTTACCCGACTCGATATCAAATTCCTTAATTTTACCGACCGCCATCGTTCAAAAACGTTATCACACGTTCTACAGTCACTAAGCACGCAAAAGTCACAGTTTTCACTCGTCGCCAGTGGAAAATATGGGAAAATCGGGATAGGGGAGCACAACAGAAACGCAGTGTGGTTCATGAGAAGACCGAATAATTTATTTTTACAATGTAGGTACCTATTCAACATTGTAGCTAGGCCTACCCACATAATTATTAAAACACTACATCTGTATTTAATAATTGGATATCGAGTGATATCCAATGATTAACACGTTTCAAACAGGAGCTTCAAAAAGGAAGAAACTTCTAAACAAAATTAAATAACCTATTTCAAACCCTTACAACTATCTCTGTACCAAAATTCTTTGAAATTTGTTCAGTAGTTTAGGGGTGACAGACAGACAGTTAATTTCGCATTATTAACAAGCTTTTATTATCGGGCGTTTGTGTACAAGAGACAGGTACCTATCTTCCAAATTTCAGTTTTCTAGCATAAGCGGTTTCGGCTGGGTGTTGCCTCCAAAAAAATGGCTTGTTCTTTCATATTAAATTTTAAGATTATAATAGGGATTTTTCTCCCTCGGCTTGCTAAAACAAGACGTGTATTTATTTTTATACCTGTGTGTCACATTACCAACGCGTTAACGACTTGGTTTAACTTGAAGACTGCGCATTGAAATACAATACCCTTTTGCGTTATTAGCTTACCCTTGTTTATGAGTTCGCACCGCTCCTTGTGAGGCCTAATGAAGGCAAGATTTTGGTTGAAATTGGGACGGAGGCCACGACATGTTTGATCGAATTAACTGCTCTAATCCTTATCTTTATCACAAACGAGAAAGTTTGTATGGATGTATACAAAGATATGAATGTTTTTATCCTCTTTCACGTAAAAACTACTGAACGGTTCGGGGAAAAAATTTTAATAGACGAAGTTTTAGCTCTGGAGTAACATATAGGCGCGCACGCATTGTTTCTATGGAAACGTCTCAAGGCTATTCTATCTCTAGTTTTTGCATGGAAGAGGAACAAACATTCATATACATCCACACTTCCATACAAACTTTTTGCAATAATAATATTGGCAAGGATTGACTTCAGTGGAATAATTTTCATCGAAGCTCATTGCCTTTTTTTCTTTGTAGGGCTTTCTTTAACGCGCTACAAATTCTAAGCTAGAGATTAGTTCTAAGGATTATTTTAATATGGTACTACGGTACGTAGTTAATCCCTCGCACTGGTAATAATTAATTTACTAAATTTAGATGTTTCAACAATCCTACATAGAGAGATGATGATTGTGGTAGGTTTAAAAACCTACCACAATCATCATCATCAAAACTCTTTTATTTCCTTTAGACCTCACAGAACTCTTGAACATGGATTTCAACACCGGCAATTCAGATTCCTTTATTTGGTTTGATTTTATTATCGAGTCATTGCAACGCCTTTATACGTATACCTTTATTTATATACTACATTATACACATTTTTGTACAAAATTACAAAGAAAACTCAGCCGTAACGATGTCGTCTCGATATTATTTATGTAGTAACGTAGTTACTATGCTATATCGTTAAACAAAACTCAGGGCTTAGTCCAATTGTTGTACTTTAATCATGACCCGAAGTCATGATTAGTCTCAAAGCTGGGCCAAAGCCTCACTTTACACATGCCTAGATCTAGCACTAGCATATTCGCCTATGCCTAGATCTAGCACTAACATATTCTGTCTATGCAACTTGCTACCCATTCTTCAAATAAATCCTATCTAACAAGATACCCAGTTCCAAATCTGTCCGATCACAGCATTAAATGATCGCCATCTTTAGGACTTATTCCGAACACGTATAGAATCCACATTTATGCCAACTCTTCAGTTAGGCTGTAGAGGCACCGAGAACGGAAAGAATTTTTAAAAGAGAAAACGACATGATTTTTTTAAATAATAGAATTTTTAATTTGCTAGCTCTTACTTTTACTTTGGTTTTCTAAACCAAGATACGGACATCTAGAAAAAAAAATTATAAGAGAGATTTAGATCAGACTTTTGAAAATCTTGGAAGTTTGTTGTGTTCAGCATACCTATTCGACTTGGAATTTGGTATAATGGTATCATGGAAATAAGGTGTAATGCTTCAAAAAAGTACGTGTGATAAAAAAATTGTATAATGATGATGATTAAAATTAGTATTAGTATTTTTTTCATTTATTTACAAATGATTTTAAAATTCACCCCAATCGCACTGATAAAACCATGGAGATTTGTAATTAAGTCTAATTTGAGTCAGTGACGGACTATCATAGGTTTGACTGTATCTATAATATCTTAATTTCTGAAATAAAATAAATTTGTTTTATGGCGCTCATTAAGGCCTATATTTTTCATACTAAAAAGAAAGGAATTACTTTGGTTGCGACATGACAGTGAACATCTCTTGGATTTTCTAAATTATTATTCTGAGTGGAATCGCATTATTATCACAGCAACGCTTTATTATTACATGCACTTGTGTACTGCATTAACCCAGTCAAGATTGGTGTAGCGAGTAACCCCTTGAGTGCTTTCCCGACAAAACTACATTGATCCTCGTTGATCCAGTTTTATGGATATGATTATGAAGATGATCCTGTTTTCCCTCTAACTCCGACATATATAAATAAATTATACTATCCCAGCAGACCAGCTCCTGGCTATTCACCGCCCATTGTGTCCCCAGCTTTACACCTCCTGCATAATATACGAGGCATTGCAACTGCAGCACTTTGCAGCATACAAATTAGTTGGTTTCATATTTTGCTGACAAAGTTTGGAAGATGACACCATTTCGGAGTTATTTCGGTTTGCGCTTTGCTGTTTCATTGGTTACAAATGGTGAAGAATTTTAAAAGGGTCTTTTAATATTTAGTTTTTAAATTAATTAGGTGACCTACTGAACATGAGTTAATTAATTACATAATAGATACTTAGTTCTTTTTCTATCTTGCATGTATCCGCTTCTATATAAACTTTTTACCCTATCTTGTAATTTTTTGTATCTCAAGTTTATGTAATATCTCTTTTGTGTCATTGCACTATTATTATTTGTAACTTGTGTATAATTTTATATTAAGGTACTTTCTCTGAAAATTTTATATTTTGTGGTGCCAGGAATAAACGAATTCTTTTGTAGTTTTTATAATTCGTGTACAGTTAAATTGCTTGAAAAAACATATACTTTTACAAAAGGGTTAGTTAGTTTTATGCTCAAGAACGGTTTAAACAATTTAAATGATCTTTAATTTTTTGGAATTGTCTGCGTCTGAATAGCAGAATTATCAAACAACTAGTATATTCCCGCGGCTTCGCTATTGATTCTATGGATACGTTTCTAGGCTGTTTCTATCACATAAGATAGAATTTATGGTATAAAAAGGTAGCTTAAGTGTTATGCCAGGGCTAGAACTACGTCTATTCCAAATTTCAGTCTGATCCGGTCAGTCGTTTTTGCTTGAAATAATAACAAACGTCCATCTATAAATCCATATATACATACAATACATCCAAACAAACTTTCGCATTTATAATAACTATTAATAAGGAGAAAGGATGAGGATTCTACGCAAAAATAAATTGTATAATGGAAAATGCAGAGGGCCCACCTAGTTTACAACTTGAAAGCCTCATATCAAAGCTATGTCTGTCAACACAATACCATAAAAGTTTACCACAAGATACAAAGTCTCAGAATTCTTGCTCAACAATTTTAAGGTAGTCTGAGATACTTCAAGTTAATTCAGTAGAATGACTCAAAGTCCCCTTTCATCTAAGTTGACGAATTCCATGTAGGCACCACTAGTTTTAGGGGTAGAAAAGACGTTACTATTTATTCGGAGGCTGGATGAATAACATTATCATTATCATCATTTAAACCGACATAAGGAAGGTCTCCATAAGGAGTAGAATTTCAATTCGACTGTTTTATTTTTGGGTTAAATAAATACAATCAAAGAATAGAAAAAAAAATGTATTTGCTAATGCTAACTGCAGATTTGCAAATAGTCTAAAGGTAGCTCAATTGATCCATGTCAATACCAGTCGTCGCGTCCCCAAGACACTGGCTGCATTACCACGCTGTATGGCAATGCTGATGCGCTGAGCCAGATACTCACCAGCTAGAGGGTCACGCGTCGCATCGACAATACATCATAATTAAACAATATTTTGACGACCGATATGGCGTGGTGGGCGAAGGTTTGCCTGCAACGCAAATGATTACGGGTTCGATTCCCGCCTAAGGACAAAGTTGTGTAAGTACGATCTGCAAATAATTGTTTATAGATGTTTACTATGTATGGTAAAAAACAGATGACATGTAACGTATTGTATTAAATATACCAGTCATCTAGTAGGTATCCTAAACACAAAGGTAATCGAGTCCGCAACCTTTTGCATCTCCCGAAACTCACTATGCCAATAAAGTTCATCACCATAAGAATATTTAGGTAAAACATTTTTCCTCAAAAACAACTTCCTTCGCCGCGGCCGTTCCGACTTCTTACGGAAATATTAAACACATCCAACCCTTTACTAAAAACCCTAAAAGGTTCAAAGAAAAAGCGTTATTTCACATTATGCAGGGCTAAGGGTCGGAAATCCGTGACGACAACACGCAAATACAAAGGGATCTCTACTTGCATAAACAATTTATCAAATCGGAAATTGAACCCTGAGGGCTACAATAGAATTGGGTCAGTGATACGGCGGGTATCGACAGGTCTCACTCAAAAGGTATTATTCATTAACTTTGGTCGGTGCCTGCAATCTCTAGCCTGCGGAGATCCCTTTTCAAAATTAAATACTATATTTAGTTGGACCTTTTGTACATCAAAGAGCATTGATAAGAGGATAATAATAATGAGATATAACTTTATGTATCAGGACTAGGCGATTTCTTTAAAATTAAAATTTCGAGTAAAGGCCTCCTCCAAACTGTGCCATTCCTATCATTATATTTCTTCTAGCAGCGTCTCGCGGTTTCACCCACGGTAATTCCCGGAATTCCGGGATTAAATATAGCCTATGTTATTAGTATTCCGAACTATAATCTATCCCTGTGCCAAATTTCATCCATGTCTAAGTGTCTAAGTGCTTATTTTGTAAGCCTAAAGAAATAAAGATTTTGATTTCTGATTTCTGATTTCTATCTGTTCAGTAGTTTCTGCGTGAAAGAGTAAGAAACATATATCCATCCATACTTACAAACTTTGGTTGGAGTGTATAATATTAGGTAAGATATATTTTCTTAAGCAAGTAGAAATAGTTTAAAAGAAATAATTATAAGGTTATGGTTACATTCCCACAAGGTAAGATTAAATTAGAAATAACCATGAAATAATTAAATTATGTACTATTTATTTAATTATTCTGTGATCTCTATTCGAGTAAGGACTTTTCCATTCCTTTTTGTCGGTCGCTATAGTTTGCCAATCTTCTTCAACTATTTCCTGAATTTCATCCCACCTTTCGAGTGCTTATGTAGTTCATGAATCTATCTACCTTCCTGTATATTAAGGGCCTTCAAAGGGCAGGCAAACCGCTCTAACACCGTCAATCAACGCAGTGTACGTGTTCTCAATATCTATCGTGGCTAGCCAGGTGCGTGTAAGTACGTATCTAGTTAGTTACGTACCTACCTAGCTATAGCATCTAATATACTGTAAGAAGGTACATTTGGCTATCAAGTGAGGGGACCTATCCTACTCTCTCCGCTTATATCAGTCTGCCGTCAAATCGGATTATATATTGATTATTTAGGAACATTATTATTTATTTTTAACTATTATACTTTGTAAGTTTATTATTATTGCCTTTATACAGCATAATTGTTTGTAATGAATACATCCGACAGAGAACCAAAGTTATCGACATAGCTCAAAGAATTAGCAAGCTGAAGTGGCAGTGGGCCGGCCATATCTTGCGAAGAACCGACAACCGTTGGGGTAGACGTGTTCTTGCGTGGAGACCGCGACTTGGCAAACGTAGTGTAGGACGCCCTCCGGCCAGGTGGGATGACGATCTGCGAAAGACTGCTGGCAGATGCTGGATGCGTCAAGCTGAAGACAGGGCGCTATGGCGCTCATTAGGGGAGGCCTATGTCCTGCTGTGGACTAATATGGGCTGATGATGATGATGACATCATAATTGTATGAAAACTATTGTTTCGACAGGTTCGGTATATCAAACGTATATTTTGTGTATTTGTATACTTATCTTACTAATATAATAAATGGGAAAGTCTGTGTGAATGTTTGTTAAAAGTAATCTCCGTAATTACAATAGACATTTAGATGAAATTTGGTGCTTATAGTTTACGACCTGGAATAAGACATAGGATAATAAAATTTTCAAAATTTAACCTCTGAAGGGGTCAAATATGTTGTATGGAAAATATTTTTTCCTTGGTTCGATTTACTCTAAACTATACTATGGTATAAATCAAGTATCAAATAAATAACTAAACATGTATTTTTATTTTTACAAAATAACCTAGAGGACTTGTCTAAGTGCTTATTTTGTAAGCCTAAGGAAATAAAGACATTGATCTTTGATTTCTAAATGGTAAGTGCTAATAAACTGCATACACCTTTTTACAATGCTAAAACGAGATAAAAGCTAACGCTACGCCACTCTATAGAAGCGCCCCCTTCGATTTACCACGTTCAATGATTCAGAAATAGTCAGACACTGTGAATTTACCTTGAATTTCCTTTCAAAGTTCCGCTTAGTTGTACTGAACTATTTGCAGGCTAATCATTTGAAACCGCTAAAGACTTCAGTTTGAGCCAATGACTTGGAAATCTTCAGTTTAAATGTTCCAGTTTTTACATGACTGATCAAAGATGTTGACAAAGAAAACTGACTAAACCTATTGTCTGTGAGGGTCCATCAGAGTCGGTGCCAATGAACGTGTTAAGAATATGTAATCACTACATAGTATTCGTCGGCTTACTGCAAGAAATCATTAACCGACAAAACCAAAAGTTTGGCAAAAGCAGTTTTAAATTTTTATGACTTTAAGAGCCTATATCTTCAAAACTACGACAGTTATCAAAATATTTTAAACTCAAATATAAAGAGATATGTAATTTTTTTCAAAGTAATTGAAATCCGACAAAATCAAAAAGTTTTTTTTTCTTTTGTTAAAATCTATTAATGTAAGTTAATGAATTTCATGAAACCAGATGTACCAAAAATGAAGTTATCGACTTTATTACCAAGCCATTACTTCTAAGTTTGAAAAGCTACAAATTAGTGAGTTTTACCAAAACGTAGAACTCATCGAGACAAACTCATTGGTGTATTTAACGTAGTTAGTGACTTCTTGCGACTAATGACTTCTGGCAATAAGCCGACGATAGTGTAGGACGCCCTCCGGCCAGGTGAGATGACGATCTGCTACAGACTGCTGGCAGATGCTGGATGGGTCAAGCTGAAGACAGGGCGCTATGGCGCTCACTGGGGGAGGCCTATGTCCAGCAGTGGACTAATATAGGTTGATGATGATGATGATGATGACATAGTATAAAACAAAGTAATTTTCTATGAAAAAAAGAAAGAAGAAAGAAAGATTTTTTATTTACCTGACGAACTACTACAAGATAAATCTAAACTGCTATTTAATTCTAAGCTACCTAATATACCTACCTACCTATGTCCTTATGTATGCTTAAATCTTTAAAATTACGCAACGGATTTTGATGCGGTTTTTTTTATAGATAGAGTGATTCAAGAGGAAGGTCTATACGTATAATAAACAGTGAGAAGCCGGGGCAGGTCGCTAGTTTATACTAAACTAGCTGTGACCGCGACTTCGTCCGCGTGGAATAGTGACTTGGGCATTCACATAAACCATACATATTTCCATAAAAAAATTCATCGTGTATTTTATTTAACAAACAAACTTTTAATGTCTTTTTTATTTATATCTTATTTTAAAACTAGAAAACAAGTTTACTTAAATCTTTTAGCTTCAAAAATGATGAAACTTCCATACAAACTTTCATGCCCCTTTTCAAGCCCTTGCAACCCTTTTTTCACATAAAAAGTACCTTTCCTTTCTCAGGCTCTCGACTATCTCTGTATTTTTATTCATTTAAATCGATTCAGTAGTTTAGTTTAGGCTTGAAATCATAACAGACATGCAGACAGAGTTATTTTCGCATTGGTTATAGTATAAATTAGTATGATGTTATAAAAAATTAAAGGTTTTTTTTTAAATTATAATAAATATAATAATAAAAATATATATAAATAATAGATATTGCTTTACGCTTCTTTACGTATGTATTCCGTTATGTCACCTTGAAAACCTATGTTTTTTTCCCTCTTACTCAAACTTCTGATCCAATGCAGATTTCCTATTATTTACCATACTCTAAAGAGGAACAACCTCTTTGAAGTATTTGACAGCGCTCAATAATAAGTTTTCCCAACAAAGGTAGTGAGTGGGTAATTGATATTTAAGTAAGACGCTGAATTTCTTCGCAACTGTCAACTTTCTTTGATGTGTTTAGTCTCATTCATCAAAGCTTTGGTTAAAAGGACTCATTCCTCACTCCTACCCTAGGAGATAATTTTTTCGGTCTGAACTTGATAATGCGGTTCATACTCAGACTATCTCTTTTTAACTCTTTTTAACTGTTCACGTTTAAAAAAAACTAAAAATTGTTTTTGACGCAGCACATCACTACATGCACTCACGCACATACAACGCACCACTACACACACATACTTCATACCAGTGACCAGTTACTTATTTCATTAATAAGGTGGGGAAAAATTGATCAGTTGATGTAATCTGCTGTAATTATTTTAGTAATAAAAAAATCGACTTGTAGCGTGGTTTTAGTCGTGTCGTGATCCCGTATTGAACAGTAGGTATGCGAAAAATTTGTGTCTATTATGATTAAGTAAATTTACTATTACATTGTATTTAGTTACATAAGTAGGTAAGGTTTATTATTAGGTATCTGTCTGTTGCCCGTGCTAACACGCGCCAAAGGCCCTGTCAGAAAACCAGCGTTGCTCAACTAAATGTGGAGCAACATTATGCTGAGACAGGACCTATTGGTTTGCTAGCATCACATGTTTATATCTTAGTTATATTTAGTACTTACAGTTTTTTGATGTTGGTAAACTAATAAAAATATTTTCTTTCTTTAAAAAAATGGAGCAGTCAAATCGAGTTGTTGATTATGGCTGTAGTCCTCGTATTCCACAAAATCCTAATCAAAGGAAATAAATTCCTTTAGACCTTGCAGGACTCTTGGATACGACACGGAAAACTATTGGCTCGTGGTGTTCTCGAAAAAAGAATGTCGTGATGACTCCGAAAAACCGTATTTTTTTGGAAGATTTTTTTATATTTAAATACCCGTTCTCGGTAGTTCGTTTTTCGGTCCTAAATAAATTTGATCAAAATCTGACCGGTAGTTTTTGAGTTATCGTTTAAAATGCATATTTTTTTCTCATTTTGGCTTTAAAGTAGTATCTAATTGAACGGTTTAAAGATCTTAAACGGTAAAATTATTTACTTTAGTTATTCCATCCAGAGTCAGTCCAGAGACTGTATCACTCCGAATAGGTATTAAACACAAATATTAAGTAATTTTCTCAAAATTCACCTCACTTTCGCTAGCTATATATTATTACTCCAAGAAATTACCCACCCCTTTTACTTGCAAATCCGAATTTCACGTGGATTCCGAGAATTCCAGGAAATTGACTTCAATCTGATTTCAGAAATATCTTCAAGAAATAACATTCCTGAGTGATTAGGCTCAGTTACGCTTTGAAAAATGTAGGTATTTGTTGTTACTGTATTATTTATAGAAATTAAAGAGATTCTCAAAAAATATTACCTACTTTTTTACTCGCATCACCATTTCACCATCGGATGACGAATTTGATGAGCTTTACACACGTTGTTGTTTGCTGTTGTTGTTGTTTTATCCGACAGAGAACCAAAGTTATCGACATAGCTCAAAGAATTAGCAAGCTGAAGTGGCAATGGGCCGGCCATATCTCGCGAATAACCGACAACCGTTGGGGTAAACGTGTTTTTGAGTGGAGACCGCGACTCGGTAAACGTAGCGTAGGACGCCCTCCGGCCAGGTGGGATGACGATCTGCGAAAGACTGCTGGCAGATGCTGGATGCGTCAAGCTGAAGACAGGGCGCTATGGCGCTCATTGGGGGAGGCCTATGTCCAGCAGTGGACTAATATAGGTTGATGATGATGATGATGATAACACACGTTGTTTACATGGAAATGTTTCAAGTTATTTCTATCCCGATGAAAAGTAGCCTAAATGTTATATTTTGGGCCCACATCTACGTCTCTTCAGTAGTTTTGGCGCAAAGAGGTAACAAAAATTCATCCGTATCCACCCATCTATAAAAAAAAAAAAAACTAGTTATCCAAACTTTGACCAAATCTGTTTCAACTGTATTTTAACAATTGCGTTTTATCCAAAAGGTAACGACTGCATGAGCTTAAAGTAAATACAGTCAACAACAAAAAAAGCTACTAACGCTGTCAATTTTCATAAACTTTACTTCTAATTCCAGAATCTGTTCCATTTGGAAACAAACGATAAATAAGGTTACTTACAAGATTGAATAAACTTCGTTAATAATTTAACTCCTAAGAAATTGTACAGTTATATCACACTCGCACTGTTATGACAAAAACTCAAATAAGAAGCACTCATAAGGCATTTGAACTTTAATAATAAAAATCTACAGCTTTAGAATAAACTTAATAAAAGAAAAAAGTAACACAGGTTTATATAATAGATAGGTACGAACAATAATTAATTACTAAAAAACTCAGCTCCTCAGACTAAAACCAAAGCCATAGACAGAAGAAAGCCTAGAAATTATTTTAGAGTCGGAAACTTAAAACAATTTACTTTCAAAATATTGCAAATCAACTATCGTCATTTGTTTTGGCGTTTGCACGAAAACGAATCAGAAACTACGATTTTCGTTTTAATTAGTACGGGCCCTGATCAACAACTTGCGTTGTCGACAGTACACACTTCTATGCGGTGGTCCTCCAAACTTGGATGCAGTGGTGCAGATTAATTAAAACACTGGAGCGGTTCCAAAGAGGCCTTCACCGAATGTGCAAACTGACGTGCAGTCTGGTAGTAAAGGCAGCATACCCACATTTTCAAACGATTTAGGCTGTGTCCCCAGTAGGCGAACTGTGAGCAGCCGACTGAGTTTGCGGCGTATCAGTTCAGTAGGCCCTTCCATATATATTAAATTGAGTGTCCACAGTTTGCTAGTTTGCGCTCACTGTAGGTACGCAGTTTGCAGCGATACGTGCGCCGACTGTCTCAGTTAGCGGCCGACTCGCAGGTTCCACTACTTGCGATACGCACGCAAACTGATCTGAGTTTGTAGCTGTTCCCCACAAATTTGCAGCTCACTCAGTCGGCCGCTCACTGTTTGTCTACTGGGGACACAGTCTTAGAATAAAACCGGTCAAGAGCGAGTAGACTCGCGCACAAGGGTTCCGTATCTATGAAAATAGCAAAAAGTCATATTTGTTCTATGGAAGCCAATAGGTAGTTAGGATTTATTTTATTTTGTTTTTAGTATTTGGTGTAATAGCGGCAACAGAAATAAGTACATCGAAATAAGCCTATTCCCTGCTAGATATCGTTCCCCCTAATAAGTGCTAGAGCACCCTGACAAAATACATAATTTGTGAAAATTTACACAAACTAATTCAAAATATAAAAATACATATTCTATCACTAACTAACATGATTGTTTTTCCACCTGACAAAATACATAATTTGTGAAAATTTACACAAACTAATTCAAAATATAAAAATACATATTCTATCACTAACTAACATGATTGTTTTTCCACCTGACAAAATACATAATTTGTGAAAATTTACACAAACTAATTCAAAATATAAAAATACATATTCTATTACTAACTAACATGATTGTTTTTCCACCTGACAAAATACATAATTTGTGAAAATTTACACAAACTAATCCAAAATATAAAAATACATATTCTATCACTAACTAACATGATTGTTTTTCCATTTTTACTCTCTTTAAATCCCTTGGTCATTTTTTTTTAATTAGAAAGCTGATGCTTTTCATGTGGTATAAATTTCATAAAGATTTGACCTGAGTGGGTATTGAGTAATTCTAAGCGATGCGTAAAATTTTAAGTCAGTTGTAAGATTTTTGTAGAAGCATCAACGTTATAGTGATAAGTACATAAATATAATAGGCTAGATGCTACGAAAAATCTAGTTATTAAGTAATAACTATAATATAAATATAACTATATTAACTAATTATAAAGTAATTATAATTAGTTCTAAAGAAGAGATTATGCTGAGAAGTGAGGGCTCGTGACGTCACGCCTTAGGACATCACTACTCACTACATCATCATCATCATCATCAGCCTATAATAGTCCACTGCTGGACATAGGCCTCCCCTAATGAGCGCTATAGCACCCTGTCTTCAACTTGACGCATCCAGCATCTGCCAGCAGTCTTTGCAGATCGTCATCCCACCTAGCCGGAGGGCGTCCTGCACTACGTTCGTGTACGTACACTTACTACATAGTTTAAAACAAAGTCGCTTTCTCTGTCCCTATGTATGCTTAAATCTTTAAAACTACGCAACGGATTTTGAAGCGGTTTTTTTGATGGATAAAGTGATTCAAGAGGAAGGTTTATACGTATAATAAAAACGTGCGAAGCCGGTTCGGGTTGCTAGTTTTTAAGAAAGAAGTGACGTCACGATCACTTCTCAAGTGTAACGTGCTATCTTGGTCATTTTCTATTTGATTGACAAAAGAAAAAGTATGAGTCCAATAATTTTCGAAATTCTAACTCAAGGACTAAATAGAATAATGTTTTTCTTACCCAGTCATTCTACCCTATTATGTTTGATTAGCAGCGCCCCGCGGTTTCACCCGCGTAATTCCCGTTCCCGTGGGAATTCCGGGATTAAATATGCCTATGTGTTATTCCAGACTAAAATCTATCTCTGTGCCAAATGTCATCCAGATCCGTTCAGTAGTTTTTGCATGAAAGAGTTACAAACATCCATACTTACAAACTTTCGCGTTTGTAATATTAATAGAATAAAGGCGCCTATAAAATGTAATACCGTGTAAGTACGCTAACCAATAAATCAGATAAAAGTTTGAAAGCCTAGTGGCACTGAAAAGAAAAACAAACAGAAAAATACAGTTCAATAAAATGGGAAGTGATTTTCGCGGGCGTCCATCAAAATCATTGTTTTATCTCGCTTGCACAGGAATAGCAAATATGTACTGCAAACGGAGGAATTTTATTGCATTGTATTTATAAATGTTATGGTAACACTTTGGTTTCTTCTGCAGTATTTTAAACAAAGAGTTTTATATTACTCGGAACCAAGCATTATATATTTATTCAATTTCATAGCCAACAAGCCTGCAGAGAATCCGTCTTTTATTATTCTACTAGATGCACCCCGCGGCTTCGCCCGCGAACCAGAGTTTTTTTTCCATACAATTTTCAGAAATTTATTACACAACCCCTAGGGGTTATTATGTAAAAATATAAAATACGTGTTTAATTATTTATTTCATACTTTATTTATACAGAGTTTTGAATAAAGCGAACCAAGGAAAAATAATTTTCCAAACAAACTTTACCATACTATTTAACCCCCTCAGAGGTTAATTTTTGAACATTTTATTAGCCTATGTCTTATTCTAGGTAAACTATCTAGGTACCAAATTTCATCAAAATAACTTATTAGTAATTACGGAGATTACTCTTATAATAAACATTCACGTAGCCTATGTCTTTTTCTAGGTAAACTATCTACGTACCAAATTTCATCAAAATAACCTATAAGTAATTACTGAGATTACTTATAACAAACATTCACACATTCCTACTCATTAAAATAGTAAAAAGTAAGATAGTAAGATTGGCGCTCACTATGGGCATAAGAATAAATAATAACTAGAAGCGACTCTTCTTTGATCTAGTCCCAAACGCCGACATTTATATACCTACTTCCCCCTTCACCTTGTTACGCCCCTCTGTCGTCCAGGCGTTCTGCCAGGGTTGCTACTGCACTGTACCGCCGCGCCCCGCCGCCGTCGCGTCGCAAGCGAGTGAGAAAAGGTCAACGACCGATGTTCACATTCCTTTGATTAGGTACCTACCTAATTAGTTAGATAGGAACCTACAAAAACAATAATATTTAGAAAATATTACTTACATAGGGTATGTATTATCATTATCTTTTAGCAATCTAAAAAAACTTAAATTTGTCTTCGTTTTTGAGTTATTGTTACACCACAATAACTTGATCGTGACGCCATATTATAGAGGTAGGTACCTAACTTACATAAATATTAAAATCCGCGTGCGGCTTCGCCGGCTTTGACAGCCCTACTGAATGGGCCCGCCCACTGCACGTTTAACGTGCAGAATTGCGTAGGCTAATATCGTGACCTTGAGCGCGTTCGGAGCGAAGTTTCCATTCTACTCTGTTATTGTCTATTATTATGCTATGGGAGACCTATTTCTACCAGTGGACTTATATGTTGATGATGATTTATCTACATAATTAAATTTTACAAAGTTCCCAGCTGCTTTTATACTTTTGCCCTTAGCGTTATGTTTATCGTTTGATCTTTTGTGTAATGTTCCTAGTAGCTTTTATCGTGAGGAAACAAAGGAAGCATCAGATGTGTCTATTCATAAAACTTTACGGCAGGTTTTATCTTACTGCCTCCTCGTTAACTCTATGTTTGGGAGAGTAGACTTGCGATCGAGTATTTGTTCATTTTTTTCAATTCTTGTACTCTGTAGTACCATAAATAAATAAATAATTCCGGACAGTCCACACAGCATCATCTAGCCCCAAGCTAAGCAGAGCTTGTGTTATGGGTACTAGATGACTGATATACTTAATACAATACATTACATAGATATGTATCTACATTACATAGATATGTAACAAAAGCTCTGCTTAGCTTGGGGCTAGATGATGCTGTGTGGACTGTCGGGAATTATTATTATTATAACTGGTTGTGCAATAAGCTATTAAGTGTGTATATTATATGTTAGAATTATTGTAACACCCACTGGTAGACCATTGGTTAGGATACACTTTAATTCTCTAGAGAGCTGTTTTCATGTGTAATACCAAACTTCTCATAGAGTCCACAGGTGATCGGAATGCTGGGTTCTATTTCGGTCAAAGAATTAGCATTGCCAATCAACGTGGCAATGCTGCCAGCATTCTAGGCACTGCCTTCTGGTGCCGGCTTAGATTTTTAGGAGTTTGTTACAAATGTAAATACGATCTGTAATTTATAGATAAGTAAAATAATATTTTTATTTGTAGTTATAAAATTTTGAGCCTAGAAAATTATATGTGTCATTATGACTGCAAGCGGTTTCCTACTCATTGGGGGAAGGCCTTTTTCCAACAGTGGACTAATAAAGGTTTTTCAATTAATCAATCATCAGCAAAAAACTTCATTACAAAAATAAGTTAAAGTATCTAAATATGTGACTGTTACTTATGATAAATACCAAATGTATGCATAATTACAACAAAAATCATATATTTATATGAGTAAAATCATTGTTATTAAAATCACAAATTCTTACTTCCTAACTTATTATAAACTAGCGACCTGCCCCGGTTTCGCACGGTTTTATTACTTATACGTATAAACCTTCCTCTTGAATCACTCTATCTATTTAAAAAAACCGCATCAAAATCCGTTGCGTAGTTTTAAAAATTTAAGCATACAAAGGGACACAGGGATATAGGGATATAGGAAAACTACTTAATGGATCGGGCTAATATTTTGAATAGCCGTAGTTCTAGCCCTGGATTACACACGTAGGTTTCATTTCATACCATAAATCAGTTCCCATGGGATAGTAATAGCCTTGAACGAAGCCACGGGCAGATGGTAGTCCTACTAATATTATAAACGCGAAAGTTTGTAAGTATGGATAGATAGATGGATGGATGTTGTTACTCTTTCACGCAAAAACTACTGTACGGATGTGGATTAAATTTGGCACAGAGATAGTATAGTCTGGAGTAACACATTTATAAAACAAAGTCGCTTTTTCTGTCCCTATATCATTATGTCCCTTTGAATGCTTAAATCTTTAAAACTACGCAAAGGATTTTGATGCGGTTTTTTTAATAGATAGAGTGATTCAAGAGGAAGGTTTATAAATACGTGTAATAACCGTGCGAAGCCAGGGCGGGTTGCTAGTAGGCTATATTTTATCCCTAAATTCCCACGGGAACCGAGAGGCGCTAATAGTATGTTATAAGTCGATAGGTACATAATGTTACAAGAAATTCTTGAAATTATTTTATAATCTATCAGACCTTTTTAGCCAATACCTACAAAACAAAATACCTAGAAATAAAATCTCAAAATGAATGTATTCCCTACAAAATATCTATTTACACCTGAGTTATCCTGAGCCTAAACAGATTTCTATCTCAGGATCCGATAAATCCCAAACTGCATATGGTTGGTACCGTGATCTCAAACATTTTCTGTACGTGTCTTATTTTTAAAAACCTGCTCGAACTGATGAAAAAAAAATGTCGTTATACGTTTGACATACTCGTGAATATTGTTTTATTACACAATGTTTTAGCATGTATCCAAATCTAAGGCTAGTTGAACCAAGTAATAGTAACATAATTCTGCTACTGAAGTTAATACGTAAGTACATACTTATTTAATTACTTATATCTAGGATTATTACCGATCAATTTCCTAAATAACAAGAAATATTACAAGACCCTTAAATTTTGTTTTTAATAACTTATTTCAAACCATTTTTGTTTAAATCTGAGCTGGAATTCATGGCAGAATTCTATTTGTTTTTGCACAAATTAAATATTTAAATTAAACTGTGTTTCTTAAATATCATAACAATATAATTTAATATCGGAAGATAAATTCTTTTTTACAATCATTTTCAATGAGTGGAGATTATAAATTTAATTACAGAGCTCAATTATTTGTCTTAAAGCTAATAAAGCTAGCAGATAACTAATTTGACTCTCAGTTTTCTTTTGTATTAAATAAGTATTTAAGTAAAGCCATATTTCAATCGGTTCAGTGGTTTGGGCGTGAAAGCGTAACAAACAGACATACAGAGGAACTTTCGCATTTATACATAATATTAGTAGGGATTAGGGATAGCAGAATATACAAACACCTCGCATAATTAGAATGCATTCCTTATGTAACGGACCACGTAAATAATCACAGAGCCATGTAGCTCTAAAAACTAGACTCCATTAAATCACATTGAAAAGCTGCCTCTGAAATGAATAACTCAGAATGGAAGGAGCCATTCTTCAGGATCTTTCAGGGATGCTAGCTGTGATGGGGAAGTTTAGCTTTCGATAGCTGTTACAGATTGTCGAGGTAGGTACTGAAAAAGGTTTATTTAGGGGATTTTCAGTTTGTTACTTCATAGTTTAAAACAAATTAAATGAATAAAAATGATATTAATAAATAAATAATTCTGAAATAAAATAAAATAAAAAATTCTAGACAATCCACACAGCATCATCCAGCCCCAAGCTAAGCAGAGCTTGTGTTATGGTTTTATATATGACTAGATGTCTGAGATACTTAATACAATAACTTGGATTGAATTTTTTATTATACATAGAAAACATCCATTAATTAAAGAATAAGAAAATAATGCATTCATTTTATTAATTTTAGACGTCATGATACAAAGAAAATAGAAATATTTACTTCTTAACACCTACACAATCGATATCTGGGTAAGGACCAAAATTTTTGCATGTTTGCACAACGGAAACGGAGCAAATGTAGCACAACAGAATTTGTTAAGGTTAGTGTACATGGGTCTAGAAATGATCACACTGGTATAGATTATTTACATTCTTATTGTTTCTTAACCATTGAAAAATATATAAAGGTTTAGAAAAATATAGCAAATACAAATATATTATACATTAATTTAATAACACGTATTATCAGACCTATACCTGATTGAGAGTTAAAATCGTTAAGTAATGTTGTATACCTATCTTTACAAAATTCCATTGTAACACGTCACACAATCTCGTGACATTCGTCGCATACAGGAAAAAAAAACCACATGACACAGCATTCAAAAATTCATACTGAAGAAATTAAACACCTTTATGAATACACATCAGAACTATTCAATAGTAGACAAAATAAGCTACTAGAATTAATAGTAAAAAGTAAGAAAAGTTGTCGCAAAACACTTTAAAAGTCTTACAGAAAATCCAAATTTATAATGGTACACATGCACCTTCAACACGTTTTTGCAAATGAGCGCAAAACAACGTGGAGGAATTGGCCTGAATTTAGTCACAACTTAGATGACGGTGTAGCCTTTGCAACAAAACATTATTTGTTATCCTATCTTGCCATGTTCTCGATTTATGCTGTCGCACAACTGAGTGACACAACGGAACGAAATTTGGGACACGCTTTTAGATTAATATTGTAAATTAACTATAAAGTTTAACGAGACCGTAATAATAAAAACGTGAAGATAAATTCATGGTGAATATAAATAAATCAAAAAGTCTTTGAAAAGTTTTTTAGTTTTAGAATAAAATTGCAAAAACCTGGAGGAGTCGGAGATGTGCCATTCACATTTTGTATGAAAAACGAAAATGGATTCAGTATCCTTATTTACATAAAATTAATTTTACAAAAACCTAGTGAAAGAATTTTAGATATGAATAAAGCACAGGGTGCAAAATAAATTCAGCTATAATAATCAAGTATTAATATTCACATAAGTTAACAATTTTTTTTTATATGTTGATTTGAAAGTAATGTGCCATCGTACTCACGCAAAAAGTGCAAAAATTTTGGTCCTTACCCATCTAAATATATAGTGTTAGTTTTCAAAACATCCGGGTTCGATTCCCGGACTGAGTGCAAGTTTTTTTCTGTTTTTCTTGTTACTAAATTCGATGGCATGGTTCCTTAGAAGATATCTTTGTACGTCTTATAGTTTCAGACTTTCTCAAACTGTCCGATTTAAATGTTCACCTGTATATTTTGGTCGGATATAAAATTTAAACCACCAGCCATAAAATTAAGATTAAAAAAATGACAACCATTAAGTTTGAACTGAAATAAAAAATACACAACGCATTTTATAAAGTTTTGGGTTAATCGGTCAACTCACTTAGCGCCCTGGTGCGGTCAACGGGGAATTACAACTTTTACCAATTTTTTAGTTTCAGAAACTACCTACTACTACAGAACTACCTTTAGACTGTTAGGAACCATCTGTAGTTATTCAATTGTTACAATTATAATGTGGTTCTCCGAAATAAAGAGATTTTATTTATTTACTAGCTGGTACCCGCGACTTCGTCTGCGCATGATTAGTATTTCGAGTACTCGTGATTTTACTTGCGTAATTCCCTTTCCCGTGTGATTTTCGGGATAAAATAAGCCTATGTGTTATTCCAGCTTATAATCTATCTCTGTGCCAAGTTTCATCCAGATCCGTTCAGCAGTTTTTGCGTGAAAGAGTAACAAACATCCATCCATCTATCCATTCATACTTACAAACTTTCGCGTTTATCAGTTCAATTCAGTTTGGTTCCTCTGGGCTATACGGGTTTTCAAAAATTTCTCACAACATCTGAACGACGCGCGCGCGTCGTTCAAATGCTGTGAGAAATTTTTGAAAACCCGTATAGCCCAGAGGAACCAAACTGAATTCCGGGATAAAATGTATCCCATGTCCAATCGTCCCGAGTTCCATTCGAATTCATTCACTTCCATCGCGATGCGTGGTTAATGAATTCTTCTTTCACCCTCTCTCCCAGGGGAACCTTACCGAATTCCGGGATAAAAAGTGTCCCATGTCCTTCCTTGTAGTATGAACTCAAATCGTCCCGAGTTTCATTCTAACTCATTCAGCAGTTTCGGCGTGATGCGCGGTAAAGGAATTTTACTTTCATACCCTCTCCCATGAGAACCTTACTGAATTCCGGGATAAAAAGTATCCTATGTCCTTCCTCGTAGTATGACCTATAATCATGCCGAGTTTCATTTCAATCCATCAAGTAGTTTCGGCGTGATGCGCGTTTACGATACAGACAGACAGACAGACAGACAGACATGAATGAAAAAAATTACAGTTTTGGCTTGAGTATCGATAATAGAGTGCCCTCCAAAAAAAATTTTCAAAATATCTTCAATGTACAGAATTGGACCTGTTACAGTTTTATTATAAGTATAGATAATATAATAGTTTTAACTTTTTAAATTCTTTTATTGTAATTTTCGTTGTATGTAATACTTACATAATATATCTTAAATCTTTCGCAGATCGTCATCCCACCTGGAGAGCATCCCACACTACGTTTTAGAGTCGCCGTCTCCACTCAAGAACAAGTTTCCCCAACTATTGTTAGTTCCTCGTGAGATATAGCCGGCCCACTGCCACTTCAGCTTGCTAATTTTTTGAGCTAATTTCGATAATTTTGGTTCTCTATCGGATGAATTAATTACGAATCCTATCCTTCAGAGAAACCCCTCACATAGCTCTTTCCATAGCTCGCTGAGCGACTTAGAAAGAACAACACAATCCCTATTCATAAACTCATTGAGAACCTCAAACTTTGTCATGATAAACGTATAAATAAACCAAATCATAATATACCCATTTGAACCCAAAATGCTTGTTTTATGCTAGCGATTTATCACTTCGCGTATTAGAGGTCAAACTTTCCCATATGCTCCCTTGGGGGTCAAAGTTTGGAGTAAAGTTAAAGAGAAACGCACTGTCAGTTTGTTTGGTTTCAAAATATAAGAACCTCTATAGATTTTATGAAAAAGGTTTCACAGTTCTTGCTTGGTTACGCTGGTTACTAATATAAAAAATGCTGGGAAATTTACATAGCATATAGCCCTAACCTTGTATTATGGATACTAGACCCAAGTTAAGTAGAGCTTGTGGTATTGGTACTAGATGACTAGTATAGGTACATAATAAAATATATTATATACCTATTTTTACTATACACGAGAAACACCCAGGGCACTCGGAACAAATATCTGCAGATTAAATAAATATTTGTCTCAAGGTGGGAAACGAACCAGCAACCTCTTGTGTCGCAGTCAAACCTTCGCCCGCTGTACCGTCACCTACACACGTTTGAGTAAAAGGCATATTTTGTTAATTTGTTAATTTGATTAGATAAATTAATTTAGTTTATTTGTTACTTAGGTATTTACATATATGGAAGAGCATCCTGGCACAAGTATGCTTTTCATGCTTAAAAGGATGTCCTAACAACTGTTTAGCATGTAGAGTGAATCATATTTTAAACAAATAAACAATTTTAAATTTTTTCAATTTTCAATAGTATTTACACTCAAAGGTAAAGAAATCAGGATCCACGTTGATCACTGTTAACCTAATTAATAAATAAATAATGCTGAAAAACCCACACAGCATCATCTAGCCCCACATTAAGCAGAGCTTGTGTTATGGGTAGGTACTAGATGACTGATATACACATAACTACACACAGAAAACACTATTCAAAATATCAATTTCAAAATCAAATCAAAATAACTTTATTATCAGACAGCAATGGTCCATAGATAAAAAAAAGAAACAAGAATACAAAATTAAGGTTAATATCTTAAAAATTAATATATTTATATTAATATCTAAATTATAACTAGATTCACCCAGTGGTGAAGAATGGGACAATCGTATTTAACGGATATTATTTTCAGAATGCTGTTGGTACTACCTCTCTGCTCATGGTTGATGCTACTCGCAATTTGAACCGTTCAGTAGTTTCGTGAAGGAGTAACAAACATCCATCCATCCAAACATTCGTATTTATAATATTAGTGTAATAGAAAAAAAAAACATCTTAATTTAACTTTAAAACTGTAAAACTCTCGCTACATAACGCACACGTGTACCACATTACCTACAAAAAAGTTTAAGGATTTTCAGCCCAGTTTCAAAAACTTTAAAAACGTTTTCATATAAAACCGACCGTATGAACTAGTCCAAAACATAATAAAGTAAAGTTGAAACGCGGAAAATATACTTAGGAACAGGAAATTCGGACGCCACCGGCCGAAATTGGGTTTGGTGTTTTAAACTTTCGTGTACGGCTATTTTCAGGAAACACGTGGTAAAAATTCGTTAGGTATATGGAATTGTTTGATCTTTTTGCTTAAATCTTTATAATTAAAAAAAGAAATCATTTTATGTTTAAAACTCCCCGAGGCATCAACAGCGATTAAAAGTAGCCTATGGTTCATTCCAGGCCTAGAAATCATCATCATCATCAACCTGTATTATTCCACTGCTGGACATTGGCATCCTAGCACCTGGCCGGAGGGCTTCCCACACTTCGTTTGCCGAGTCGCGGTCTCCTCTCAAGAAATACATCTACTCAATTTCAGCTCGACACTTTCAGTAGTTTTTACGTAAAATAGGAACACACGTACCACACAATACTTTAGCATTTATAATATTATTCATATTGATTTTGTTAGTAATTTAATCATTCCTAAATAATGTTCCAATTCCTTAAGGAACAGGGCGTCTTAAATCTCTGACATTTAAGCGAGTTCCACTTAAACTATCTCATCGACAACTAATAACTTATAACTGGTGACGTAATGTCTTAGCGCCTGAACTAACAAACTTTAGTCGTATTTAGAACGAGACTTGGCGTAACGACCACTTGTGTGACAGGGGCGCCACAGTTTGATCATTACAGAAGGTAAAACTAAATCAATTTACTTTGGGGTCAAAAGTTTTCCCAAAAGGTTACAGGGTAAGATCTTCTCTGTACCGGGACGGCCCAACTGGCCCACTCAGAATTTTTGACCGACAGTTGATGTTAGATTGTTTTATATGGGTCAGATGTTGTTGAGCCATTGCGCAATTGGAATTTGTGTCAAGTGATCTTCTTTTTGCACTCAGAATTTGACTTAACGCCATAAGCCATTAATTAAAAAATGGTTTACCTAGTTATCATGCATTATTTTCTCTTGCATGATCATTTAAAGTACATGAAATGGTAATAAAAACGTTTCTTAATCAGGTTGTACCTAAATTAGATAGTTAAACTGCATAAAAACACCAAAAACGCAGTTTTAGTTGTTGCACATCTTCAGAAAACCCCAACAGTGCGGGCAGCCCATAACGAGTAGCACTGTTACGCCATTTTCGATATATTCCACGTCACTTTTTAGTGGTTATGAAGCAATTATAAATATTTTACAGCATTTAGAGTCTACGGACACATTGAGTGATACTGATAACTCATTACGCGGAAACTATTAGGATTAAGTTAACCATATAAGTTAAAACTATATTGTTAAATAAGATATTTGTTTTCCAATTAATACTAGCGACCCACCCCGGCTTCGTACGGTTTTATTATACGTATAAACCTTCCTCTTAAATCACTCTATCTATTAAAATGAACGCATCAAAATCCGTTGCGTAGTTTTAAAGATTTAAGCATACATAGGGACATAGGGATATTGGGACATAGGGACAGAGATAGCAACTTTGTTTTATACTTTGTAGTGATGATAACGATTAAATAAGATATTTATTATCCAAAAAAAAAGAATAACATTTGATTTCCACATCTAGCCTAGGAATTTGCTTTCTCCTTCCAGCCATGTTTGTATAAGAGAGACACTCTCACAAAAATCTCTACTGATTTTACTGCGCTATGTCTCGAGTGCTAAATACTCTAGCCACCGCAGAACTTAATATACTGAATGCAGAACAGTTCGGTATTTGCGGACTTTGCTTGTACCAGCAAATGTCAATGCTGATTAGATTTTATGGTCCAAGTATGTGATTGCCAAAGACTTCTGCATGCATTTACGTTAAGTGGTAATGAAAAGGCTTTTGATTAGATTTTATGATCCAAGTATATGATTGTCAAAGATTTCTGCTTGCTTTTACGTTAAGTGGTATTCAAAAGGCTTTTGGCACTTATACAACTTAATCTAAGAGCTATTTTCATTCCTCAAAAAAACTACTATATGTCATAAAATATTTTTCAATCACAAAAAAGCACAATAGGGCTGTCGATTGGCAAAAACGTAGATTGATTATACATGTAGATGATAACATAGCGTGGCCGCCTGTGAGACAGAATATACAAACCGGTAATGGAAAGGGGGAAGAGTTGCTATGCCGGAATCAGGTAACGAAAATCGGCTCTTGAATCTGGCTTGTTTCTATTCTTTGATTGTAATTTTCGTTGCTAATAAGGGCTCTATTTTTAATCTCATAATATACCAGCAGCGCCTCGCGGTTTCACCCGCGTAATTACCGTTCCTGTTAGAATTCCGGAGTAAAATATAGCCTGTGTGTTATTCCATACTATTATCGATCTCTGTGCCAAATTTCATCCATATCCATTAAGTAGTTTTTGCGTGAAAGAGTGACAAATATCCATCTATACTTACAAACTTTCGCGTTTATAATATTAGTAGGATTTTGCAGGCAGATGCTGGATGTGGCAAGCTGAAAACAGGGCAGTATAGCGCGCATTAGGGGGGGCTACGTCCAGCTGCGGACTTATTATAGATGGATGATGATAACGAAATATTTATATCAACTAGCAGAAGTGATCGAGTTCTTAAGAGCCAGAATATTGAAAAGTACCGCGAAAATCTACCAATTAATATTCAAGATATTTCAATTTACGATACCAAGAAGACGTTAACTATTTCTGTCTACCAATTCTAAGTTTCCCAGAAAAGCTTTTAATTACCTTAATTGCGATTTCAAAAGAATTTTAGCTCGATTCGTACTCAGAATGATACAAATTATTACAATGGATTTGAAAAGGGTATTAGGAGCACTTATAATAAATTGCTATAGCTTGTTCAAACAATAGACTCATCAATATAATTTCCAATCAACCCTTTTACTGAAAATAAGTACGTTTCCTTTTCAATAAATGTAAATAATAGATAATTAACCGACTTTGTAAGAAAGGTTATCTTGATATTCTTCTTCGTCTTGCATTGTTAGCAGAGTGGTCGCGATTATGGGGGGTCCTGATGAACGGCTGCTCGTGCAATGCGTCGCCATCGCTCCCTATTGGTTGCGTTGTGGGAGCAATCTGTCATGGTGGAATGTATTGTTGGTGATGAGGTCTGACCATATAGTTGGAGCGCAACAACGGGACCTTTTGCCCTCCATTCTGCCTTGTACTACGACGCGCTCCAACAAATCTTCATTCCGTGCCACGTGCCCGAAGAACTTAAGTATTCGTATTTGCACAGTCGAAGATAATCTCTCCTTTATGCGAAGTTCTTCGAGAATGGAGACATTAGTCCCCAGGAGACATCTCTAGCTCCACAACTCTAGTGCATCTATTTTCCTCCGCTCTTTTTGTCTCAGGGTCCACGTTTTGGCTCCGTACAGAAGAATTGGAGCCTTTCAGCTACAGATCGTGTTATAGCACAACGTCTTCGATTTCCTCTTCGCAGCCTCCGCTATTGGTGATGCTGGACCCCAAGTAAATGTAGCTTTGGACTTATCCCAGTCGTCCAAAACAATCCGCATTATGTGCTCGGTGTATTTATTAAACAACAGCGGAGAGAGGATGTAACCTTGTCGCACACCAGCTTCAGGCTTGAACAGTCTTGAGTTCACTCCATCCACGCGCACTTCAGATCAGTCTGATGTTTCTGTTATCTATGGATATTAGTATGCTGAAATTTGTTTTTTCAGCATACTAAGATCCATAGCTAGTGTAGTGATAATTTTTTAACCAACACTGTACGATTATTTTTGTTTTGGAGATCATGATTATTTTTAATTTTGTAACGCGTATACTTTTATTAAGGTAATTAGCAATAAAAACTTGATTAATACTATAACTCTAAATGTCCGCAACTTTGAGAACATAATTATACTTTTCACTTGTGCTTATTATTTAAATTGTCGTGTTTATTTTGTAATCTTATACAAATCTTATCCAAAGCTTCTGATTTATTATTAAGTTTCTGATGTTTATTATTAAGTATTCCAATTTTATTAGCATTAATGCATCGATTATCGTGATTCGATCTGTAATCTAAAATTTCAAGGGAGCTAACGGTTTGTAACCAAAAAGTTACTCGCATTATCCTGCTATCCAGTATAAAGAACATTCCTATTTGTAAAAAATAAAACACTGAACCCCAGAACAAATATTTATCATTATATAGTATAAAACAAAGTCGTATTCTCCTCTAGTCTAGTCCCTATATCCTGTCCCTTTGTATGCTTTAAAACTACGCAACGGATTTTGATACGGTTTTTTAATAGATAGATTGATTCAAGAGGAAGGTTTATACGTATAATAAAACCGTGGGAAGCCGGGGCGGGCCGCAGTAATTTTTATAAATAATTGTCACAAGGCGAGAATTGAACCCGCAATCTTCTGCGTTGCAAGGGGGCGTAGGCCCTCCGCGTCACATCGGTCGTCATTTTGTTTCATTTTGAAATCGCTTTTACCGAATTAATACTTAGTATGTAATGTACTTATATAGGTTCTTATATAAGGTATACCTACTCAACATAAGTACAAGCAATTTACAATAATAAACCCAAATGACTAAAAGATAAGCTTCTAAATTACTCTAGAACTATCTAACACCCCTAGCCTGGAATTAATGTGGTGACAAGAATTAATGATTAGCTCTCGCTGTGACGAAATATCATTTATAACTTGTAGCTGGTAGATAATAGGGGAGATATCTGTCTAATGGAATTTACACTTCACTTGGTGATGTTGGTACTGAAAATAGTCTTACAGTGTGCTTCAAAGAGGATTTTTACTGTTTTCCTCCTTGGCAATTCCTTTGAAGATGGAAAACTGGTTTAAACAAAGAAAATTAGTATTTACATTTGTAACAAACTCTCAAACTAAAAATCTAAGACTTCACCAGAAGGCAGAGTACCCAGAATGCTGGCAGCATTGCCACGTTGAATGGCAATACAAATTTTATGACCGATATAGAAGCCAACATTCCGATCTAAGAAAAATTTAGTAAGAGCTTTATATTGAGTGTGGCTACCAAACCCAAGGAACAATTGTTTAAAATAAAACATTAAGAAGAAAGAAAGAAAGAAAATACTTTTATTTGGCCCTTTTACGTACTTATAAATAACACATACAATAATCAAGAAGAAGAAACACAAAAATAATAAAAATAAGACGAGCAAGACTATTTACATAAGTGGCCAAAAAGGTCCCTGTCTCAGCATAATGCCGCTACAGGCCATAGCTAGTAGTGGCGCTGGTTTTCAGACAGGGCCTGGTGTGGTGGCACAAAGGTGGTAAAAACATAATTAGGTATAATACGGTAGGTACAGAAGACTACAAGAGTAGGTGGGTACATAAGTTACAACAAGACAGGAAACACAAGAGAAAAGAGAAACATCAGTACATATTACCCTAAACGTTTTTCTCATTCTACTTTTCTGTACAAACTGGAAACTCTATTTTAAAAAGACTTTAAAAAGACTTTAATAAAATTCCCCTTAAGTTTTTTTTCTTATTCTGCTTGTCCCCTGATCAAACTTAATTTTACGTTCCGAAATTATTCAAGCTTTTGACTTTTTCTATTTCTATATTACAAATAATTATTACATGTATAATTTGCATGTAGTACGATGACACGTCGCGTCGGTGACAGCATGTAATTTCGTTACAGCAATGTTCAAATATTACAAGTTTCTGAATTATGTAACACTAATGAACGTTTTCAACGTGAAACAGTTTAGTGATGGTGAAACTTGGAATATGGAACGCGACATAAGTCTCAAATGTTCGAGAACAATCGAGTTAAACGTGGATAATTATGATATCATAAGTTTCACTGATTTCTTATTGTTTTTTTTGTTTAGATACTTAAATGTTTTGTTGAAAAGAAATATCTTTGATTCTGGCACCGAGAATGTTTTTTTTTCAATTTCATATCAGTTGTTAAACCGGCACCGTATCAAAGTATCTCTCAACATGACCTCTGTAGCCTGTTGACACTCGTCCAAACGTCGACATTGATTCCCGTCCTCATCGACAGTCAGTGTGTCAGATTTGACAGTGACAGCTTGATTGACACACAAGATGACGTGTGTGCTTCTGTTCCTGGACTTACAGTCTGTGTCTACAGTCGGCAGTCTGTTTGTTAAATACAAATTTCAAAGAATTTCCCATGTAAATACTGGTCTAAATTTCTAAAAATAGTGAAATGGTCCAAAAACAGTCATTGGCAAAAGTGCGTTAAACCAGACGCAGAGCCATCCATAATCAAAAAACGAAGTCGAAGGTAGGTAGTGTAATGAAAGCAGAGACTGAAAAGTCGCGGCAAATTTAAAAAACATTCTACTTTTCACTACAAAATATTAAACAGACAGCTGGAAGCTACTTTGTTTTATACTATGTATTGATGACTCGCTTGCAGAAGCTAACCTAGAAATTCTCGAACATTAACGGCGCTTTGCCAGACTGTCAGTGTTCCAAGTGAAAAAAAAGCAAAAAATTTTTTTTGATCCACCAAACAAAATTTTTGACTTTGGTGACTGTGCGCAGGCATTTCACGACCTCATTCCATCTTTTCTCTTCCACCACAGGACCAGCAGACGCACTGTAAAATACCACCCGTACCTAGTAGATACCTATGCAAAAAAGGAAAACTAACCTAGCTTTTACAAAGTAATTACTAGTTTTAGAAATTTATCAACTAATTTGAGGTAGGTAATTAATTTGCCAGTTCAGATTAGGGCAAAAACCAACATTACCTTAATTATATTAAAATTTATGGCACTAATTATCAAAGAGACAATATTATTCGATCATTTTCAGCTAAATTTCAATTTCAACCCATTTGCTTTGTAGGATATTACATGTCAAATAGGGAAACTAATTATGGAGATTTATGGCAAATGGTTTCAATTGTAAATACTAGTTGTAATTTTTCTATTTCTTTGCTTGTAATTTTCGTTGTTAATAAAGTTCATTGATATTTAAAAAAAGATTTATGGCATGGTTAATAATAAAATATGAGGTTTTAGTTTTTGTCCGCAGGTTTGCACGCTTTGGGACGGGAAAGAAAATCAGCTTAGACAACTTTATTAAAATCTGAGTTACCTAAAAACGTTTCATTGTTGTCTGGAAATGTTATAAGAATTGTAACATTTCTCCAATAATAATCCTATAATCTGGTCGTGGAAACAGTCGCTGGTTCGACTCACGCTTCTATTGGTTGGAACGTTATCGTGGAGTTTCAAAAACAGTCCAGTGAAGTCGTTGGAGGTAACGTTATAAAAGCCGGTGTCCGATCGAAACGGTATCAGTCGTGTTTGTAAGCTTCTAGAGGTAACTCTGCCCAATATGTAAATTTGTGGAATTATAAGTCATTAAGTACTAGTTGAATGTTTTATTTGCAAAGTCTTTAGTTTAACGCCTGGTAGTCTTCGGAGCTGATGGAGGAGGATGGGTGCACGTTACATCTCAGAAGTGGGATCGGAGTCACTAGCCCACAAACAGGTACGCAATTACAGTCTATTTTTTTTTCTCCTCTCCGTTATATTACCTACTGATTAACTTACCGTAAACACAAAAAAAGGATGTTATAAAAATGAAACATGCGCATTGCGTTTCATATTGCCAGGCTACCCTCTAAATAAAAGTAGGTAATAAAGTGATCATTTCTCGGACAATGTTCGGACAAGTGCAGTTCTGCACACAACGTATGTACGTACATGGCCATAGACTTATCTGGGTACACCTTAGAGCGAACATAGCGAGTATAGCCTCCATTTCTCGAGAGAATTTGGATGTTTAATTTTACATGGTAGGTATACCGACGAAAAAAAAAACGGTAATTATTAAAATTACACGACATTATTGTGTTGTTGCCAAGGCTAGGCCTTGGAGATGAAGACAAAACAAGATCTTAAATTCTGTCGAAGAATATCCCGTAGAACTGGATTTAAACGTCATTTTAAACAATATACTAGTATTGGTTTGTCTTGCCCAAGCTACTCTTTGGAGGCAAAAGTAAGACAATTATTAAAAATCCTTTCATTTATAGAATATCTCGCACCTGAAATGGATGGTTTACTAGAACCTACATTTTGTTATGTTCGAATTAATAAATAAAAAAAAAAGAAGGTGATCGAATAGTAGGTAAAATTGTTGCCGACACACCAATAATAATACATTTACTGTACCTAATTCATTTATTCAGTTAAATTAAAATTTAATTATTTATTGCGATTATGTCATTCCTACATTAAAAGTCTTATATTAGGTAGAAGCTTCGACATGAGCCCGGGTTGAGCAATGCATTTTGAAAAATACTGAAGCTAGAGGTTTCCATAAGGTATCGAAACTATATATATTTAACGTTTAGTTTCTTTGTTTAGTTAGATGTACTCCTACTCCGCATTTCGATTCAATTTGATCCTTTTTGCGTTGATTTCCATATGAAGCCAACCCAAACTCTGCCATGGAGCTCGAAATTTTCCTGGACTCTTCACGGGTGACCTCTTTTTTGTAAAAAAAAAAAGGGTAAGTAAAAGTTGAGGATTTCTATAAGATAGACGAGTTAGATAGATACTTACCTACAATGATTTATTTTCTCCTGAAACATACTTTACATAATCACAACATAATAACAAAAGTATCTTGAGAATTAAGAATCAATGGTTAGACTACGGTAGTTACTTGGAAAGCATGGATTCTTAAATGTGGGTATGTATAACAAAAGGCAATAACTGCTAGCGTATAACATTCATTGTTCTGATATTTAAGTAGTTTTGCCGTTTGAGGAGGCTAGAAAACGAAACCAAATAGAACAAATGTATGTTTGCGATGTACAATAATTATAATTTAGATTCCTTATTATTTCACGACCGATGTGGCTCGGAGGGCGAAGTTCTGCCTGCGACGCAGGAGGTTGCAGGTTCGATGCCGCCTTGGGACAAGTGTGTGTAGGATCTGCACATATTGTTCCGGGGTTCTGGGTTTTTCCTATACCTATATAAATAAAAAAAATATCTAGTACCTAATACATTGTATTTAGTATCAAGTACCCATAAAACAAGCTATGCTTAGCTTGGAGCTAGATGATGCTGTGTGGATTGTCAAGCATTATTTATTATATTTTATATTTATATAATGATAAATGTTTGACTGATGCAATGTTCGATCCCATGGGAATAGATATGGGTAAGCGATCGTACCGGTATAATACAGTCGTGGATATAGTTTAGTCACTATACCTACCTACTAAGCAGAAATTAAAATGTTAAAAGAGTAGAAGTGGCAACTCCAGTGTTACCTACTTCTGACAAACGAAGCATTGGAATACCCTCATTTTGTTTGTGTAAAGCATTAAATATTGAGTCATGGTTTGAAAATGACTTTAGTGTTATGATTCCGTAAGGGTAGAAACACGTTGTTCCAAGACCTTTTGCACAGATATCAAAAACTACCTTGAACATTGTTTTTTTTTGTGGCTATGATGAGAGATCTTTTTGACGAGTGATATTTGAAAATTCGCAAATATCAGCTATTCGTTGTGCTGATACTCTTTTGCATTCCAGAATTACGTGGACAGCCGTTTGTTTCAGTAAGGCATCCTCTGTAGAGAGGACTGTCGATCCGATATTGAACAGGTGCAAAAATAGTAGGAAGTGTTCTGTTAGTGTTCCCACCAGTAAACGCAAGTAATGTAATCGTTTGTTCACTCCACTCTGGCTTGTCCGCAGTCAAGCAGGGGTGTCCAACGTTCGTTATGCATCTATCTAGTTCTGAGGTATTGTAATTGTTCCGATTCCCCCCATGCCAATTCATCAGCGGCGTCATTCCCTTGTGATCAGCTATGTCCCTTGATCCATTGAAGGATGATCCTCTTCTTGCTGGATATCCATCCTAATGCAAATTCATATTCGTGCACGAGCTCAGAGTTGCAGCTGTTACCCTCCGGAGTCCTGAGTATCACGACGACACTGTCTTAGATACTTAATACTTATACCTTGGTCTATAATTTATATACTATACGGCTGTAGCTGCCAGGTTTGTTGTCACTCATTCACTTGGGATATAGAACTGTGTTTTCTTAGACTTTTTATTGATAGATATACTAATGATGAGGTTCATTAAGTGAATCCCGGCATCCGTGGCTGTATCTTATCGTGTGTTTGAAGCCATCTGTATAGATTCTGACTTTACGGTTTCGTGATTCATCTTTATATAGCTGTATCTGATAGTGTTATTTAGCATCGATTTACATGGGTATTCTGTCGGGTGGCTATAAAGGGTTCATATAAGTACCATGACCCTGCCCATGATCTGAGCATATGGTCAACTCATGTTGTGTAATAAAAATGTCAACATTGTCGGCTCATAAAGTATGTACAGGTCTAATGGCGCTAGATTTAGATATTATTCCTAGGGCAGCACTGGAAGGTATATACGTATGTACCTACGTAGTTAGTTATCATGCAGGCTATTATCGCTAAGCATGCCATTTCGGAAGCTCTGCAGTGTTGTTACCACGATGCTCGGGTACATTTTAGTCCACCAAACGATATCTCCATAAGTTAGTGTTGGTCTTATGATAGCAGTGTTGATGAATGAAAATGAAGTCAAATCATTTATTTGCCGAATATATTATTACAGGTAAGTACATGTCAGATCATGTAACTAGAGTGATGACAAATGTATTCAAACCACCTGGGTTGCAAATATTAAATTTCAACGTCGGCTAAAATACTCATAAATATAAAAAGTAATCAAGAATCGGAAATTAATAGATGAAACATCAGGTACCTAGTCTAGTATAAGTCATATAACAAGCATAAACAATGTTTCTACTTAAAATCAATACAGGTAAGTAGAGGTAGATACCTAATCGTTTCCAATATGTACTTACCTAAGTAAAAAAAAAAAAAAAAAAAATCCTATTAAATTACTTTATGAACTGTTTTTATAAATTACCTTTGAGGTCTTCTATATAGGTATATTCTAATAGCTTATTAAAGATAATGATGCGCATAGTATAGTAACTTTTCTGGTACCTAGATCTTCCTGTGGCATATTCAGTGAAATACGTTTTACCCAAACTCAAATTGGAAGTGCTTTATTCCCTTTAGAACTTGCAGAACTCTTGGCTATACGTCAGTAATTCATATTATAATAGGTACTTAGTTAAACTAGGAAAATAAGGGATTACTTTTGTTTTGATCACTTCAATAATAATAATATACGATAAAGTAAAGTAAAGATGTGAACGAGAAACCTTTACCTAGTTAGGATGTAAATTTTAGAGTTAAAGCAAAACTCGTCTCAGAATTTTCAATCTTCTTGAAAATCTGATGTTTAAAGTAGGTAAGTCTTTTACAAATATTAGTTCCGACAGTTTACCTACTGATAATTTTTGTAAGTCACTTGGAGTTTTTTTTGTAGATGTGTCTTTTATTGCCTTCTATACATTATCCTTTTTAAGTCTAGTTTCGGGCAAAGCGAAGTTTATTCCTTTTAGATTCTGTAGAGGTATATCGCTACTTTTGGTAACCGATTGATACGAGTGTACAGACAGGTTTTATTACCTATAAATATTGGACCCCTCATACTATTTTATCATTATTTTTATTTCCTGGAATTTATCACGTTCTCTAGCGTCTCTAGTACGATAATTTGGACTGGATACATAATTGGATTTGGTAAATGTGAGATTGCACATTACAGATGTTATTCCACAGCAGCAGTTTGCTGTCTACAAATATGATCAACTAATGATGATTACAAGTGTAGTATGATCCCAAGATACTTGAATGCGGTTCTTAGTTTGATTTCTGTGTTAAATTAGTTTGTGTTTTATTGGATTAACTGAAAATTTATGTTTTAAGACCAATTTCATTAAGTCGCATAGAGTATTCTCGAAGCATCCAGTCACATACCTAACACCGTGATCAAGCCTACGGATTAGCTCGTCAACAACTATGTTCCATATCAGAGGCGAAGAATTGCCGCCCTGGGGGCAGTCTCTGACAACACCTCTTATAGCCTCATTGATGGTGACTTGTAGGGCTCTGTTATTAGGTCGGCGCAACACCGTATCTTGTAAGAGCACTGTAACTTCAGTTTCAGTCCCGTCATGTCAGTCTCCTTCAATGTCTGAAGGCCGTCATTGTTCTCTGTTTCAACGTTATTTCTGTCTGTCCATTATACGTGAGGACTACGCTGTTTAAAACGGATTTCGTTGATTACATTTGCTCTAGGCAAGTTGTAGCTGTGAGTACGTTGTCTCTTGTTTCTCTGACGCATCGCAGAGCCTTACGCCTTAGTGGCTTGTAAGAAGAACTAATGTTGCCTAATGGGCCTAAATGACTTATTTTGGGTACAAATATGCTTCTAGTTTGGATATGAAATCTACTGATTTTCATGGTGAAAAACTTGCACTTGAAACAAACTTAATACGCTTAGTCATTAAATAAATCGTTCATACATCAATAATTTAATCATTAAATTATCTAAATATTAATATTTCAAAGATATGCAGGACTGACTATGTGACTGCATAATCAACTAAATTTTGAGGTTGGTTTTGTTTTGCTCAGATGTCAATAATAAATTATGCACTTGCACTCTATAGTTGTTTACCTACGTTAACGAATTATCATGATCGTACTTCTCGCATACTCTCTCGAAGTTTCAGATGGATTTCGATGACGATGATGGTGGAAGGGATACGCGAGGTGATCCTTCTAGGAGCACTATTCTGAAGTTGTGCCGATTGCCGCCGAGATACACGGCCTGATGGACTCTATTTACAAGTAACAGCAACATCGCAGGGAATAGGAATCTCTTACGCAGAGACTGAGCCTGGAGAAGGACGATGAGGTAAGGACAAGGGAAGCTTTCATTCGGAAACGGAATCCCGAAGGGGATGTTGAAGATGGATCGCGGAGAGTGAGAACTCTGCAGTCGGAGTCAGAGACCTGGAAAGGATAAGTGAACTGGGAGGTTCGAAGAACTCCATTATCGGAGACGGAGCCCTGGAAGGGACATGAGAACTAGGAGGTTCATGGAGCTCCAATATCGGAGCCTGAGCCCTGGAAGGGACATGAGACCGGGAGGTCCTCGGGGATTTATTCAACATCCGATTTCTAGTATTTCTAAAAGTTATGAAGGAAGGGTTTCGATATTTAAAATATAATAAGTATATAAGTACCTAATAGTTTTGACAATGAGCCGACGAGTTGTAGGCACTTCTAGCAATAACGATTTCACTGAAAAATAAACGGTTTAATTACCGTTCTCTAATTTTATTCGGAATCGATGTTGAATCAATACCTTAACATTAAAACTAGTATACATAATTCAAACAGTTCAGCTTACTACAGACGGTTGCAAACAGTCTAGAAGTAGATCAACTGTTCCATATCAATAAAATACCTTAATTCAAGTTTATACTATCCATTCTTAATTCCATCATCAAACAGATTGATAAAAATAAACAGATTAATAATTATTTTTCTAAAATATCTTGGTTTGGTTCAACATACTATGCCTGCATAAAACTGATTACAACTCTTTTGTAACTTTATAATTAAAACCAGATAATGTATGCTATTTCACTGTAAGTAAACTTGGGGATAATGTACATGCTATTTCACTGTAAGTAAACTTGGGGATAATGTATATGCTATTTCACTGTAAGTAAACTTGGGGTGTAAACGAAAAACAAAACTATATGCAGTTCTACATTATAAATACCATCATCATCAGCCTATATTAGTCCACTGCTGGACATAGGCCTCCCCCAATGAGCGCCTCAGCGCCCTGTCTTCAGTTTGCCGTATCCAGCATCTGCCAGAAGTCTTTCGCAAATCGTCATCCCACCTGACTGCCTGGTATCCTACACTACGTTTGCCCAGACGCGGTCTCCACTCAAGAAAACGGTTGTCGGTTCTTCGCGAGATACGGCCGGCCCACTTCCACTTTAGTTTACTAATTCTTTGAGCTATGTCGATAACTTTGGTTCTCTGGCGTACATTATAAATAAAATGTATCATAAAAAGTATACTAAGCCATGTTCCGGACATTTAAGTAAGGAATTAATCGACTAAGTATCACTATGACTAACATAACGATTGTGTTGTATCTTTGTTGATAAAATAGTGTAGTTAAATTATTTATTTATATAAGGTGATTAGTAACTATTGTTAAATACTTTACTAACGAGCGGACTCGTTTTGTATCGGATGGCCGACTGTAACATTTCTCCAATAATAATCCTATAATCTGGTCGTGGAAACAGTCGCTGGTTCGACTCACGCTTCTATTGGTTGGAACGTTATCGTGGAGTTTCAAAAACAGTCCAGTGAAGTCGTTGGAGGTAACGTTATAAAAGCCGGTGTCCGATCGAAACGGTATCAGTCGTGTTTGTAAGCTTCTAGAGGTAACTCTGTCCAATATGTAAATTTGTGGAATTATAAGTCATTAAGTACTAGTTGAATGTTTTATTTGCAAAGTCTTTAGTTTAACGCCTGGTAGTCTTCGGAGCTGATGGAGGAGGATGGGTGCACGTTACAGAATATACTAGCAACAAGCTGTTTTATTATACTTTTAAACCTTCCTCTTGAATCACTCTATCTATTAAAAATACCGCATCAAAATCCATTGCGTAGTTTTAAAGATTTATGCAGTGAAAGGGACATACCGTCGGGGTATGGGGATATATGGAATCGGTCGGGAATCAATCGTCGGGAATAAATGGATAAATAAACGCGTTATATACCCGTACATAAATATATATAATAATGTGTACTGATCACGTAAGTTTTAAAAACTTTATAACAGGTTCGTCCGAGATATGATTTGTCCTGATGAATATGTCAGTGGATCAACGCCCTTAGGACGAAATACCCAAATCCAAATCTATGGTCGAACGAAAATAGGCAAAGGGTTTACTGCGCCACAATCCTTTTGAGCTTCAAGCTCAAACTTAGAATATTAAAAGCAATCGTTCAATCACTTCAAATTCAATCCTGTATTACTGAGAAAATGTTTATGAATAGACGTCTGTGATAGATTTGAAAATGTTTTTCGATATAATTGTTGTGATTTGGCTTTTGGCATTTTGTATCAATATAATTTAATTTGAAAAGATGCATGTTGTGTAAAAAGATGGCTAAAAGAAGAAGATAAAAAGAAGATTTAAATGCCATGCCGCGGCATGGCATGCCGCAAATTGTGATATATAAAACAAAATACAAACACTTTTAACCCTGAAACACTCTCTTCATACATATCTTTAACCCGCATACCGTTTTCCCGCCCGAATGTTTTCAACACAAAAACAAAGGACAACAATATAATAAAGTGTAGCATGTGTCATAGACGAAAGATAACTTTGTATAGGCAATAGTAGGAGATAAACAGATGATGCTGGCTGGCTTATTCTTGTCATGGACTCTGTATTAGATACCAAAGTGATTTATTTCCTTTAAATGTTACAGGACTCTTGGACACGTCATAAAATTCATGTTATAAATAGGACGAATAGTACCTAAGACTAGGAAATAAAGTCTCCACTTTGATTTTTGTTCACTTCTGCTCTATCTTTTTAAGGTAAAGTAAAAGCAAACAAGAAATCTTTACCTTATTAGGTTGTTAGTTTTCGAGTTGAAGCAAAACCTGGCTTTGGAAAGCTCGATACGCCGTCCTACGTCTGATTTATTCCCAGTCATGACTCTGCTACCCATCAGATTTTGAGAGCGAGGGAACATTGAATGCATCTGTGTTTTCTCACACACAATATGTACCGCGGACATGACTAGTCTACGTAGACACTAGCTACAGAAACCAAACGATTAGGGTGCGTTCATTTCGATACGAATTCGTTGGTACGTAAATGTACGATCACTGTTCGAAAGCGCTTCGTAAGAAGGTCTTAGGCACATATTTCGTACCCATATTTAGTGGCAGAGTTCGTTAGATTGGAACAATATGAGCCACATACATTCCACGCTATTAGACAGCACCCGATCTTAATTAAATGAATGAATACTTTATTGTAACAAAAATAGTAAGTATTGTACGTTTAAAAAAGCTTATATCTAATTTTAAAAAATTAGTCAGCCCCTTCAGAGACAAACTCTTTAATTTTAAAGGTCTAATGAAAGGTCATTAACGGGAATTGCTTAAGTAGGGATAAAATAAGAATATTTTATGTTAGAAGCAACTTTGTTGGCAGAATTAAAACAACAACAAGCAAGTTTAGCGACGACCTTGCAGCGTAGTAGAGGGTGGCCTGGGACGATAGATTATTGAAGGGATTAAATCTCACGGGTAAACGATATTACATATTACTAGCAGCGGAACCCGGTTTCACCTGCGTGAAAATTGCTGAAAAGTAGTAGCCTATATTATAAAGGTTGTTTCACTACTATGCCACATTGAGGGAAAATATATTAAATATTGCAGACAGAACTTTTTCAAGATTCTTAAGTATTCACCGGTCTGAACCGGGAATCGAACACGCCAAATTGTAAAAATCACACCTAATTTAATGATACTGATTTTAAAGCCCAATCTTAGGGATTATTTTTTCAAGGTCACATAGCATCCCTCCATGAGGCATGGCAGTGGTACACCCTGTATATAGACTTTGACATGAAGACTCCATAAAAGGTATAAAATATTTACCATATCTCAAAAAGTATTATATTAATTATTGATATTATTCCTTTTTCATTCATTATTTCAATTTATCATAACAAAAAACACTAGTTTCTCAAACTCCGCGACGTCTCTTTTTCCACAGTCGGGTAAAAATACAGCCTTATCGCCAAACGAAATCTTCCAGACAGTATACAAACATCATACCATAAATCAACAGGTGCCGTATCAACTTAAAACTATATTAATTTAAGTTTAATTGCACTTAGTTTATCATATCTCATCTATCATAAACTTTGGCTGTGGTATAAAACATACTGGTATATATAGAGTTTGGCGTGTTTAAAAAAAAAAGTTTTAACGTACTTTGAGGCCAAAATGAAAGCATAATAAAATACAATGCGGATATTAAAGACTAGTTTTCTGCTCGCGGCTTCGCTCGCGTTTACTATACGATTTGTTTTGATTCAATCTGATAGAAGTACAAAACTTGGCCACTGGTTAAGGTTAAGTTGGTTAAATTTGCTTAAAAACCTCAGTAATTTCACCCTTACCTCAACCGGTTTTATAGTTTTGAAGAATTCTTTAAACAAGTGATTTAATAATTGGTGGTCATCAGTTCATACTGAAGATATGAGGTCACAAGAATCCTACATTAAAAGTTAAAAGTTACAGACATATTGTCAAATACGGAACCAAACTACGAATATAACTTAACTAACCCGTTTTGTGTAAAAATTCCACCTTTCTAACTTCAGCGAAAATCGTTTGTTGTTGTGCGAAGAAGATAACTCAAAAAAGATTTCCAATCATCCAATCAAACAGTCTCAGTCAGTGTTGCAAACAGTCTAGAGGTAGCTCAACTGAACCTTTTATATATTTTCTATTTTATGAAATATAGGTATAATTTACAGTAAATTAATATTACGTGTTTATAAAGTTTTCAAGGGAGTCGGAAGCGATCGCAGTCGAGTGCCTGTGATAGTGAACCTTTACGTAGAATTAGCATCCACACGGAACCCTAAGCTGCTTAAATGGACTGCCACTGTGAAATATTCCTGAGTGTTGAATACTCGAACAAGATAAATCGCTTTTGGTCCATTGTTCAACTGCATACGGATTTTGACGTATCGAAAAGGCACGAAAAGGAAACTTTAATTATATTGTTTGATTTAATATGATCATCGAAAACTAGTTCATCCCCTCAAATCCGCTTTATTCCTATGGAAAAGTTAAGACGGTGTTTTATCTCACAGGAACTGATAAAAAAGATATACTGTAAACATGTACTTCGTTCCAGGATAAGAACTACATCCGTGCCTAATTCCAGTAAAATTCTCTTATTTTTTATGTCATGTTAAAAATTAAACGTCATAACATAACTTTAATTTTTATTAATAATGTGTGTTTCACTCACGGATAAATCAAAGTAAAGGAGGTAAGGATAAAGCCGAAGTTGAATAATAATCTAAACACATTAATATGGCTAAATTAAAACAACTAACGATGATAAAATTTAAACGAGCATGAAAAGCAACAGATTTCAAAAAAAAAAATCGTGAAAATGAGTTCTCATGAAAAGAAGCTGGAAACATAGTTTTAAAAAATAACCTCATCCTTTTTTGAAGTCAGTTGAAATTCGTGTATCAATGGAAACAGTCCAATCAAACCGCCACAGATTCACCAGCAGTAACTACGGTCGCAGGTGCCGGCTCCTTGCCGTATTGTGATAAATGGGGAAAAGAAGTTTTATTATGATAAAACGCTTCTGTTTTATTAGAGAAAAAGTTTGCGCATTTTTCAGTTACTTTTCGGTCCTGGTTATGAGAGATTTGCATAATTTCGTTCTTTTAAAAGGGCCAAGACCTACGACGCAGGATGTTGGGTTTTCGATTCCCGCCTCGGGATGATTGTCATCATCATCATCATCAGCCCACACTAGTCCACTGCTGGATATATGCCTCCCCTAATGAGCGTCAACGCCCTGTCTTCAGCTTGACGCATCCAGCATCTGCCAGCAGTCTCTCGCAGAACGTCATCCCACCTGGCGGACCCTCGGGAAAAAAGGTTTAAAAGTGTAAATACCATGATAGTTTAATAATTTTTAGTCTAGTAGCTGATTTAAAAGAAAATAGATTTTAAAGTTTTCAAACGTGGTTATGCAGCCAGTGTTTTGGGGATGTTTCTAACTGGTATTGATATGGATCATTTGAGCCTTCGAACCTTTATACTATCTGCAGATATTTGATCTGGATATACAATTTCTATTTATGTAGATATAGAAAATGATAATCAAGGAATAGAAACACGTTTAAACCAGTAATTGAACTAACCAAACAATTGAGACAATTGGGCTAACTGCAGACGGTTGAAAGCAGTCTAGACTAGAAGTAGCTCAACTGTTCTTTGACTATTTGACTGAGTTTAGTACATCTTTTTTAAATGGTTTGTAGTGAAACATTTATTTAATTGAAATATGGAATTATTAACGTAGGGTATACCAATATTACATTACTAATTCATTTTTGATCCTTATTCCTTGTTAATGTGCGTAATGTCCACAACATTAATTAAAACCATAACGAAAAATTACGACCAGAAGTTATTTACATTCAATAGCCTAAAAGTGCCTATAATGCTGACAAAAAAGGTAGTTATATTTATTTATTACTAGTCACCCGCCCCTACTTTTGACGGGTATATTATACATACACCTAAACCTTCCTCTTAAATCACTCTATCTAATAAAAATACACAAAACCGCATTAAAATCCGGTACTTTTAAACATCTATTTAAGTTACATACATAGGGATAGACAGGGAGAATAAACTTTGTTTTATATTATACTAGCGACCCGCCCCGGCTTTGCACGGTTTATTATACGTATAAACCTTTCTCTTGAATCACTCTATCCATTGAAAAAAACCGCATCAAAATCCGTTGCGTAGTTTTAAAGATTTAAGCATACAAAGGGACATAGGGATATAGGGACATAGGGTTACTTTACTTATAGAAAGCTTATAGCTTATATACTTTGTTTTATACTATGTAGTAGGAGTTAGTGAAGCGTAGTTTATGAAAGACGGAACATTTCGACCTCAAAAAACTTCAACGAAAAAGTTTCTTTGGGTTGCAAAGTTACTATAATAATGCTGGACAATCCACACAGCACTATCTAGCCCCAAAGTAAGGTACTCAAAGCTTGTGTTATGGGTACTAGATAACTGATATATTTAATACATTATATACATAGATAGATATTTTTTTTATTATACATATTAAACACCCAGACCAACGAAACAAATTTCTGCAGATCGTGCACAAATTTGTTCCGAGGCGGGAATCGAACCCGCAACCTCCTGCGTCGCAGGCGGACCTTCGCCCACCGCGCCACATCGGTCGTCAAATAAGACTCGCATGTGTAATTTTGTGTACTTAGGTGTAATATTTCAGTGTAAAAGTTTCAAATCTCGACTAAAGTGCTTCTGTACCGTGTCTCTTTGTACTATCTTAAGCTCTACACTGAAGATCTTAAAAGCGTCGAAACGTCCTACGACTGTTAATTACAATGGAGGTGCTTTGCGTCAGTTTGAATTTCCTTAAGATTGTCTCTTCAGAACTTCGTGTGCTACGAATTAGGGTGACCAAGAATTTGTGGGATTGGTACTTGTCAAAAGTGCCGAGGCCTTGTGTGATTATAATAATCGAGATCGATTTGAACGACGTTAGAAACCTAGCCGTGACTTCGATTGTACCACTGGTAATCTATTTGAATTTAACTGATGATCGATTTCAATTTTGACAATAAGGAAGCTCATCCTGCATAAGTACATACCTATAGTGGTGAAGTAAATCTAAAATTTAAATAACTTGGTGGTTTCAAGGTGGTAGTCGTTTCATTTGCGTTAGCCATTAGTTAGCAAACTCGTTGAACATTGATAGTTCTTCAATCGGCCGAAGCCATGTTGTATTTTAAAATGACAAGCTGTCTTGCAAATGCGATGATAGCGATTCGGTGGAAATTATGTAACGATAGAATATGATTTGAATTATATTAGAGCGTCTGGTCGAATCAACGCATAACTCGTGACTTGGTACTGAGAGAACTGGTATCTAAATCAGCGCATCAGCATTGCCATACAGCGTCAATTCAGTGGGTCTATGGGACGATTTCTATTAGAATGAATGTGAATTGAACTTCTACCTCAAAATTGGTTGCATTTGTCTGCAGTTAGCTTTATTTTCTTTCTTAATAAACTGCATTATATTAAAACAGGTTTCAGATTCTGATTGTTTAAATAAACATTTCGTTAATACCATAGCATAGTATCGGAAAGTCAAAAAACAATAACTTAATATAGAACATTATTTTTGAAATCCCAAACAATATGGCCACCCTACCGCGTCGGATTCTAACATCGCCCCTACACTTACAAGTCTTCAGAAACTTCAACTAAAAAACCTTTTCTGCCTTTCTTTTACTTAATTTGCTACATTTTATAAGGCCTCATTATTTCTTTTGTGATGTTCGTTTCATTACTGAATGGGAATTGAGGTACCTTTTTAGGAAATAAGGACACTAAATTGTTTTTATTTTATTACGGCGTAATTTAGTAGAAATTTTTTTATTTAGGCTCCTATATAGTGTTTATTTAACATTAACAATATCGCAGCTTAACGAATTAAATTAAATACGTTGGACAATCCACACAGCACCATCTAGCCCCAAAGTAAGCTACTCAAAGCTTGTGTTATGGGTACTAGATATTTTTTATTATACATAGAAAACACCCAGACCAACGGAACGGGAAACGCAGTGGACTCTCGCCCGACAAACGACCATCGACGAATGCATTACGAATGTCCAAAATGACGGCAAGTCAAATAATCAAATAATAATCAAATAATCAATATCTTTATTTCTATAAGCTTACAAAATAAGCACTTAGACAAGTCAAATTTAATTCGCCTCAATTTTTTGTCCACTAGTGGAAGAGGCGAAATAGAAACCACTAGCACGTGTATAACTTATGTGTCTAAAACATGTTTGCCTTATAAATAATTACATACTATTGTCGATGTGGAACTGAGAAGAGCTATGCTTGGAGTTTGTCTGAAGTGGATTCTTAAAGAATACATCCGAAAGAGAACCTAATTTATCGACAATCAAAGATTTTTTATTTTTTTTATGTTATAGAAATAAGCACTTATTTTATTTAAAAAGCTTAACTAAAACCGGGATTCGGTTTGTCTGAAAGCCTCTTAAACCAGTGTTCACCAAAGGACAGTCGGACAGTTATCACTTATACTTACTCGCCAACCGCTGGGATTTAAACATAATCTTGAGTAGAGACTATGCCTAGGAAACGTAGTGTAGGACGCACTCCGGCCAGGTGGAATAACGATCTGTGAATGCAGGCAGATGCTGGATGCGGCAAGCTGAAGACTGGGCGCTTGAGCGCTCATTAGGGGAGGCCTATGTTCAGCCGTCGACTATTATAGGTTGATGATGATGATGATAGGTAACTTCTATTCTTGTAACCGTGTATAACATTTCAGCACATCTTATTAATTTGTTCCCACTTCTACCTAGATAACTTATCAGTTACAAAGGATACTGAACATTATTGCAAAGTCAGCAATGCAAATCTTTCGTTCTCGATTCAAATTGAAGTACGTTAAAGTACTATGTTCAATAACATTTTATTGCTGGATGCAAATATTTGAAATGAGCAACGTTTGACTACTCTACTTTATTGGAAGATATTTTGCATGGAATGCAATAACACGTTGTAGAAAAATTTATCGAATTTCAGTCGATCAAACAAAAAGCGAAGTAAACAGAATTGCGACGTAAGCGGTTATCCCTTATGGGAACTGAAAAATCATAAAACCTAATTTACCAAAAACAGCTTTAGTTTCTTTAATTGAATATTATTTTTCACTGTACACAATTAGGTAAATGAAAATGCGAGTGAATTATCTAGCCAAAATTTAAGTTTTAAATAATAATCACATTTTTAAAAAGGTTACAGGCTCTGTTTAATATATTAAAATACTGTACTTATATAAAATATGTTATTTATTATTATTTTTTGTACATTATTTCGAAGTGTGCATGTATTATAGAATTTTCCATCTATTTTCTGACTGGGTGAAAAGTCAGCTGATTCTAGAATTCCCTAATAAATCACCCAAGGAGAAAACTAGAGTTAAAACATAATTTCCATTCCCTTTCAGGTCTTTTAGGGGAAAACTTGCTAGAATCGAAAGAAATGCATGTCCAGAAATCTCCCTTGAAGATCCAAAGGTCCAAAGGCTAGCATTTTAAACGAGCTTCATTAAAATTAGTAAGGGCTTGTGCTAAGTCCCAGGGCTACTTACCACAAGAATGCCGGGTTATGCAACTCCTTTCAGGAACCCCTACTATTTGTTGCAAAATCTTACTATTATAATAAATTAGCGACCCGCCCCGGCTTCGCACGGTTTTATTATAAGTATAAACCTTCCTCTTGAATCACTCTATCTATTAAAAAAACCGCATCAAAATCCGCTGCGTAGTTTTAAAGATTTAAGCAGTCAAAGGGACATAGGGATATAGGGACATAGGGAAAGAAAAAGTGACTTTGTTTTATACTATGTAGTGATGGAAAAGTCTTTGTGAATGTTTCTTATAAGTAGTCTCCGTAACTACTTAAGTTATTTAGATAAAATTAATACGTAGGCTATTATTAATACGTAGGCTAAAATATGGAAATTTTATACTCTGAGGGGCTAAATAGGTTGGTAAAATTTATAAGGAAAATTATTATTTCATTGGTTTGATTTACTCAAAACACGGTATACATAAACTGCAAAGTAAATAATTAAACATCTTTTTTATTTTTACAAAACTATCCCTAGGAGGTGTGCAATAGATTTCTGAAATTTGATAAATAAATTTCTATGCGGGTGAAGCCGCGGGGCGCATCTAGTTATTATTAAATCAAAATATTTTTTTTGTTCGCATCGGTATTTTGCTAAAGCTTCTAGTATGACCTAACATCTTTGTATCTCTAAGCTGTGAACAGGTAAACTAAATTTCTTACTTTCAAAACAAACAAACAAACTTTTCTAAATGAAATAAAATTGTTCCGAGGAGAAGCGAATCAAAGTCAAAGTGCTTTTATTTATTTTAGACCTTACAGGATTCTTGGGCACGTCTCAAAAATGATGAACCATGCATCATAATGATTGATTAGAAGTCTTACTTGACAGTAAATACATGCAAATCAAATATTTTTCACCTTCAGATCTGCACGCAAACCGTCACTGCGCCGCCAGTGAGAATGCTTGCCTTGCCTTGCGAAGCTGTGAATACTCTTGGTAGGGGAAAAATAAAGACCTCCTTTGGTTGTGTTCTACAAGTGAAAAGCTTATTATGAAAGTTATTAACCTGTTGCATTAGACTTTTGTTAAGAATTCATAGCATTAATAAGTTTTTAAGAGTAAAGGCTGCATCTTAGGACGCATTTATCGTAAGATATCAAATCAAATCAAATCAAATAGTTTATTGGTACCATTAAAAATCTAAGCCGTCACCAGAAGGCAAAGTACCCAGAATGCTGGCAGCATTGCCACGTTGAATGGCAATGCTAATTCGTTGACCAAAATAGAAGCCAGCATTCTTATCTCCTGTGGACTCTATGAGAAGTTTCGTCAGATCTTTAAAAATTGTGTGTGCCCCAGGACCCCAAGGACCAAGGGTTTCCACCCCAAATGGCTCAAATAGGTAACCTCGGTCAAGATTAGCATATTTTCGCCGTTTGAGGGACTCCGCTGATGAAGCTGCGGAGCCAGCCCTTGCTGATGTCCCTGCCAGATGTGAAGGCGCTAGAGTATCTACACACGTGGCATCCCAAACTAAAGGCCGACCCATCTTCCAGGGAATCAGAGTCATACCGTCAGGTCTTTTACCATCATCTCGCATAAGGCCACGTGGTTCAAGTGTAGCTGCTACACTGACGCTGGTAAAGGCCCGACGGATGATATCGTTAATTGAATTATGGCGGGACACACGTCCTGCACTAGAGACACATGCCAATGCATGGTGACCAAGCTTGTCCACGGTTTCACCACACTGGCAACGGTGTGCAACTAGGCAAGGGGAACCTAAACGCAAGGAGGTGGCCACCCGAAATGAGTTGTTGTCTAAAAGGGTACCTAGATTTTTAGAAGGCAGAACATGTAACCAAAGTCCTGATTCCCACTCAGAAACGGCGAGTAGACGGGCACGTTCTATTGAGCTGGTAGACGTATTAATAAGATTTTTCCGTACCAGCTCACAAAGTGGCTCATCCCATAGCCTCTGAGAAGACAGGACTTTTGGAAGATTGGTGTCAGGACAGGCTATTTTCCATAAGCCTAGTGCTTCGTTGTAACCTGTAATTTCAAAATTTTGAGAACATTTTGCCAAAATTTTATGAATAAGATCTTTAGTACCATGAACTGATGATAAAAAACCTGGGAGTGAAACACTAGAAAGAATGATGGCAAGAATTTTGAGCTATCGTGTACATCGATCGCAAGGGTACCAATCGATAGATCCTGAAATTCTAATTAAAACTGCATATTTGGTTTTCCAAGAATTTTTGCAGGAAAAATTAAATTAATTTTTGAAAATGTGGATGAATAGCATAATAATGACTAAAACTTGGGTGATGAGCACTCCGAGATCCGCCATTTTGTTTTTGACGTTGACGTTTACTTGATTGTCAAACCATCAACAATGTCAAACGTTAAAAAACCAAAACAAACAAATAGAATGTATCTTTACAACGAAAATTACAAGCAAAGGAATAGAAAAATTACAACTAGTATTTACAAACAAATTGCTTGGCAATTTGTTTAATTTATGTTTTGTTTAGTTTCAGTTTAGAGTTTATGATATAGTTACTTAGATTTTGGCCTGATTTCGATATAATTAATTGATAGGGAGAGTTTCTCTTTGTTCGGTCATATTAATATGGCTAATACATAATAATAATGCAAATCGACGAAACTTAGGCATCTTATGAAAATGAACTAACAGTGCTACTATTGTCCTTTTGTTTTAAATTGTATTTCTATGATAATTGTATGTGTGTGTCTGTAGAACTAAATAAATGTTTTACCTATCTGCCTACTGTTATAGTTTGTAAATGATGGCATACTTATGTTGGTAGGTAGGTATAATATTAATTAGTACCTAGGTAGAAATAGTATAAAGCATAAAATAATAACTCAAACAAATCTAACTAATATTTTAATACCCAGGGGGTATACTTCTCTATCCAACATCCACCAAGGTAGGTACGAGAAGCTCAGTTGAAGTCCTGCTAAATATGAGATAAAGGCACCATAATGTAATTTATTATTAATAAACCTGGTTATTGCCGGAAAAAGTTATTTGTCGATAATGTACATGAAATGTCCTGGAAATTGTTGAATTATGACTTAAATCAGTAGTTGCCTATTATATGTAGTTATTTCAATGGGGTAGGTAGGAAAAGAAGTTAGCTGCAGAACAACACATCTTACATCAGACTTTAAAATTAATATTACGTAGGTAGAGTAATTCCCGAAGTGTAATTTTGAGAAAAGTTCTTGGTATTTGTTGTACAGAGGCTACTATTATGAAATATTTATTCAATTTGTTTATATACAACAAGATAAAGCACTGGTTGGGCAATGGACGCTTAAATATTTTTATCTCGATCAGAAATCAGTTTTTTCTTCATTTCACACACCAAAGTCTAGTGTTTTTATTATTAATAAATGAACCTGCTACTCAACTATCGTGAATTAAATACTATGAAACGAAATTGTAGGTAGGTATATTATGAGTATTAAATGTAGGGTACGAAGGTAAGTTGTTTCGGGACCGATCGTCGTAGATGGCCACCTTCTTGAAATTGTTTCCGAGTAGGTACATTTACCTTGGGCAAATTGTGCAGTTAGGTAAAAACAATTTTGAGAAGGAGGCCAAGAGGAGGATCCAGCTAGGCTGGGCAGCATTTGGGAAACTACGTCGGGTCTTCTCGTCATCCATAATACCGCAATATTTGAAAAAGAAAGTTTTCGACCAGTGCGTCCTACCCGTAAGACGTGGACACTCACGGTAGGGCTGGTCCACCAGTTCAAAGTCGCTCAGCGAGCTATGGAAAGAGCTATGTGAGGAGTCTCTCTGAAGGATAGGATTCATAATGAATACATCCGACAGAGAACCAACTTATCGACATAGCTCAAAGAATTAGCAGGCTGAAGTGGCAGTGGGCTGGCCATATCTCGCGAAGAACCGACAACCCTTGGGGTAAACGTGTTCTTGAGTGGAGACCGCGACTCGGCAAACGTAGTGTAGGATGCCCTCCATCCAGGTGGGATGTCGATCTGCGAAGGACGGCAGATGCTGGATGCGTCAAGCTGAAGACAGGGCGCTATGGCGCTCATTAGGGGAGGCCTATGTCCAGCAGTGGACTAATATAGGTTGATGATGATGATGACTAAGGTAAGGTTTAATAGATACTAATAAATGCACTGTAAAATAAAATCAAATATACATAAACAAAAAGGAAATGCACAAACATTAGTAGGTACAACTCTAAAATCTTTATCAACATTCATATTCAGATTCATACCTACTTATTAGTTAAAGGACATTCATATTAAGATTCATATTAATTCAGCAGTAAATAATTGTAAGTGATTTGTGTTTTGTTTTCTGGAATTACGAGTACAAAAAAAAGTTGTAAATACATAGAGTAAACGAGTTCTTGAGTGGAGATCGCGAGTCACTAAGCGTAATGTATGACGCCCTTCAGCATGGTGGGATGACGATCTGCGAAAGACTGCAGACTACCATACTAAAATCTGGCAAAATGAAGACAGGGCGTTATAGCACTTATAGGTCTCATTAGGTACCTAGGGTAGGCATAATTATTTCCAGCAGAGCAGTGGACTAATTAAAGGTTGATTCTTGCAATCGAAGAGTTCATATGAAAATGAAACACTTGTTGCAAACCCCTTCTGAGCCATAAAAAAGTGGTTGAATTTAATGTATCGCTAAAATAAACTTATTGCTCCTATACTACTAACTACGGACTACTAACAGTTTATTCCGTACAATAGGTATCTAAATCTCTCTCTCTATTCTGTCTGCCTTCTGTACCAACCAACCGAACAAAGGAGGTTGGTTTCAATCCTAGCCCTAACCTGATACCAACCTCTAGAATTGAAACCTATTTTGTATTGCGCCGCCATTTGCCGCGAATAACGGAAATTATTTTATTCTGCCAATGTTCAAAAAATAATTTAATTTTTTCTGTAAATATTATGGAAAAACTGAAAATGCAAAGTTCCTTAGAATTTTAAGACGATTCGAACGATATATTCAGTATCGTTCTTCAAATTTTTGGGACAGGCCATAAGGGATTCTTGCCATTGTTCTTTCTCGAACACCTAAACCACCCAATCTAATAGGAAGAGTGGCCTGGTGCCATGCTCGGTCATCCAAAGGAATATTGAAAATTTTGATTAAAGTGTCGCGCATGATGCTGTCCAACTGCTGTGTAAGATTGGGAAATTTCCAGAGTTGGGAGCATCGTAGATAATAGGTAAATTTAGGAACAAAAAGGCAGAAACGTAAAATAACAAAAGCTACGTGAACATTAACATTTTGCAATTTATCGGAAAATGAAACGAAATTTAGAATTTTTTCATTAATAAAATTAGGCAAAGACTCATCCATAATTGGAGATCCTAGGAGGCAAAGTGAAGACTTATCTATCAACCTAACGTTTGGGGCTAAACTTTCAAACTGACTCTTGTTAGAAGCTGTTTCGGTTTCGGGAATATATAACTCACATTTCGAAAAGTTTAGCTCCAAACCTATTTGTTTGAATTCGTCTATAAAAACACTTAGATCTTTTAATATCGTGTCGACTTCGCCTCCTAAAGTGCCATCATCTAAGTACCAAACATTAAATTTTGACTCCAAACGTTTTATAATTGGATGTATTGCGAGACTGAAAATAGCCGGTCCTAACGGATCACCCTGCTGACAACCGACCTCAGAGGACAATAACTTGTCTTTATATACTAATTTAGAAGGTGTGCCATAACATTGCCAAAGAAAGGGGTAAATATCAGGTAGCTTATCTTGTATTTGTGTCAGGAGGGCGCCCCTGTCTACCGAATTAAATGCATTTTTAACATCCACTTTCAATAACAGATCGTTTTTGTGGTACGACATAAACGATCGAAGCGAGTGTACCGCCGCCTCACAACCACCGCGTGATCCAAAGCCCAGCTGGGTGGGTTGAAATTCCGATCTCAGATCTGAGCTTTTTATTCTGCAGCAAATTTTAGCTGTAAGCCGGCGGTAAGTCGTACCAACTGCGATTGGTCTGATGCCTCCATCTTTTTTTTTAAGCGCACATAGGTTTGCACCGGCTTAGATTTTTAAGAGTTTGTTATAATTGTATATACTAGTGAGCTATGTGATCTAATTATGTTTCAGAAATAAAGTATTTCCTTGGTACCATATGTTATTTAAAACTAAAACATTGCAACGATACTGACGCAAAAAGTATAAAACTGTGTCGCGTACAGTATCGCCCTCCTCTGGACATAGTGAAAATTAATAACAAAACAATTTACAAGAGAGTATATAGCCTAAGTTATCCTTAATTAATATTATTATAATTATTAAAGTAAGTTAATTTAACATGCTCAAGTAGAAGACTACATGATATACGCTATCGCCATCACTTTTTATCATATAATTAAGTTAAACAAAGAAACTTCCAAAAATCAAACTTTCAGTTTGTTATACCTATCATAAGGTTTTTTCAATGAATATAATGTAATGTGTGTAATTTTATTTTCCTATTTAAGCAAAAGATACGATATGAAAACAGAGTTTGTTGGCCACTAAACTCTGTTTTTATATCTCTTCCTATAAAGGTCTCCACACACTGAAGCCGAAGGCGGAGCGGAGGCGAAGACGTGCGAGTTGTATTCTATTGAATCATATGAAAGCCACCGCAGGCGGTAGCGGCGCGGCGCGGTGCGAAAAAACCGGCACGCCTTCGCCTCCGCTCCGCCTCCGGCTTCTGTGTGTGGAGACTTTTATAGGTAGGTAGGTACCTAAATTTACGTGTTACCTCTAAGGGTAGGTACATAAATTTACGTGTTTATAATTCAGAATGAAAAGCTTATTAGAGCGCCCATGTCAAGCCTTTCCATCTATTTATTTAATTTAAAACGCCTAATTATTATGTAAGGATTTTAATCACCATCTTCAGATGATTTCTAAAGGTTTCTTTAGCTTATTAGTCCATCTATGATGTACCCTAGAGATTTGCGAACATAAGCATTGTCATTTTGTTTGTTGTTATTCCAGCATAGAAATTATTTGTCGAAACGACTTCATGCTTTATTAAGGACTAGCGACCCGCTCCGGCTTTGCACGGTTTTATTATACGTAAAACCATCCTCTTGAATCACTCAATCTATTAAAAAACTAAATCAAAATCCGTTGCGTAGTTTTTAAGATTTAAGCATACAGGAAATAGGAACAGAGAAAGCGTCTTTGTTTTTATACTTTGCAGTGAAATAACTCAAAAACATGGTACAAATCACCTAGATTTACATTCTCTTTACAAAAAAAGATACATTTCAAACGAAAACTTAAAAACTACTGATCATATTTTGATCAAATTTAAATACCATAGTACCTACACTAGTTACCAGTAAAACATTACGTTCGGTTGAACACGTTGGTAGCAAATTGGGCTCACATTAAATTTGTTATGAAACCATTATTGTGGAAAATAGCTTGAAATTTCGGCATAATACACAGTGTAATTAATACACGCTTGAATTTCATGTTTTACTTTGTGAATACTGTTACACGAAGGCAAAACAAGCATCAGCCATATTATTTGTCTATGCTAGCTGATATGGTTTGGTTCCTTTGTCATTACTTGTAGAATCTTCATGGCAAGCAGTTTTTTTTTAAATAAAATATTGAATCGTGGCAAGTATAGTTTTTTATTATCTGCATAAAAGATAGTGAAACCCGCAATCCTTTACATAAATGTAAATTTCCTTTTTTATTAATTAGGAATAAATAAACATTATTAACAACGAAAATTACGATCAAGGAATGGAAAAAAATATTTAATTGAATTAAAACAATTGAATTAGTTGCAGACGGTGGCAACCAGTCTAGAGGTACCTCAATTTACCAGTTGGAAACGTCGTCCCCAAGACACTGGCTGCATTGATTTGCGGAAAATTCGTCGAATTGTGTTTTTCGACGAATTGTGTTTTCGGCGAATTGTATTTTCGGCGAATTGTTCTCGACGAATTGTTTTCGACGAATTTTCCGCAGACGGGCTGCATTACCACACAAAATATTGAAGCGAACTGAAAATCAATTATCAATTTATTTATTATATTATTTTGATAATTATGTATGTACCTATAGTATTAAATTTTATATATCTAAGTGCTTATTTTGTAAGCCTTAAGAAATAAAGATATTGATTTACTGATTATATTTACCACGCTGTAGGTAGGTATGTTGATCAATGCTGATGCGCTGCTCCAGATATTCACATGATCTCGAGTCACGCGTTGCATCGACCAGACGTTCAGATGTTTATATAAATCTGGAGAGTCTCGGTACCACGGACCTAGAATCTCTACTACAAGCGGAGCAAATGCTCTGTCAGGACCTGCATATTTGCGTCTCTTGAGACCCTCAGCCAAATCTGCCGCAGCACCAGCCCTCGTAGATGTCTTTGAAAGGTGGGAAGGCGTAAGTATGTCGACGCATGTAGTGTCCTACACAATGGAACTCTCCAATTCATATGTCATGCTTTCCGATAAATAGAATTGAATTAACAAAATGGCTCGTTATATTCACGCCAAATTTTGGTCAAACATGGCCTTCGCCCGCTCCAAAAACACTGACAAATCACACCCAATAGAATATACAAACAATTGCCCAAACAATAGACTTTCCTCCATTAATTACCGCAAACATAAACAAATAAATTGACCGCTATTAGGGTTGTCAGAAGTAAAACTTTTACTTTTATTGGGTACCTAGTAACACGTCCCGGCTTCGCACGGTTTTATTATAGGTACGTATAAACCTTCCCCTTGAATCACTCTATCTATTAAAAAAACTGCATCAAAATCCGTTGCGTAGTTTTAAAGATTTAAGCATTATAGGGACATAGGGACAGAGAAAGCGACTTTGTTTTATACTATGTAGTGATTATACATACACGCTGTAGGCAAGTACTTAATTTGTCTAGTATTTTTATTATAGTGATTTTTATTTAGCAATGCAGCTGTTAGCTAGCGCCTAAGAAGTACAACTAGCATAAGCTGAAATTAACATTATCGCGTTGCGGCTAGAATTTAAAACGTAACAATTAAAATTAAAAAAGCTATAACTGTAGTTTACTTACTGTGTTTTCTATGTTTAAAAAAACTTCTTTGTAATCTTTGTTAATAAGTTACTATTATATTAAGGTTGGTGTATACGCCAACGGCCTTGAAGATTCGGGCGGAGTCAAAATTTTTCCCCGCGCCAACCGCTAACCCCCGCTACATTTTTCCGCACGCAGACCGCAGCCTCCGCTCATGGGAAGCGGTCGCGCTTCGCGATTATTCGCAATGTTGAAATAAGAAGGACTTGCCTAGTTTTACATTATAAATGCTAAAACTATTCTACCTAATAGTAGATCTTACTTCTTACTATCTTACTATTATAATAAACTAGCTGCGCCCCGCAGCGTCGCCCGCGGGGAAATTTATTTATTTGTCAAATATCATATTTTTCTCGCCGTAAAAACCATCCTTGAACTTCAACGAACATTTTAAAAAAAGATTTGGCCAAATTGGTCCAGGCGTTGTTGAGTTATGCGCTTACCAACACATTTTGCGATTCATTTTTATATTATAGATGGGAAACTCTGTGTGAATGTTTGTTATAGGTAATCTCCGTAACTACTTAAGTTATTTAGATGAAATTTGGTACGTAGATAGTTTAGGACCTAGAATAGGACATAGGCTATTAAAATTTCGAAATTTTAACCTCTGAAGGGGTTAAATAGGGTGATAAAGTTTGTATGGAAAATTATTTTTCCTTAGTTCAATTTACTCAAAACTCGGTATAAATAAACTACAAAGTATATAATTAAACACGTATTTTTTATTTTTACGAAACAACCTCTAGGAGGCGTGCAATAAATTTCTGAAATTTGACAAAATAACTTTCTATAGGCGAGGCCGCGGGGCGCAACTAGTATTATAATAAATGGGAAAGTCTGTGTGAATGTTTGTTATAAGTAATCTTTAACTACCTACTTAAGTTATTTAAATGAAATTTGGTATGTAGATAGTTTAGGACCTAGAATAGGACAAAGGCTATTAAAATTTGGAAATTTTAACCTCTGAGGGGCTGAAACAGGGTAAAGCTTGCATGGAAAATATTTTTTCCTTGGTTTGATTCGCTCAAAACTCGGTATAAATAAACTATGGAGTGAATAATTAAACTCGTATTTTTATTTTTACACAATAACCCCTAGGGAGTCCCCAGTTGGGACAAGATTTATGGTACGAGTTGATGAAAGCCAAGCGAGTTGAAGAAGGTCTTAGCGCACACACTGTACTTACTGTCTGTAGATACTGCCCACTTGTAGGTACCCAGACTCCCTATATACTATACAAAATTGATGAAGTATTTTTTCGTAGGTGTTTACTATAAGTATGTTGTTAATAGTAATGTTTGTTATAAGTAATCTTTAACTACCTACTTAAGTTATTTAAATGAAATTTGGTATGTAGATAGTTTAGGACCTAGAATAGGACATAGGCTATTAAAATTGGGAAATTTTAACCTCTGAGGGGCTGAAACAGGGTGGTAAAGCTTGCATGGAAAATATTTTTTCCTTGGTTTGATTCGCTCAAAACTCGGTATAAATAAACTATGGAGTGAATAATTAAACTCGTATTTTTATTTTTACACAATAACCCCTAGGGAGAAAGCAATAAATTTCTGGAATTTGTATGACAAAAACTCTGGTTCGCGGGCGAAGCTGCGGGGCGCATCTAGTATTCAAAAAATCCAATATTATATGCATACTTATTACATGCTTTCTCTTTCATTTTGACATTCCTGGAATTTCATTGGCTGAAATTTTTGTAATGTTTTTTGTTGCACTGAACAAATGGGACCACCTTTGTATCAGTCGCAGTGTGCACAGAACAACTGGGAATAAGCGTGTGCGGGTCTAAGAATCAAAATAATAATATTTTTCATTTTGTCATCTCACACCATTTGGGACAAGATTTATGGTTCGAGTTGACGAACGACTAACAAAAGTGTGAGTGTATATTTAATACTGCGTGGTTCTAGAACGTCATAAATGAGTTCAGGGACAGTAGACATTATTCATTATTATTCATTATATTACAAAGTTTTACCTATTTTTTGTTATCGATTTATTTACTTTTACAGATTCAAAGCTATTTATTGCGTCAAACATGTTATAAAGGTGGTATAACTGAATAACTAATTAGAATTTAGCATTTAATACAACTAATTAGGATTAAGCATTTAAAAAAATATTGGTAAGTGGTATTATCAAATATCATGTCATTAAGTCACCCAACCAATTTTACTTTAAATAATTTAGATAATTTTAATTTCACTTGTTATCATTACTATAAATATGTTTACACATAGACAGTGGTAAAACAGCTATTCATGATTTTCGCTGAATTCGGAGTATCCTTCAATATGAGTCTATTTGGGGTCTCTACATTGTCTAGGATGTTTGTCACAAACTTTTTAAATAGGTTTATACTAGTTGCGCCCCGCGGCTTCGCCCGCATGGAAATTTCTTTGTCAAATTTCAGAAATTTATTGCACATTAAATTTATTTCCTAGGGTAGTTTCGTTAAAATAAAAAATACGTGTATAATTATTTACTTTGTAGTTTTTTTATACCGAGTTTTCAGTAAATTGAACCAAGGAGAAATAATTTTCCATACAAACTTTACTTTATTTATTTCCTTATAATTTTTGTTTGTCGCAATAATTTATCAGTCTGAAATATATAAATTTTTCACATATTTTTGAGAAGATAAGTATTAGCGTTATTGCTCGATAGTTATCTATCTCTGTCCGTTCGCCCTTTTTAAATAATGATTTGACCATCGACAGTTTTAAGGCATCAGGGAAAGTAGCTGTTGAAAAGGATAGGTTAATTAGAAATGTCAATACAGCTACTATTTCAGGAATGCTTTTTTATTATTATCACTGTGTTTTTTCCACCATAGCCTTCAGACTTTCTGTTTTTTAAAGCCAAATCTTCCTTTTTACAGAAACATGCAACTTGAATTAGACTATGAAAATACAAGTAAGACGATTACAAATTGTGTTAGTTACTCAATTTTCCAACTACAGCGACGATATCACAAGTGTTTGATGAAAAATTAAACTATTTAATTAATAAACAATCTTTAACTTTCACGCGGGAACCCATATTTCTAAACTAATTAAAATTTAATTTACTTTCGCAAGCAATTTTTTGGAAAGTTAGGTGTTCCATTATCATTATCTTTCAGGATATGATTTTTACACCGAAGTTTGTATTTTCTATGATTTATCTCTTTATTTCCCTGACCTCTTTCTCAATATTTTCTTTATTTAATTTTTTTTATTTATCGTAATAATATATTTTTACGGTATTACTTCAAAGCTTCTGAAGGCAGAAGGAGCCTCCATTATGCAGGAGCTACAGAACATCATTAATACCGTCCTCCACAGTGGGTGAACTCCTAAAGTGTGGAGCCGTAGTTTGGTGGTGCTCTTTTTTTAAGAAGGGTGATAAAATTCTCCTTCAAAATTACAAAGTCATCACACTCCTGTGCCACATCTATAAGCTGTTCTCACGAGTGGACACAAGATTTGACGAGTTCCAGCCACCGGAATAGGCCGAGTTCCGCGGAGGATGTGGCACCATAGACTATATTCGCACATTGAGGCAGTATACAGAAGTCCGAAGAGTATAATCAGCCCCTCAGCCCTTTTATGGACTATGAGAAAACGTTTGACTCTATCAAAATTTCGTCTGTTCTGGAATCCTTATAGCGATACCAAGTAGACTATCGTTATATCGAGGTGCTAAGGTGTCTCTCCGAAGTAAGTCCAAACGTAGAGCAGGACGCCATCCGGTCAGGTGGCAGTCAAAAAATTGTTAGATCAAATTCTTAATAGTGGGCCGCGACGGTCGATTACGCACGCCGAAACTTGCGAAGGTTCACAGTAAAAATTACCGTTTTTCATAAACGTTCTTCCAAGCTGTCACGTATCATTTTCGTAAATGTCTATGTTTTAATTAAACAAACTCAAAATATGGCTGACTCAACAATTGACAGTAGAAAATGACGCCCAATTCAAAATTCAAGTTCTTGCTGAGATACCCTTTAGGTTGATGATAATGATGATGATAATAATGATAACCACTTATGAAAATAAGTGTGTGAGACAGACGGACAGCCAAATAAATATTTTTTTCCGCCTTTCGCCAAAATACTTACAACAATAATTATTAGTAGGTACTGTTTCACGGGTATATATTGCATTTATTTTCCTATTTCTTTCCTATTCCCTTCTATTCAACAGGTGTACAGTGTACACACTGTCGTGGTCAAGTGATGACTAAAATATCTGCTAAATAGTTGTTAATAGTCATGTGTTCAAATCGCATTGTTATAATATTTAATATCAACATACTTCTTCGGTATTTTTAGTAACTGCAAAGTTTATATAATTTTCAGTAGTAATTGTAGTTTGAATTTGAGGAGTTTATGTTGGTTGGTATGGCTATAACTCTGGCAGTCTAAAATATTAAATATTCAAAAGTAAAAGAATCTAAATATTTTCTACGAAAATATAATAAGTTAACGAAACATTTCGTACTTTAGCACCGTTAGCTCCACCTACAGGGGAAACATTGAAGTTTATCTAAACCTTTTCAAAGGCTACTATTAGAGTAGTAGAATATACTATTCCTAGTAAAAATCGAAAACATAATATTCATGAATTCGTCAACTCACACCAGTTGGGACAAGATTTATGGTACGAGTTGACGAAAGCCAAGCGAGTTGAAGAAGCTCTTAGCGCACACACTGTACTTACTGTCTGTAGATACCACTTGTAGGTACCCAGACTCCCTATATACTATACAAAATTGATGAAATATTTTTTCGTAGGTGTTTACCTAATACAAACCGCCCCTAAAATTAATTTGATTGCCGCGTCTTTTCAATTGAAATTTACAATAGGTACCTTCCTAGGTACCTACTTGTCAAGTATGCGACTTTTCCTATTTATATACCTACTATCTTACTTCTTACTATCGTACTATTATAATCTTACTATCTTACTTCTTACGATTATAATAAATGGGAAAGCCTGTGTGAATGTTTGTTATAGGTAATCTCCGTAACTACTAAAGTTATTTAGATGAAATTTAGTACGTAGATAGTTTAGGACCTAGAATAGGGCATACGCTATTAAAATTTGGAAATTTTAACCTCTGAAGAAGTTAAATACCCCTGAAAACCTCTGTAAACCTCTGAAGAGGTTAAATAGGGTGGTAAAGTTTGTATGAAAAATTATTTTTCCTTGGTTCAATTGACTCAAAACTCGGTATAGATAAACTACAAAGTAAATAATCAAACTATTTAATTAAATTATTTATTTTTACGAAACTACCCCTAGGAGGCGTGCTATAAATTTCTGAAATTTGATAAATAAATTTCCATGCGGGCGAAGCCGCGGGGCGCAACTAGTTCATTCTAATAGTGAGATGTACTTAGTGGTCTATTTCCAAACGTTCTACATTGAGATTGGCAAGTGGTATCTCCATAAGTTTTGCTATTTCTACTGATATGCTACTTGATTAGGTAGGTAGGTACCTACCTACTTCATCCTTGAACATTTGACTTTCTAAAATTTACTAGTAAGTAGGAAGATAGGTAGGTAGGATATTTACTTATTCGATTAATTTTTTATTCTTATACATAGGTAGGTAGGTAGGTACTTATATGAACGAACGGTGACACTTACGGCGATAAAAACTCCTAAAATACGACTAATAAGTATATATATAAGTGTTCAGGCACAATCGTACCCGAATGAAACTCCCGAAATGCACAAAATAACTTGTATTCAGTAATTTACAGTGTTTAAGGAAAAAGGGCAGAGGAACAATAGTTTAGCCTCGCGAGTTGGAATCGAAGTAAAGAAAATGTCAAATAATACAGAAGCCCACTGGAGGTTGCTACTATTTTCTTGCTAGGCGTGAACATCCTCCCCCCATTGAAAAACTCAGTTTTCAATCTTCTAGTTCTTCAGCAGTTGGAAGGGGGCACAGGCGAACCAAGGGACGGCGTATGCTTCCTCCTCTTGTAGTTATATCAGCAACTCGTGCCACGTTGTCGGCAGGACCATAAAATAGCTTGCTGATTCGCCCGAGTTTCCAGCAGAGCGGGGGAGCGTCATCTTCTTGAATGAGCACCAAGTCTCCAATCTTTGGATTTGCGGACTTGGTTTTCCATTTATAGCGTTGCTGAAGTTCAGCAATATACTCTCGTTGCCATCGGCGCCAAAAGTGTTGGTGAATTTGCTGCAGCCTTTCGTAGCGATTCAGAGAGTTAGGGCTACAGTCCTCCAGAGTAGGCGAAGGCAGCGCGTTGAGTGCCCGACCAATGAGAAAGTTCCCAGGGGTAAGGCAAAGGAAGTCATCGGGAGAGGACGATAGAGGACAGAGTGGACGGCTGTTCAATACGGCCTCTACTTGAGCGAATAGTGTAGAAAGTTCTTCAAACGTTAAGTGCGAACTTCCCATAACGCGTTTTAAATGGAACTTGGCGGATTTTATGCCAGCTTCAAAAATGCCGCCGAAGTGAGGAGCGTAAGGTGGAGAAAATAAAAAGTTTATTCCTTCTTCGCTTGCAAACTCAGATAAAGAAGGAGCGTTTGTCTTTAAAAATGTATTGATTTCTTTAGCGCCCGCAACAAAATTACGGCCGTTATCACAAAAAACTTCGGCTGGCTTGCCTCTTCGTGACACAAAACGGCGAAACGTCATAACAAAGGCATCTTTTGAAAGATCACTTACTAATTCAAGATGCACGCATTTGTAGCGCAAACATACGAAAAGGCAAAGATAGCATTTTAAAAGCGTAGCACCTCGGCCTTTTTTATTAACAATAAAAAAGGGACCTCCAAAGTCGAGGCCTACAGCTTGAAATGGAAAGCTTGGCGTAATGCGCTGAGAAGGTAAATTACCTTGCATAGGTTTCATAGTTTTACCCTGCAGCCGTCTACATTTAAAACAATTACTGACAGTACGTCTGGCTAAGTGCCGTCCGTTGACTGGCCACACGTACTCACGAACTATAGCTAGAAGCAGCTGTGGGCCGGCGTGTAGATTGCGTTTATGCTCATACTCGAATAAAATCTTTGTAAAATGATGCGTAGCCTTTAGCAGAATAGGATGTTTTTTGTCGTAATTAAAATCAGAAGCCTGAATGCGACCTCCTACACGTATTACACAATCGTTGTCCACAAACGGAGACAACGATAAAATCGTAGATTTGGGGCTTAGACATCTTTTACTTGTGAGCAAGTTAAATTCAAGTGTAAACGATTCACGTTGAGATAGGCGACATAAATTAATGAATGACGCATCAAGCTCGTCGACTGATAACGAGCCGGTTCTTTTGTTTTGCTTGTGTCTTGAGTTATGAATGAATCGCAACATGTAAGCAAATATTCGTTTGAGTTTAGGAAAACTAGAATAGTTTATAAAATGTATTATTGTATCGTCATTATTCGTTGTAAGGTTAGTCGTAATAAAATCTGTCTGTAGATTAGTTTTTAATTCTGGTAGATTTTGTGTGTCAATTTTATTGAAATTAAGAATGGGCCATTCAGTTTCAGGCCGAGCTAGGTACGACGGACCTGACCACCACAGCGTAGTGGTGTTTAAAAGATCGGGATTGATCCCGCGAGATATGAGATCAGCTGGGTTAGCTGACGTAGGAACGTAACGCCACGCAGCATAGTTTGTTAGTTCACATATCTCGGAGACACGATTAGCAACAAACATTTTTAAGTGTTGGAAACTGCTTCGTAGCCAACAAAGTACAATAGTTGAATCGCACCAATGTACTTGTGTTTTTATTTTGAATCGAATAGATTCTCTGACAGCCTTACATAGTTTAGCTGCCAGAACAGCGGCTGAAAGCTCAAGACGGGGAATAGTGGTAGACTTGAGAGGACTAACCTTCGATTTGGAACAAAGAAGATTGACAGTCACATTACCTTCAGCGTCTTCGGTGCGCAAGTAGATACAGGCGCCGTAAGCGTTTTGTGACGCATCACTGAAGGAATGCAGTTCTATTGAAACTGGATTATCGCATAGAACTCGTCTAGAAACCTCTAGGTCTAACAACGCTGGTATAGTCTTTGCAAACTTATTCCAATCCTTTTGAATAGCAATAGGGATTGGATCGTCCCAGCCTAGTTTCTGCAACCATAACTTCTGCAGTAGCATTTTCGCCTTTATGACACAGGGACTGAGCAATCCTAAAGGATCGAATATTTTAAATAGCGACGAAAGAATTAATCTTTTAGTTACAATTTGACCATCAGATAGGGGCGGAACGTTGAAAGGAAAATGCAGTTGATCAGTAGATGGGTTCCAACCCATTCCCAACGTAGAGGAAGACTCGCTGATGATTAAATTGTCATTAGAGTTTAGTGCAGAATCTAAAATCGCGGGTACATTAGTTTTAAACTTACGGAGATTGAAGCAGCCTTTGTGAAGAGCTGCGGAAACTGTTTGATGGATGTATCGTAGCTCCGCTTCGTTTTCGGAGCCGGTGATTAGATCGTCGATATAGAAATCATGCTGGATTATATCCTTGATGGCTGGGTCCTCGCACTCCTCACCTAGCTGCCATAGGCATCGGGTGCTTAAGTAGCTACTACTAGCCATTCCGTACGTAATAGTATTCAATCTATAAGTTTTAATAGGCAGTGACTCATCTTCTCTAAACAATACCAGCTGGAGGTCTCGGTCCTTCTCGTGAATTAGGACCTGGCGGTACATTTTCTCCACGTCGCCGGTCAAGAGGTACTTGTGAAACCGAGCTCGTATGAGTATCGAGAAGAGCGAGTCCTGCATGTTGGGTCCCACCCATAGAATATCGTTGACGGAATAGCCAGATGACGTGGGAGAGGAACCGTCGAACACGACTCTAATCTTCGTGGACTCACTGCTGTGCTTAAAGACAGCGTGATGACATAGAAAATAAGAAGTATGCGGAATAGCAATAGGAGACTCTGACAGATGACCTAAGTCAGAGTACTCGCGCATAAATTTAACGTATTGCGATTTAACATCGGGTTGTTTGCGAAATCGTTTTTCTAAATTGAGTAATCGTTTTTTAGCTGTATTATAGGATTGTCCAAGACAATCGGCAGAATCTTTGAGTGGAAGAGCTACAGAGAACCTACCTGTATCAAGGCGAAAAGTGTGAGCCATAAAATGAGCCTCACATGCCTTCTCGCTCTCGCTATGTTTCGACCTTAGAGGGACCTCTTCGAGTTCCCAAAACTTCGCGAGATCACGATTCATTTGAATATCGTCATCATTCAATGTGCTTGAAATGATGGAATGATTGCATCGAATATGGGTTTCTTGCATACTTGCTGAAATAGGACCAGATATAATCCAACCAAACTGGGAATTCACGAGCTTTGGATTGTTAGGACCGAGAGACTGCTGCTCGCGGCCGAGAATGTCCCAGAAAAGATCGGCGCCGATGAGGACATCAGTCGGCGCTGGCTGGTGAAACTTGGGGTCTGCAAGTTTAATGTGGTTAGCTATTTGAAACTTCGAAGCATCGATAGGAAATCTGGGCAAATCACCGGTGATTTGCGGTAGAACTAAGAACCCTGATGTGACCTTGAAGCCGGTGACTAGAGACTTCAATTGAGCCACACAGGACTCCGTGACCTGTCCAGAGTTCTGATTGCCAATGCCGAGGATATTGACGCGGCGATTTGAATTAGACGGTAAGCCTAACTTATCCTTGAGAGATTGTGTGATGAATGACGATTGGCTGCCACAGTCTAAGAGGCACCGAATCCTTTCGGCTTGTTTCGTCCGCGGATTGGCTACCTCAATGAATGCAGTGGACAGTAAAACTTGGTTAGAACCTTGATTCGTAAAATTGACAGAAGTATCGTCAGCGCTATCAGGAGTGGCCTCATCAGCGCTGGAAATAGAAGCATTGTTAGTGGACACCTTATCCACTTTATGAATAAGACTATTGTGTCTTCCTTTACAAACGCGACACGGGCCCCGCGGGCACATTTGAGGAAAATGTCCGGGGCGAAGACAATTGAAGCACAACTTCAACCTACGAACTTCGACAATGCGCTCTTCTACACTCTTGGCCATGAAGGTAGGACAGTCGTAGATACGATGCCCTTCATGGCAGATGACGCACTGCATAACAGGAACAGACTTAGCTGTGTTTGGCTTATCTTCACTAGCGCAGGCAAAAGATTTAGTTTGTTGCTTAGAAGAAGCCTTAGAAGTCGACGGAGTTGGCTTAGCATTCGAGTTCTGATGAATAGATGCGAGGACGTCAGCGCGATCGATTAAAAATTTATTAAATTGTTTTAAAGTAGGGTACTCATCTAGCGTACCACGCCATTCTTCCCATTTCACGCGAGTATTATTATCGAGCTTAGAAGCCATCATGTGGATAATCAAAACATCCCACTGGTCCGTGGGCAGCCCTAAGCTGCGAAGCGCGCGTAAGTTCTTACTGACGTTGTCTACTAGACCTTTCAACGATTTATCGAAGTCGCGTGTAACTGATTCGATATTAAATAGCGAATTTAAATGATGATTTATCAACTGACGCTTATTGTCATAACGTTCGCATAATAATTTCCAAGCATTTTTATAATTGGCGCTTGAAACTTCAATATTAGAAATAATACGTGCCGCATCACCCGTTAGATAAGAAATTAGATAATGAAATTTATGAATTGATGAGATGCGCTCATTGTTGTGCACGATTGATAAAAATGTATCACGAAACTCAAGCCAGCGTAAGAATGATCCGTCAAATTTAGCAATTTGTATTTGCGGTAATTTAAAACCGAAAGACTCTTGGTCTATATGGCTTTGAGCCGAGGACAAGTGACTTGAATTGAGGCTTTCATCTTGGCGCAACTGTGCGTTCTGTTTTTGTACTAAACTTTGGGCCAAAGCAATGTTAGTGATGAAGAGCTGCTCAATCTCATCTCGCTCGTCCAACTCGGAGCTCAAATTATTAGAATTTAATACCTCTATCTGACTTTGCAAATCGTCAAATCGACCCGAAAGTGACTCAAACTTACCAAGTCTAAGAGACAATTCAGCTAACTCATCGGGCGTTAGCCTTTCCTTAGTACAAGCATGTTGAATAAAGTTTTTAAATTTGGTAATTTGGCCCTTAATTGAACTACGCCTTGTACAAAGATCAAATAAAGTTTGAGAGTCCCTTGCACTAGTTTCACCTCCCATTGTAACAAATTATACAGCAAAATAGCAGCAAATAATAGAAATCGACTTTAGGTTACAACAAATAAAAACTGAGTGCAAAAAACTGTTATGTTAATAAACGATTTTAGATAAGGTAATCAAAATTGTCTCACGCTCCTCGACTTAGGCGTCACCTGTGAGCCGGTACTCGTCCACCAAACTCCACGCGTGGGCAGCGCTCGCTACGCGCAGGCCGCCGCTGGCCGAACTCTCGAAAGAAGCTGGCAGGGAAGTGCGATAACGCAACTTGAACCTGGAATATTCGGCGAGATGGGTGAATACACCGTACAGGATAATTAGGCACCAATCAGGGGCAAGTCTGAGGATAATTTGCCTATCTAAAATTGACTATCGTAATTGTAAACAAAACTAGGTTAATGACATTGAAACCCGTATCAAATCTTGAACGGAACCTTTGCAGGTAGTTAGGTGATTATTATTTTTTCTTAACTTTAGGGTAGCAAAACATTAATTGATTAGGGAACCTTTTGATTGAAATTACTATAAATGGATTTATAATTGAACCTTAGAAACACTGTAAATAGAAAGATTGCACAAATAATGACCGATTGATGTATGTAAATAGGATAATTTCGGGAATTTAGATATGGAAATCGAATGGGGAAAATTAGGAAGGGACACTTAGCTTCATTGGCATGAATGCAGCTCGACGCTTTCGCTGGACCGATGGACTACAAATGGCTCCAATGGCTGGACCTTCAGGTGTTCCGTTGAACAAATGGATCTTGAAATTGTAGATGGGAACGGCCGCAATAGCCCGGCAAAAGTCCGACGTCAATGGCGGCGTCTGCCGGCGCGTACTCGTTCGGTATTTTTGCGTATTTCTCCTTACGCAAGCTCGTCCTGTCACGGTCGCCAGATGTTCAGGCACAATCGTACCCGAATGAAACTCCCGAAATGCACAAAATAACTTGTATTCAGTAATTTACAGTGTTTAAGGAAAAAGGGCAGAGGAACAATAGTTTAGCCTCGCGAGTTGGAATCGAAGTAAAGAAAATGTCAAATAATACAGAAGCCCACTGGAGGTTGCTACTATTTTCTTGCTAGGCGTGAACAATAAGTAATAAATTGGGACAAGAAACATAAGTAGGTAGGTATGACAATAATTTAGAATTTGATGTAAGTGTAAATATAAATCTATTATATGTACTTGTATTTACTAGTTGTAATTGTTTTACGTAATAAATAATACACAAATTATCTTTTCTTCTCTCTCATTTTGGCGACAAGCTCACGTAAATATTGTCCTATTTTCGTGGCATGGTAATCATTTTTCAATTCTATAATCGCTATTATTTTATGTCACGTTACTAGAAAATAATTTATGATAGTTTGGTAGGGTCACGGAGTCACGAGCAGCATAGGTCCGTCGTCCAGAAAAGCATGAGCGGCACTGACGACTCGTACCGCGCACCGCGCAAGGGCCCCGCAGATACTCGGAAGTAAAAGTCGTAAGCGCCAAATAGATTTCTTCTAATTAAAAGAATACTGTTCAAGTAATCAAAAAAATATTTTGGCGAATCTGTAACCCTTCTTTTACTTTATTTTTCAGTATATAAACCAAGTCAATAAGTCATATCGTTTCGGAGAAGAAGGCAAATATGTATCAAAATTGAGATATTTTAAATGATTTTTTTTATCAAACACATGGAACTGATCAAAAAACTATCTTGGCGCTTCTGTACAGAATGAAATAGAATCTTAGGTGTAGGAGTCTCAGAATCCTAGGTTTCATATTTGAAGAGCAGTAGGATCTCAAAGATCGTGAAAATGTTGATTTTTGGGAAAAGCAGCCTTTTAAGCAGTCATCTAGTACCCACAATATAACAAAAGCTCTGCTTAGCTTTGGGCTAGACGCTGCAGCTGTGTGGATTATATAATCGACACAATCATTCAAATTATATGTAAACTAGCGACCCGCTCCGGCTTCACACGGTTTTATTATACGTATAAACCTTCCTCTTGAATCACTCTATCTATTAAAAAAAACCGCATCAAAATCCGTTGCGTAGTTTTAAAGATTTAAGCGTTCAAAGGGACATAATGACATAGGGACAGAGAAAACGACTTTATTTTATACTATGTAGTGATTTAAACTTATATTATTTATTGTGATTGAGAGAATATCTGCCTTTCATCCCTCAAGGAGGGACATTATCAGGGTGAGTGCACAGTGCGGTTCAAGACTCGCTCGGCGTGCACTCAGTCACTCATGCACGAATGTGCACGCACTAACGACGTTCGTGGTTAACTTCAAAGACAGATCTGTCTTCATTAAAACGTGAGCATATTTTGTGTTCATTTAAATTGTACGGTGGTACAATTTAAACTGTACGGTGTAAAAAAAGATTGCGACGACTTGAAAATCTTTTTGATATCGTTTACAATACCTAGTAAAGTTATCGTGAGGTAAATAATAAAAGTCAAATGTAGAATTTTGTGTCAGCCTGACAACACCATGCTCTCCTAGTAGACAAACTTTTTACTAGTAACGAAAATTACAATCAAGGAACAAAAAAAATACCTACATGTTTAAATAAAATTCATAATTGAAACAATTGAGCGAACAGCAGACGGTAATGAACAGTCTAAAGGTAGCTCTGCTGAGTGTGTAGTATCCTCTTATGAATAATTATCATTTCATTTCAATTTTCATTAGTATCAAAGTCTGCTGTGCTGTGATACTTTACTCACTATATTAATTACAATTGCAAGGCCTTGTTTTGACATCGTTTTGACAGCAAAGAGTTAAAAAGTTCATTCAGTTTATTTTATCATCGAAATCTGCAGCCACATATGGCAACCCTAACCGTAATCCTAAACAAATAAACTGACCGTTAGTCAAGTCCGGAAACAAAAGGTTTCAATTATCACCTGGAAAATTGACATTTCATTGAAAAAGAGAAATTTACTTAAAATGGGCAGTTGTTTGAATGTATGGAGTTAATAATGGGGACTGTGAAATACAAGTGGCAAGCTTTATTTGCATATTTTGTAATCATAATTGCATAATTTAGTAATCTGAAGCTGAACCGCTATTATTCACATTTTCATAGGTAAAATTAAAATGTTCATAGGTAGTACAATCAAATAATCTTCGTAAACAATATACTTACCTTAGTAATATTATAAACGCGAAAGTTTGTCTGAATGTTTGAATAATTGTTCCTCTTGCACGCAAAACTACTGAACGGATCGGGGTGAAATTTTGAAGAGACGTAGTTCTAGCCTTAGAATAACATATAGTCTACTTTCATCCTATAAATCAGTTCCCATGAGAGAGAAATAGCCGTATTATTTCCATAAACACAGCGCGTTCGAAACCGCGATCTAAAACGAGCTTAAGTTGTGATCATAATTCCTTCAACATTACTAAAATACGCATTTTAAGATATTTTTTTCTCTATTTAGTGTAAGTGAGGTAAAGTAGACTGGGTATAATACCCAACTACTAACGGTCAGAATTCGGGTCCATTGTTATCGAATAATTCGATAACAATGGACACGAATTCTGGAAATTCTGAAAATTTTACCAAAGTCTGAAAAGAATAGCTTATGTTACCGACTCGAGGAAGTGGCGATCATTCAAACTTAGCCAATTTTCTGTTCCGTGAGATAGGGGAGGTCGGGGTAGATTTAAGGATTTTTATAGAGATCTTACACAAGTTGAAACAGCTTTATATGCGACTTCGAAGTATTTGTACTTGTATTTAGTATACTTAGTACCTAGTATACTTGTATTTAGTATATATAAAATCAAGAAGGTGTACACCTACTTAATTTTTAAAATTAATTTCTTCTAAAAAATCAAGCAGGTACCTACTTAATTGATACTTGAAGAATTTTTTATTTTTGTAGGGGTTTAATTGAAATAAATCCGCAAGTTGTTTAGTTTTCACATGCAAGGACATTTTATTGGCTATGAGTTATAATTAAGGATAAAATGTTTGTTTTCCGAAACCCAATAAAAATAAATGAATGAAACATACTGGTTATACAACATAGCCATGTGGTGATGATGATGATGAGTGTGAAATATATGTATTTATCAATCAAAGCCTCAAACTAAAAAGGCTATGCATGACAGACCATTTTCTTTCTTGTAACTGAGACTTGATTTATTATAATTTATTAATTTGTTTCATGTGTCGGTATATTGAGTTTATAAATTTGTCAATACATTCTTTCAATTTATTAAATTATTGTATAGTTAACTGAATAATCATCATCATCAACCCATTTATAACAGCCCACTGCTGGACATAAGCCTCCCTCAAAAGCCTAATTTACTCCCAGTTTACCGACTTCTCCTTATTAAAATAAAATACATGATATAGATAAAACTCAGATTTAACATTATTATATATTTAATAACTTTACTAGGCTTTGATTTGTAGAGGTTTTCATATTGAACAAATTTAAGTCTCTTTATTGGTTTTTGACTCGTTGATTGATTTTTGTTCACTTGAAAATAAACTTGGGATGAGGCAACTTTCCCCGATCTCCCTAGGATTTCAGAAGAATGATGGCACTTTTTATAACAAAGGGAAAAATTATAACCATTTTTTATTTGGTTTCGGATGGTGTTCTTGTCAAAAGGAATAATTGAGCAGTTCAGATTTCAGAAATAATTGCACAAAATACTAGCAGCCTTGGAATTTATTTTCATATCTTTATTATTTAAACGCTATATACTCGCTTGTGATAATGCTAACATCAGACTATTTAACCTGAACAAGGAATATGTTGGACGACTGTACAATAAATATTTTTCATCGCACATGGAAATAAAGAAAAACAAAGCTAAAATCACAAACACAAAAGCAGTTCCATAAGGCCGGCCTTATCGCTACGAGCGATTTAGCAATCATGAAGGCAGAGCCACCTTATATTTTGAAACTAACTAGGTACCACCATTTTGTGTCACTTACCTCCATGCTATTATTTTTGTTTGTTAATTTTATACCATTTTTATTTTATTGTATCCAAATAAATGTTTTTTTAATATTCTTTAGTGAGAAAGTTTTCATAGACCACGTTTAGTTAGTTGCCTTTAATAGCAAATTCTGCTTCTAACTAGCAATAAATAGCTTTAACCTAGCATTTGCGTCGCAGTTTAATTCCGACGGGCAACACTATCATCGAAGCTTTGCAGCTTAAAACCTCTTTGGACATACCGATAGTCAGGCAGTGTGTCTGCTGGATTACAAGAAATGCCGTCAAGCGTTCTCTCACGTCTTTGTGTCCATTGATTGGACGGCACCTACATAGATCGGGTTAGGGTACATCTTGTCCGAATGAAAACTTGTCCGAGGACGAGATTCTACATAAGTATTTTGTAAATAAGACAGATGGGCAAACAGTCATGATATTTTTATTGATCTCATGGCTACCGCAATCACATTATAGAGATGTTTGATTGTCTCCGCAAGAATCAAGATTAAAAGGAATCAACAGCTCTGAAATTCTTTAAATACAATGGTTCTACGTGTACCATAATACAAGAAGAAAATATCCAATTAAAATAGATCTAGGTACCTATTGAATTTATCGTAATCGTAACCGAAAAGATGAAGTTTTTCAATAGTTAATTTCTTATAATTGTTTATTAGTTAACTAGCGACCCGCCGCGGCTTCGCACGCTTTTATTATACGTATAAACCTTCCTCTTGAATCACTCTATCTATTAAAAAAACGCATCAAAATCCGTTGCGTAGTTTTAAAGATTTAAGCATACAAAGGGACATAGAGATATAGGGACAGAAAAAGCGACTTTGTTTTATACTATGTAGTGATACTATTTATGTTTGAACCCTTACCATAATAACTCTCCACAAGTAGATGTTCCAGACTCATTAGTTCAATAACTTCTAACATACGAATGAGTAACTATTTCTCTGTCGAGGTTTTAATCTCGCAAATTCGTCGGTTTCTGCTCAAGCATTGTAAAAAGTTTTAGGTGATAAGCTGAAGCGTTTTTATTTCCTTTACATTTTTATTCCATTACACGGGAATTATTTCTATACTAGCTGCGCCCCGCAGCGTCGCCTGCATGGAAATTTATTTATTTGTCAAATATCATATTTTCATATTCCAGCCGAAGACAAATCCACAAACACAACAATCATAAAAAGTCCAGCCGTTCTCGAGTTATAACTAACACGACTTTTTTTTATATTCTCATGATGGTTCTCAATAGTGAGAACGTTTAAAAAGACAACAACATGCCGTGGCAGTCGCGGTGTAATTAATACAGACTAAGCGAATGACAGCGAGCGTAAGCAAACGAGTGGATTCGATGATCGGTACCGCACGTTTACTTGCTCTTGCTGTTGTGTCCAATCCACACTCAATGAACGCATGTGAACTCTTACCATGACACCAGACTGCGTACTCGTAAAAACGTAAATCAAAGTTTCGGGTTCATTTTTGCGTAAATATCTAAAATCTTATCTAGGCGACATATGATTAGGTTTAGTCTGACAACGAAAAAGAAACTTCGATTTTTGTTTTCCGAGTAGGCCTCCTGGTTAGTTCTCGTTTATTTGTTAGCCTTCGCTCGCTTTTACTTGGTCTGTACCCATCAAAAACTCGACCCTCTTTACTCAGTCAGTGGATACCATGAGAGTTTACTGACTACCAGAGCAAGAAAAAATCCCTTTTATCGGGTGTCAGTTTAGTAACAGGTACCTTTAATATTAGCTTTCTTGCTTCAAATGTTTGGGCTGAGCGTTATCTTCAAAAAAATTGCTTTTTTTTATATTTTGACTTAAGATTAACCTTTAGTTTTAAGATTAACCGCTTCCACTCTTCATTTAGACCCCGGCGGGCGGGGTGTGGACCACCCCACATAACAATCGCAGCTATTTGACATTAACGAGCGAAGTTCTGCCATTAGATGAGATTACTCCTGTTAAAATACTTACACTGAGCGCGTACACTCCAAAAATGTCGTTAAAATAATTTACTGTTTGGTAGGTAGCAGGTCATTGATCTATGTTGGAGCTAAGATTTGTTGAGCTACCCTACCTCTAGATTGTCTGCAACAGTATAGAATACCAGGTAAGAAAAGATAAGATAAATTTATTTGCTTCAACATAATGTGGGTAACAGTAGTAGTTGTTAAATATATTAAACCAGCCGCGCCTCGCGGTTTCGCCCGCGGTAATTCCCGTTCCCGTGAGAATTCTGGGATAAAATGTAGTCTAAGTGTTATTCCAGACTATAATCTATCTCTGCGCCAAATTTCATCCTTATCCAGAAGTTTTTGCGTGAAAAAGTAACAAACATCTATCCATCCATACATACAAACTTTCGCGTTTATAATATTAGTAGGATGTTTCAATTACGTTCTACCTTAAAATTAGGCATGAAAATGTTCTAAATTTGTAACATGTTCAAAAATTTTGAAAATAAAATTTTCAGATTGCCAACTAAAAAGTCAATAATGTTATAGCAGCACTTACTTACAAATAGTTGTTTTAATTTAGCTTTAAACCTGATGTCTAAAGATCTAAAACAGACTTCGGTAACACTACATAGTATAAAATAAAGTCGCTTTCTCTGTCCCTATGTCCCTGTGTCCCTATGTATGCTTCAATCTTTAAAACTACGCAACGGATTTTGATGCGGTTTTTTTAATAGATAGATTGATTCAAGAGGAAGGTTTATACGTATAATAAAACCGTAAGAAACTGGGGCGGGTCGCTAGTCTTATTATAAATTTTTGGTGCCCTAAACAGGTCACGTTTAACTTTTTTTAAACTACCAAGGTGGCAAACAAGCACGCGGAACGCCTGATGGAAAGTGGTTACCCTAGCCTATGGATGCCTGCAAAATCAGAGACATTACACGCGCGTTGCCGACCATTTAAATATCTTAAAGGCCGTTTTTGGAGAACTTCATGTCGTAGTCCTGAGGGAAAACCTCGGCAGAGAGATCATTCCACAACCTCAGTGTTCGCGGATGGAAATTCCTCATGAAACTTACAGAACCTAAACTATGTTGGATTTAAAATCAGTTAATAATAATAAATAATAAAGTCATTTATTTCGGACAACATTAGAACAAGTAAAAAGATCTTAAATAACTTATTCTACGGTCCATATCAATATATATACCTTAAAACTAAAATACATATTCAAGTATAAAAACTAATAACTAATGGACACGCGTGGTCGCCGGCGTGTCTCGGTGCGGGGTATCATGTGATAGGCGGCCCTTGAACCGCCGGAACTTCACCCCTTTCGGCCAGAAGTCAGGGCTCATGAAGGTCTTTAACATCTCCGTCGGGACCCTCACCATAAAGGAGAGTTAAGCTACCTCTAGATTGTTTGAAACAGTCTGCAATAACAATTCTTTGATCAATGTTGGATCTAAGATCTGTATGTTTACATCTGCAGTTAGGTCATTGTTTCAATAGTAAAACTAGTTCTATTTTATTTCTATTTGATTGTCATTTTCTTTGTTGTTAAATAAATTTTTTAAAATCTTAGGTCTAAGATGGAATAAGACAGGCTATTTATTGCTTAGTTTGGCTTTTAACCTAGAATCTGTCTTACACCGAACAAAGGCTCCAATAGTCCTTGGGGTCTTAATGTGTTATCTTCCTTTGTTTTTAAAACGTATAGCAAGGCTGTTTTAATCCGCCTTTGACAAGAAACTTTTTATCTGCTCTGACAACCATATTAACGTTGTTGGTATATTTACTTTACATGTTCAAATATCTATCCATGTTGTATATCAGTTATCTAGTACCCACAACACAAATTATGTTTATCTTAGGGTTAATGATTCTGCGTGGATTATCCAGTATTGTTATTTCTAGAGCTTATAGAACAATTGCTTTCAATTTGCCACGACATGACTTCGAAGAAGAAGGCTAAAGTAACTATCTACTTGTTCTTTTATAATGAAGCATTATTTTTATAAATAAATAACGCAGGTCAATGCAAAAAGATTAGGTACTTCATCTCGTCACAAGCTCTGCTTTGTTTTGTTCTTTTAAGCTTGTGTTATTGGTAACAGATAAATTTTATTACTGAATATAATGCATTATAAAAATAGATATTTTTATAATACTATATAATATATAGGTGGGATGATGATCCACGAAAGACTGCTGGCAGATGCTGGATGCGGCAAGCTGAAGACAGGGTGCTATGGCGCTCATTAGGGGAGGACTTTGTCCAGCGGACTAAAATAGGCTGATGATCACGATCTGTAATCCATAGGTACTTAACAAAAAATAGATCACTTAACACATGACAACGTTGACATAATAAAGTCTAACTTAAGTAACATTGTACTCAAATTAAAGAACGCCGACCCTAAACAACGCAATCTCAATCAAATTACCAACCAGAGCACGTAAAACTAACTCAGTGCTCATAATCAGACCCAGAAAGCCTTTACGTCTATAAATACCAAGTTCTTTGTCCCTTTTGCTGGTGTTTGTCTCAACTATTTAACCGTTAACGTGACCTCGCCGGACCCTTATTAACTGTATCAAAAGTTATGCGATAGTTCGCGTTTATTCAAGACGGAACCAAGAAAAAATCTAGGAAAAAAAACTAAAATAAACAGTATAGAGAATACAGATCAGTATTCTCGACCAACTGTTTGATAGTAAGTTTTCAAATGAGTTTTATTTTGTTTTTGTAAACAGTGATAATTTAATCCTAACGCAATGCCATTTAAATATAAGTAAAAAGTGAATGTGAGCACCAATCCAAAAACAACGTTGTTTTAATGATGCAATATTGCATAAAATGTGTACATTTTATAAATACACTAGCGACTCACCCCGGCTTTGCACGTTTTATTATACGTATAAACCTTCCTCTCGAATCACTCTATCTATTAAAAAAACCACATCAAAATCCTTTGCGTAGTTTAAAAGATTTAAGCATACAAAGGGACATAGGGACATATAGACAGAGCGACTTTGTTTTATACTATGTAGTGATAAACATTTTACTGAATTAAAACCAGATTGTTGACCTTATCAACAAGTCCTTATAGCTATCATATCACTCTAAGACCATTTAAAGGGCCGGCAACGCGCGTGTAATGTCTCTGATGTTGCAGGCTTCCATAGGCTGCGGTAAAAGTTTTCCATCAAGCGGGCCGCATGCTTGTTTGCTTCCTTGGATAGTAAAATAAAGTTGACAATGTGTATATGTTAATTAATAACACCTTTCCCCTAAGCCTCTTAAATATAAACCACAAATTAAACTCGTAAATTAATACGCGAAGCATCTGTGTAAATGAAATAATGAACTGAATTGTTACATCTCGCATAAACCATCCCCAGCCTCCTTCGAATTAACTTCGCCGGGTATTAAGAGATCGCGTTGAGAGGGAAAATTAGTTTCATAGAGTTATATTTGTTAGTAGCTTCACGCGGCTTTGCTCGTCTTTTTTCGGGGTTAACGTAAACGTAAAGTCTAAAATTAAAAAGGTATAGTTGAAGTAAAAAGGTTTTACGACACTAATATTATTAATGTGAAGTTTGGATTGATGGAGGTTTGTTATCTCTTGACGCCAAAACTACTGAACGGATAAGACTGAAGTTTTAAACAAACGTAGGGAAGTAGTTTTAGGCCTGGAATAAAAACTAGGCTACTTCTCATGATTTTTCACGCTGGTTGACCGTAAACTCGCTAGCGCAGCTAGTTTTATTGTAAAACTTTCGTATTTGATAAAATAATTATGACTGTAGCGATTTTTCCTACGAATCTAGTTCGTGCAAGAGAAACAATAACGTTTCATCCCGTAACGAGGTAGTAGAGTTGTTCTTCAGAGTAAATGCGATTGAAGTCGCGCGCATTCCGTATCCATGCGACTACTATAGTTTTTACTGACCTTTAAGGATGGAGGGATCCTCGAGGCTGGGTCTCCCAGCATACACTTGACGGTCTACCCATACTATAGAATATTTGCAAGAACCGAAGGACAGAGGGTCCTTTGGTTCTTATTCTATTTACCAAAGGACACAGGGTCCTTTGGTTCTTACATTGGCCAAACATTTCTCGTCGAAGCCCATAAAAATCGGTTTCCAATAAGTGTAAGCTTCATATAAAATGTTTTGCCATTTAATCATCCGATTAAAACCCAGACCTGACAGACGACAAGTGGGTACGAGCTCTAAGTGAGATAGAAGCTAAAGTCTATCGAAATTTTTATTTTTTTTCGAATTTATACTGTGCACACTGATACTTTAAGAGTAGGCCGTAGGCCTCTTAACCCTTTTTCTAATTCAATATATCGTATGATATAAATATTTTCATAAGCGCCAGTGACGTGTATAAATCAAATTTGCAAACCGTGTTTCAAACTGAGACCTTCTAACCCTTTGTCACGTTTCAAATGATTTAGCTCTGAGTCACAATAATTTGTAAAATACATTTTATTTGATTTACGAAACATGTCATTTTTTTTGTGATTTATTTTTCACGTTTGATTTTGCTACATTTATTATTGTTACTATTACACCTACTAACCACTACCACTGTAAAGCGTTATCCCTAAGATAATATTATAATTGCACAAGTAACTCTGTATGTCTGTTAGGCTTTCACAGGTAAACTACTGAACCAATTTGAATGAAACTTGAAATAGATCACTTTACGTAGAGTACTTTGTTAAATAAATCATCTAAAGAGCTCCTTTATTACAAAGTTTTTATTTCTCTGTATATAACATGAATTTTCTGACGAACAAAATAAACAAATACAGTCATTTATTTGCAAACAAGGGTCACAAAGGTGGTGGTTAGATAATAGTACCATACTTGTTTTGCCTTCGGCTAGGGCATGCAAATTTAGGTTTACTTAGGTCTCAAATACAAAATTTAATAACAATTATGACGTATCCAAGTGTCTTGTAAGGTTCAAAAGAAATAAAACTCTTCAAATTTGAGTTTGAGTCTGATACAAATTTACAACAGCAAAAGATTGCCAAAATGCATTTTTACACAATTTTATCGCGTAACCATAATCATAATCTTTAGCATTGCAAAGGGTTAAATATTACCCAGTAAGGCACGTTTACGCCCTGCGCACGTTCGCTATGAATATTCAGCGTTCACCGGGCGACTTTTAATTATCAAAGTGTTGGGGTCAAAAATAACCCCGGTTAAATTAAGGGTTATGTTTTTGCTATGGTAAATATTTTTGCCCATCTGTGTCCGATGATATACGGTCTAAATGGAAGTATAATATATACCCTGTTATCATATAGGGTATTTTAGTCAACTACAAATAAGATAACTAAGGATTTTCTCAATGCTACTGTATTATTTTATGACATATTACTTTTTCAGGGTGAGTCTTTTTAAATTTGATATGGTTTATTGGTGCTTCTTATGTAGTTTCATATAAATTTTATCAAAATCTGATTAATAATTTTTAAGTTATTCTCAGTTGAGCTATCTCTACAATGTTTGCAGTCGTCTACACATAGCTCAATTGTATCAATTGTATACTTGACGTGTTAAAACGTTCCTATTTTCTTTTATTTTTAGGCATTATTTTCTAATTTTAAAGAAGAATATGCAAAACGTTTGAAAGCTTCACCTACCTTGGCTTTAACATTATATCCATGAAAAACTCTGTCTCCACACACCGAAGTCGGAGGCAGAGCGGAGGTGAAGGCGTGCCGGTTTTTGCTATGGCAACCCGGCGCCACCGCCTGCGGTGTGTATGTAGGCTTTCATATGATTCAATAGAATACAACTCGTATGCCTTCGCCTCCGCTCCGCCTCCGGCTTCAGTGTGTGGATACCTTTAAAGCTATTTTTGCACTGAGTAAAATGATTGTAGGTTATCAAGATCGAAAGTCAATAAGTACCAACAGTTTTCCATTGGTATTTCCAGAACGTTTAGATAGAATCTAGAACCAGTGAAGTATCTAAAGCGTTTTATAATTTGAGAGAGAGGTGCGGAGCCGAGGAGGCCTACTTTAAAAAACGATAAACGTTAAGTTCCGGGTGGATTCATCGACCTACTTATAAGCTTTTTTTTCTACTACTACGCACGTATTTAGGGCTCCGTTTCCAAAGGGTAAAATGGTACCCTATTACTAATACTCTACTGTCCGTCTGTCTGTCTGTACGTCAGTCACTAGGCTGTATCTTACGGACCGTTATAGACAGACAGTTAAAGTTTTCACTGATGATGTATAGTTCTGTTGCCGCTATACTAACAAATACTAAAAAGCAGAATAAAATAAGGGAGATCCATATGACAGTTTATTTGCTTTTTTATAATTAAATGGTACGGAATCCTTAGTGTGCGAGTCTGACTTGTACTTTGCCGTTTTTTCTATACTTAGATGTTTCGATTGTGAAAATAATTTAATGTACATTCATTATGCTATATTTTACGTGAAATCGGGTTCTTGATAGAATTCAACGTTAAAGCGAAACGCACGAGTTTTGCGCTCACGCTTTGCAAAAGAGAAGAGAACGCTCGTGCTTGAAGGCCGTCCGTAATTTTTTTCGCAAGTGTGTTTCCGCGATTCTCAATAAAAAAAAAATCTAGATTTTTTGTATTCGTTACTTAAATACTAACACATATATATAATTAAATACTATAATATGTATAGTTTTATCTATACAAATATTATATCTAGAAACGCAGTCGAAAAGAAAGATTTCAGGTGAGTAGTTTGAAGCAACTTGCACTTTATTTCGTTTTACGTCATACGAAATTTCGTATTTCGTTTTTCAAGGTAGGCCTCTGGTCTGGACGCCTGCCAAAGGTTTTTGTGACGTCACAGACTCTCGGACGTGGTAAAGTGGACTGTGATTAATTTTGACGAAAATTCGATAGGTAAAGCTATTTTCTAAAGCTATGTATTTTTATCAAAATATTTCAAAAATCCGTCAATGTTTAAAAATCATAGCGGTCGTTGAATAGGATGATGGTAAAAAAATATATCCATATCTCTGTATCATAAAGTTACATCGATGTGGGTTGTAGAAACAAAGAGTCAATAAAATTATCCATCTATGATAGTATTCGATGTAGAATCAGAACAGAAAGCTGATCAAACAAGAGCTTATAATTACGTTAGTAATAAAATAGATTTCCCTTGACACTTGCCACTAGTAAGGTACAGTCAGCGAAATAAGAAAATTTTTAATATTGGCAAAGCGAAAATTAGGGGAGTGTGAATAATACATAATTATAAATTAATTAGCAACGACTTTTGGTTTCACCCGCGGCAATTCCCGTTCCCGTGGAAATTTCGGGATAAAATATAGCCTCTGTATTATTCCAGACTATAATCGATCTCTGTGCCAAATTTCATCTATATGCGTTGAGAAGTTTTTGCGTGAAAGAGTAACAAACATCCATCCATCCACCCATACAAACTTTCGCGTTTATAATATAATATGGAAGTAAGGAATTGTCTATACGGGAAAACCTTCAATTTGGCTTCTTGACCTTTTGTTATTGATCTATTTGTAATTCTGTTAATTATACGCCTCTGGTTTTCATTAAGATAAACAAAATACGCAGCCAACTGTACTAAGAGGAACCAGATCTCCACAACTATACACTTACTGTGGACCCACTGTAGATCTACTGTATACCTAAATGCTGTACAATATCCTGCAAAGCGACCCCTAGAGCCAGATGCGGTTGTGTGATGCCACAATCAAACAATGGCTGTACATCGAAATTGCATTACATAATGTTGAGCGGTTTGCGTATTGGAGTAATAAAGAGGAAGCTATGGTCATTCTGTGCTGCACCGATGTGGCGCGGTGGGCGATGCAGAACGTTGCGGGTTCGAATCCCGCCTGGGGTAGATTTTTTTTACTATCTGCAAATATTTAGGTTGGGTGTATTCTATGTATAATAAAAAATATCTATCTATGTAATGTTATAGTTAGAAGTACATAATATCGTCTAGTACCCATAACACAAACTCTGCTTAGCTTGGCTAGATGATGCTGTGTGGATTGTCCAGCATTAGGTAGGTAGGTTAGGTAAGCTGAGACTGAAAGTGACAGAGAGCCGGCTATATCTTGAGAAGAACTGAGAACTGTTTGGGTAAACGTGTTCTGGAGTGGAGACCGCGATTTGGAAAACGTAGTGTCGGACGCCCTCCTGCCAGGTGAGATGTGAAAAGCTGAAGACAGGGCGCTATTGGCGCTCGGGGAGGCCTATGTCCAGCTGTGGACTGATATAGGTTGATGATGATGGTGCTTTACAATATCACAATAATATAATTTTATTACCTACTACCAGCTGAGCCGGCGGTTTCACCCGCGTTTAATTCGAATTAAACTATTTGATTTCCCATTCGATTTATTTTTCTTTTCCAGATATAAAAGTAGCCAAGATCTCACCACCTTGTGGGAAACAGTTGACAAATTCATATCCCAATTTATAACCACCCCAATTTTTTATGAGCATATTTCATTTTACCGTAGGAAGTTTCACACAGAGAACAATTAAGGTATCAAAATACTGATAGCATTTAGGCCAAACTACATTTGCCATACCAATTTCCCCCGGGTCAAGCAAAATCGTCGAAGATATTTCACATACAAGCGTACAAAGATGCCTTACCTTTCTTTACTGTTCTATGGAGCCGACTATTATCGATACCTTGATCTACTGAACTCAGAACTAAATGTGAATTAATCTCGTATCCATCTTGATTTCGATTAAGGCATTAGTGACTTGACCCTATCATACTCGTGATATTCTTTGCGTTTGGGGTTCCATACCAAAAGGGTAAAACGGGACGCTTTTACTATAAAGACCACATTGTTTAAGCAGTTTTTTTTACAGATGATGTTATTTCTGTTGCCGCCTATCTATGGTTGCCGCTACAACAAACAATACCTACTAAAAAAAACTGAATAAAATAAATATTTAAGAGGACTTCCATACAGCAGACATGACTATATTGCCGTTATTATAATGGTAACCCATTTTAATTATTACAAAGCTCACAAGGAACAAGTTTTTTTCTTTACTGTTTAATTTACCTTCTTAAATATTGTCTAACCAATATCTGTGGAACGAATAACGACGTATATAAATTATATACCTAAATTTACTTATTCCTGTTTGTCCCACTGCTGCACTGGTGCAACAAATCAGGTGGTCGAATAGGATATTCAAAGCAAGTTAAAGACAATATTCCGCAACCAAGCTACAAAGATGGTGTGCCTTCCTTTACAGTTCTCTGAAGCATGCTATCAATACTCCGATCCGTTGAACTCAGAGCTAGCAGATTAACTGGTAACTATCGAGATGAAGACAAGCTATAGTACAACCGATTTAACTGTTCTCAGGGTGAGAGTTGAGTTATTGTGAAATATTTAGGCTATGGGTTACCTAATCATAATCACTTTATTGCATGAAATATGGTATTATAAAGGTCATAAGTTTAAAATTAGTGCACATAATTCACCTATTGATTCGGCATGCAAAATAGACACAAAAAATGAATTTATATTGAGCAGAAATTTAAATTATTAAAACAATATATAAAAAGTCAGTTAATTTTAGAATGTCAGCGAATTTATATAATGTCAATATCGATTGTTAAGGAATTCAAATACATTATAAAAAGATTTGTCAATAAGCCACTTTTTTAACTTAAAGTAAGGACGGTATATGTATTTCCAGATTAAAGCGGTATTACACTATACACGATATTCAGGGATTAGATTATTAGATTACCCTAGTTAGGGTAACACATAGCATATAAGAGAAATAATAAGATTTAGAACGGCGACCGGACGGACCCGGCAGGCTTTGCTCCCTAATCACCCTAACTTCCGGGCCCTGACTTATCTTTCTCTCCCTGAGAACACTTAAATTGGTTGTACTATAGCTTGTCTTCAACATAGTTTTGAATTATTTTCAGTAAGAAGAAGATAATTTTTGGTAATTTTAGAAAAAATATGAATTTTCCGTCTTTTTGATAATTTATTCTATGGAGACAATCCCTATCAGTGGTTTCAATTAAACCAGTTTAATTTTTTTTCGAATCCTTGATTGTAATTGCCATTGTTAATAAAGGTATAACCTTGTCAAAAAACCGTTGTAAAGCTACTTTGTAATAATATTTTATACCAGGATCTGCTCGCGGCTTCACATGCGTTATTTCTATTGAAACTTGAAACGTCTCAAGGCTATTTCTATTCTATGGGTTCTGATTTATGTGATGAAAAGTAGCTTAACTATGTGTTATTCCAGGGCTAAAACTACTTTTATTCAGCTGAATTCGTTCTATAGTTTTTGCGTGAAAGAGGAACAAACATCCATCCATACAAACAAACTTTCACTATAATATTAGTAAGGTAAAGAATTACCTTGACCTTGTAGGGTGCTTGTAGGAATGTTACTATTGTACTAGTGTAGATACTTTAAAAGTTTTTGTTTGTTATTACACATATAAGCACCGTAATGTTTTAAAACAAAAGTTTTCAATCAGTGCGTCCTACCCGTAATGACCTACGGAGCTGAGGCGTCGACACTCACGGTAGAGCTGGTCCATTAGTTCAAAGTCGCTCAGCGAGCTATGGAAAGAGCTATGTGAGATAGCCCAACTAACATTTTGGTGTCAGTTACAGGTATTATTATTACTTTTAACTGTTTAACGGAGTAATAATGATCTCAGTTGTAACTATAAACTTTATAAGGTAGTTAAAATATAAATTGAGCTCGAAAAGTGTTACTAACACTTTTATTATACTGAACGACGTTAAACAACTTTTAGAGTTACAATAGTGCTAACTGCAACAAGTATACTTAAGATGTTATAGGTTTAACCTGTTTGTAACACCCAAATCTATACAACGGTGCTCGCTGACTCTCGTTAATACTTATTGTTGTTTAGTTTTTTCCGTAAAGTGCCTTATAAGTATTTTGGTGTTATATTGATTATAAGGTGCAGACATTACTTTTAAAACAGAGTTTGTCAAGAGTATAAAATTTAAAGTTCTGAGCAACTCATATATGCAGTTCATTTTATGCTTAGCCGGTAGTATTGTCTTGGCTATAGTAATTGTAGTTACTTAAGACTATTAATACACTGTAAAGAGTACTAAAGACTGACAACATTCTTGACTAAAGATGTTGTATCTCGAAATGTGTAATAGAACACTTAAACAAAGACATAAAGCTTAAATGTTCGGTCGCCATTGTTTTGGTCAATTTACTTATATATATTGAATAGGTTATTCAATATTTGACAACAAAATACTTCATTATTTATGTAACTTCTGTCATTCTACTGAAACCACTTAATTTAACATGTTACTGGCTAATAAGGAAAAAAATAAAAAAATAAAAATTTGAAATTTCTTTATTATTCTTCATAATTTTTATTAAAAATCTTAATTTAATCCAGGGCGCGTTAAAATTGAGATGAGAAACATGGTATACATTTACAGTAAAATTACCTCGGCAGATTATGTTCACTTCACAATGAAAACTTTAACTCCTTAGTATTTGTATATTCTTTTACGCCATTCACTGATAGTCACATAATTTTATTAAGTAACAAAGTTCATAGACTTCCCGTCGTAAGATACAAAATACCTACGCTTGAGATTATTCTAACTAACTACTAAGCGATTAAGTGTCAAACAAGTATTTTTAATAGGTCTTGTAATATGTTAGGTGATATTTTATTCTTAACCGAAATGATTCTAACACTTATAGTATTAACCAACTCATCTACAAGACATTTATAACGGTTAAGGTATTAGCTGAGAATGAATAAACACTCTTGTGCAGGTACTTAACACCCTTATACCACCCTTATACAGGCTTTATAACACCTTTACCTGCAAAATCGTGGGCCTCTTTCGTGGTTATATGTGAGTTAGAGCATGCTCTAACTCCATTGTTACAGGTATTTTTAACACTAAGATACTCGATTGGAACCGATATAAGTATAATATACAGGTTATTTTAACGCCAACGTGCTAGTTGGGAGGATTCGTAACGATTACCTACATCCGACAGAGAACCAAAGTTATCGACATAACTCAAAGAATTAGCAAGTTGAAGTGGCAGTGGGCTGGCCATATCGCGCGAAGAACCGACAACCGTTAGGGTAAACGTGTTCTTGAGTGGATACCGCGACTTAGAAAACGTAGTGTAGGACGCCCTCCGGACAGGTGGGATGACGATCTGCTGACGAAAGACTGCTGGCATTCGGGGAGGCCTATATCCAGCAGTGGACTAATATGGGCTGATGATGATGATGGATGATACATTATAAGCAATACTTATTTATCATATTGAGTATTCCTGCGTCCAAGTATTCATTGCCTACTGCCATAGTTATGTAAATTGCACTATGTTTAGTTTGACAGGTCAGTCAATTGAAGCCTAATTTGTAGATAATCCAATATTCGCGATCTGGGCAACCTAGATATCTAATTAGGTGTATGTGATAACTTTAGTTAGGTTTAGATAACGTTTGGCTATATAACAATCAGTCATCTTTTTACTTTATTTATAGTGTAAGCATCTGTTTTATAATTTATCGAGCGCGTAAGTACCTATCAAGAACCTTACGCTTTTATATGAAAGAAACGTTTTAAACTCTAAATGAATATTTTTTATGAACTATGACATAAAAACTAGGCACTAATTCAAAATTATACAAAGAAACAACATAAAGAAAAACAGGTAAAAAGAGTAAAAAATTAGGGTCTCTCCTCAGCATTTTTAGCATTTGCTAGATTTTTAAAACTCTATGGTGTGATAGTTGAAGTTCATTAATTGGACAGAAAGTAAAGTAAAAATATTTTGAGCTAGGTCAATCCACACAACATCATCTAGCCATAAGCTAAGCAGAATGAGCTTGTGTTATGTTAAAGATAATAGATAAATGGATATACTTAATACAATACATTATATACACAGACAGTTTTTTTTTATTATACATAGGAAACGACCAGAACCCCAGAACAAATATTCGCAGATCGTACAAACATTTGTCCCGAGGCGGGAATCGAACCCGCAACCTCCTGCGTCGTAGGTGGACCTTCTCCTGCCGCACCTCATCGGTCGTCGAATAATAAAAAAATGTTACTTATGAGTACAAATTACGGTCGTGGTGTCGCAAAGAGGGTCCCATAATTTTTTTTTTCAAAATTAGCGATATTGTAATAGTTACAAAAGAGATAGCCGAAATTCTATGCGTCGGGGTAGTGTTTCATGTTTTTTTGGTTCCATCGCGATTCGCCATAGCTCCGGCGCTTCGGGAAGTGCAGCCTCTCCGCCATTGCGTAACAAGGGCCAGGCACCACTGCTTACCTCCGCAGCTTCGGCTTTTTGGTCGCCTTCGGCACGCAGCTGCTCTGTATCGGTATCTGTATCGTGATATCTCGAAAACGGGGCGTCTGAGCGCAAAAAAAACGTTTTTTTCGATCCCCTATGAAACTCGTAAACACTACCTTCCTAATTAATTAAAGAAATAAAAAGTGAAAAAAAATCTTTTTTTTATTATTTTCTTTGAAAATTTTCTACGTCCCAGCCCCATACAAAATCGATGAAATTTTTTCTAAGTGTGGGACCCTTTTTGCGACACCCTAACCCAAATTACTTATCATCATCATCATCATCAGCCTATATTAGTCCACTGCTGGACATAGGCCTCCCCTAATGAGCGCCATAGCGCCCTGTCTTCAGCTTGACGCATCCAGCATCTGCCAGCTGTCCTTCGCAGATCATCATCCCACCTGGCCGGAGGGCGTCCTACACTACGTTTGCCCAGACGCGGTCTCCACTCAAGAACACGTTTACCCCAACGGTTGTCGGTTCTTCGCGAGATATGCCCGGCCCACTGCCACTTCAGCTTGCTAATTCTTTGAGCTATGTCGATATGTCGGTAACAAATTACTCGAATCAGTATAATTATGTTACCTACCCTCAAAACTCGTCAAAAACCTTTCCATATCGCAGATAATAATGCAGCTAGGAACATCGTCGTAAAGTATATAATGACGTCATAAAGAGTGATTCAGATAAATCATTCTATTCTACATATCACGCGTCAAGCACACAGGAAGGAAGGAAGTCGGGCTTATCTCTCGTCTCGCTCTAGATTACGGTCTGAGGCATGAGAGAGAGCGGGATGGCTAATTACTTAAGTTTTGTTTATGCTATACCATTCGTCCTAACATGAAAAGGAAATTATTTTGATCTTTAATAAAACCCTTTCGTTCCACGCATTTCAGATTGTGGTAGGAAATCAAGAATATGATTGTTTTGGAACAACTAACTCCAGATTGACTCTCATGAAGCTTAAAACTATTCGACTTTCCTTTGGTAAACACTACTCTAAGAGGCTTTCAGACAAAACGAATCACGGTTTTAGATAAGCTATTTAAATAAAAATAAAATAAGTAAGTAGGTACTTATTTGTAAAACATAACTAATTTAAAAAAAGGATTAATTAATAAATAAATAATAAATAAAATAAATAATTCCGGACAGTCCACACAGCATCATCTAGCCCCAATTATTATTAATTATCTAACTTAAGGGAAGTTTGGCTATATCGTAACCCCTTAACCTTTATTTACAATTGCGAGAATACCATCAAGAATATTCTATTCTTTTTAAGTTAATTTAACTTCGAGACTTTATATCTTTGCATAATTTTAACCAAAACCGCCGAGTCTTAACACATATTCCACAGACTTAACAACATTGTTAGAAATGCTGCGAACTTCACAATCTATTTTATAACGTAATTATGAAGGCACGAGCCGTTATTATTTGAATGCAAACACAATTTCAGGAGTGTGAAAAGCAGTTGTTAATTGCTTTAACAGCATCTTCCTTAAACCTATTAGATTTTGGTTCCTTGTATTTATTGTATTTCCGATTTAGTTATAGCTTACACTGTTTGTTTTGTGGAAACCAAATAAACTTTTTCTTATCTACGGCTGTGCCCCCAGTAGGCAAACGGTGAGCAGCCGTTTGCGGCGTATCAGTTCAGTACGCCCTTTCATATATTTTAAATTGAGTGTTCTCAGTTTGCTTGATTGCGCTCACTGTACGCAGTTTGCACGCAGTTTGCAGCGATACGAGCGCTGACTGTCTCAATTAGCGACCGAATCTCAGGTTCCAATGCTCGCCATACGCACGCAAACTGATCTGAGTTTTAGCTCACAGTTTGCCTACTGGGGACACAGCCTTATCTTATTTTCGTGGCACAGCTGTAGAAAATCCGCCTGCCATGCAGGAGTTTGCGGGTTCAATTCACGTGTTGTCACAAATTTTTCTACGATCAGTAGATATTTGTTCTGAGCATTTTTTATGTAGGTATAGGTACAAAAAATAAATATCGATGTAATTTATTTTATTTGGAGATACGAAGTTGCTCTTGGTAGCCACCAACTGCGTGCATCTCTTCCTAAAATTGACAAAATTAAACTACTACAGATGCATTACAAAAAGCTTATGTTGTGTATAACAAACTGAACGTGTGCTTTTTGAAATTCCTTTGTTTAACGTTATAATATGATAAAATAATTGGTGTGGTGGCACTAGTGTTCCCGCTGTTTGCGCCTGAATGGCACGCAAAGGAAGCCGCGGTTTGAATTTAGTATTTGATAATAGAAGATCCACTAAACCGCTAATACATATTTAATCTTATAAAAAAGTCGGACAAATTCTCCATAGCCCGAGAGAAATACTTCAAACTCCCATTTTGCTTGTGCCGGACATAAATCGATGGTCCCTATTAATAATGTCGGATATGCATTTTTACCTATTTTCACTTTTTTACATAAATAGAACCACAATAAAAAGATGCATGTTATACAATTATTTTTTTAATCGAAAACCATGTAATTACGTCAATTTCTAGGCTAATATTGTCGGTAGTAATAATATTGTCCACGCAACAATGTTGGTAGTGACAGAACCGGCGTTGTTTGCGGGAGAGGGGAGCGCGGATGCGCGCGGTTCTGCCACTTCGCACTTTGTTGTTGGGGGAGCGCACGCGCGGCCGATATTAATAGTAATAATTTGTTTTTGTACGGTGAAAGTGAAGATCCCATCATGTCGAAACGTTCTTAACGGATTTGAGATCTAGTAAATTTTAGGAAACAAGATCCTGTTTAGGAAGAGGCAATAAGTGACTCGAGATAATCCTATAATTGCCTACAGAACCAGGCAAGCATCCTTTATACATATACCTTCTATAGTTAATAGAATGATTGTAGCTTTTACGGCAAAATCAATAATATAACGATAATCTAGGTACCATTTTTTATTAAGCATAAATATTTTGCTTATTGTATCTATATTCCGGTGAATAAAGTAGGTTCCGGCAGATACAACTATTTTCGTTGGACTTTAAGCAGACAATTTAGTCGGATATACCACTTCCTACATTCTTACATGGTCATATAGTAGACCATTTTGTCGGATGTACCACTTCCAACATTCTTACATGGAACCTTAAAGCAGCTTTTATGTAATGTGTCACTTTCGACTTTATTACACGTAACTCAAAGTCACTCAGTCGGTCGGATGTGTTATTTTCTAGTTCTCTTTCCTAAGCGCCGCGTTGGCAAAGTAGGATAGTGCTCGAATTTCGACACAAAGATCGAGAGTTCGAGTCCCAGCCGTGTATAAGTGGCATTTTGTTCGTTTTTTTTCGATTATTGGTAAAATCAAAAATCTTAAAAAAGGAATACCTACTTCGCTTCTTATTTTACTTATCAGTTGGATCTTTCATTGTTACCTAGTATTTTCGTTCTAGAAAATTATTTATATCTGAAGATCGAGAGTCTTCACCAGTACGTACGCATTAAGATGAGGACTTGACACAGTGTCCACAAGATCTGATGCATGTTGTATTCAATGACAGCGACGAACCAGTAAATACTTCTGTGGCCGAAGAGAGAATTCCTGAAGAGGGGAATCCCTACGTACGTTGTGAAGTCCGTAGAGAGGGGAAGGACACCGTAACCCTAGACTCGAGCCATCTTCTCTACTTTCGCGAAGGTGACAAAATATCCCAGGGTGGCGTAGGTTTTCTCGTCAATAAGGCTAGCTACGTTAGCTACGTAGCTCTAGCAACGTTCTCCAGTGTCTCGACCAGGGTAGCATACCTGACCCTTCGGCTGCCCAAGCGGTATAGCATGAAGGTAATTCAGGTCTACGCACCGACCTCGGCACACTCGGATGATGAAGTGGAGGAACGTTGTTACGGGGAACTTTAACTGCCAGGTGGGAATCCAGACTGGTAACGAATCCCAAATAGGCCCAAATGGTTATGGAGTTAGGAATCACAGGGGGCAAACGCTTGTCAACTTCCTTGAGAAAGAGGGGCTGTTCTTAATGAACTCTTTTTTTAAGAAACAGCCCCAAAGGAATATGGCGAATACGGCGTCCCCACACTGTGAGTAAAATGAGATCGACTTCATCATGACGGATAGCAAGCACATAATTCAGAGATGTCTCAGTGATCAACAGGTTCAATACCGGATCTGATCACCAAACGCTCCGAGTCACTCTGAATATCAACTTAAAGCTTGAAAGAAACCGTCTGATGAAGTCCACGTTCCGAACTAATCCAATTCAAATCAGGCGAGCACCGAGAAGTTTCAGGAGCTTCTCGGGGATACATTTTTGCCCTAGAACCCAGTGATGACGCTGACGAGACCTGGTTGAAACGTTGAGGTTCAAGAGCATTAAGTTCTGCAGAAAACAAGGAAAGGGTATGAAATCCAAACTCCAAAATAAATGGGAAAGTCTGTGGGAATGTTTGTTATAGGTAATCTCTGTAAATACTTAAGTTATTTAGATGAAATTTGGTACGTAGATAGTTTAGGACCTAGAATACACATAGGATATAATTTCGAACTTTTAACCTGTGAGGGGGTTAAAGTTTGTATGGAAAATGATTATTCCTTGGTGTGATTCACTCAAAACTCGTTATAAATAAATTGCAAAGTAAATTATTAAACTTGTGTTTTTATTTTGACAAAACTACCCCTAGGAGGCTTTCAATAAATTCCTGAAATATGACAGGTAAATTTCCATGCGGGCAAAGCCGCACAAGTGCACCTAGGTACTTCTTAAGGATGTTAAGTATTAGTAATAAACTTAACTTTAGAAAAATGATTAGGTCTGAATTTTAAATTTAAACTCAAACCTGTCATTGGTAATAACTAAGTTTATTTTGCCCAGAAAAACGTCCCTAAAGGTAAGCGATATAATTTTTTTAGCTTAAATATATTTTATGTTTAACTTTATTATTTATTTACGTTATTTGATATGTTTTTTATTTGTTGATTGTTTTTACGTTCCTAATTTAATTTCTGGATTAAGTATATTAATCTCAAAGTGTGATTTCCTTATTTTTCACTTGTGTTGATGGTAAACTGTTAAAATGTTTAATTTCTAATAAATGAATGGAAAAGTTTCATATTATTTCGCTAGCACACAGGACACATACAACAAACTTATTACTAAATCTCCAGTTGAAAATGTCGAATATACCACTACCTACATAAATTACTTTTAAATATCCAAATAAAATTGTCGATAGTGTCACAACCGACAATTCGTCATGCTAATTGTCCACGTGAAAGTGTCGGAAATACCTTATTTCCTAAAGTATCTAGAAATTCTAGGATTTTTCCTTATCAGTACTTAGTAAACAATTCATAAAACAATCAGTCCAAATTTCAACATCATTGGTCTCTTAACTTTTTTGTTATCGTAAAAACTAACTTTGAACTGCTCTACTCAAAAGTAGTCATTTTGCAGAACCGACATTATTAATAGGGACCATCGAAATTACGCCGGATCCCTTCAGGTCGGGTTTTGCATAAAAACAGGTTACTAAAAAGTTTCTTGTACAGAAAACAGGGATTGAAATGGATACAAGCGAAACATTCCTTTATAGAGACTTAGAGAGTTATAGAGACAAATAAACATATTGAGACAAGAAAATAAACCTTTTTAGTTAATTTAGTGGATATTTTTCGTATCAGATTATTCATAACTAGCAGCGCCTCGCGGTTTTACCCGCGTAGTTCTGATACCGTGGGAATTTCGTAAAAATATAGCCTATATGTTATTCCAGAATATAATCTATCTCTGTGCCAAATTTCATCCAGATCCGGTCAGTAGTTTTTGCGTGAAAGAGTAACAAACATCTATCGGTCCATCCATCCATACTTAGAAACTTTCGCGTTTATAATATTACTAGCGACCCGCCCCGGCTTCGCACGGTTTTATTAGACGTATAAACCTTCTTAATGAATCACTCTATCTATTAAAAAAAACCGCATCAAAATCCGTTGCGTAATTTTTAAGATTTAAGCTTTTAAAGGAGTTAGTGGCGTTTCGCCATCGGACCCTTTCTTCTGCTACTTTTTAGTTCCATACTTTGAGTTTGGGACATAATGACATAGGGACAGAGAAAGCGACTTTATTTTAAACTATGTAGTGATATATTTTTACAGTCATCATCATCATCAGCCAATATTAAGCCACTGCTGGACAAAGGCCTTTTATAGTCATAATAATATTTTATTAAAAATAATAATAGCTAGTCAAGAATTTGAAAGCACTATCTACATTTATGTAACAACAACCAACATGATGATAAAAAATCACCATAATGGACATTTTACTCAGAAAAATCTAGCCCCAAGCTAAGCAGAGCTTGCTTTATGGATATATATCTACACCTAGATAAATACTTATTGTATTTGTTCATTAAAATAGTAGGCTTTGTCTACTTTTAAAACAATGTAAAATAAAAAATTAAATAATTCATGTCAGACAGTTTACTCTGCAAAATCTAGCTCCGATATATCTCTATGCATAGGTAAATACTTTTATATTATTTCATTACAATATATTATTACCATTACTAAACAGAATTCAGTAAAAAATGGCAGATTCCGGTAATTTAGCGTTTATCATCCCAAATCAAATTTACATAAAAGTGGCATATATCTAGATTTTTTCACAACGTCATAGGTGTATCATGCTACCCCATTCGTCTCAGCATGGGAAAAAATAGAGGAATAAACGACTTAACCTGCTAACCCTACTTTCCATGCAAACTCGATCAGAACGAGCTAAATAAAGCACTTATGACTTATAAGAAAAGACTTATGGGAACATTTTGTTGAGAAAAAAATTAGTGAATATGTAATAAGGGGTTGAATAAAATAAATAGTGCCTTGAGGTCTTCAACTTTCACATTCACACACACACATAATTTTTATTACCAGAAAATTTATTTCATAGACTTTTTCAACGACATCTCCCTAGTTTGATACGATTAAATTAAATCATGCATTTAATTTAATCGTATCAAACTAGGGAGATGTCGTTGAAAAAGTCTATGAAATAAATTTTCTGGTAATAAAAATTATGTGTGTGTGTGAATGTGAAAGTTGAAGACCTCAAGGTTTTGTTTTGTTTTATAATTTTTAAATCTACACTTTGTTCACTCTCTTTTCCAAGCCAAGTCAAGAGACACGTTACATTCGCCTTTCGAATAAACTTTTTACTGTTATTTAATTTACATATTCCTGGCAATAAAACATCGTTAATGAACTTTAAAATAAAGTCGAAAATTTATCCAATAACATCCAATTCTTCAATGCCTCTATAAAGAACTCGTAAACCATGCAGCAATGTCAAGAGTCAGACACATAATTCTGGAATCCCATTAAAAAGGGACAGTTAAGGACCTTACACACTAAAGCCATCAAAAAACAAAAGCCACCGACAACATAAGGTTGGGTGTTTCTGTCTTGGTTGGCGACATGGCTTTTTATAAAGATATTATTAATCTCTAGATTCACTTAGCTTATAGCTGTTATTTTGAATAATTCTAAATTTGACTTAAAATAGCCAAAATATTTACCAAAAGACTAAAAGTAAATATGTATATAAAGTTTTATTTATAAGAATATAAATAATACCTAGTACTTCTAGGTAGTTGTTTAATAAAATCAGCTTAAATTAACCTATTTTTCATTAACATTTCATTTTATGCATGTATTTATTGTCAAATAATTATAAAATGTTCTTTTTTCTTTAGTTACTAAGTTGCACATTAACATTAGTCTTCTTGTTGCATATTACAATTAGAAAACTAGTGTTTTGAATCTAATTTGAAAATGGAGATTTTAATTGAGAGGTACACATTAAAATACGATGGCAAAACTAAAAATTCATAAATGGCTACTTCATACTAAGGCCGTCCGGGTGTTTCGCTGGATTATTATACATTGTCGGCAGCACGAAATCAACAACTTTCGACAAGTCATGGTGCATCCCAGATATCCCGTCGAAACTATTTAAGAAGTTCTGCCGACATTGTCTCAAGGAAATGGCGGACATAATTTTAAATAATCTAGCCGACATCAACCCGCCGCCGGTTCGCAGTTTGCTGACTTTGGTGTGTAGTCTCCATTAAAATAACAATAAAATCAGGAACTTAATTCCCCGATTGATCGAAGTCCCGATGCGTCCGAAAATACGGATTAAACCGGATATAACCGGATTCAAATAAAACACCGGATAAATTTCCCGCGGGTACAATTAAAAGAGACAAAATGGTACTGTCACATCTTTAAAACGTTTTCTGTCTGATTTTAGTGGGAGTTATCATTATGGCTAGTGTAATTGTGAATAAGTAATCAGATCTTTGTGAGAAAATCTAAAATATTCAAAACGTTCACTATCTTATTATTATGTGGTTTCCAATAAATGGGAAATACTGTGTGAATGTTTGTTATACGTAATTTACGTAACTACCTATGTTATTGAGATAATATTTGGTATGTGAATATAATATAGATTAATACCTTGAATAACATATAAGATAGTAAAATTTTGAAAAATTAACCTCTGAAGGGGTAAAATGTGTTGATAAAAATTGGAGATTGGGAATTGGAGACTAACGCCCAGCCGAAGCTTGCTAATTCTTTTCCGGATGTTATTACAAGCCGCTAAAGGCACAATTTCCATGCCGAAACCAACGTCTTAGCTTCAACAAGCTGTGTGATGTGAAAGAACAAAATTGAAAGAATCCTTGCCAGAGATAAGTGAAGCGATCTCCTGGGATTTGTCAACTGCGGCATAAGAGAGAGATTCCTCCCTACGGTGTTACGTCAAATACAGCGAAATGAAAAGTGGCAGAGTTATGTTTGTAGATAATATGGGAAAACATGAATATCTATTTATGTTATGTATTATACTAGCGACCGGCCGCGGCTTCGCACGGTTTTATTATACGTATAAACGTTCCTCTTGAATCACTCTAACTATTAAAAAACCGCATCGTGTGTGATTATGTATGGTTTTCTGATTTCTGATTTTCAAGAGTACAGTGGCCCTGAGAGTTAATCTAGAAGACGAGGGCTACTCATACACATGGCAGGTTTCGACAGCGGCAGATGTGGCTCAATATTCAATTTCAATTCAATTCAATTCATCCAGTTTATTTCAGCTTAATAGATAAGTACATATTTCAGCCATATATTATATAAAAAGAAACATCTTAACCCTTTCCCGCCGGGGTAGTGATTTTTCACGAATTTCCTTTTTTAAACTTTATTATCATAATAAGGTAGGTAAAAGGAAACGTCCAGATTTTTTTTAGATTTTTAATATACCTAGAAGTACTATTTCCAAGACCTAGACTTAAAAGTACCGTCAGGAACTTTATGTTATCACAATGTTAGGAGCTTACATGGAAACTATAAAAGTAGTGACAATCCAATATTGAATATTATAGAATATTGGTTTTGTTAAAAATTATATAAATAGGTTTTTGATTACAAATTTTAACCTCGTGGTATTCAGAAAAACAATTTTTTGTTTCATTTACACACAAAAACACGTTGCAATGCGGACATTTACTATCAGGTTTCGACTGAATCTTTTGCAAACCTCACACCTTATCTTGTAAATGTTAGGAGTTCCTCCTTTTTTAGGTTCAATACCTTGCCTCTCTGAGAAGCATAAGAGTTACTGTGGTATACAATATTGTCAATAATATCTCCAATCAATACAAAAATATATCAGTCGGTTTTGTACAAAACAATCTTCTACAACTCCAGTTTCTGCAATGTAATGCGGTAAAATTGTATGTATGTCCCTCTTTTTCTATTTACTGTTTGGTTCGGGTAATCACTGGTTAGTTCTGTGTGAAGACCTATTTGCAGGAGGTAGATCAGACTAAACACTAGATCCAGGTATTGGAGATATGGGTAGCTGATATATAGCACTCTAATACATCTTCGATTGGCGGCAACGATGGCGGAACTTCCGCAAAAACACTGTCCAGAGATGTTTCAAAAACCTCATCGAATTCTTTGGCTGAGGGTAGTTGAAGATTTTCCACTTCATCATCAGACACACCTGCATCGGACTCTTCATCACAGTCCGGAATCTCTTCTAATAACAAGGCTTCAACTAGAGCAGTATTGTTTATATATCCATCTCAATGGCTAAAACGATAAGAAAATAGGTCACAGCCATAACAAAAACAAAAAAATCATTCGTTTATGATGAAAAAATAGCTATTTCATCGAGTATGTGAATTACAAAAACCCTTAATTTTTGTGACTAGAAACACCTGACGGTACTTTTAAGTCCACGTCGGTTTTGATCAAATATTCATATAAAATTATATGATAATACATTATAACAGCTTTTAGAAATGTAGTCAATGATATAAACAACGTAAATAGTAAAAAAAATAGCACTTTCCTTTGATATTCCATTCATAAAAAAATTCTATTTATACCGTACAGCGAAGTGACAAAATGTTCGACTGGATGTAACTTGCTGATCAAATTATTCGACAAAATTACGCGGTAATTCAAATGACGCATTGTGATTGGCTTACGGAAACGGTACTCTAAAGGATCGTCAGTTGTAGTTATCATAAAGTGTTTTCATACTTATGTTATTAGCTGAAAAATGTGGAGGTACTTCTAAGTACCGTAAGGCAGGAAAGGGTTAACTTAATTTTTAAATTAATGAAGAAAACGCTTGACGCCCTGTGTGCGCGTCCAGTGCTTCATGAAAGCGCAGTCTGTGCCCAGCCTTCCAGCTATAATTAGTTTGAGATAGCTACTGGTGCCGCCCCTGACCCAGCGCATCAGGGATGCTGTTTTGTTGCGGATGATTGCGTAAAAGTCATCAACGCGAGACTCTGCAAACATCCCTGAGGCGCTACAGAAGCGAGGCAGTCCCAGCAGCACTCTAAACCCATTATTATACTGGACGCGCAGGGCATTCCAGCAAGTGTAGATATCCAGTCTAGATAGAACTATGCATTTTCTTTCTTTAGAGTTGAGACCCTAAGTCCGTGGGGTACCGAGGCTCTCCAGGATTTCAAAAAAATATATAAGCGTCTGGTCGATGCGACGCGTGACTCGAGAGCTGGTGAGTATTTGGCGCAGCATATCAGCATTGACATACAAGTGGGCATTGCAGCTATCATGACAAGTTTTAATTTGTATCTATTCCTTTATTGTAATTTCATTTATGAATAAAGCTTTTATCCTACATACACTCACCTGGAATAAATACCAAATTTTTCCCAAGGTGGGAATCAAAAACAAACTCTTGCGTTCGACGACAGATCATCAACTGCGTCTCTAAGGCCGTCAAATCCTTAGCTATACCTACTTATCAATCTAAATACCTAACAAGCAAGTTTTGCGGTTTGCCTGCGGACGACGTAGAAGAACGTGTTTGTTCAGATTGCTTCAACTCAAAGCCATTAACATTCAAAACTTTTTACTTCATAAACTTCTTAGAAATCTTCGGTAAACACCAAGAAGAAACTTCCCTCCCTTTCTAATCAGAGAAGTTAGAAAGGGACTTAAAAACCTCCCCTCATTTACATCCAAGTTTTAATACCTCTTCGTGAAGCAAGATAATGTTAAACTAAAGGATTATAGTGTGGCCATGAAACGAGCGGTTTATTAACTGTGATTGGATTAGAATTCAGGATCTCACATCTATAGATAATTCGGGTAAGTTCAATATACAATGCTTTTAAACCTGGTGAAAATGACTAACAATCTTCTCTGATAGAGAAGATTTTTAATAGTCTTTCTTCATTTATAATGCTGGCAATGATACTGGAATTAAACGACAAAAAGATAAGTTAGGATTTGTGAATTTTGAATGTGTGAGTTGTATGAAAACAAGAGTGGCTTGAGCACAGATACGTTAAAAACTTGATGATGACCTTTGATGACTTCCAAAATTTTTTGGGTGAACCCACTTTGATGATTTTTTATTTGAAATTTGATGCTTCTCATACGGTTTCACATAAATATAATCAAAATCTGTTAAGTCGTTCTGAGTTATCCTTATGGAAGCGGAAACTTGAAGTCTTTTTCTTGAAGTTTTAGTAGTTTTTGGAGACATCATCTTTCTCAGTTGAGCACTTTTAAGTTATACTTACATACTTACCAATGTTAGAGTAATGTTTACATGACAAAGTAATATTTAGTAGTAGAATATATGGCTTTTTTTTATACAATGCTACAACTTCCCAGTGAAAATTTTTAATTATATATTTTTTTACAATATTACATAAAAGCTAGTTTAGTGGCCCCACAGCCAATAATCTGCGGACTTTTGGTCTTAGTCGGACTTAGGCGCTACCGACCCCGACAGACGTACGATAAGAACCAGAACTGTATTAAAAACTTGCTAAGATTCCTTGTTTCTTCCACATTTATAAAGTTACTAGCAGCGCCTCGTGGTTTCAACCGCGTAATTTCCGTTCCCTTGAGAATTTCGGGATAAAATATAGCTTATGTGTTATTGCAGACTATAATCTATCTCTGTGTCTCTCTCTTTCATCCATATCCGTTCAGTAGTTTTTGCGTGAAAGAGTAACAAAAATCCATCCATCCATCCATACTTACAAATTTTGGCTTTATATACATAGTAGGATTCCGCTTAGTTTAACCGCATGGCATTATACCTACAGGTTTCATTGCTAACCTTCATTATTCGATAGTAGTCTTTTTACACCTTGTATAGAGTCGCTTCATAGGTGCGTACGGATTGCACGTAGCTTTACATGTACGCGTATCCGGAAAGATGTCTGGGACTTGCGGAGCGCTCTATATCGATTGACCTCGCGTACAGGTTTGCGGCGTCGGCGGCGGCGGCGCGGTCCGTACAGGAGCTGTACGCGTATCCAATGTACGCGTGGACAGTGTTTCCCAACTACGCGTAACCCAGTGTACGCGCTATCCGTACGCACCAGCACTTACAATCGAATCCATTTGGACACGTTATGTTTATAATTTTACTAAAACTACCCGTATCTATACATATAATAAAATCGTAGAGGTCGAATTTCTGTACAATGAAAAAAAATGCTATAAACCGAGTCAGGGAGATGTAAGAAGTACAATACAATTGATTTCATTTTGTTTCAATTTTCTTATTTCTCTGTTTGTCTGTTTGTCTGTTTGTCTGTCTGTTTGTACGGGATAATCTCCGAAACTACTGGACCGATTCTCATGAAATTTTGTATGATGGTAGCCTAGATCCCTGGTCAACATATAGGATACTTTTTATCCCGATAAATTAAAGAGTTCCCGTGGGATAGCTAAAAAAATAAGTAAGTAAAGAATACGTAAGTACAGAATACTGATACTGCCATTATCATGAAATTTCATATTAACAACTTTTTACTAATCCCATATGAAAGTACACATATAGTAGGTACCTATACCGAGATAATTCAGTTCACTGCTGAATATCACAAAGGCTGCCTGTCGCGCGGGCTCAGAACGCGCGAGCGGGCTATTGCAGATGGTCACGACTCAAAGATACTAAAAAATAATTTGTATTCTATGAGTAACAGCAATATTTTTTGTTGGATTCACATCATCATCAGCCTATATTAGTCCACTGCTGGACATAAACCTCCCCTAATGAGCGCCATAGCGCTCTGTTTTCAGCTTGCCGCATCCAGCACCTACCAGCAGTATTTCGCAGACCGTCATCCCACCTGGCCGGAGGGCATCCTACACTACGTTTGCCAAGTCGCGGTCTCCACTCAAGAACATGTGTACGCCAACGGTTGTCGCAGTTGTCGGTTCTTCGCAAGATATGGCCGGCCCACTGCCACTTCAGCTTGCTAATTCTTTGAGCTATGTCAATATCTTTGGTTCTCTGTCAGATGTATTCATTACGAATCCTATCCTTCAGAGAAACTCCGAGCATAGCTCTTTCCAAGGCTCGCTGAGCCACTTTGAACTGGTGTACCAGCCTTACCGTGAGTATCCATGTCTCAGCTCCGTAGGTCTGTTGGATTAGTAATATCTTAAATTAAATTTGTTTTCTTCAAAATATTATTTGATAACAATGTTCAGTTTTTTATTAGATTAGACATTAAATAAGTACTTATTCTGTAACATTTATTTTAAATTCTTAATTTATTTTTATACAATTTTATTACTAATTTTGTACACAATGCTTAGAAAAAGTCGAGTATCTCTCAATACTTACTCAAGAGAAGCCAAAAAATTGAGGATGACTAGATGCCAAGAATCTACTGAAGATCGTGAGGCGAGACTTTCTGCGGCTCGAGAACGCCAGGCAGTATGGAAAGTTTATTTCAACGATAAGCCCGTCTAAGAGCTGATCTTGAACGTCATTACGTTGTCTGGGAAAGTAGTGAGACAAGGACTACGCTCGACTCTCTGAAACGTTCACTGGAAGACAGGCACGGATGAGCTCTCAGCGTAGCCGCACGAATGCGTCTTCATTGCTGAAAACCAGTAAAGAAAGAGATGCACGAAATACAGCTGATCGTGAACACCATAAGCGTCTAGATCGCTGAAAGCCAGTGGGATGTATGTACAGCTTACAGCTGATCGAGAACGCCATACGTTGTCACGAGTCTCAGAGTCCTTTACTGAAAGATGAGAAAGTCTCGCTTGAGCTCTCACTATAGCCGTACGGCTGCGTCTTATCATCATCATCAACCTACCAACCTATGTTAGTCCACAGCTGGATATAGGCCTCCCCTAATAAGTGCCACAGCGCCAGCAGTCTTTCGCAGACCGTCATCCCACCTGGCCAGAGGGCGTCCTACACTACTTTTGCCAAGTCGCGGTCTCCACTCAAGAACACCTTTACTCCAAAGGTTGTCGGTTCTTCGCGAGATATGACCGGCCCACTGCCACTTCAGCTTCAGTTGATAATCCTTTGAGCTATGTTGATAACTTTGGTTCTCTGTCGGATGTATTCGTTACGTATCCTCCCAACTAGCACGTTGGCGTTAAAATAACCTGTATATTATACTTATAACGGTTACAATCGAGTATCTTAGTGTTAAAAATACCTGTAAGAATGGTGTTAGAGCATGCTCTAACTCACATATAACCACGAAAGAGGCCCACGATTTTGCAGGTAAAGGTGTTATAAAGCCTGTATAAGGGTGGTATAAGGGTGTTAAGTACCTGCACAAGAGTGTTTATTCATTCTCAGCTAATACCTTAACCGGTATAAATGTCTTGTAGATGAGTTGGTTAGTACTATAGGTGTTAGAATCATTTCGGTTAAGAATGAAATATCACCTAACATATTACAAGACCTATTTAAAATACTTGTTTGACACTTAATCGCTTATTAGTTAGTTAGAATATTCTCAAGCGTAGGTATTTTGTATCTTACGACGGGAAGTCTATGAACTTTGTTACTTAATAAAATTATGTGACTATCAGTGAATGGCGTAACAGAATTGACAGAGGAGAATATACAAATACTAAGGAGTTAAAGTTTTCATTGTGAAGTGAACATAATCTGCCGCGGTAATTTTACTGTAAATGTATACCATGTTTCTCATCTCAATTTTAACGCGCCCTGGATTAAATTAAGATTTTAAATAAAAATTATGAAGAATAATAAAGAAATTTCAAATTTTTATTTTTTTCCTTATTAGCCAGTAGCATGTTAAATTAAGTGGTTTCAGTAGAATGACAGAAGTTACATAAATAATGAAGTATTTTGTTGTCAAATATTGAATAACCTATTCAATATATATAAGTTAATTGACCAAAACAATGGCGACCGAACATTAAAGCTTTATGTCTTTGTTAAGTGTTCTATTACACATTTCGAGATACAACATCTTTAGTCAAGAATGTTGTCAGTCTTTAGTACTCTTTACAGTGTATTAATAGTCTTAAGTAACTACAATTACTATAGCCAAGACAATACTACCGGCTAAGCATAAAATGAACTTATACTCTTGACTAACTCTGTTTTAAAAGTAATGTCTGCACCTTATAATCAATATAACACCAAAATACTTATAAGGCACTTTACGGAAAAAACTAAACAACAATAAGTGTTAACGAGAGTCAATTTATATTTTAACTACCTTATAAAGTTTATAGTTACAACTGAGATCATTATAACTCCGTTAAACAGTTAAAAGTAATAATAATACCTGTAACTGACACCAAAATGTTAGTTGGGCTGTCATTCAGATAAACTCCGAGCATAGCTCTTTCCATAGCTCACTGAGCGATTTTGAATTAGGAGACCAGCCCTACCGTCAGTGTCCACGTCTCAGCTCAGGTCATTACGGGCAGGATGCACAGATTGAAAACTTTAGTTTTCAAACCTTTACCCTGAAAAAGAGGCAGTCGACGCGGCCTGCCTCCATGATGACCTAGACCGCCTTCAAAACTATTGCATACTCAAGAAACTCGATTTAACATTTCTAAATGCTGTGTCTGTTATTTTACCCGTAAACCTTTAGTCCTTAAATTAAATTTTACTTAGATAAAAGATCTGCGCGTTACGTTTGATAATAAACTCTGATTTGAATAGTTGGGAAGGCATCGAAAGCGATAGGTTTCAACCTCAGGATGTCCCGCGATTTCTCAAATATAAAAACTTTTAAAATACTCTACTGGTTTTATGTGCGCAGCCACTAGGAATATGGTTCACAGGTATGTAACGCTAAGTATAATATGTATATCTTTCGCTCAGAGGGTGTACAGAAAAGATTTCTACGATATATGCAGATGTCGCAAATTTCATCTCTCCAAGAACGAAGTGCCATAGCGGATCTAAGTCCTGGATCAATTTGGCCGTTGATCCTGACTTTGGTTTTATCCAAATTCATGCCAAGATCGATGCATCGCGAGGCTGAGGCTAGGCCGTCCAGCATGTGAGTAAGCTCCTCTAGCGACTCTGCCATTACGACTATGTCATCAGCGAATCGCAGCTGCGTCTAGATCGCTGGAAACCAGTGGGATGTACGGCTTACAGCTGATCGAGAACACCATACGTTGTCACGAGTCTCAGAGTCCTTTACTGAAAGAAAGTCTCGCTTGAGCTCTCAGCGTAGCCGCACGGCTGCGTCTCGATCGCTGAAAACCATCCAAGAAAGAGAAGCATGACTTACATACAGCTGATTATGAGAGTCATTCATTATCTTACACCTCACAAACTTTTACCCAGCGTGAGTAGCATTTACCTAATGCTTGAAATCGTCAAAATATTGTTAAAGCTTTACAAAGACGTGATGATCGACACCAGCAACGATAAGATTTAGCCAGGGATGGCTACGAACGCATACCTACATCAGGAATGTGAGTATTTATTACTAATAGAAAGGGAGAGAGTAAATGAAATACGACAGCAAGAAACCGAAGAACAACACCAAGCTCGGTTGGAGTCTGATCGACTTCGGTACGTGCTCAATAGAATGTCGATTTTATCTGAAGATTCAGATTATTTACAATACCCTGAATTGAGAAAAATAAAGTGCGTTTACATTATTCACCAAGGATTGACTATGCTTCATTTTCATTTACACTTTTTGTTAGGCTTTATGTTACTTTATCCCGTGTAAGTCAGCTATCCATTGTTCCAAACCAGTTTATATCGAATGTTGTCTTCAAAGAAGCATTATAAGGTATTTCGATCTACAAATTATTATAATTTAAGGAATAAAAATCCACGCGAACGAAGTCGCGGGCATCAGCTAGTGATGTAATATAATGTACGACGACCGATGTGGCGCGGTGGGCGAAGGTCCGCTTGCGACGCAGGAGGTTGCGGGTTCGATTCCCGCCTCGGAACAAATTTGTGCACGATCTGCAGAAATTTGTTTCGTTGGTTTGGGTGTTTAATATGTAAAGTAAAAAATATCTATCTATGTAGTATATTGTATTAAGTATATCAGTCATTTAGTACCCATAAAACAAGCTCTGCTTAGCTTGGGGCTAGATGATGCTGTGTGGACTGTCCGGAATTATTTATTTATTTATTATAATGTATAGGTGAGTGGAAGTGGTTTCTTTTTCAGTTTTTCAACAAGTGGATAAAAATAATAATTGAAGAGAAAATCAATTACCTAATAGCGCTTTCCTTCGTCTAAGTAAAACTATATATACATACATATATTGTAACTTTTATATTGACTTTTCTAAGTGTAAGTAACTTTGTAAGTCTTTCTATAGACTTACATAGTTACTCACACTGATTGGGTTTTGAGTTTTATGAAGGTTTTTTAAAATATAAAATGAACGCTCTCTCTACAATTTGGACCACACCACAAGAGTGTTGCCACCGCAAATACGGTGTAAGCGATTATTTACCCACTTCTACGCTCTCGGTCAAGTTATGCGAGTATTTACCGAAACATGTCGTGTTGTAGAACAAATATAGCTGATTCTGATTGCTATGTCAGGGTCTTGTAAGATGGATAATAGCCCTTAGGTAAAGGTTCTTTGGCACTAATATGTAAAGAGGTCACTTATGTGATGTCTGTGAGATAAATACAATACAAAATACAATACACTTTATAAAACTTTTAAGTACACCAAGAAGAAAAGAATACAAAAATACAGGAAAAGAGAGATAACAAAGTTCCTCATTGGGCGGTCTTGTCGCTAAGTCCGATTTCTTCAAGGCGAGTCAAACGATATTTGTCCCGCTTCAATTATTTAGGCTAATGATGATGATGATGATGAATTATTTATGAGTGTGATATCGTAAGTGACAGATAGCATAGTAGAAGGGTGACAAATCTAAATCGAGCTGTGCTGCGCTGTACTGAGCTGTGCTGTTTTGTCAATAGAAACAGCGTAGCCTCACACAGCGCAGCACAGCACGGTTAGTTTGTATCCTCATTGAAATATTAGACGAGCGAGTTGACCAAACATAGCACAGCGCAGTACAGTACAGCACAGCTCGATTTAGATTTGTTACCCGAAGCGTTAGTTTTTATTTTATTAGTTGTTTTAGGCTGTGAATTATTAAGCTTATTTTCTTTCTTTCTTTCAGCGCCTAGATGATGATTCTTTGATAGGCCTCGTTGTCTTGTTTTCCAGGTGACGTCTAACTAGTGACTTTTAACAAATTAATAAGATAAAATAGGTGGCGGCTCTAGTGTGCTTCGAAGTAGCGCCTTAAAACCTTTCAAACTTAGGACTAAATTATAGAAGTTGCCCAAGTCAATGAAAATAGGGAAAAATGTGTACTATGATTTTAGCGGGTTTTTCGATTTCAGACTTAGAATGATGTTAATAATTCAGAGAGAATTAAAAATCTTAAATAAGCCTGAATTAAAGAAGTTTTAAAAGTCAATGAAAATAGAGAAAATGTGTTGGTCTAATGTTTTATCGAGATTTTTAACGGATTTCAGACTTTTGGTGGTGGTAAAAGTTCAGTCAGAATTCATAGATAAACGGCGCGGCGCCAGTGTGCCTTGGGGTACCGCCTTAAGAATTAAGAGTCCTTTCAAACGATGCTCTATTGTTTATAAAAAAAACGAAGAAGTAGGCAGTCAATGACATTATTATATATATTTACTAGCGACCCGCCCCGGCTGCGCACGGTTTTATTATAAGTATATAACCTTCCTCTTGAATCACTCTATCTATTAAAAAAAACCACATCAAAATCCGTTGCGTAGTTTTAAAGATTTAAGAATTCAAAGGGACATAAGGACATAGGAACAGAAACAGCGACTTTGTTTTATACTATGTAGTGATGTACGTGTATTTATCGCGTTTATTTACCTATTTATTCCCAACGTTACGACAGGTTTACACACTGCCGTGGTCACGGGATGACTGGAGTAACTGGAGCTACCGCCTCTGCGAAACGGGGTCAGCTGATCCTATCAATGAAGAAGAAATGCGGGTAGTTGAAAATTCAGCTGATCCCGTTTCGCAGAGGCGGTAACTCCAGTTACTCCAGTCATCCCGTGACCACGGCAGTGTGTAAACCTGTCGAAACGTTGGGAATAAATAGGTAAATAAACGCGATAAATACCCGTACATAAATATATATAATAATGTGTTCTGATCGCGTAAGTTTAAAAAACTTTGTCAATGACAATAATGAAAAATATGTACTAATGATAACGGATTTTCGACTTTTGATGGTGCTAATAACTATGTCAGAATTGTTGTAAGGTATGACCTCCTTAAACTGAGTGTTTGAGGATATTTCAAGTAAGAATAATCCTAGAATAATAAAACAACAGTTCTATAATAATGGTCTAGCCAATCATAGTTTAAGTTATTTGCCACAAGCTGCAATTGTGCCTTACCTAGATTTAGCTAGGTAGTCTAGGTACCTATTTCACAACTTGATCATTACTGCTGCTGGCATTTGCGAGGTGAATGGCCATAGCTAGCTTATTATTGTAACCTCTAGGATAGCTAATATCCTTTAGAATATCGATAATAGTTGTCAGATCTCCATTTTACATATTATATAATTTTCCTCTGATAATATATTTTTATGCCATTTTCAAATATCGTTTCAGGAAGTTAATAAATTTTCTTTGTTTATTGTTTAGTAGCATCTGCCCGCGGATGCGCACGCGTTGTTTCTATGGAAACGGCTCAATGCAATTTTTATCCCATGGGAACTTATTTACATGGGATGAAAGTAGCATTTGTATTAATCCGGGGCTAGAACTACGCCAAATCCAAATTTCATCCCGATCCGTTCAGTATTTTTTGCGTGAAAGGGGAACATACATCCATACAAACTTTCGCATTTATAATATTAGAAAGGATAATGATCATCAACCTTTATCAGTCCTTAGTCACATAAATATCTTAATCTTAGCGCCCTGTCTTTCCTTCATCCAGCATCCTTCAGTCTTTTGCAGATTGCTATCCCATCTGAGAATAACCTATACAACGTTTTCCGAGTCGCGGTCTCCACTCCCAGCGTGGGGATTATGGGCATTACTCCCATATGATGAATGCCAATGAGGCGCAAATCATGGGAAGGCCTGCGTCCAGCAGTGGACCAGTAAAGGTTGTAGATGAGGTCTCCACTCAATATAAAGTTCACCCCAACAGATGCCAGTTTATCGCTAGATATGGCTGGCCAAATTTATTATACATATTAGCGTCAAAGTAAAGATAAATGTGGTAAGTGCATTTTCATTTTTCGTTTCATCAATAAAGCATCTTAAGTTTGTATATTAAACTACTTACCATGTTTTATTATTTCTAATGCTAGACTCATTTTTTAAATTAGTACGCCCTTTTGTTACATACTAGATATAAAATTGTATCTTTCGTTATTATTAAATTATATAAATTCACATATAAGATACTCGAATACATCTTCGCGTGTCTCAGTACCTACTAAGTACCTATACGATAAATACCTACTTCTCTTAGGCTTACCATACACTATCGTTAGATTATACTTCAAACTAGTCAACGAATTAGCATTGCTTCGTGGCAATACTGCCAGCATTCTGGGTGCTTTCTGGTGACGGCTTAGATTTTTAAGAGTTTGTTATAATTGTATATACTAGTGAGTTATGGAATCTATGTAGTGATAGTTATATTATCTTTGTAAAAAGGTTCAAACTAGTTTATGACACTAGCGACCCGCCCCGGCTTTGCACGGGTGTATTATTATACGTTAAAACCTTCCTAATGAATCAAGCTCTATCTAAAAAAAATACGTTCCGTAGTTTTAATGACCTCAGCATACATAAGAACAGATAGACAGAGGGAAGCGAGTTTGTTTTATATACTACTAGCGACCCGCCCCGGCTTTGCACGGTTTTATTTTATACGTATAAATCTTCCTCTTGAATCACTCTATCTATTAAAAAAAACCGCGTCGTAAATCTGTTGCGTAGTTTTATAGATTTAAGCATGCAAAGGGACACAGGGACAGAGAAATCGACTTTGTTTTATAATAAGTAGAGTAGTGATGATGAATGTGATGATGATAGATTTTAGATATTTTAGATTTTACAATTAAAACTTATGTTTTTTGAAGAATAAAGTATAGAATTCCCTACCTGCAAACCTTTGGGTGGTGTAGAATAAAATTTGTATAAACAAAATTTGGTTAGTTATAATTTGTGTGTTTTTGTGTTTGCTATTCACGTAACTATAACAAAAGTTATGGGTGTTGTATATGTATCATCATCATTATCATCAACCTATATTTATCTGGCTGGAGGGCGTCCTGCACTACGTTTACCGAGTCGCTGTCTCAATAAAAAATACGTTTAACCGAAGGGTTGTCTGTTCTTCGCAGGATATAGGGTGATGATGATCTGTGAAAGACTGCTGACAGATGCAGGATGCGGCAAGCTGAAGACAAGGCGCTTTGGCGCTTATAAAGAATTATATTTTACAAGAAAACCTAAAATAAATCTGCATATCCTACAAACTTTTGCCCTGAGTTGGGAATCGAACCGGAATTTCACCCACTGAGCCACAGTGGTCGTCAATATTCACTAATAGTAACTTGCGGTTTCATTATCCAGCCTTAATATTCATTAAATTTAAACACCCATTCATGACCGATCAAGTAATCGCGGTTAATGGCGCGACATAATATTTATCATGATAATGACAATTACATTGTAATTGTCATCGATTTTGGTAATACAGACTTCGACACAGTATTTAGTATTTTAAGTATTTTCAATTTACTTCAACAAATAAGTTCTCACTTCGATTTTATTTTTGAAGTGTTACCACCAATTTCTTCTTGGGTAACCGAATTTGATCTTTATTCTTATATTTTGACGCTCATGAAATAAATTAATAAGATTTTTTTTCATTTCCATCTTTTTAAAGTTGAAGTAAAGAAGCGAACAAGAAACCTCTACCTTGTTAGATATCGAGTTGGATCAAAACCTGTCCTAAGCTTAAACGTAATTTTAAGAACAATGATGGAATTCGTGAATTTATCACTAAAGTTATTTTTGCCAGAGTTAAACGATTCATCATCATCATTATCATCATAAATTAGGCCACTGCTGGACATAGATTAAACGATTGTTTGATAGTAAATAAAACAATAACTTATGAATCATGTGATGACACATTATAACAAATAAACTATTACCTACAACAAATTAACAACGAAGGGAAATGGCAAATAATATAGTCTAACTTGAGTTTTTTTAAGTAAAATTTTATATTCGTTTTACTTTCCATACGACAGTTTCAACTTTTTATTGGCGTAAACCTTTAGTAAGCTAACAAATAACCCAACAATGCTTTGTTCACGTATCCTGTTCGTCCCAACAGCTTTGTCCCAAATGGGGCGAATGGCGCCTCGTCTAATCGTTCGTGTAAGTTACACCTAATCGACCACCTACAATTTGAGTTCATTCTAATTATACGCTAAACGACGTGATTTTCTAATCAATGAACTTAATGAAAGGGTTGGCGTCGTGTCATTATTAATAATTATAGATGAAGAGCTATTTTATATGAAGGGTTTCTGATCGGATATGACGATTTTTAAATGGATTTTGATTTCCTTGTATAGGTATGCTTCTACTAAAATTCAAAGTGAGTTGCAAAAAATTTAGTAAAAAAATAAAAAAAAAATATCGACACTATGTTTGTGATAAAGTAAGCCATATAAACGAAGTTTTATCTTTTTTCTATTCTATAGGATAAAAAAGCTTGGGACAGGTTTTGATCCAACTCGATATCTAACAAGGTAGAGGTTTCTTTTTCGCTTTTTGTTCGGATTTTTCACCTTTAAAAAGATTGAAAGGAACAATAAATCTAATTAATTTATTTCATGAACATTTAACATAAAATATAAGAAGAAAGATCAACCTTTTTACCAGAAAAAAAAACACAAAAATTACAATCGAACTGAGAACTTACTTTTTTGCAGTCAGTTGAAAAACACCTAAGTATAAAAACCAAACACTCTTTCGAAGTCTAAGCTGGTTTTTCCACCAATTATAGATAGTTACTAAATTTTCCCAACTCTTCAGCAATATTGACTTTGACATTGCTCCACTCCCGAATCTTGCACAACACCATTGCTGGTGACGCCTCAATGGGTTCCGTTTGTCACTACCAGTATTGCACAGGCTTACACTGAAAGCAGGTTACCGGTATCTAACGGTCGCTTTACTTGTTAAATTTTTTAACACGTATTTCTGATACATGGACAGTTTCCTTTGGTGGGCAGAGTGGAAATAGAGAGAAGCGATCTTTAGTTGGAGAAAACTCACAACGTACAAAATTGGAAAATGATTTAGTACACATCGATTTAAAAAAAACTACTTCAAACTCCTAAATAATACCATTGTTCATTAAGTTTGGCAGTAGAGAAAAGTATCAGGTTTGTTTTTTCTTTTTTTGCATTCTACATAATGTAATTATAATTATCTTTCTGATATTTCTCTATACAACTTATATACATTAAAACTATGATGATTAACTTTAGCTGCATATACCTAATACTTTTAATGTAATCCGTTATCGTCTAAAATCCAGGTTTACTTGGCAGTATTTTTACCCCATGCTTGCTGACTCAGACTGCTGCTATAAAAACCTGCTTTCTGGTAATCTGAGTCGTATACCTGTTTAATCAGACTGCTTTCTATGCAAATCTGACCCTTAAATCCACAATCATCTAACATCCAAGTTAGCTTGCCAGTGATTATAGAGTCGTGGTCGCGAAATGTGGTGGTTCCTACTATTTTATGTGGCGGGTGTGTGGGCGCAAAACTCCACTGGATTTAATTCAACTGTGGCTTTTCTTGAAGGTATGCAAGTAAAGGTTAATTTTTAAATACCAGAACACATTACTATAAATATCCACGGATATTTATTGTGGCAACGGGATTACATACTTTCAAAGTCACAACAGTGTGTAAACCCGTTGAAAAGTCGGAAAAATAGGTTAGTTAAATGAAAGGATATTTTTAGTACTTAATTTTTACTGTTTTTTTTAAATTCGTTGAAACGTAAAAAAAGTAAGTTAAAATGGTCAAAAAGTGTCAGTAGGTTTCGTTGTATAGGTACATAAACAATAGTGAAGAGAAAACTAATGAAAACTTGATTTCTTATTCGAAGATCACACTAATATGCGAAAGTTTGGGTGGATGCATAAATGTTTATTACTTTTACGCCAAAACTTCTGAATGGATCGGGCTGAAATTTTGAGTAGACATTTTTCTATACCTGAAATAAAACATAGGATACATTTTATGAATTTTGACGTGGTTGAAGTCGCCGGGCGCAGCTAGTATGATAAAAAATTTTCATAATGTTTCTACTATGAAGAATATTAAGATCATATGGCACTTAAGAGAAAAAAATTAAAAGTAGATTTTTAAAAGAAATATATTTAGAATTTAATAATATTTAAAGTCACATCCTTAAAAAACAGACCCGGAAAAATATTGGCAAAAGTGCAACCTGCATCTCACGTCACGTAATTTATTAACAGAAGTCAAAGATAGACGAATAAAAAAAGATTCACCCTACTTGAAATTCCCCACAAAATAACCCCGTATGTCAAGGTCGACAAGACATATCGCTAATATATTATTTTAGGTATCTGTCTGTTTACATCATCATCTTAGTCCACTGCTGGACACAGGTATATAGGACCTCCCCTAATGAGCGGCATAGCGCCCTGTCTTGAGCTTGCCGCATCCAGCATCTGCCAGCAGTCTTTCGCAGATCGTCATCCCACCTGGCCGTAATTAACAAAAATAGTAATGAATTTGCATATAACTTGAATTTCCCTCCAAGATTAACCCGTATGTCAAGGTCAACAAGACATATCCCTAGTAAAAAAATTACGTGCGCGTCTGTAGTCAAACAATTCTTGGAATTGTGGTGAATTTACACAATTTATAAAAAAAAATTATAAATTTTCACCTTACTTAAAATACCCACAAGATTACATATAAACAGATTATATTGATTTTCACCTGACTTTAGATTCCCCACAAAATAACCCCGTATGTCAAGGTCGGCAAGACATATCCCTAGTATATAATTTTAGAAGCGCGTCTGTTTACAACAACCCATTCTCGGAATCTCGGTGAATTGTCACAACCAAACAGGTTATCCTGCCATTTCTAAATACATTCCTAGCTCTAGTTACCAGACTTAGCTATTGCGAAAACTGCTTTATGGTTATGATGCACAGAGTAAATAATAGTACAAACAAGAGACCGTAATATTACGATTACTTAAGTAGTTTAGGAATCGGGGCATCTGTAGAAATTTTGGAAATCGCTTATCATCATCAGATATAGATAGATCATTTATTGTCACACATCATTCCTACATATAATAATAAAAATTACCGTTTTTGTTTTTTTTATTATATAATAGTTCTGTAACTTAGAGTTCTTACAGACGAACGGCAAGTTGTGAACGGCAGAGGCTACTTCAGCCGTCGCCACCTGTCGACGACAGTCGTCAACGCGTCGGCGGCAGTAGTCAATACGTCGAGACGGCTGCCGCCGACAGGCGACAACGCTTGCCGCGAGTGCCACGGACTAGCAGTCGTGGTCGGCTTGTACAGGAGCCAGTTGCAAAATGGCGAAATCACTTACAATTTCCTCACACACTGCTAGCCATGCTATGTTTTTCATTGTCTTATTACTGTAGTCTTGTAGCTTATAATTCCAAAGACAAAGCCTTTTTTTTACTGCCGTAATTAACAATTCGACATCAATTTCGTCTCCGGAGCTCATTTTGTAGACGCACAACGCTTGCGCACTCTTGGTCTATTTGTCGTCGACTGACAAAATGGCGGACAAAACACTCCACAGCTGCAAGCGTCGCCACCTGTCGACGGCAGCCCTCGACGCGTTGACGACTGCCGTCGACACGTGGCGACGGCTGAAGTTGCCTCTGCCGTTCCAACTTGCCGTTCGTGTGTAAGAACTCTTACATAATATGTTCAAAGTAAAGATATCTCGTAAATCAAGTTAGACCGAGTACATCCTAGCCTGGATAGCCGATGTTTCAAAAGGCTTGCGCACGCACACGCATAGCAAGGATTTGCAATACAACCGGTAGGAAAATGACCTGTTGCAATTGCAACGTTCGATGCGTGTTACACATTTAAGATTATGTTTTTATGAGTTTTCTTATGTTTTATAGGATAGACTAAATAGTTTTTAGGTTATAGTAAAGTCATTTCGCACAATTGCTTTCGGAAGGATCTTAGTGGCTCTTTCTTGGTTGCGGTTAGGTCAAGATCGCATTCAGACAAAATGACGAAAATGGTCTGGATATTTAATGTAAATGCCACCACATAAGGGCCAAAATTCCACTAAATAAATCACTTCACTATATCAATAGTTTCTCTCTTTCTCGTCAAAATGACATTGTTAAACCCCTTTTGGTAAGTATTCTACTAGCACAAACTTTTTGAGGTTCATTCATAGCTGTGACGATTACGTTTAGGACTACCAATTTGACATTCTAATAATGAAAGTATATTCAGCGCAATAAATAGATACACGAACGTCATTTTAGCCATCTTGAGTGTATGACGCTATTGAGTCCTTTGTTTTGAAATTAATGGAATTCGGCCCCAGGAGCTGTGAGAAAAAATCGGCCAAGTCCTAAACTAATTTTGAAAAATTACCTCCTTTAACACGTTTTTTAACCCTTAAAGTTTTTATGGCAAATTATTATTCCTTGGCTAGATTCACTCAAGACTAGGTTTTAAATGAACTACCACCAGAGTCTCAAAATATTTACACCAAATATAAATATAAATATTATATTTATAATGAAATAAATAAATAATGCTGGACAATCCAAACAATGTCATCTAAATCGAAGCTAAGCATAGCTTGTGTTATGGGGACTTGGTGACTGATATCACTAAAACAAAGTCGCTTTTTCAAATAAGAATTTGACTACTTAAATCTTTAAAACTACGCAACGGATTTTGATGCAATTTTTTTTAATAGATAGAGTGATTCAAGAGGAAGGTTTATACGTATAATAAAATCGTGCAAAGCCGGGGCGGGTCGCTAGTATATTATATAATTTTAAAAACTGCTGAAAGGATCGCGCTGAAATTTTAAGTAGATGTAGTTCTAGCCCTGGTATAAAACATAAGCTACTTTTCATCTCATAAATCATTTCTCATGTAATAGAAATAGCCTTGAAACGTTTCCATAGAAACAACGCATGTGAAGCCGAGGGCAAATACTAGTTACTTGACTTTATTAACAACGAAAATTACAATCAAGGAATAGGAAAATAAAAACTAGTATATCCAATTGAGACAATTGAGCTTACTGCAGACAGTTACAAACAGTCTAAAAGTAGCTTAACTAGTCCTACTAATATTATAAACACGAAAGTTTGTAAGTATGGATGGATGGATGTTTGTTGCTCTTTCATGCAAAAACTACTGAACGGATAATTATGAAATTTGGCTCAGAGTTAGACTATAGTCTGGAATTACACATAGGCTATATATTATCCCGGAATTACCACGGGAACGGGAATTACGCGGGTGAAACCGCGAGGCGCTGCTAGTTACTTAAAAAAGAACATATTTTTGTCCTCAGATGACCCAACAACCACCATTTCAACCGAATCACCGACTACGGACTATGAACCAGCTACAGAAGACCCCGAGCCTGTATTCGACTACAACTCCATGCCGGCTCTATCTGAGCTGGATGACTTCGACCTGTGTTTGAAAAGTCCTGACGATGTCTACTGTATCGTAGATATGGTGCTGTTGGAGGACGAAACGCCCCTATACCAGTATATTAAGGTTAGTATTGATATATAAGAATAAGAATGTTTTATATTTCAAAATTTACATGGTAGCCTTAAAATTAATTACTTAGGTATAACTATATAAACTACTAAACAAATAAGCAAGGTAACCTTAAAATTAATTATTTATAGTTAAGTAATTATGTTACTAATTAAATAAATTTAGTTTACAAATAACTTAGTACTACCACATTATATAGGTTACATTATATTTTAAGGGCTATTTTTATACTTAGTACTTTAAGGCTTTTGTGTGTTGCATGTCTCGTACCTTCCGTGCTACTAGGGTTGGGTTGATAAATATTATGGTATGGTATTATATGGTATATGTATTGGTATTATTTTATTATAGCTATGAGCTACCTTTAGACTGTTTGCAACCGCCTGCAGTAAGCTCAATTGAAGTAGGTAGTGAATAAGTGCTAGTTTTGTGTTTTGTTCTGTAAATAGATATATTCTTTGACTGAAAATTTCGTTGTTACTAAAGATTGAACCATAAAGAAAAATATTAGTTATATTAGTTTATCTATTTTTAAAATAATGATAGTTTCCTTAAATTAAATTTAGTACCTACCATATTTATTTGCAAAGATTGATCCTTATCAGCAACGAAATCCATTGATTCAATCATCAATTGATTTGATCCATTCATCCATTCCATGTCCAGCAGTGGACTAATATAGGATGATGATGATGATGATGATTCATCCACTCATTCACAGGGTCCCGTTTTTTCAATAATCCTTCCATAAGATAGGTCTCTAGAAAGTAAAAATAAACTTAATATTAACTGGATTACTATTTAGTTTTTATAAATTACTAGCGACCCACCGCCCCGGCTTCGCACGGTTTAATTATACGTATAAACGTTCCTCTTGAATCACTCTATCTATTAAAAAAAACCACACCAAAATCCGTTGCATAGTTTTAAAGATTTAAGCATTCAAAGGGACATAGGGATATAGGGACAGAAAAAGCGACTTTATTTTATACTATGTAGTGATATTGTTTTCTTTTATACAAGTTATTGTAATTTTTTTTTTCTTACTAATCGAGGGCATGACTCCTTTCACGACTTATCTTGTCTTATTCTCGTGGTTTCGCACTTCGCCATCACCGTCCTTCTCAAAAAACCACCCTGTATATCTGACTAGGTACTCGGCTCATGAGTGATGACTCACAGCTGTTGGCTTCTATTGCGCTATTATGTCCACCAAAATTGCTGAAGATTATTCTTGTTGCAATTTTGTGTTGAATAAAGTAATATTATTATAACGAGGTATTATTTATTTATATTCCATTAGCGACCCGCCCCGGCTTCGCACGTTTTTATTATAAGTATATAAACCTTCACTCACTCACAACTCAATCACTCTATCTATTAAAAAAAACCGCATCAAAATCCGTTGCGTAGTTTTAAAGATTTAAGCATTCAAAGGGACATAATGACATAGGGACAGAAAAAGCATCTTTGTAGTGATTATTATCCATATTCCCATTATATAGCTTCAGGTTTTCTGGTAGAGATCGCTGTTAAACTATAAGATTTCTTCTGCTCCTCAATCTACATATATTTTGATATGTTTAGAAAATTCCTGAATTTAATTTTAGGTTAGGTAGGTATGTCAGTAAACACAAAAAATATCTGTGTATAAGCATCATACATAAAAAGTTATAGATATTTCAATAGGAAGCCAAACTACGAACCCTATTTTCAGGAGTTTAATGAAAAATCTTAAAACACGTGTTCAGTAATCTTTTTTATACTATTCTCTGTAAGTATAAAACGAATCGGGCCTCAAAATACACCAAAAAACCATCAAACCCCATTTTCATCCCCTATAAGGACTCCACACACAGAAGCCGGAGGCGGAGCGGAGCCGAAGCGAAGGCGTGCCGGTTTTTCCTATGGCATGGCACCACGCCGCTACCGCCTCCAGTCTGTGTGTAGTCTTTCATACGATTTGATAGGATACAACTCGCACGCCTTCGCCTCCGCTCCGCCTCCGGCTTCTGTGTGTGGAGACCTTTAGGATGGAATTTTCGAAAATCCCTTCCCGGTGTCTGTGAAGTGAGAGCTACCTATCCTCTAAATTTCAACTCTCTAGCTTCAGCCGTTTGTTTTGTGCGTTGTCTCCAAAAAACGCTTGTGCCTTTATACGCAATGAGCTTTCATTTGCTTATAATGAAGTTGGATATTAAGTTATGAGGTTCTTCTGGGCTTAATTCTTGGTTGAGAGATATTGGAGTTTTTGTTTCTTACGGTTCCTTTTGAATAGTTATATCCGAATAAGATATTTTTTCTTTTCTTGAAAGAAAGAAACTAAATTTTAATACGATTTTAGTGTTTAACTTTGAATGAAATATAGGACATAGAACTCCGGTGACACGCATAAGAGTACGTGTTCCGTGACGGAAGAGTTTCTTTTATTTTTATACAAGCGACCCGCCCCGGCTTCGCACGGTTTTATTATACGTATAAACCTTCCTCTTGAATCACTCTATCTATAAAAAAAACCGCATCAAAATCCGTTGCGTAGTTTTAAAGATTTAAGCGTTCAAAGGGACATAATGACATAGGGACAGAGAAAGCGACTTTATTTTATACTATGTAGTGATATAAATCGTTGGTTTTGTTCCTAACCATGATGATGATGAGTGGTCGATATTTATTTCTTTCACATACTTTAGGGTAGTTTGTTAATTTCAAAGTATGCACAATTGTGAGGGTAGGATCGTGACATTTCTTTACTGCTCTCTAATTGGCTAATTGGTGGACAAGCCCCTCACGTGACCCTCGGTCGTCAAACGGGCTATCTCGGAGTCTTTGGAGATACACAGAGACGCGTAGACGCATGCACCCGACATTGCCGTCCGCTCCTGACTTTGCTCGCGCCCTACCGATAATACTGTCGAGTCGCGGTGTAAATTACGGACCTTCGTTTCAATCCTTGTGTCCCTACATACACCAATCTGAGAATCAGGCCAAACCAGCACCCGTGGAAGCTCCAGTGTCTAGGCAAACCATCAGTGGATCCATCTGAGTTGGAAGGTGCCGAACTGTCTTCGTGAGGTAGGTGACTCCCCAACTCAGCCAACTGATTTTCCCTAACAGTACGTATAAATCTTTATTGTCCCCTAAACCAAATCTTTCAAAATAGAATCTCCATTTCCTCGTAATAAGTCCCCTTTGAATAATTTCTCGGAACCAGTGCCAAATACCTATTTGTAATCAATCATTCCTTATTGAAATGATTCGTGGGTAAACAAGTAAATTGTTTCACGGACAAGGTTTTTCTTTTCCAATAAATTTAGAAGCTTACTTATATGAATATATTTTATTTTATATGAATACTAGCTGGTGCCCGCGACTTCGTCTGCGCATGATTAGTATTTCGAGTACTCGCGATTTTACTTGCGTAATTCCCTTTCCCGTGAGATTTTCGGGATAAAATAAGCCTGTGTTATTCCAGCTTATAATCTATCTCTGTGCCAAATTTCATACAGATCCGTTCAGCAGTTTTTGCGTGAAAGAGTAACAAACATCGATCCATCTATCAATCTATCCATCCATCTATCCATTCATACTTACAAACTTTCGCGTTTATCAGTTTAATTCAGCTTGGTTCCCCTGGGCTATACGGGTTTTCAAAAATTTCTCACAGCATCTGAACGACGCGCGCGCGTCGTTCAAATGCTGTGAGAAATTTTTGAAAACCCGTATAGCCCAGAGGAACCAAACTGAATTCCGGGATAAAAGGTATCCCATGTCCAATCGTCCCGAGTTCCATTCGAATTCATTCACTTCCGTCGTGATGCGTGGTTTAATAATTTTTCTTTCACCCCCCCTCCCAGGGGAACTTTACCGAATTCCGGGATAAAAAGTATGTCATGTCCTTCCTTGTAGTATGAACTCGCATCGTCCCGAGTTTCATTCCAAGTCATTCAGCAGTTTCGGCGTGATGCGCGGTAAAGGAATTTTACTTTCATATCCTCTCCCATGGGAACCTTACTGAAATCCGGGATAAAAAGTATCCTATGTCCTTCCTCGTAGTATGACCTATAATCATGCCGAGTTTCATTTAAATCCATCAAGTAGTTTCGGCGTGATGCGCGTTTACGATACAGACAGACAGACAGACAGACAGACAGACAGACAGACAGACAGACAGACAGACAGACAGACAGACAGACATGAATGAAAAAAATTACAGTTTTGGCTTGAGTATCGATAATAGAGTGCCCTCCAAAAAAAATTTTCAAAATATCTTCAATGTACAGAATTGGACCTGTTACAGTTTTATTATAAGTATAGATATCGAAAACTAACAAACTTAAGGTTTCTCATTCGCTTCTTTACTTTACCTTAAATAAATTGAAGTGATCAAAAATAATAGTGAGCACTTTATTTCATAGTTTTAATTATTTGTAACATGAATTTTGTGACGCGTCCAAGAGTTCTGTAAGGTCAAAGCACTTTGACTTTGACTCCACGAAGAAAATAAGTAACAAACTATCCGGTAGATAAATAAAGTTAAGTTCAAATTAAGCTTTAGGCCCTACCTAAAGGTACACTGAAGTCAGGGCGCTATGGCGCTCATTAGGGGAGGCCTATGTCCAGCAGTGGACTAATATAGGCTGATGGTGATGATGATGAAAGGTACACTAGCGCCGCTACTTATTTTATCAAATTTTTATATTAAACAAAGGAATTTCCATTTTCATCATTCCATTTGTTCAATCTATCTTTTGCTTTTTGTTAATGCATCTGTATTAGTTTTATTTTGTCTATTTGCGGAAGAGATGTGAAGTTGCTCTTGATGGCCACCAACTCTGTTTTCGTCTCTTCTGGACCCGACAGACGACAAGTAGGAAATAGCTCTGAGATTGACAACGTTAAATAAATAAATAATTCCGGACAATCCACACAACATCATCTAGCCCCAAGCTAAGCAGAGCTTGTGTTATGGGTACTAGATGACTGATATACATAATACAATACATTACATAGATAGATAATTTTTATTATACATAGAAAACACCCAGACCAACAGAACAAATTTCTGCAAATCGTACACAAATTTGTTCCGAGGCGGGAATCGAACCCGCAACCTCCTGCGTCGCAGGCGGACCCTCGCCCACCGCGCCACATCGGTCGTCAAACGTAAATATTTTTACCAAATCTTTGTTCACAGAACTTCTCATCAAAATCGTACACAAACTACATGCACTCAAAGCTGCACAGAGGCATCTGTGCTTCCAAGAACTGTGGGCTGAATCTGACACATGCTAATGCTAGTGAAGCTACAGCATCAGCTCTGAAGAACTGCTTCAACCAAAGTATCCACCAGGGGTATGGGTTGCAGGTGAGATTAGAAATACCATTTTGAGACATCTGAGTTTTCCTAAATCGTTAAAATACCTTATTTGTTATAGTAAACGTAACGTAAAACTTTTTGGTTATAAAATTTTAGTATCTTATGTTTTGAAGCGGTGATGATAGATGCTGGATGCGGCAAGCTGAAGACAGGACGCTATGACGCTCATTAGTGGAGATCTATGTCCAGCTGTGGACTAATATAGGCGATGATGATGAAGTTTTGTAAAAATCATGATTCTTCGGCCATTGATTAAACTCATTTCAATCAACAGAGTAATTGATTACAAAACAAAAAGTATTCCTGGATCAAATCTCCTAAGTAAAACTGTTTCTTCGGAAAAATAATTCTCGGAAAAACTGAAGTTATACGAATCGTATTACTGTTAAAACCCGCCTATAAAGTAAATTCGGAGACAAATATCACTCAGGAGATTTTATCAGTGATTACTTTTTGTCTGTAATCATCTAATCTGTCATTTGGCATGCTATTCATCTCTTGCCGCCGAATGACGTTTTTTAAAAGTACTCGCAAGTACACCAGGCTCGATACAAAAATGTTCGAATCCCTTTGAAAATGCAAATGAAATAAAGACAATGCAAAGATAATGCAGTCCATCCAAAGATGGCCTGTAAGAGGTAGCTTTAGCTATATGGCCGCCTAAATTTAGCGCTTAATTTTCAGCATGCAGTATTTTTATGTATTATTTTCTTTTTTTGTGCGGTAGGTTTAAGTATAACAAAGAGTTTTATTATACTTTTATTCTATATACTTCTTGGTTTGTCTTTTCTTCAATTCCAATACTGACATCTCAATATTTTCCCAGGTTGACACCCTTTCAGTCCGGTACTGCAAAACCAAAGACGACAGTCTGCCCATCGACGCTCTGGACTACTCAATAGGAGCCATTCTACTAGCCCTTCTGTTGGTGAACTTTGGGTGCTCTGCCAAATACTTCCTCTGGCCTAAGGAGGATGGAGAACGTAAGAAACCGTTTCTAACTATCATGCCTTTAATATCTTCAAATAAATTCTTTAGGTTTATAAAATACAAATGTCAGCCATAGATAAGTTGTTAAATGAAAGTTTTAAAAAATCATAGTAAGGTTTGAACCATAATTAAGAAGTAACTAAAGGAATATAGGGATCTTAAATGAACCGTAGTAGGAAAGGTCTGTGCTCCAAAGCAGGCATCGTCAACGTAGGTCAGAAAGCCAGAAGCCTGAATTGGAACTAGGCTGGACTTGTGGGCAAATACCACCACGGAATGGAGTCCACGCAACGCTGAGGCGACGATCTAATGGAGCTCTCATGCGCAGAGTAAAGAACTCACTCTTTTTAAGGATTTTTTTTTTCAAGGATAACGTGTGTTTTTCCAACACAAACTAGGTGTGTAGTTTTGAATGATTACCTTCTTTACAGAAAACAGACTGTTCCTTGCATTCTGCGTGCAAAAGAACTGGAAGGCTTTGAAGAATGGCGGCAGTGCAGAAGGTGGACTCTTTAAATGCTTCCAGGCACTAAGGTAGGAGAAGTTATAAATAATACATTAGTTGATAAAGATCGAAATGCTGTTCCACTTAGATCATCATCAATAACAGCCTATATTAGTCCACTGCTGGACATAGGCCTCCCATAATGAGCGCCATAGCGCCCGGTCTTCAGCTTGACGATTCCAGCATCTGCCAGCAGTCATTCACAGGTCGTCATCCCGCCTGGCCGGAGGGCGTCCTACAACAAGTTTGCCAGGTCGCGCTCTCCATTCAATAACACGTTTACCCCAACGGTTGTCGGTTCTTCGCGAGATATGACCGGTCCACTGCCACTTCAGATTGCAAATTCTTTGAGCTACCTCTCTATTCTGTGGCTATGTCAATAACTTCGGTTATATGTCGGATACTTAGATCATATTTGATCAAATGTGTTGTTTAGATGTATGGATGATTGTTATGCAAAAAGTATGAAACGGGCTTAAAAAAATTAATAGTCGTATTTCTCGCCTTAGAATAAAACAAAGGTTACTTTTCATCCCTTAGATTAGTTTCCATAGGATAGAAATAACCTTGAAACATTTCCATAGAAAAAACTCGTGCAAAGTCGCGGTCAAAAACTATACTAGATACATTTATACGAACCATATTTTACTTACAGCTATCTTTTTCACACGCCACCTTCTACACTTTTCGATTAATTCTTGTCCATCCTAAGGTTGCCTGGAATAGATACGTTTTAGCGACAAGGCAACCCATTAGAATAGAATAGAAAACTCTTTATTATACTTAAACCTACCACACAAAGAAAAAAAAACATAAGAATACTACATACTAAGACAAGTTGGTATAAAGGGTGGCCTTATCGCTAAAAGCGATCTCTTCCAGGCTACTTTGGGATGGACTGGATATAATAGAACACTGTAGACGGTGGTGTGGTAGTACACTATCTGTATTTGTTTTAGTGTTTTGTATTTTTTTTTGTTTATTCGGTACGCAATAAAGTATTATTGTATTGTATACGTATTGTTTCAGGTTTTACACGATGGTGATGATTCTAGGCCTCCATTCCATGATCTTCATCGGCTATGGCTACACCGCTAACCCGGAGTTCATTGAACACGTGAGTTTAGGAATTTTTTTATAAGTCACAAACAGGAGCTAAAGTAGCGCCACCACTTGTAATCATCATCATCAGCCTATATTAGTCCACAGCTGGACATAGGCCTCCCCTAATGAGCGCCATAGCGCCCTGTCTTCAGCTTGCCGCATCCAGCATCTGCCAGCACTTATTTTATCATATAATTCCGTTAAACAAAGGAAGGAGGAGAGAAAGCGACTTTGTTTTATACTATGTAGTGATAGACTTCATCCTATAAATTAGTTCCCTTTGAAATGAAATAGCCTTGAAACGTTACATAGATACAACGCAAGCGAAGCTGCGAGTAGATACTAGTACATAAAAAAGTTTAAAAATAAAACTGGACAATACAAACAACATCATAATATAAGCTTATTAGTGAATTACCATTTTCTGTTTAATTTCGGGAAATTGTGGTGGTTGTTAATTAAAGTGAAAATTACGTGTCAATTTAATTAAATTAAAAGGATCTTTATTAACAACGAAAATTACAAGCAAAGCAATAGAAAAATTACAACTAGTATTTACAATTGAAACTATTGAGCTAACTGCAGACGGTTGCAAACAGTCTAAAGGCAGCTCAATTGATCCATGTCAATACCAGTCGGAAGCGTCCCCAAGACACTGGCTGCATTACCACGCTGTATGGCAATGCTGATGCGTTGAGCCAGATATTCACCAGCTAGAGGGTCACGCGTCGCATCGACCAGACGCTCAGATAATTTTTTAAAAACCCGGAGAGCCTCGGTACCCCACGGACCTAGGGTCTCGAATCCAAGGGGAGCAAATGCGTAGGTTCTGACGAGACCTGCATTTTAAATTATACTTTATATAATTAATTGTACACCTATTACTGCAGTGTGGTTAGTACTGTTACCGTCATCATCATCATCAATATTCATAATAATAAATGTAAAAGTCTGTTTGAATGTTTGTTATAATATAACGGATCTCCATAACTATTTAATTTATTACGTCGTTAGTCCACTTTTATTGATCTAGAATAACACATACTTAGGTTAATCTAATTTTTGATTAATAACCCATGGATTAAGAATGGCGGTAAAGTTTTCATGGAAAAATATTATTGTTGGTTCTATTCACTCAAAACTCGGTGTGAGTAAATTAAAAAGTAAATAATAAAACAAGTATTTTTATTTTAAAAACCTGCCTCTGGGGGCGTGTAGGAAAATTCTGAAATTTGACAAATAAATTTCCACATAGGCGAAACCGCGAGGTGCAACTAGTAAAAATAGTTTATTTCGAAGTAATTTTCTGAAAGGGAGTTGGTTTCAATTGCTGTTAAATAGAACAATTCCCATTGATACAAATAGTCCATTATTATGGACTTTATTAGTGTTTAATAGAGGGAATATTCTCCGAATCATTAAAATTAATCAGCGACATAATATTATGAAAACTGGTGTATTTGTGAACTATTGTGTGAACAATGGTACATTATACCTACGAGTATAACTAGCATCTGACATGAACAAAAAACTATTATCTACTTACCAATTAAAAAAATACTTTTTCTTTACAACTAAGTACGAAGTATATTTTCAAACTAAAAGCGCTATCTTTTCAGTTCGCTTAAACTATTATTGGACTTTAAGAAAACGCTTCACTACGAATAAAAAAAGCCTTCATTCAATGAAATAGACTAAATAGATTTCATCAGAATTAGACACCGAACCTAATGCAATAGTTTGTACCTTGTTAAGCAAAAATGGTTCAGTAAATCGTGGCCAAACTAATTGGTTCCGCCCTTTTTATTGTTTTAGTAAACGTACTCTTGTTTACCAAACATTTAGATATCGAATGGATTTCGAGATCTATAAATATCCACGCATGATATGAGAAAGTAACAAACATAATATTTCTGTGGATATATTAGATCAATTTATCCAAACTTTGGCATTTATAAAGGTTTCTTGTGATTTTAACAAACATAATATTTATGTGGATATTTATATTCATCTATCTAAAAAGGTTTCTTGTTCGCTTCTTTACTTCCCCGAACAAAAATCAAAGTGAGCACTTCCTAGTTTTAATTACCTACTCATTAGACCCGAGAGCTGGCGACTATCTGGCTCAGCGCATCAGCATTGTCATACAGCGTGGTAATGCAGCCAGTGTCTTGGGGACGAGACGACTGGTATTGACATGGATCAAGTGAGCTACCTTTAAACTGAGTGAGCAACCGTTTGCAGTTAGCACAATGGTTTCAATTGTATATTCTAGTTGTAATTTTTCTAATCCTTGATTGTAATTTTCGTTGTTAATAAAGTAACATTACCTACATATTTATAACAAGAATTTTATCACGTTTCCTAGAGTCTAAAGAAATCAAGCCCTTTTACTTTGATTAATTAGCCGGGAGGGTGGTCGGTTCAAGTCCCGCCGAAATCAAAATGTTTTGCGATGTTATTTAATTTCCCGAGTGCGAGGTCTTACGCACTATAATTTGATAATCCTTTGAAATAAGCAACACAACACCTCTCGTCAAACGAACTAAATGTAATTTGATTGTCCGTAGAGTCGCAAAGATTTTCGATGTGGTGGTCACTTGGTTTAATGGCCTGCGCCTGCCCGCAACTGAGGGGGGTCGCAGCTTCAAGTCACGTCGGAATCGAAATTTTTTGTGATGTTATTTAATTTTTTTATGCTGGGGCTACATTAGCGGGCGAAGATTCGTGTCGAGTTGACGCGATGCATCGTGCCGGATTGTGTTGTACAATATAGGCACGTCCGCCTTGCTTGAAAATCTGGAAGACACTGAACCGAACCACCCAAGCGAATATTGTCGCGAGAAATCCCTTTACTCCGCGCCTGTTTATCGACAGCTCCTCGATACTGCATCGTCTTCGCCCGCATACTATGCGATGTCACGATGTACCCGGCCACATTCATCGCGTTAACACGAATATTCGTCATAGCCCGCTAATGTAGCCCTAGCATTAGATATTCCCCGAGTGCGATGGCAATTAAAAACGTACGCACTATAATTAAATAATCCTCATAAGAATTCTGTCGTCTCTTGCAGTCGTACAGTGACTTCTTCAAGAGCCTCCTCTTCAACGCCCGCGTCATCGTGCAGATATTCTTCGTAATGGGAGGATTCCTCATGGCCTATAAGATGCTGACCTATGCTGAAACTCACCAGTTCTCGCTGAAGACTGTTCCAATGGCGCTTGTTAATAGATGGCTGAGGTATGTTACTAAGTCGATAGTAGGATAATTTGATAATAATTTGCTGGACAATGCCAACAGCATAATCTAGCCCCAAGTTAGCGTAAAGAAGCGAACAAGAAACCTTTCCCTTATTAGGTTAAGTATATTAGTTTTCGAATTGGGGAAAAACTCGTACCTGTTTAACATTTTTAAAATCTGATATTTTATCGAATGTAAGGATTTTTACATAGAATAGTTTGAACAATTTGTTTAAAATTATATAGGTACTGATCATTTTTGCAACTCACTTGGAGTTTTGTTGTTGCGTTTACATTGCCTTTGAATTAAAAATACCTTAACTTTGTCTATTTAGTCTCTTTGATGGCAAGACGAGTTTCATCATCATCATCATCAACCTATATTAGTCCACTGCTAGACATAGGCGTCCCCTAAAGCGAGTTTATTCTTATTATATTTGGCCTAAGAATCCTTTATCAATACCAGTCTTGGTTTTACTAACAAAATACAATTTCCACAGGTTAATACCAGCAGTGCTAGTGATAATGGGTCTAGCAATGACCTGGGTGCCACACCTGGGCTCAGGACCCATGTGGGACGCGGTGGTGAAGCGAGAACGTGACCTGTGCCGCACTAACTGGTGGCAACTTGTCATACTGATGCCAAATCTCTTCCCCTTCGAGTATCTGTGTATGCCGCAAGCATGGTAAGTAGTATTATACAGTTTCCACAGGTTGATGCCAGCAGTTCTAGTGATAATGGGTCTAGCAATGACCTGGGTGCCACACCTGGGCTCTGGACCCATGTGGGACGCGGTGGTGAAGCGAGAACGAGACCTGTGCCGCGCTAACTGGTGGCAACTTGTCATACTGATGCCAAATCTCTTCCCCTTCGAGTATCTGTGTATGTCGCAAGCGTGGTAAGTGGCATTTTGCATGCTGGATGATCCACATAGCACCATCTAGCCCCAAAGTAAGCTACTCAAAGCTTGTGTTATGTGTAAGTACTAGATAAATGATATGTTTAGTCCTACAAAACATTATAAACGCGAAAATTCGTAGGTATAGATGGATGGATGGCTGTTTGCTACTCTTTCACGCAAAAACTACTGATAGGATGTAGATGAAATTTGGCACAAAGATAGATTATAGTCTGAAATAACACATAGCCTATATTTTATCCCGGAACTCCCACGGGAACGGGAATTGCCGCGGATGAAACCGCGAGGCGCTAACGTAGTTTTTAAATATTTTTAAAATCTTGGCCCAATGTCACCGAAATAACCTCTTGGGACAATAACTCTTAACCCGTTTTTATCTCTCACGTAGCAATTGTATCTGTTACGAAAGTGGATCTCGTAAAGTTAAGGTCAGTTATAAGAATCTCAAACTGCCTAAAGACGTGACTCTTTGAGAGAAAGATTATGATCCTTATTGGCTAACAGCATCCCACCTGTTAACTGGGTCGATTTACACTGTAAACTGGGTCGACTTACACTTTAAGCTTTAATTTACTTTATAAACAACGAAAATCACACTCAACGAATCCGGGTATCCGGATTCGATTCCCGGGCTGAGTAAAAGTTTCTTTTTGAATGTATGAATGCAGTTTTTCTTGTTACTAAAATCGATGACATGGTTGCTAAGAACAGATCTTCGTAAGTCTTATAGTTTCAGACATTTCCATACTGACCGATTTAAATGTTACACCCTGTATAATATAAAATAGGTTTTATTCTAGTACCTATATACAATGTGATTCTTCGAACCTTGATCAAAAGAAATGTGCGGATACACGACACATATTTATCGGTAAAAATCAAGATAAAAAAATTTATATGTTATTTATCTCAAAAACAAAGCAGTTTTAATAATTTTTAAAATGAAGACTACTTCATCTGGTTTTTTCTTCGTTTCTTTTTGAGTAAATGGTGTATTTTATTCAAAATAGTCTCATTTGAAAGCTAGATAGTTTACCTAGCTAATATTCTGTAAGCTGGTTCGATATGCCGGTATCTATTTTGTTTATTGTAATATATTTCAAGAGGTAGTTCAAGGAAAATAATAATAATAATTTAGCAGACTGTTGAAAAAATTCTAGATGGACCTAGCTTATCTGACTGTGTAGTCTCTTTATAATCTGTGATTAATAAAATCACTAGCGACCCGCCCCGGCTTCGCACGGTTTTATTATACATATAAGGGTAAGAACCAAAATTTTTTCACTTCTTGCGAGAGAACGATGGCACATAACTTTCAAATCAACATAATTAATGTTTATTATATTTTGATTTGCTACATTTTTCTAAACCTTTATTTATTTGTCAATAGTTATGGAACAATAAGAATGTAAATAATCTATATAGTTTGATCATTTCTAGACCCATTTACACTAACCTTAACATATTCTGTTGTGGTACATTTGCTCCGTTTCCGTTGTGCAAAGATGCAAAAATTTTGGTCCTTACCCATAAACCTTCCTCTTGAATCACTCTATCTATTAAAAAAAACCGCCTCAAAATCCGTTGTGTACTTTTAAAGATTTAAGCAGTCAAAAGGATATAATGATAAAGGGACAGAAAAAGCGACTTTATTTTAAACTATGTAGTGATATTAATTAGGTTTTGTATAATTAACCCGCTTTCGTTATAAACTGAGTCTACAGCATCAAGGTTTGTATACTCACGATGAAAATTAAACATTTTGCAATGCAACTTGAAAATTACTTGATACCTCAAATATTTGGTTAGTTTGAGGTTAAGATGTGAAATCTTGGTAAACATTGATCTATTTACCTGTAGTAATTAATGCTTAACCTACATGTTATTGGTTTCTTTTATTTTAAACTAGCAGTTAATTTCTTATCACCATAACACCAACTTTTTGAATCGTTTTATCTCAAAAACGGTGGGTGGTAGGAAAAAAAATATTGATACATTTTTTGTTTTCTACAAAAAATGTATCAATATTTTTTTTGTATGATTATTGTATGATGTTCAATCTTGTCTTAGATATTTTTAAGATAAAACTTACCGTTTTGCTGAAAATCGCGAAAAACTCATTTTTTGACCAAGACCTTGAATAAAAAAAATTCCATACACGGGAATGATGGGGAATTTCTAGACATTGTTTATAATTATGTTTTGAACAATTTCACTGATTTTCAGCTTGTTGGGACTTTATGTAACTTCGAATGTCTAAATTGACCGGACTATTAAAATGAGAAGAATTAAAAGTGTGAAGAATTCGGCATGTGAAGAACTGAGAATGTGAAAATTTGGCAATGTGATAATCTAGAAATGTGCAAAATTGGGAAAGCAATCAAAATATCTAAAGCAAAAAAGATCTAGGAATGTCAAAAATTGAGACAATTGAAAACTGGGAAAGTGAAGACCTGGGAATAAAGGCTTTATTGACTTCGACTACATTGATGGTGTTCTCAATTTGCTTTAAAGAATTTGAAGAAGTTTTTAAAACATGCCAAAATAAATTGCAATTGCCAGCAAACCCATAAATCAAAATACCTACTAAATACCCTTTAGTAGCTACAGGAAACTAATAAATAAAGATGTCTGCTTAGTAATTTAGGGAAATAATAAGATATTACTCAGTAACTTCGGTATTTTAGTCTTGGAAATACCTAATTAAATGATTTGAAGACGCGTGAAGGCAGGATGATGTTGCAATAACTGCAATACGCAACTGCATGACTGCAACTGCACTAGTGCGAGACATTGCAGTATTGAGTTATACCTGGCTTACACTTTCTTAAGGCATAGACAGGAGCTAAACTAGCGCCACCACTTATTTTGCCTATTTTAGGAAGATATACCTAGACTATAATCTATCTCTATTCCAAACTTCATCCATATCCGCTCAGTAGTTTTCGCGTGCAAGAGTAACAAACATCTATCCATCCATCCATACTTACAAACTTTCGCGTTATAATATTAGTAGGATTAGAAGAAAAACTCTTATATCTAGTTATGATCCTTACTAATATTATAAACGCAAAAGTTTGTAAGTATGGATGGATGGATAGATGTTTGTTACTCTTGCACGCAAAAACTACTGAGCGGATATGGATGAAATTTGGCACAGAGATAGATTATAGTCTAGGTATATCTTCCTAAAATAGGCAAAATAAGTGGTGGCGCTAGTTTAGCTCCTGTCTATTTTTTAGATACGAAGTCGCCTTTGGTGGCCACCAAAGTCTGTTTTCGTGTCTTTTCCTAAACTAGACAAAATGAAAGTACTACAGATGCATTAAAAAAAGCTTTTGATAGGTCTAACGAACTGTACGTGTGAATTTTGAAAATTCTTTTGTTTAACGGAATTACATATATGATAAAATAAGAGGGGGCGCTACTTTAGGTGATGTTTGCGCCTTAACTATGTATGAAACACAAAGTAGGTTGCTTAAACTTATATGTTATCCCTAGATACTACAAAGTTTTAAGAAGTAATCAGCTAAGATAGTATCATTTCAGCCAACGTAATCCAAACATACTAGGTAAATGAAAACACAACAATGTACAAGATATAGGTACAGTCAGCTGCAATAAGATGTAAACACTAGCGTGTCTTACTTGAAACTATGTTTGTACCTCCGATGAGCGCTCTCTAGTATGACAATGCACTTAAATGTTTAGTTAGTGAACTCGATTCTACAATGGACCGTTGCAGCGTTGTACAGTGTCATCAGTCAGACGGGTATAACAGTAAATCCTCACTTTATTCATAACTAGCGACCTTCCCTGGCTTAGCACGATTTTATTATACGTACCTATAAACCTTCCTCTTGAATCCCTCTATCTATTAAAAAAAACCGCATCAAAATCCATTGCGTAGTTTTTATGATTTAAGCATTCAAAGGGATATAGGGACATAGGGACAGAAAAAGCGACTTTGTTTTATACTATGTAGTGATGATGATGATAAATGTGAAAGTTTTATGGATGTATGGTAGTGTGGATGTTTGAATCTTTGTTCCTCTTTCACGCCAAAATTCCTAAACGGATGGGTTGAAATTTTGAATTGACGTAGTTCTAGCCCTGGAATATACATACATACCATAGGCTACTTTTTCATCACATAAAACAGTTTCCACGTGATAAAAATAGCCTTGAGACGTCCATAGAAAGAAACGACGCGTGCGAAGCCGTGGGCAGATACAAGTATTACAATACAGCGATGCTGTACATTAATTCAATAAGTAGGAACATCCAAATAACAACAACAAAGAGTGATTACTCAGGCTGCAACAGTGTTGACTGAGGGTCCTTCACTACTTTTGTCGCGTCACGGTCTCCTCTCAAAAACACGCTTACCCCAGTGGTTGTCAAATACACGATATAGCCGGCCGCAATAAAATATTGAGTATTGAGAATTAGCAATCTAAAGTAGTAGTTACTTCAGCTTGCTAATTCTCTTTACTCAATTATTATTGCTAACGAAGATTTTAAAATAATAGAAGTCCTACATAAATCCTGCAAGGGGACAGTAAACTTATTTATAAATTCTTAAAGCTAAATTTTATATTGTTTGTAGTTTGTTTGCTTAGAAATCTATTGAGACAAACGTTGCAAAAATTGATTTTGCTTGACTGTTCCTCCGCTGTGCCGTTATCAGGGAACTTTGCTTCGGCACGTCAGGTCCTAACAAAGCTCCCTGATATAGTGCCCCGTAGCCTCTAAGGTTTATAATATAGTTCATTAAATTATTCATTCAATAATATTTTGAATTCCAGGTACCTCGGAACTGACACCCAGCTATTCCTAATGACCCTAGTCATAATGCTGATCATTTGGCGCTGGCCACGCAGCGGGGTGCCTGTGCTGACGGTAGTGATGGTAGTCAGTCTGCTGATCCCCTTCCTTCAGAGCTATCTCATGAATCTTCTGCCGATACGAGTTTCCATCTTCCCTGAGTAAGTATAAAATAGAACAAAGTCTACGGGTAAAACTGGATATAGAACAAGTCCACTGTTAAAACTGTCGACTGTTTAAACTATTGAGTTGCCAAATACGAGTGTCCATCTTCCCTGGGGAATTACAAAACAGAACAAGTCTACTGTTAAAACTGGTTATAGAACAAGTCCACTGTTAAAACTGTCGACTGTTTAATTAAACTGTCGAGTTGCCAAATACGAGTTTCCATCTTCCCTGAGTAAGTATTAAACAGAACAAGTCTACTGTTAAAACTGGTTATAGAACAAGTCTACTGTTAAAACTGTCGACTGTTTAAACTGTCAAGTTGCTAAATACGAGTGTCCATATTCCCTGATAAGTACAAAATATAACAAGTCTATAGTCTACTGTTAAAACTGACGATTCAGGAAACTTTTGACATGGCAGATTTGACGCCAGATTAAGTTTTGACGACTCACCTAAGCTAAGCAGAGTTTGTGCTATGGGTACTAGATGACTCTTATACTAAATATAATAACGTTACATAGATTGATTTTTTCTACAAAAAAAATTCTGCAAACATATCTGCTACTATTTTTACACATGACATGACCTTAGGCTTAGATTTTTACAAGATAATCTGTTTAAAAGTCTTATATGAGAAGTTTGGTGGATAGAGTAGCATATCCAGTTGTCGAAATGTAAGGAGGAATATTTAGAATATCATCCAGAAAAGGTTTTTTAATCAGAAATAGTAGAAGATTCTATCTCTTGCTTGCATAGGCTGTGTAGAGTAGACGTATAAATCAAATGTCTGCCATGCAGTGAAAAATTGCTCTGACCACTTTTTAAACAAATTGTTGATCTAGTTTTACCCACTTTGGGTCTATTCAGAAGACAACTTGTATCGATCTTATGCATACTACAACATAAATTAAATTCTATTCCAGATCAATAAGAGATATATTCGGGTACAACGACACCTTCTACCACGCATACGTATCAGCCCAGGGAAACTGGGCTGGTTACCACCTCGGTGTGTTGACAGCCTACTTCTATCATCGAGCACAGCTGAAGAAATGGGACTTGGGCGGCTCTCTGGTAAGATCCTACTATATTATAAACGCGAAAGTTTGTATGGATGGTTGGATGTTTGTTACTCTTTTAAGCAAAAACTACTGAACGGATATGAATGAAATTTGGCACAGAGATAGATTATAGTCTGGAATAATACGTAGGCTATGTTTTATCCCCGAATTCCCACGGGAATAGGAATTATGCGGGTGAAACGCGAGGCGCTGCTAGTATAAAATAAATAAATATCGGCTGAGATATCATCCCCGTACCAAGAACCATTTAGTTCGCAGACTGTTCATGAGGAGTTTCCTCCCGCGAAAACTCAGGTTGTGGAATGATCCCTGACGAAGTTTTCCCTTAAGACCTAAACATGGGCATCTTCAAAAAGGGTCTTAAAGGGTCAGCAACGCATTTGTAATATTTCTTATGCTGCAGTCGCTTATAGGCTGTGATAACCGCTTTGCTGCATGACTCTTTGCCACATTGGTAGTATAAAATAGATTTCAACACCCTTCTAATTACACCTTAACCACAGATATAAATAAAGTTTAAGATCGGACATCATTGGCCTTGTTGTTCTACAAAAACGAAAGATATCGCGATTGGAATTTTTGGGCAATGAAATGCCAGCTTCGGGCGTTTTATCCTTTATCTAGTATACATAGACTATGATGATGTCTACTCTGTGGCGCAGTGGGTGAAAGTCCGCATACGACGCAGGTTGCAGATTCGATTCAACTCCATACATGTTTGTACGATCAGACGAAGACAAAAGAGTTTTTAGAAATCTATGGGAAATATACAATACAAAGATTTCTAAAACCTCTTAGAGAAATTTCGATCCTGGCTTTTATTCGATAAAGCAACTACCAGTTCTAGATTTCTCCGTCAAGATTTCTTATGCATTCACACCTAAGTGAGAGAATTCCCGCTGAAATTGTTCAATCTAGCCTGTACAATTTATAAGGAAACACAAGGTAAACCGTATTTTCCATTAAAGTCTCTTTCCTTTTAAAGCTGCGAGTCAACTAAAGCAGACACGTGAGGAACGTACGCGCGTTTAATTCAGATACAAAGTTTAGCTAATTAAACAACTGTTTGCTAGCTCTGTGTTAGTTGTTTCGAGATTTCACAAAGCAGTTGTATAAGTTTGCTTTTAAATTAGCTGTGTCCTCAATTGCTCTGCTTAAGCGTAAAAAAGAAAATGTTACGTCTGAAATCCTAGTTACTTAAAATGACAAACTTTTTAACCGAATAGAGAAAAACAGAGTTATTACTTATTCTTATGCCCTTACGTTTAGAATGTGTGAAGTTTTAAGCTATCTAGAAGGTAATTTTTTTCAACTGTAATAGTTAATATGTTAGGTACCTTAGTTTTAGCCCATTTTGACAACGTGAAAGTCTTCTATTAAATAAATTCATACTGAAATTTTGTTAACATAAGTTTGTTAACATAGGGCCTAAATTTATCCTTAAACTCAATTAGTTACCGTGTATTTATTACGCAATTAACAAATGTTTGTACGATCTGTAAATATTTAATCCGGGTCTCTGGGTGTTCTCTATGTATAATAATAAAAACATCTATGTATGTAGTATATAGGAAAGTGTTATTATATACCGGTCTTCTAGTACCCATAACAGAAGTTGTCTATTAGCTAAATATTAACCTCTTAGAACACATTTATTCTAAAAACTGCGTCCGTTCACCGCAGTTGGCCGTCAGCTTAACGTTCCTCATGCCTCCGGCAAGTATTTAAGGCCCCAGTTAAGAAAACGGCAGAATAAGACTCTTATCTTACTTTCTCATTAAAAATGCTCATTTTATTACAAGTTGAAACGTTTCTAACATTTCTAACCCTTCAGATTGTTCCATTTTGTGTCTTATTACTATTTACATACGTGTTCGTTTACTTTAAGGATTCGTTCTGATATAGAATAGTAGGTAAACTTATAACGAGGACTTTTATGGGCTGATATGGCTGTAAAGAAGTTGTTGAAATATTATATTTTTAATCCTGAATATATTATTTCTCAATGTATGTCTCTGTTTGAACTAGATTACATTTAAAATTTCAAACTTTCGCGTTTATAACGTTAGTAGGAAGTGTATAAAAAATGTGACTTACATTATGAACCTACCAACACAATACTACTACAACCTTGACGACCGATGTGGCGCGGTGGGCGAAGGTCCGCCTGCGACGCAGGAGGTTGCGGGTTCGATTCCCGCCTCGGAACAAATTATTGCACGATCTGCAGAAATTTGTTCCGTTGGTCTGGGTCTTTTCTATGTATAATAAAAAATATCTATCTATGTATATTATATGTTAAATATACAGGGTGTCCCATAATGAGTGGATAACCTGAAAGGTGCTTATGCAACAAGTCAAGGCCAATCAGAAACATTTTTAATTTTTTTTCTAACTTGACCCGTTTGGAAAATATTTAATATTTGGTAAATTTGGAAAAATTTGTACCTTTGTTCACATTTTTGGACTTTGTGCCTACAATTTTAATAATTTTTAAGTTTTTATTTTTGGAATATACTAAAGAAAAACAGTTTTTTTGAACACCTTAAGAAATATTTTGGTAACTAGGACCAGTAATTTTCAAGGCAGGTTTAAAGTAGAAAATTTTAATTTTTCATATTTTTATGCAAAGTTTGAGCTGCTGTGGTTAAAAAAAAAGATAAGGAAACCTAAGATGCCAGGTACTTTAAAAACATGTCCATTTCAAGAGCATCCTAAAATGATAATAAACGTTGAAATTTTGTACGGTAAAAAACTTAGATATTGCTACTTTTGTGCCAAAAGGGGCAAAGCTACTAAAAATAATATTGAACCAACACATCAATAAAATATCTTTTTCGCCTTACTCGTTCTAAAATGATTACTTTGCTTCTTAAAAATAGTGAGGGAATTCTATTGTTGCTGATTCATGCTGGAAAATAGGAAATATTTTGATAAATAATAAACAATAATCTAGCCGAAAGTACCTAAAGAGAGTTTGTGTTATGAGTACGAATTTGGTGGTATGAATTTGGAAAGAAGATTCCAACTGCATTCAAACTACAGAATGACGGGTATCCAGTACACTAAGCCGTTCAGAAACGGCGTTATTTAGATTCAGCGTATCCAAACAGATGGGTTACGCGTGGTGGCGCTTCCCAGTGGCCAGCGCGGTAGCTGGACTTGAACCCATTGGATTTCTTTTACTGGGGCAACTTGAAGGAACTGGTGTACAAAAAACCTATTCCCTAAATACTATAACTTAATTTAATTTTATTTATTATAACTTAATATAACTTCGACGTCGAGTCTAAAACGATGCGGAAAAAATTAACCAATATTAGTCCACTGCTGGATATAAGTCTCCCCTAATGAGCGCCATAGCGCCCTGTCTTCAGCTTGACGTATCCAGCATCTGCCAGCAGGCTTTCGCAGATCGTCATCCTACCTGGTCGGAGGTCGTTCTACACTACGTTTGCCAAGTCGCGGTCTCCACTGAAGAACACGTTTACCCCAACGGTTGTCGGTTCTTCATGAGATATAGCCGGCCCACTGCCACTTCAGCCTGCTAATTCTTTGAGCTATGTCGATTAATTTGGTTCTCTGTCGGATGTATTCATTACGAGTCCTATCCTTCAGAGAAACTCCGAGCATAGCTCTTTCCATAGCTCGCTGAGCGACTTTGAACTGGTGGAGCAGCCCTACCGTGAGTGTCCACGTCTCAGCTCCGTAGGTTCACAGTTCAGAGACTTCTTCACAACTTTCGTTTTCAAACATTGCTGTATGGATGATGAGATTTCACACACTGTTTTTAAGTAGCAAAGTAACCGTTTTAGAACGAGTAAGGCGAAAAAGATATTTTTTTGATGTGTTGGTTCAATATTATTTTTAGTAGCTGTGGCCCCTTTTGGCACAAAAGTAGCAATATCTCAGTTTTTTACCCTACAAAATTTCAACGTTTATTATCATTTTAGGATGCTCTTGAAATGGACATGTTTTTAAAGTACCTGGCATCTTAGGTTTCCTTATCTTTTTTTTGTAACCACAGCAGCTCAAACTTTGCATAAAAATATGAAAAATTAAAATTTTCTACTTTAAACCTGCCTTGAAAAATCTGGTCCTAGTTACCAAAATATTTCTTACGGTGTTCAAAAAAACTGTTTTTCTTTTGTATATTCCAAAAATAAAAATTAAAAAATTATTAAAATTGTAGACACAAAGTTAAAAAATGTGAACAAAGGTACAAATTTTTCCAAATTTACAAAATATTAAATATTTTCCGAACGGGTCAAGTTAGAAAAAAAATAAGAAATGTTTCTGATTGGCCTTGACTTGGCGCATAAGCACCTTTCAGGTTATCCACTCATTATGGGACACCCTGTATAAGTTACCTAGTACCCATAACACAAGCTTTGAGTAGCTTACTTTCGGGCTAGATGGTGCTGTGTGGATTGTCCAACGCTATTTATTATTTTATTTATTTATCTAGGTACCTATATCCACTGCTGAAAAATCCAAATAGCAGTTGGAACATCCACTTCCAGACTAATAAAAATCCCACGCAACCGGATTTTTCTTTGAATGACATTACTCTGTTTTCCTTTCAGCTGATGAAGCTCCTCTTCATCTCCTCAATCCCGATCGCCATGGGAGCAGTTCTCATGGGCTGGGACCTACATCACAGAGAAGCGTCTGCCTTCGAGTCAGCAGTCTTCAACGCGCTCAACCAGAACTTCTTCGCTCTGGCCATCTGCGTCTTTATTATTGGATACTTTTATAAGTGCAACAGTAAGTTTACATGGTTTTATGGAGTGTATGGATACATTTCATCATCATCATAATTATCAGCCAATATTAGCCCACTGCTGGACATAGGCCTCTCCTAATGAGCGCCATAGCACCCTGTCTTCAGCTTGCCGCATCCAGCATCTGCCAGCAGTCTTTCGCATATATCCCATCAAATTTTAGTGTTTTTAATATAATTTAAGTAAGGCTATTCTTACGATGTAATTATAAAAAAACATAACACAGTTTGGGTAGAACAATGCAACACCTTTCTTCAAAATTAAATGTATAAGAATCTAAATGTTACTTTAGTCTTTGATGTTCAGTCTGGAGTCCGTAGAAAGGTCGCATAGATTTTTGACTTGGTGGTAACTTGACTTTGTGGCGCAGTTGCATTATCTGCAAGGACACAGCAATCGTATTACAAATTCATAAAGTGATCTAGGCCTGGAATAATAGGATACTTTTCATCAATGTTCACGCGGGCGAAGCCGCGGGGCACAGATATAATTTATTTATTTATTTAATTCGGATTGCCATCAGCTAAACTAATTACAATAGAATTTAAAATAGACACAGAAAGCTAATAATAGGCATTCAGTAATAAAATCATATTATACTACTTTGTTTTTTTTTCGCCGACAAATGCGTACTTAATAAATTAATATAATTAAGACGCTGTGTGTCGACAATTGGTCCTTTTTAAGCAGAAACAGATAATACTTCTGAGCAAGCTACATTTAAAATTTAAATATCTATATTACTTCACGTTCATACCTAGATCAATAGCTAATCCGAAAACATAACAGCAGAAACTTTTCTTAATAAATATATGTTTTCAAAATGATATGTTTCAGAATTTAAAATCAAAATATATTGATAGCTACGATAAACATCAACTAGGAAGTTATTGGAAAAGATAGGTAACATTTTTATCTAGTCTCTCGTTATGTGAGTTTTTTGATGAAGATTCATAATAAATTTAAATATTAATTTATTCGATTAACAGCAGGCGCTGAGCCCGCCGCCCATGCTTCAGTACCGCCGTGACCTCTGTCAAGGCTGGACGTGTGCTTGATGTCGTCTCAGATATCAATGACAATCCATACGTAATATTTATCGTGAATATTCGGTTAGAGACTGTCCAGATGGGGCGTTTTACGTGCGCTCCTTTGCGCGGTGCGTTAGGGAGGGACTCGGGGACAGTTATTATAAACATGGAACCAAATAAAATAGTTTTGGAAACGTCGGAAGCAAAAAGCACTACAAAGATTTAACATACATCCAATTCTGCTAATTCTTCCGTTATTAGTTAATTGTAACGTTTCATGGTTCTATTGGATTATCTTTGATTGATTCAATTTTCCCATACTGCAATTCCTTTTTCAATTTCGTCTATGAAAAGTACGGTAATATATGTACGGTATAAGAAATACGTCCACTCGCGTCGCGCGTACCACTGGCTGGACGAGGAATCGCGCACCAGCATCTGGACGGGATGTAGGTATAGTGCTCTAGTATCTGGAGAACGGGAATGTTTAAACGCGAGAGCACTCGCGAGTAAAAATCTCCATCTGGACAGGCTCTTAGCTAGCGTTCCCTGACAGATTGACTATGTTTCATTTGGATTGACAACTAGGATTTAGGTAAATCAAATTTTTGAATATAGAATACCAGTACGCTACACAAATTGTCAAAACTAAATTTCATTTAGCATTCAGAGATATGATATCGTTTTGCATAGAGTGGAATTGGAACGTAATAGAGATGGCACAAAAAAATATTATGATGGAAATCTATAAATTAGGATTTGGTCCCGTCGATTCCAGCTTCTAAATTTCCCGGGATTTCCCGAAATTTCTGGATGATTTTAAAACCTGGTAATAGTAAATAATTTCTCGGAAAATTTCAGGTCTTTCGGGAAAACCATTTTAGTATTTAGAACAGTACCGAAATAACAAAACTTTATCTATTCCATCATCTTGTAGCATTTCGGATAGATTCATACCTTCGCGGTATAAGGTATGTTAGTTGGAGCTTTATCTCTTACTAGCGACCCGCCCCGGCTTCGCACGGTTTTATTATACGTATAAACTTTCCTTTTGAATCACTCTATCTCTTAAAAAAACCGCATCAAAATCCGTTGCGTAGTTTCAAATATTTAAGTAGTCAAAGGGAAATAGGGGCAGAAAAGGCGACTTTGTTTTATACTATGTAGTGATGATTAATAGGTATGAAATTCTTAGGGTTATATCAGTCTTTTGTGTTTGTGTTAATGCCTTATGGTTTTTATTGTTTTATTGAGCGATGCCAGTTTTTTTGTAAATTAAATGAATAATTTAATATTTCACACCGGCAGATATACCTACCAAACCTGTCAGTGTTCAAACTACGGAACCAATTAATGGAACTTAACATTCATATTTCGCATTCGCATTTTTATTTTACAGCAGACAGTTAGATTTCGACTTATCCGTAGAACATAGTTCTATGTGATCATAGACCAAAAATGACTTTAATAGCGAAACGATATAAGAAGAACAAGCTCTACAGAAGTACGTTTTTAAAATTTTTGTATCTTACTTAGTTTCGGAGATATAAAATCGAACAACGTCCTAACTGATATCAACTCCGCCCAAAAACGTTCTAAGTGATCATGCAACGGCGCGCGGGTGCGGCGCACGGCGCGTGCGCTCGGTCCGTTCGTCAGTTCGGACGTTGTTCGTAGGAGATAGGAAAAGAGAAAGTCTTTCGATGTGTTTTTTATAGGTTTAATATACATTAAATTCAAATATAAATATTGCTTTTTTATCTCGGTTTTAGGTAGCAGGCGTTCAATGTTTAAATAGGACGTTTTTTGATGGAGAGCTCGTGTAACGAATTTTTTGTACAGAAATTCTTTGGCGTAGTGCATATTCAAAGGAATAATCATTTTTTCTTTAATAATTAACAGTAAAAAATTTAAGTCATATGATACGTTAGGACCATTTTATGCGAACACTATTGAGCTTCTTAGGATTTCATATGACTATAGGACGTTTTCCTTCGGAATCTGTTAGACGATTTGTCGGTTCGATGTTAAGATAGAACGTTGTTTGTGGGATAATGAAATCATTTAGGACGTTGTTCATCACAAAACATCATTAAATATTGAGATTTTTTTATTTCTAATTAGTGTAATAAATTGCTAAGTACATTATTTTTCAGTACATATAAAATATGAACGTATTTTATACATAGCTACAAAAATAATTAGTTTTTTCTTCAATTCCAGTTGTGAATGTTGATAACAGCCGCATGATACCAAAAAACGTCGCCTTTGCTTCCAGGTGCAGGAAAAACTAGCTAATATGATCAGAATTAAATTCTGCATGAGATAGTGGACCGATGAAATTACCTGCGATAGCTCAATACCGAATGTTGTGTCTAATACCTCAGCCATGAACGTTTACATCAATGAAGCTAGTTTATTTTCTTTGAAAATTCATGCTAGTTACGAAAATCCACCATAAATATAGCACTAAGAGTTAGAAGTTTCTCACCACAGATGTACCCCAGTTCAAAATTACCCAGGGTGGATCTGTGGTGATAAAATTTTAACTCATCAAGCTGTATTAATTATGAATTTTCTTAACTAGAAGGTTTTACCAACAACATGTTTATGCCGTCTTATATTAATGTCCATTCAGTCTGCTACCTGCGTATTCCGTCCTAATCATGTGGATAATCAATGTGATTAAAAAGTGCGCAAATGCTTGTGAAGTAATCAGTGATTACTACACCAGCATTTCGACTTTACCATCATCGAGTTCCAATAGTCATTTTAACCTATGTACCTACTTGTTCCGATATAAATTACTTTGATTGACAACATGAATTCGCCTGCATCTTCACAATGATATCCTGATCGCAACGTGACTCCTAAAAACAGACAGACATTGAATGCTAATGCCTTGAAATAAGGTAAAAATTTGTTAGGAGAATTAAAAAGTCGTAGATGATGAAAACCATCAGGCCAACATACAAATGCCGCTGACAAATTCCCTGTGTTGAAAGCTAACAGTGGTTGGCTTTATAATTTTTTTTGGCAACTATGAGACTGATCCATGAAGCGGAATTTCATCAACATAAAGAAAAGAAGACTGGGATGATGACCTAACCAAACAAGCAATATTATGTTTTGCTGATCAATTTATGATCTAAATTCCGAAACAATGTTCAATTATAGTAGTAAGTGCTTAATTTGGTTTTTAATTGTTTTTCTAAATTGTATTTCAGTATAAATAAGTGATTAAATAATATAAGTTTAGCTATTTTTGTATGTGTTTTGAATTAAGTAACTAAAGTGGGAAGTTTACACAACTATCTTCATGTTTTGTCAAATATTTACTTAGATTATTTATAATATTACGAATCAGTATCGTTTCGCCCTGTTTTGAAACTTAATTGAACTACACGTTAACCGAAAACTGACTTGTTGGCGTAATAGTTAAAACTTAAAATACTAATCGTATGATAAAATGGTAACCAGGTCAGAAACAGGTAACATGTCTAAAAATAAATGTAGATGGACAATTCTTCACACAAAATCATCTAGCCCCAAGCATTGCTTGTAATTATGGGTACTTGATAACTGATATACTCAAAGAATTATACTACTTACATAGGTAGATTTTATTACTTTATCTATATTATATATATAGAAAATAGCCTGAACAAATATCATATATGACCCAAGGTGGAAATTGAACCCGCAACGAGCGTCGCAGGGAGACCTTCGCCAGCTGCCCCACAGAGTTTGTCATAAACTTATCGGCGTACGTAGTCTTAGGTAAACTGATAAATCCACGTAAATATTTATCGCCACATAAAGATATTAATATTTCGCACCTTAGTCTAAAATTTATTCATCTTCAGCATTTTTCTAATAGGGAGATGATATTAGCCGTTCAAATATTCTATGAGCTGAATTTTAAATGACGTGTTTGTTGTTCTTAATCTTGCCATATATTGGCTATATTACTTATGTTGATGATTTTTTAACTTAGTTAACGATTTTAGTACTTAGAAGTTATAATTTTATTACAATATTTTAAGGTAGTTATCCACATAGGACTCTTACAGAATAGATAACTCCAACAAAAAACGACCCATATTAATATAAAACGTCATTTTGCTAAGACGTTTCCGTAAAACAACGTTCTATCTTCACAACAGACCACCGCTGTTCCGCCGTACAATGCCCTACGTTAATATAGGACTCACTATCTCCAGAAATAAAAGGAAAATAAATATACACTAAAAAGCATTTAACTAGGCTAGGGCATTGTAACAACATACCAAAAAGTCTCAATGAGAAGTCTCACCGTTTAAGAGTTACACAAGTCAACAACTTCTCTAACGTCTACTGAAAACCATCAACTCTGCAGATAGGACTTTGTTCTACGGATGAGTCGATTTGGTCGTATTTGAAAATAAGGTATAAACGAATTTGAATTTTGAGTATCTTTTTCTCATTATTAAAAATAGAGAATTATAAATTATACCTCATATTCTTTATATTTCGCAATTTGTTTTATTTTACCTGAATTTACCTAAAGTGCAAATAAGATTTCCTTTAGACTGTTTGCAATCTGCAGTTAGCTCAATGGTTTCAATTGTATATACTAGTTGTAATTTTTTCTATTCCTTGATTGTAATTTTCGTTGTTAATAAAGTTATTTATTTCCTTATTTTATATCTTTATCTATATCTGCAGGCAGACTCATTCTGTAAAATCTCGAATTTGAACTCAAATCCACTCTAGTGACCGAGCTACGTCATTCACATCGGCTCTATGCTAAAGAACGACGGGCATAGGGGAACGTAGACTAATGAAAGCTGTCGGGCAATGAGTGATAAGGTAAAATTGAATTGATGGTAGCCTCGCTAATATTTTGAAGAAGATAAATTATGTGCAATTTTTTATATACTGAAACAAGTAGAGATATGTGGTACCGATGATAAAAAAGTATTCTGGCAGTGATAGTCCAGATTTGAGAGATATTTTGTACATTTTGTTTGGATCCATAAAGTCTGGATCTTTTGTTTACCATCAATATTTTTATATTTATTTTCTCCATTTTGTTTGCAAAATTAATTGATTAATTTTGGTTGTAAAAATGTTATGATTTGAAAAAAATTTGAAAAACTCTAACAGTAACACAAATGTTACTGTTAGTATTGCAATTTTTTTGATCTAAAATTAATTATATTTGCTCTAGCATTAAATGGGCACTCATTAATTGCAATTGACAGGCAAAAGGAGCGACTGACTGGTTAAACTGTAAATTGTACCTTAATACATATCTATAGTTAAGTACTATTTAATAATAAAGAAAAGGGTTTTTTTTATTCTTCATATTTCGAGACTTTTGTATGCCAGTCCCGTATTTTAACTATAGGGTATACTATACAAATACAATACAAAATACAAAAATGTTTATTTCATTTTCAGAAAGTTACAGTGTCTTATAATGTGCTCGGAACCTCCTTTTAAGTATAGAATACTTGTATTAGGAGGCAACGCTCTTCCATATCATACTTAAATATTCACTCGTTACTAAGGAACAAACATTTTATAAACAATAAAACAAGTAAATCAAATCAGCAAATTAACAAACAGTTCAGAATATTTTACAAATTACGTAAAAGAGGGTAGGTTTAAGTAAATTGTGAGAAGTAGTGTTTTGTGGTGTGGTACAAGTGCAAGCTGATGCGAATTGTTTAGTGCGTGTGTGTGTAGTGAGTGTGTGTAGTGAGTGTGTGTGTAGTGAGTGTGTGTAGTGAGTGTGTGTGTAGTGAGTGTGTGTATTGTAGGTTACTCCCGAGGACACCGCTCCCTTAAGAGATCAGGCAACAGGAGCTACCTACTTGGTGTGTGAGTGATGTGTGTTTGTGTAATGTATGTTGAAGTAGTGTGTTGTTGTGTTAGTTTATTATTATATTTTATTTAATCCCACTAGCCCCGTACCCACCTAGCGCACAGGCTCGCGCGGCAGCCTCGCGAGCCAAATGCCTCGGCTGGTGTGGACGTGCCTCAAGCTGCCTCGGGCGCGCGTTTGCTCGGCTGAGCACGGCTCGGCCCCGAGCCATCTGTTGTCGGTAAACTTGACGCGCTCAAAGGTGCCTCGGTGTGCGCTGTGCATTAGGTGGGGACGTCAGTGCGTTTGGCTCGCGCGTGAGTCACTAGGCTTTCGTTGATATGGTCCATTTTAAATAGCTCGGTGGAACTGATGGCTCGGCTTGGCTCGCGAGCCCCGCCTTGCTGTTTCCGGGTTAAACTACGAGGCTGCCGCGCGAGCCAGCCTCGGCCGAGCCGCTCGTCCCAATGTGGCTCGTGAGCCCATTCGCCTGGTGGGTACGCGGCTAATCACTAAAACTTAATTTTTACTTACTATAAGTACTTTCAGCTATTTGTATATAAAACTTATTCAGTTAGGTATCTAATTCCAGAAGAGTTTCAGTTGTTTCATAGTTTAGACTTAGTAAATATTTAGTTAGGCTGGTTTTTAATTCAAACTTATTCAAAGGATAAATATTTAAAATTTTGTTTAATTTGTTGTACATATGCGCAGATTTAGATACATTTTGACGAGATGCAAAGGTTGATTTAGTTTGTTTTTTATTTACTATATTTTTATTTTTCCTTCTGTTTTTTATGATATTAAGGTCATAGGTGATTGTTTTATGTAATTTTATAATGGAATGCAGTATATACAATTTCCTAACAGATAATTTATTCTTTATTGTGTGTAGCATTTCAGTCGAGAACCTATATGGTTTAAAAAATATTACTTCAGTAAGGACCTCTGTGCTCTTTCTAGGTTGATAAGTTTAGATTTGGTTGCTCCACCCCAAATTGGTACACAATAGGTGAGTATTGATTGTGCCAGAGCAATATATATTTTGTGTATAAGATTTTGTGTCGCTATATGCCTTAAATTTTTAAATATCCAAATGAGCTTCCTAGTTCTACTCATGAGTAATATATGAAATATATGAAATATATTTCATATATTATTATGAAATATATGAAATATATTTCATATATTATTCATATATATATAAAATATATGAAATTGATAATAATAATAGGAAGAATTTTGACAAGTTTGTCAAATTTTTATTAAAACATTCCTGGAGTAGGTTCCTGTTGCCCTGTTCTCCCCTAATTGTCAAAATCTCAGCATTTTAAACTGACAGCGGATTTCTAAGGGTCATACCACACGGGAAGTTCTCCCGCTGCGGGAATACGCTTCTGGACCGCACTAATCACATTTTAATATGAAATATGAAAGATATGATTTTCTTTCGCGGTTCACAGCTAGGCGGGAGCAATACGACCGCCGCATGTAGCTTCAAACCACCGCTGATAACCGGTTCTTACTACATGGACGCTTTCTCGCTATACGTCATTCTGCGCGGGATTATCATCCCCGCGTATCCGTTGTAGTTTGATGGTCTACGGCAGCTTTGTCGAGCGGATACCCGCGACGGCAGAACCGCCCGTGTAGTATGACCCTAAGTGACGTTCGAAATGAAATTATAAAATGCATAGGCTGATCTATGAAACACTGCTGGTAGATGCTGAATGTGGCTAGCTGAAGACAGGGCGCTATGGCACTCATTAGGAAGCATATGTCTAGCTGTGGACTAATACATCATCATCAGCCTATATTAGTCCACTGCTGGACATAGGCCTCCCCTAATGAGCGCCATAGCGCCCTATCTTCAGCTTGACACATCCAGCATCTGCCAGCAGTCTTTCGCAGATCGTCATCCCATTTTGCCGGAGGACGTACTACACTACGTTTGCTACGACGCGGTCTCCACTCAAGAACACGTTTACCCCAACGGTTGTCGTTTCTTCGCGATTATATTATATTTTATGAAATATAGAATAGGTACCTATGCATAAGCATACATATTATTAATTTACTTATGCATTACCTAGGAACTTGGGGAGGTCGTTACATCAGGTACAAAACAGGGTAAAGTTACCCATAGTAAAGCATTATTACCTACCTACGCAGGTACCAGCAACGCGATATTATAAAAACGAATATACTAATTAACAGTAGGCATGCGCCATCTATGAGGTAGCCCTTGTCAACTCTCCTGGTTTTTCTGCCGCATTTTTAGCTACTTAGCGCGCCTTAAACTTAAAAAAAAAAACTGTAAGTAGTAAGAAAAAGTAAAACTAATCACGTGCAAAAGAAGTTGAGAGTCATGCATCACCTTGCCTTGTGAATGTTGGTATTGAAAGGGTATTATTTTCCATAGTGTCACCAACTATGTATGTTTTGTCTGACCATCACAATCTTCCAGGGATCTACGTAGGGTCTGTGGAATGGGGTCCGCTCCAACCCCTGGGCCGGCTCTCGTACTGCGCTATGCTGCTTCACGCCACTGTGCTCAGGACTTACGGTGGACAGATGAGGAAGAGCTTCTATGCTACTGATTATACTGCTGTAAGCTGATGTTTTATTTTATTTATTTAACGTACAAAACACATCACAATCACTTACTTTTATGAGGTTATATACTCGTAAAGCTATATCAAAACTTGATTGCAACATAAACATATGTACGTTGTCACGTTACAGCCCACCCGGCTATCTATGAAAGGGCTGAACGTTGCAGTTAATAATTTTGAGAGAATTTAGGCCTATGGTTTGGGAAGAAAAAGGCTTCAAGTTTTCAACAAGTGTATTGACGTTAAAAATTATACAAAAACAAAGTCTTTCCGGTCGCGAAATCTAGTGCACAAGGTTAAAGTCCTTAACTGGCAGCTTGAGAGACGTGTAGATGTAGCGAGAGAACGCAGCCGCTAAGTCTCGCCTCAGCCTTGAACAGCGACGGTTGAGGTGGTGACCGCCGACCGCTAGGACCCGGAGTCTGGAAAGCCGTGAAGTGGTACTGGTGTCGTGAGACCTGGAGCAACGGGAGATGTAAGAAGAGGAGTCACAGAGTAGAGTCTCCCGCAGAGGGACAAAGGGAACAATCCCCGTAGCCCGAGATGGAAGCTTCAGTATCTGATAGAGGACAGGCTAGCCTCTGACGGCGGTAGAGTGGCCAGCCAGGGTCGCCGACCTCCAGGAAGTCAGACACGAAGTCGTCGAAGCAGCCTCGGGATCGTCTATTAGGGGTGTCTTCTCCAGGCCCAGGATTCCAAGGTGGAGATGTTCTTCACCAAGCTTCGGGCTTCTAGGGATTGGGGTAGACCAGTCTTCAGGCTTCCAGATAGAGCAGAAGGTTTTACTTTGCTTGATGTTTCTTCGTTGACTTTTCGAATTGAACTCCCCGACTGTAGCGATGTTCTCCTATTTATATGAAATTTCATCGAACAGTCCGCAATTTTAAAAGTGGTCATAACGGCCAGGCTCAGCTAAGATTTTAGCAAGAGGTTTGAACTAAAATCTATGCAAACTATGGCTAGTTTTACAAATATGAAGAAAATTTGACATGTCAAACGTATAAAAATGTCAAGGCTGTCATAACAAAAACATGAATTTCTATGTGAAGCAGCTACATTACAAATAAAATAAAATAAGGATTTAGATCAGAAAAATCTGCTCTATCAAGTGAGGTGAAAATGTATTTTTAGGTAAAAATGCCGAAATTCTGATTTTATGGCATAAATATCTAAGGCGAAGCCCTAAAATAGTGTTCAAAGAGTATACTAGAGCAGGATCCTCTGTTACACGTAAGTTTTTGTTATGAATACGTGGTTAAATTCCCAAATTTAGGTAGCTAGGTAGAATAAGACGAGTTGAACTAAGGTTCAGAACTTCTCCTCAACACATTATGAGGGCTTTAAAAGTGGCCTAAGCTAAAGAAATAAGCTGTTCCTAACATATCTTACAAGTACTTACAAGCAGGTAAGTAATAATCGTACAAAACAAATAATAAACGTTACATTTCAGGTTCATAACTTCTCAACACATTATGAGAGCTTTAAAAGTGACCTAAGCTAAATAAATAAGCAGTCCCTAATATATCTTACAAGTAATTGCAAGCAAGTAAGTATTAATTTGTATAAAACAAGTAATAAACATTACATTTCCCCAACAACCCCGGAAAAATTTTCGACTAGAGAAAATTTTGAGGTTAAGAATAAGACCTTGATCTAACATACTATCATCTTCCAAACATTCATCGTTCGTTCACATTCTGTCATACAGAGGGGATATGGTTCACATTCTATGACGCATACTCCACAAGGAAATATTCGATAGGAATACACCTATTAGATAACGTAGGCTTATTTTTTTTATTAGGTGTCGTAACCCGCACCTTTTTGAAAACCGTTTATAAATATTAACAAAGTTAAGATATTTACAAGTTTTAAGTTAAGTAAGAGATACGATTCGCAGACCGCATTAAGAGAGAGTTTCTTTATTCAAGAAAAGGATGCGATACGCAGACCGCGTAAAAGAGAGAGAGAGTCGCTTTAAGTAAGGAAAGCGTTAAGTTAAAGATATTTACAAATTCATGGATGTGCATCGTTATGGCTTATTTTACGAGTTATGCGTCCGCTCGAAACAAGTTAAAATAACTTTTATTAAAAGAGTTTAAAAAAAATAAGCCAGAAGGTTTAAGATTAGTTTGTAGAGTATTAACAAGTTATGAAACAACTTAAAATTAACTTAAAAAAATAATACCTACTTAAAATCCTTTATGTGCCATTTTCCTCTCAAACCATCAGTATCTTCCAAAATGAAAACAAGGGGCGATAATTTTTCGATAACGGTACATTTTACAAATTTTGGGGCTAACTTTGCACTGAAGTAAGCACCGGCATTGCTTTGTACGTAGTTTTTACGCCAAACGGTGTCTCCTACGTTAAATTCTTTAAAAGTGTGTCTTAGGTTGTAGTGGCCAGAGTTCTTAGCGTGTGCCGTGTACAATGCAACCTGTACCTTATCGAAAATAGATGACAATAGCCCGATATTCCTTGCATAGTCATCCCGAGGAAGAAATATCACTTCATCCAAATTAGAACATTGGGTGTAAAGTGAACCACATGGTATAGTTTCACGACCATAAACAAGAAAAGAAGGGGAAAAACCAGTTGTGGAATTTACAGATGTATTTACGGCAAATTGAATTTTTTTCAACTGCAAATCCCATGACCTATGGTCTTCTCCAACTAACTGAGCTAGAGCTGTAATGATGGTTCTGTTATATCTCTCCGTAGGATTAACTTGAGGGCAATATCTGGGCGAGTAACTCTTGAATGGAACTTTATATTTATTAAGGAACCCTTGAAATTCATTAGATTGGAATTGAGAACCAATAACCATAATTATAGTTTGAGGAACCCCATGTATCAAGAACACAGAATTCTCCACATGTTGAATAATGTTAGAGGCTGTAGCTTTTTTAATAGGAAAGATTTCACAATATTTAGAGAAACAGCAAGTAACCACAAGAATATGCTGGTTACGCTGTCTAGTCATTGGGAGAGGACCCATTAGATCTAATGAGATAGTTTGAAAAGGTCTTGAGCAAATTTTAGGCTTACCCATAGGACCGTAAGGTGAATGATTCGAGTGTTTGTACGAAAGACATTTATCACAAGTGCAGCAGAATTTTGCTACGTCTTTAAACATTCCAGACCAATAATAGTGTAGCGCTAATTTCTTGTAAGTTTTAAAAATACCAAGATGAGGATTATCGGTGTCACCATGAAAAGATTTAATAAGATTCATTCTATCAGAAGGTATAGGAACTTCCTTCCAAACAAAATCTTCGTTAAGGTAATCAGGTGTAGATGTGTATCTGTATAGTTTATTATCGAGTATTTTATAATTAGGATAAGTGTCAGGATTATCTCGACAATTGGTAAATAGTTTATTAAAAACTTCCAATTGGGACGCGTCATTATTAGATATAGGTGCAGCATTACCCAAAACGGCATTATCAGGAATTTTATGACGCGAGAGGAGGTCTGGAACTACATTATCTTTTCCTTTTTTATGTTTCAGATTAAGATCAAAGCAAGATAGACGTAAAGTCCAACGAGCTAATCTTCCAGACGGATTTGAAAGATTTTGAAACCATTTTAGTGCTGCGTGGTCCGTGTAAACTGTAAACTGTTTACCATTATCAAGATAGCAACGCCAGTGTTCAAGTGCAGTTATAACAGCTAATGTTTCACGTTCAGTAGTAGAATAGTTTTGCTCATGTTTATTAAGGGATTTACTCATATATGCTATAACCACTTCCTTATTGTCTTGTTCTTGAGTAAGCATGGCACCAATACCAAAACTCGAAGCATCGCAATGAACAGAAAATGGAAGTTGAAAATTAGGACAAGCAAGAATTGGAGTTGAAATTAAACAATTTTTAAGTTTTGCAAAAGCAGAATCTGCATCAGCATTCCAAGCAAACTTTTTAGGAGCGTTCTTTCCTGAAGAAGTCAATTTGCTTAGAGGTGAGGCAATAGAGCTAAAGTTAGGAATGAAACGACGAAACCAGCTGCATGTTCCCAAAAATTTTCTTACTTCTTTCTTTGAAGTAGGGATAGGATAATCTAAAATAGCTTGAATCTTACTAGGATCGGCACGTAAACCTTGTTCATCAACGATATACCCGAGGTATTTAATCTCTTTACGAAAGAAATTACTCTTTTCAAAATTTATAGTTAGAGAAGCATAAGAAAGTTTTTGAAGAACTTTAAGAAGTAGAGAAATATGTTCATCAAATGTTTCGCTTATAATAACGATGTCGTCTAAGTAGCAAAATACTTTGTTATCAAATTCAGGAGTGAATAAAGCATCCATAAGCCTCTGTTGAGTCGCAGGAGCATTAGTAAGGCCAAAAGGCATGACTTTAAACCTATACATTCCTCTGCCAGGCACATAAAATGCAGTCTTGTCTCTGTCATCAAGATTTAAAGGAATTTCCCAGAAAGCTTTAGCAATGTCGATACTTGAGAGATATTTAGCATTTTTAAGATTGTCTAGTATTTCAGACACGAAGGGAAGACTGTATGCGTCTTTACGAGTAACTGCATTCAATTTCCTACTATCAACGCAAAATCGCCATTCACCATTCTTTTTAGGAGTAATAATAACAGGAGATAGCCAAGGACTATCACATTTTTCAATTACATCCAGTATTATCATATTATCTACTTCTTTTATAAGAGCTTTTTGCTTTTCGGGGGAAAGACGATAACCACGTTGTTTAATAGGCAAGCTATCGCCAGTATCTATACGATGGCAGACTAAACTAGTACGCCCTAGCCTTGCCTTTCTCTTCGAAAGAGATATTTTTAAAACGCTGGATTATATCAGAGGCAATACTTTTTTGACTATCAGAAAGGTGATCGATTGTTAGAATTTTATTCTCGATAGCACAAATAGTGTTATCATTAGTTTTAACTTCAAGTTCAAGAGCAAGTATCTTAGGAGAAAGATCAAATTGTTTCCAAAAATCCCAACCAAGGATCAGTGAAGGATAAATTTCCGGAAAAACGTGAGCTTTTATTATTCGAGTTTGATTATTAAATTTAATCGGTAGATTGAAATAACCAAGAGACGTTGATTTTTGTTTATTAGCGACCATGATTTGATTACATGACTTGAATAACTTGAAACCCAACTTCTCAATAAGTTTATGAGAATTATTCCCCAAAATAGTAGTACAACTTCCACTATCCAGTAAACCTGAGAACGGTAAGTTATTGATAGTTACATTAATAAAAGGTCGGTTGTAATCTCTTTCTTTGTCATATAACACAGAAGCTGTTTTGTAGCAGAGCATAAAATTTCGAATTGTCTGTAACCATTGATTCCAGTCTTGTTCATCAAAGTTATTATGTTTAGTTGGGATAGAGTTATTCAAGTCTTCAGCTAGTTTTTTGGTTGATTATTAGAAGTACAGTCAGGACAATCAGTTACTTTCGCGCCTTTGCGACCGCATTTAAAGCAAATCAAGTATCTTGGTTTAGTACAAGTTTTTAAAGTGTGGCCGTTAACGCGGCAACGTAAACAGAATTCTTCCCGTGAATTAAATTTTCTGCTCTCTTGAGAGTTTTGAGAGTTATTTAGCGGTTGACTGTTATTTGCGATCGCGTTAGAATATTTTACGTTCTGAGTGTATCCCGTGTTTTGAGATGGTTTAGAAGATGTCGAGGGCCGATATGCGAATTCTGTAGCACACGAGAATTCGTCGCATTTTGGTTCGTGAAAATCGCGCTCCCTTTCCGAAACGCGTTCGAACATTTGGCAAGTCGATATTAAAGAATCGATAGAGTTAACATCTTTAAGAGCGATAAATACTGAATAGCATGGTCTTACGTTATGGAGCAAAATTTCAAGTTTTTCACTTTCTGTTAATTTTTTCGTGAGACGGTCAAACATTCCGTACATTATAGAAACGTAAACTATTATTTTTTCCGTGACGCCTTGGGTTCTTTTTCTTATTTGCTCAAGTAATTTGTAATCGTAGTCGTAAGTGCCAAAGTCTTTGATAAGTAGATCATGTATTTCTCTCCAGGTAAGGGTAGGGTTTCGATTGTACTGAAATCTGAACCAATGGAGAGCATCACCAGAAAATATCTCGAATGCGTGCCTGCATAGTTGACTGTCGGAAATACTACGTGAGATTCTAAATTCTTCTAGTTTTTGAAGAAAAGATCTAGGACATGTCTTTCCCTTGAAAGTAAAGAATTTTAATTCTTTAGAGAAATTTTGTGAAGAGTTAATTTCTTGTATCATAGGCCGAGGTATCGGACAGTCTTGAGAAATTGAGGAAGTTTGGATACATGTCTGAGGGACCAGAGGTGTCTGAGTTATCCAAGGTGTTTGAGTGTTCAGAAGTGTCTCAGTGACCATAGTTGTCTGAGTGATTGGAGATGTTTGAGTAACTATAGGTGTATGAGTAACCAGAGGTGTCAGATTGTCTAAAGACTCATCTACTGTTGCAGTATAAGAGGTCAGTTTCTCGAATCTTTTTTCTAAAGTATAAAATTTAGATCGAAGTGTAGAACATGCTTCGATTAGTGAAGGAATTGTCTTTATTCGTATTAAACGATAGTGAAGGTGATTAATAAAGGTTTCTATTTTTCGTAGTGTACTTATGTCACCCGTGTTTTCTATATTAGCAATTTTTCCTTCTGTATAATCAAGAGTTAGTTGAGCTTGTTCTATATCATCTTTGGGAGAAAATGGAGAAGTTGGTAACATATCAGGAGTGATATGACTCAACTTATTTATTTGTTCTTTAAGTAAAGTAACATTTTCAGCTGGTTGTTCAGCTCTAATAATTATCTCGTATTCGAGTTCGAGCTTGTTTAGGCAAGAATATTTAATTGGCCTAGCCATTGTTTAAACAAAATAGAGAGAGACGAGTTTAAGGAAGTAGTTCAGTATATAGAGATACCTTTTAAAAGTCGTAGAGGTGAGTTAAATTTGAAATTAGTAGGAGATGATGTGTCTAAAAAAAAATTACTAGTTTACCAAAATATGAACCAAATGATGAGAGAAGTGAGAGACTTTGTTTTTAGAATTTAGAAGAGTTCAGAAGTTAAAAGAGAGAATTTTAAGGAGTTTAAAGAGAGAGAGAGAGAGAGAGAGAGGTTCTTTTTAATTGGGCGCCAAACTGTCACGTTACAGCCCACCCGGCTATCTATGAAAGGGCTGAACGTTGCAGTTAATAATTTTGAGAGAATTTAGGCCTATGGTTTGGGAAGAAAAAGGCTTCAAGTTTTCAACAAGTGTATTGACGTTAAAAATTATACAAAAACAAAGTCTTTCCGGTCGCGAAATCTAGTGCACAAGGTTAAAGTCCTTAACTGGCAGCTTGAGAGACGTGTAGATGTAGCGAGAGAACGCAGCCGCTAAGTCTCGCCTCAGCCTTGAACAGCGACGGTTGAGGTGGTGACCGCCGACCGCTAGGACCCGGAGTCTGGAAAGCCGTGAAGTGGTACTGGTGTCGTGAGACCTGGAGCAACGGGAGATGTAAGAAGAGGAGTCACAGAGTAGAGTCTCCCGCAGAGGGACAAAGGGAACAATCCCCGTAGCCCGAGATGGAAGCTTCAGTATCTGATAGAGGACAGGCTAGCCTCTGACGGCGGTAGAGTGGCCAGCCAGGGTCGCCGACCTCCAGGAAGTCAGACACGAAGTCGTCGAAGCAGCCTCGGGATCGTCTATTAGGGGTGTCTTCTCCAGGCCCAGGATTCCAAGGTGGAGATGTTCTTCACCAAGCTTCGGGCTTCTAGGGATTGGGGTAGACCAGTCTTCAGGCTTCCAGATAGAGCAGAAGGTTTTACTTTGCTTGATGTTTCTTCGTTGACTTTTCGAATTGAACTCCCCGACTGTAGCGATGTTCTCCTATTTATATGAAATTTCATCGAACAGTCCGCAATTTTAAAAGTGGTCATAACGGCCAGGCTCAGCTAAGATTTTAGCAAGAGGTTTGAACTAAAATCTATGCAAACTATGGCTAGTTTTACAAATATGAAGAAAATTTGACATGTCAAACGTATAAAAATGTCAAGGCTGTCATAACAAAAACATGAATTTCTATGTGAAGCAGCTACATTACAAATAAAATAAAATAAGGATTTAGATCAGAAAAATCTGCTCTATCAAGTGAGGTGAAAATGTATTTTTAGGTAAAAATGCCGAAATTCTGATTTTATGGCATAAATATCTAAGGCGAAGCCCTAAAATAGTGTTCAAAGAGTATACTAGAGCAGGATCCTCTGTTACACGTAAGTTTTTGTTATGAATACGTGGTTAAATTCCCAAATTTAGGTAGCTAGGTAGAATAAGACGAGTTGAACTAAGGTTCAGAACTTCTCCTCAACACATTATGAGGGCTTTAAAAGTGGCCTAAGCTAAAGAAATAAGCTGTTCCTAACATATCTTACAAGTACTTACAAGCAGGTAAGTAATAATCGTACAAAACAAATAATAAACGTTACATTTCAGGTTCATAACTTCTCAACACATTATGAGAGCTTTAAAAGTGACCTAAGCTAAATAAATAAGCAGTCCCTAATATATCTTACAAGTAATTGCAAGCAAGTAAGTATTAATTTGTATAAAACAAGTAATAAACATTACAACGTGCTGCTATAATATAATAAATATTTATCGAGTAGGTAGTTATTATATTACTATCTTTATTTATCACTATACCTAGGTTGTTTAAACAAAATGTTAAATGAAAAAGTTTAAAATACTTAGTACCAAACTAAGGTGTAAAAATTTGATTACAGGCTTGGTTTTTTAAATTTTATTCCTTATAAGTAAGAATAAAAGAACTAGAATAGAATAAAGAACCAAAGGCATTTTCGTTTTTCTTTCTAAACTAGAAAAGATGAAACTACTACAGATGCATTAAAAAAAAGCTTATGATAGATTTAACAAACTGTACAATAAGTGGGGGCGCCACTTTAGGTGCTGTTTCGCCTTAAAAAAACACATCAAAATTAATTGAGGAGTTTCAAAAATCAAAGCATATTTACATAGGGACAGACAGAAAAATAGGCAGCGGGAAGCCACTTGTTTTATACTATGTAATGATTTTTATTTTATCTATATCTATACTTAAAAAATATTATAGAGAGGAAAGATTTGTTATGAATTAAATTGGCTGAAACTAATGGACAGATTTGAAAGGTTGTTTCACCATTACAGTCTTAATTATCCCTGATGTACATAGTTGATAGTATATACTTATGCGAAGCCGGGGCGGACCGCTAGTTCTTAATATTAAAAGACTTTTGAGTCTTTATTAGACTTGTTAGTCCCGTATTTTAACATTGCGGACACTGAACAAACCAGTGGTTTATATTACAACATACTATGTGTTACTACTAGCGACCCGCCCCGGCTTCGCACGGTTTTATTATACGTATAAACCTTTCCCTTTAATCACTCTATGTATTTAAAAAAACCGCATCAAAATCCGTTGAGATTTAAGCATACAAAGGGACATAGGGACAGAGAAAGCGACTTTGTTTTATACTATGTAGTGATGTGATGCTGCCGTTTACATATTCAGTATACCTACGAGCTGATAATGATGATGATGCTAATGATCAATTTGTTTTTAAAGCTAACAGATAAGAGTAAGGCTGTGTCCCCAGTAGGCAAACTGAGAGCGGCCGACTGAGTGAGCCGCAAATTTGTGGCGAACAGCTACAAACTCAGATCAGTTTGCGTGCGTATCGCAAGCATTGGAACCTGCGAGTCGACCGCTAACTGAGACAGTCGGCGCACGTATCGCTGCAAACTGCGTACAGTGAGCGCAAACTAGCAAACTGTGAACACTCAATTTAAAGTATATGGAAGGGCGTACTGAACTGATACGCCGCAAACTCAGTCGGCTGCTCACCCTTTGCCTACTGGGGACACAGCCTTAGAATTTACTAAAGCAAATTGTGTTTGATATTTTAAAGTGCTCTACAAAATACGTTTGCTCTCGTTTTCTTATCTTATCTTTGCCTAGGCTTATCAAATTTTAATTTAATTCTATATTGCGAATACTTACCACTCAAAACCAATTCAAAGAAAATTGAATATAGGTACAATGTGAGGAGTAGATTTGAATGGAACTTCAGAAAAACCACAGCGTTGGGTGAAGGTTACGGAAGTTGCGGGTTCAATTCTCGCCTTGGGACAAAATGTTAGAACAATCTGCGAATATTTGTAATGGGGTTTTGTGCTTTTCTGTATACCTACCTACATAAATAAATTAAAAAAATATTACTATGTAATCTATTATGTAACTTCTATATCAGTCATCTAGTAGTCATAACACAAGTTTTGCTTATCTTGGGGCTAAATGATGGTGTGTGGATTATCCAGCATTTTTATTAGGTTTATTCATTTTGTTTCCAGGATAACCAAATATCAACTATTATTTTACAACTAAATCTCCTTTTTCTAGATAATGCTGTATGCTGGCATAGTCAGCACAACATACCTCTTCGCTCTTCCTCTTTACCTCTTCGTAGAGGCCCCAGCGTGCCAACTGCAGAAAGTCCTCCTTGGCCCCAAGAAGAGGCCAAAGATGGAGAAAGAAGATGCCAACGCGAACCACGTGAAACCTGGTATTGGAGGTTCTTCTATATCTATTTCAACTGTTTCTACTCATATTTGAAGGGTATTTTCTTAAAATTGCACCCAAAAGTGCCAAAATGAGGCTTTTCTTGCACATCATAAAATAGGGTTAAAAAAACAGAAATCACCGTTTCTTTCATTTAGCTTATTAAATAAGCAATAGACAAGTCAAATCTTTAATTTAAAATTATTATCAAATGAATAGTAAAATTTTTATGCACTGTTTATCAAATAAGACATAAAATATATCTCTCTATACACTTAATTTTTTTGTCCGCTTGTGGCAGAAGTGACTATGGTGTCGATTCCGAAGAGACAATAGTTAAAAATATAACTAAGAAAACCAATACAATAATTATACTCTTATCTATTACTCTGATCTTTCATTCTTTTTTATTTGTTTTTTTTTGTTTAAGCACCTAATATTGTATTATCATACCAAACATGAACGAATTGTGTTTATAAACTGTAACTTATAAGGTACCTATTAGGTACAATTTTGTGAATTAGTTTGCTTTCTTTTATGTGTGTGTTTTTCTATATTTGTAATCATTATTGTGGAAGGTTTTGTAAATAAGTTACCCTAGAAGAAATGTAAATAAATAAATATTAAAATAAATATTTTTAAAAGGAGTTTTCTTTATTATCCTTAGTAATATAATAATGCACAAGTTTGTACAGATGTATGGGTGTTTTGTTTTTCCTCTTTCACGCAAAAACTACTGAACGGATCGGGTTTAAATTTTAAGAGACGTAGTTCTAGCCCTGGAATAAAACATAGACTAATTTTCATCCCATAAATAATTTCCTATGGTATAAAAATAGGCTTGAGACATTTCCATAGAAACAACGCGTGCGAATCCGCGGGCAGTTGCTAGTACTTTAATAAACTAAGGTAACTAAAGGTAACCATAATGAATTATGAAATAAACGAAATAACCTTTATTAATTGTGTCGATTTTGATATTATCATGAAGTTCAGTTTTCTTTAGAAATATCATTGAGCGTTTGTTATGATTCTTATTATGCCGTTTAGAATGAGAAAGTTGGAATAACTTTCATTGCATAATGATAATTATATGCCTTAAGAAACCTTAGCATTAAATTCCTTACCCTACCTACATCTTAAATGCATGAACCTTCTAATTTTACATCGTATTTTGAGCCATGAGCTGTTAAAGCGAGTCGTAAAACAGAACTTTACGATCTGCATACGCGGGCTTAAATCGTAAAACTAGTTGGGAGTCGGAAACTGCTGTTTATGCCTCTACTTCACATAATGCACTTGAGATGGTACTTGTTATTGGTCTCTTTTTGGAGTCTAAATAGATACACAGCTTACGTATGACAGAGTTCACTTAGCTTGAATTACATACAAACCAAATTCGCGGCGTTTCCAATTTACTTTAAAAGTAAGTGGTCGATAATAAAATACAATCAGGGTTTCCCAACCGTTTTCGAATGGAAATCGTAAAACTAGTTGGGAGTCGGAAACTGCGGTTTATACCTCTACTTCAAACAATGCACTTGAGATGGTACTCGTTATTGGATTCTTTTTGGAGTCGAAATAGATACACAGCTTACGTATGACAGAGTTCACTTAGCTTGATTTACAAACGAAATTCGCGGCGTTTCCAATTTACTTTAAAAATAAGTCGATAATAAAATACAATCAGGGTTTCCCAACCGTTTTCGAATGGAAATCGTAAAACTAGTTGGGAGTCGGAAACTGCGGTTTATGCCTCTACTTCACACAATGCACTTGAGATGGTACTTGTTGTAAGCACACGAAATTCGAGGCATTTCGAAATGTAGTAAAGAATAGAAAAGTTAAGACATAAATATTAATGTTTTCTTTCGTAACCTTTTTTTGAAATCTTGTTGTGTAATTAGCGCTCATTAGGGAAACCCATGTCCAGCTAGACTGATAAAGTTGATGATGAAACATAAAAAGAAGCTGATGATAATAAACAAGTTACCTATTGGAATGGTTGCAATAAATGACGTTCATCCTTACGTCTTCTGAAACATTGCTAGCTACTTAACTTCTTTAGATCTCTCGAGATTCTAAAATCACGTGGAAAGTGGAACTAATAAAAAACTTCACGTTGGTTCTTCTTATCGATATTTACTGGACTTTTACGAACTCTATTTTTACACTACTTACCTACTAGATTTTCTATTTTAACGTATTCTACTATTATGGTATTCTACTTCAAAAAGGAAGGACCTCGATTCGACTGTTTTTTTTCTATGTGTTAACTACATCTGATTTTTTTAGAGATTAATCAATTTAAGAGATAATTATTAGTAGTTTTAGTAATTAAGTAGGAAATCAGTAATTTTTGAGTTATTCTTAATAATATAGGTATTTTATAGACTTCGACTAAATGGATTAGGTAAGTTCTCGTTGCTTTAAAACAATTTGAATGAATATATTATCTACATTGCACCATCAAAACATGATAAAAACAATAAATAAATACTACATAAATAGAGTGGCACAATCGGCGGCCATATCGCTAACAGCCATCTCTTCCAGCCAATCTTTGCGATTACCTTGCTTTAAAAACATTAACAAAACAAATTTTTATTTATATCATAATCAGTTGATTAGGAGAATATATTTTTTTATTTGTGTCCTATGACACACTATTAGTATGAAATTGATATAGGTTTATAAACCTATATAAATTTCATGAAATGTAGGTGTATTTGAAAAAACCATATATGGTTTTTATGGTTTTTTCAAATACACTTATATTACCTACTTTGGTCTTAAATTACGTAGATCATATTAATATTATTCGAAAGTTTGTATGTATGGATGGATAGATTGATGGATGGATGATTGTTACTCTTTCACGCAAAAACTACTGAACGGATCTGGATGAAATTTGACACAGAGATTAATTGTAGTCTGGATATTTTATCCCAGAATTCCCACGGGAACGGGAATTACCCGAGTGAAACCGAGAGGCGCTGCTAGTAACTACATTAATACGATAAAAAATTGAAATGATAACTTTAGTTTTGACAATTGTACCCTAAGAATCTCAATGCAAAGAACGTACCTCCCGATAAAAAAGCACTTTAAATTCATAGCCCGTAGGTTCAATCTGGCGTCACTGCCATTAATTCGTGGGTCGCGATACGCCCTGATATCGGACCAAATTACAAAGTCATTGGAAAGAGCTGAAGGTAAGGTTAAGGCTAGAGTTACACTAAAAAAATTATGTTAGGTATATACAAAGTTGTTACAGCGAAAATTATAATCAAGGAATGGAAAAAATTAAATTAGTATTTACAATTGAAACCATTGAGCTAACTGCAGACGGTTGCAAACAGTCTAAAGGTTGCTCAATTTATCCATATCAATATCAGTCGTCGTATCCCCAAGACACTGGCTGCATTACCACGCTGTATGGCAATGCTGATACGCTGAACCAAATTAATAAACATTATTATCATATACAATACAATTATTAAAATACAATTTACAACGCAAAATTCGTAACCGCAGGCCACGTCTGTCTCGGAGAGGCTTACAGATATTTATATGCCCGGTCAAACCTTATTACAAAGAATTACTTAAATCCATCTTTACGTCTTCAAGCCTTGTGAAAGCTAAGTTCATACAAAATTAAACCTAAAAGCCTCCGATTTAGACGCGTCTTTTCTACGTCACGTAAACGTAATCACGTCACGTGCGGTCATCCGAGCGAACTTATGAACGATGATAAACCTAAGAGAAGCCGCTTCTTTACTAACCTGCTTATCTAGATGATTTGTCGCTGTAGCCTGACAATAGCATGGAATAGGCTTGTTCTTATTGAGGCTGACTGACAGGCACTTTCATTTGACTTATAATTATTTAAGTTCAAACTCAAAGAAGACATTAACTAGCTCATGAACATAGAAAAATACAATCAAAAAATCGAATAAAATGTAACTAGTACCTATAGGTATAAGCTTATATTTAGGTAGGTACCTACTAACATTATAAAAGCGAAAGTTAGTATATGGATGTTTTTTCCTCTTTGACGCAAAACGGATGTGGCTGAAATTTTGAATAGACGTAATTCTGGCCCGGGAATAATTCGCTAATTTTATGCCATAATTCAGTTTCCATGGGAAAGAAGAAGTCTTGAGAAGTTTCCATAGAAACAAAACGTGCGAACCCGCGTGCAGATACTAGTCATCAATGTAGTTGAAATCAAAAAAATACGAATTATCATGAATCAAAAACCAATATGGAAATTTCGAAATATTCGAAATTTTTGAAATACTATCCTTCTAGGTGAAATTTGAAGTAGCATAATATATCAGTTTAAGAACGAAAATACAAGCAAAGGAATAGAAAAATTACAACTAGTATTTACAATTGAAACCATTGAGCTAACTGCAGACGGTTGCAAACAGTCTAAAGGTAGCTCAATTGATCCATGTCAATACCAGTTTAAGTAAGTATAAAAAAATTAAATCAAATTGTTTGAAGTCGGTTAAATAAAACAAAACAATGATCAAGAAATCCCTGACAGAACAAAAGCATCCACATAAACTTGCTTAGTATCAATAGAGATTCCTTTTATAGTTCTAATCACTAATTAGCAGCGCTTTGATGTCCCTTCCTCTTGTAGAAACGTCTTACGACCTTCTTTTCGTTCGACCTTCTTGGTAAATTAAATTAAGGTTAGGTATTGGGACGGCGGCGATTCGATGATAGGGTCTTTTAATCTTTGATTGGTTTTAAAAATTGTGCTAAGAGATAAAGCCGCCATTTTTTGTTTTATAATTATAATTCAGAATTGTTATATTATTGTCTGTTTAGTATAGGTATTCTATTATGTTTAACAGTCATCTAGTGCCCATAACACAAGCTCTGTTTAACTTAGGGCTAGATGATTGAGATGTGGATTGTCAAACATTATTTATTTTATTTCAATGAATTTTCTTTGTTTCTACGGTCAATATTAATATTTTAAACTTACACTCATAAAATATATGAATCTTATATAAGTATTACAAAATTGGGTTAGATTCAAGATTTCAAGATTTTATTAGCCTTATAAGATACAATTGCCGTGTGGTGCCGGCTTAGAATTTGCACTACCCCAACTCTTCCCACGGGTGTCGTAAGAGGCGACTAAGGGATATCCACCGGGGGGCGGGCAGCAGCGCCTCCTGTAGAACAATTCTACCACCGAACTGCGATCCCCAACCCGCATGCCCAGCGTGGGGATTATGGGCATTACTCCCATATGATGAGTGCCAATGAGGCGCTTATCATGGGAAGACCTGCGTCCAGCAGTGGACCAGTAAAGGTTGTAGATGTAGATGATAAGATACAATACGTATCACTACATAGTATAAAACAAAGTCGCTTTCTCTGTCCCTATTTCCCTATGTCCCTTTGAACGCTCAAATCTTTAAAACTACGCAACAGATTTTGATGAGGTTTTTATAATAGATAGAGTGATTCAAGAGGAAGGTTTATACGTGTAATATAACCGTGCGAAGCCGGGGCGGGTCGCTAGTTTATTTTAATAGTAAGATTACAAAAAATACTTAAAAACCCAATAGATACACCAGAATAGTTGCAAACAAATTTAGTTACCTGTATCATGCATGACTACAAATAAATGAAATACAAAACAAATGAAGCAGTTATACGCTTAGTATGAGTGAAACACTCACGCATATCTACCTATATAGATCAGCAAAAGTACATTTCTTAGTTATCACTAGACGCCATTTCAAAATATGTAAACAAATATCCAAGATGCAAGACGCTCTAAGGAAAATTTCATTAATTTTAATTACTTATAGATGAGTTCATCTTAAGATCTCCGCTGTTAATCTCTTGTTTTATTATTCAAAGAGCGTTTAGCGTTCCTAAGCTTCAGAGTCCTTAGCACGGGTTACGATGACGAAAAAAGTTTTCGTTTCTTTCCGCACATTTGTGGCTTAAAGTACCTACCTCTACCGGTATAGAGGAACTTCTTGTAGTATGTTGATTGCGATTAAATAGTTTTAAATGATCTCGATTATAATTGTTTAATCAGTTGTACAAAAAAAAATACAGAATATGTTTTTGTCTCATTCTTTTTTGTAGGAGTAAGCGAGATAGAAGATGTAGTCCTTCGAGTTAGAAAACTTTTTTCTAATTTATATTTTCATATTGCGTTAAGAATTTCTTGTTCTTATTGTACTGTGTGCTTCTTAAGAACTTTGTTTATTGGAATCAAAGCTTCTTTGATGTTTTTTTACAAAAACTAACAATCGCCTTCAAATTTCACGCATGAATGATTATAAAACTTCATCACTTCGGGATTATTCTTCATACAGATAATATGCATTTTCAAATATAACTTAAAAACTACTGTTCAGTTCTTGATCAAATTTAAATGAGACCACACAAGAAGCATCAGCTGTCAAGTAAAAAAAATCATCAAAATCAGTCTGCCCAAAAGGAAAATAAATATAGTTTTATTGAAAAATTCCTCACAAGGCAGCTTGGATCTTCGAAGACATGTTTTGTAAACATACGGAAAGAGTGCTAAGACAAATGCAGGTGTAAGAAAGTTGCTATAAATTCTAATACACAGTTATCATAGAACCTTTTGAAGTTTGAAATCATTTGTTATTTTTGATAGCGTTTGTCATCTAAATTTAATTTTACATTTGTCAATTTCAGTTGCTTTTCAGAATCCCTCCGTCCTCAGTTTTGTTGCCTAGTATAGTATAGGTTGAATTTAATTGAGATAAACTCCTTTTATTTTGTACTTAAAACCTCAACCCCAAAAAAAAAAACAACTGACACTGACGAAATTGCATTAAACCAGACGCGGAGCCATAATCAAGAAGTTGAAGTCGAAGGGATCTATTTAAACGCTGCAGCACCCGCCACGTCATCAACTCATATTTCCAAAACTCAATCTTCACTCAGGATGTATATCAAAAAATTACCAACCGTCTTAATAAAGGTTGTATTTTCTGGCGGGAAAAGGGATAAATTGTTCGCCTTGCGTCTGACAGAGCAGTCGTTATGGAGGAATTTTATGTGGGTGCTTTATCACGGGATGAACGAGGAGGCTTGACGTACTATGGGAACTCGAACTCGATTCTAACTCGATCCTAGTTGATTCATCATTTTACAGATATTTTATTGAACGAAGACAGTTTTCAGTAGACTTTTTTACTACTACTTTATTAAGTATTTATTGCGGCGTCACAATTTCTACATAAAAGTTAAAAATTAAACTTTTTCAAATTTAGCAAAATAAATCAGCTTACTTGAGATGATTATCTCAGCTGTTCAAAATACTTGTAGTTTAAAGCTATTTGAAAAAGAAACATTTAATTTTTCAAGTTAAATAAAAGCGGTTCCTTGCTTACATTTTGTAAAAAACAGTACCTATGAAAACGTGCTTAATTAAGGACAAATAAAAATTACATGAAGAAAATAAAAATATACAAACACTAGAAGTAAAGATGTTTAAGAAACGCAAAAATTTGATTCTGAAAGCTTAAAAGCTACGTAATGAAGTATGAAATTCCTTTACTGACATTCCGCCGAATGTTACAGGTATTTTCGTATTTATTTCCAGTAATTGAATTATCATTGAGTTGGTTCTACGTTTACTTTTGGTTGCGCCATTCATAAGAAGTCACAATTTAAATCATCTCATATTTTACTCACTCTCTCATCTCCAGATTTAAAACCAATGGTAGCGCTCCAAAACGGATTGTTAAGGATTTTTTCAGTCTTCTTCGTGATGACTTGAATAAATAAGGTTTTTACTTACTTAGTGACCTGCCGGCGGAATACAGAAATCAGGATCAACAGATTTGTGGGGCAATTTTGGAAACAGGTATCCTCTAAGTTTTGCTCTACTTTTTCGAGGAAACTTTTCGATTCAATTGTTACAGGTTTAACAACTCATTTTTTCCTCAACGGATGACTAAATTACATTGTTATAAATATCTACGTATTTATCGCATTAATTAACCTTTTTAATACCTGCCCGTAGATATTTATAATAATCTGTTCGCGTAAGTTTAAAAAACTGTATAAATTACCTCTGAATCATTCCTAACTATTTAATAACAGCAGCTTATAGAAAAAAATCTAATACAGTTTGCAGTTTTTTAAATCAGATCAAAATAAATCAAAAATTACCCGCTCTTTTTTTATTTGAGCTAATACGAAAATGCAACAAGTAAAAGCTAATAAAACTGCATTTGAATTTGAGCTCTATAAGAACAATAAAATTTAACGGTCACGTCGATTCATAAGCCTCATGGATTGCTCTGCGCAGCAAAGTTTAATTTACCACGATTTCGTTCTTGAATTAATCTTAAATTCTTTGAACCCTAAGTTTTATTACTGACAGACGAACAATGACCTCAGCTTTACTGCAAGAAGACAGAAAATAGATATTTTATGATGAGAAAGCAAAGTTTAGAGTACAAATTCGCAGAATTGTGGATGCGTAAAAGCTTTTTACGCGATAGTTTTATGAGTTTTCGTTTGTTGTTTTTGAATTTAGTACTTAGTATCATAAATAAATATTGTTTCAAGTAAATTTTAAAATTATTTAAAAGTGAGCGTCTGGTAGATGCCACGCGCGACCCTCTAGCTGGTGAGTATCTGGCTCAGCGCATCAGCACTGCCATACAGCGTGGTAATGCAGCCAGTGTCTTGGGGACGACGCGTCGACTGGTATTGACATGGAGCAATTGAGCTATCTTTAGACTGTTTGCAACCGTCTGCAGTTAGCTCAATGGTTTCAATTGTATATACTAGTTTTAATTTTGTCTATTCCTTGATTGTTATTTTCGTTGTTAAAAAAGATCTCTTATAAAAAAGTAAATTTGAACAACATAAGTACTCATTCAAATTCAGAACCAATTTCCCAGTAAATATCTATACCAAAACCTCTTTGTTATAAGCCATAAACTAGGAATAGGGGAACCGGAAACTCCTTGGAGACATACAAAGAGCTGAGCAACAAAACTTCCTGGCAATCTGCCTATAACCCTAAATAGTAATCCACAAAATCTAGCTAGCTATGATGGTGACGTCAGTCTATAATTGCTGTTAAACGCAAGGAATGAATAAAGCCTAAAGGTGGGTACTGACCAACGTTACGATATGTAATGTTACATATTACAAAGCGAGCATTCGTGCAGTCAGTACGTCGTGTTACGGCAAACGTAGTATTGCTAGAATCTTTGTGACACGAAGATTTTAGCAATACTACGTTTGCCTTTAGGGTATCGATGACGACGGTTTATGTACTTACTACAAGATTTTTCGTTCGTTTTTTTTTATTATTTTTACAGACTTCATAAAGTTTTTAAAACTTACGCGATCAGAACACATTATTATTAATATCTACCGGAATTTATCGCGTTTATTTACCAATTTTTCCCGACGTATTAACAGGTTTACACTCTGTCGTGGTCACAGGATGACTGAATGTAGGGAAAATAGGTAAATAAATGCGATAAATATCCATGGATATTATATTGAAAATTGAAAATTGTTTATTTGTTTAAAATATGTTACACTCTACATGCTAAACAGTTGGACATCCTTTCAAGCATGAAAAACATACTTGTGCCAGGATGTCCTGCTCTTATATATAAATAAATTTACTTAATTAACAAATAAACTAAATTAATTTATCTAATTAAATTTAAAAAAAAAAACAATTTTAAATAACAAAAGAAATCCTCTAAGAGAGCACTGATAACTTTAACTGCATATATTATAATAAGGAGGATAATTAATTTTATTCAACTAAAATATAATGACACTTAAAAGAGCGCAATTCTTGATTATTTAGGTGAGAAATAATGAATAAAATGAGTTACGCATAAGGGAAGCCCGGTTACTCAACTATTTGCAGTTCAGCAATAGCGGTGAGCAATTGAAACTCACACAAAATTTACATCATGTTTAGATTATATTTCTACCTATATTTATTATATATTCTATATTCTTACCTATATTTCGATACGCCAACTATGACAAGACATTCTATATCCTATACTATCAAATATAAGGTTCAATCAACATTTCACTACGTAGGCTTATACAGCCATCACATCGATACGTCTTCAATTTTGCCAAAGCATTCGAAGTCTTATATCTAGACGATAAAGTCGAAGGTAACCTGCGTACATAGGGCTGTCACTGCATATCGATAGAGCGATTACGCCGGCACTTACAGGGATTACCCTAATTCCGGGTGCAAGTGTTGCCACGTCAGTGTGATGTCGGGAGAATTTACACTGAATTGAGCATTCGAATATTTGCATTCGAAAGGTTGAAAAGAGATGACGACTGATAGAGTAGGATGGAAGAGGATGTGCCGACCTTAACATCTATAGTCTTAGAGAGTAAATAAAAAGGCAAAACGGAACATTCAAGTTCTTTGACATGGTGGATTTGGTTTTTAGTAAATACACAAATAAATAACTAATGCTGGGAAATCAATACAGCATCACGGCTAATAGAGGAGGATGAAAGAAAATGTGCTGACCCCAAACTTAAGAGCAGATAAGGCAAAACGGAACATACAAAAAGTTCTTATGATATTATGGTGGCTTTGATTTTTAGTACCTGCACTTACTTATATGAATAATGCTAGAAAATCAACACACCATAATCGTTACCCAAGATTAGAAGAGCTTTTGTTATGGGCACTAGATGACTTATATACTTAATATAATACATTAGATAGCTTTGTCATTTGTAGAAAACTAAGGCAGTCGTTTTCATGATGATGTTGTTTCATTCTTTGTACCGAGCAACAAGAATAAATCATCGAGGGTTTTGAATTTTGGTCCAAATGGCTTGCATAAAAGCAGGTTTCTGTGTGAAAAGCAACTGTCCTAAGCCCGATATTGACGCCAGTGGATTTCGAGGACAAATTGTGTATACCAGCCGTGCATCAACTGTCTTCATGTTTGTTTTCCCTCAACAATTGAGATGAACTTGTGTAATGGAATTCTAGGCAGGAAACTTCATTATTTATTATAATATGTATGTCGCAGATCGCTGCATTTCTAGAACTCATTCTATTTCATACTAGCGAGTCTGCGTTGTGATACCATGCATTTCATAGTCAAGAGTAATGATAACTTCTTGATTATGTTTTCGGTCTCTTTGTTCTATCGGCGGCCAGTCCATAGAAGCTTGGATTCAAGGACAACAGACTGTTGATGGACAAATGTCATTAAAGAAAATCAATTACTTGGGTTGCAATAATGACAGTGAACTTCTCTTGTATTTTCTAAATTATTATTCTGATCAGAATCGCATTATTATCGTAGCTACGCTTTATTATTTCATACGCTCGTGCACTGCATTAGCCCAGTAAAGATGGGTGTACCAGATAACCACTTGAGTGCTTTCCTGACAAAACCACATTGATGCTCGGTGATCCAGTTGTATGGAGATGATCTAAGGAGATGATCATGAAGATGATCCTGCTTTTCCCTCTATTTGCGACAAATATTTGTATATTTTTTATTTTTTGTATATTACAATTTCTGGAAATTTGTATTCTAAGGTAGTTAAAATAGGGTCAATAATGGGGTATTACTAAAGTCCACGCTAATGAAATCGCGAGTCTCCTAGTTGTATGATTGTATTTGTATTGTACAAGCTTTCCGCTCGCGGATTCACTCGTGTGGACTATACGATTTGTACTAGTCTTCGATCTACCCATTTAACCCTTTGCATAGGTTTTTTGATAATTCCTGAAATATTTGTTTAAAATTATGTTTTTATCAGTACATACAGACGATTTCAAGTCATAAAAATCCTACTTAAAAAGTTACAGATATAGAATACGGAGCCAAAACACGAATGACAAACTTTAATAATCCGTTTTACCCCATTTTCAGGAGTTTTTATAACTATCTTGAAACTGTTTTAAATAAATTTATGTTTTAGTGTGCTCTATAAATTTCAACCGAATCGGGGTACTGGTTAAATCGTAAAAAAAACCTAAAAAAAAAACAAACCCCATTTTTACCCCCTTAGGGTTGGAATTTCCTAAAATCCCTACTTATCGGGCAAGTATCTGTGTAGTTGAAGGTTTGGGCTGGGCTTTGTATCAAAAATTTCGCTTATTCTTTTACTTACACAATTTATCCATGTCATGTTTTGTATTATGTATATCAGTTATCTAGCATCCAAGTGACTTTTCAGTAAATATTCGTAAACTGATCACATGAAAAGTTAATGTATTATAGGTACACATATCTGCTTAAGATTGTTAGGTAAAACAGCCTAGCCCTCAAAATATGTCTCATAAAATCCCAGGGCACTTTGTTTACAAAGATATAAAAATAGGCATTTGTTACCGAAACAGGAGTCGCCGTAAAACATCGCTATCGGATAGGAATGCTTTCCGAAGACGCCGCGAACCAGTTTGAACTGGTCTTGCTGATTTTATGCTAGGAAAGGAGGAATCTTTTTTAAAGCCATAATGACATCAAAAATTAACACTGGCGATTTCTAGTTGACCTCAAAAAAGGAGGAGGTTCTATTTATATATTTGTTAATCAATAAAACGAAGAAAAATATTTATTAGCATAGAAAATAACAATCGTGTAATAGAAAAAAATTCAACTAGAATAAACAATTGAAACACTTGAGTTAACTGCAGACGGTTGTAAACAGTCTGAAGGTAGCCCAATTGATCCATGTCAATACCAGTCGTTGCGTCCCTAAGACACTGGCTGCATTACCACGCTGTATGGCAATGTTGATGCGCTGAGCCAGATACTCATCAGCTCTCAGGTCCCGCGTCGCATCAATAAAATAATATCAAGAAACAAATCAGAACTATAATTTGATCAAGTGAGAAAATGCAGACTGCTCCAAGCAATACAGAAGCAGCTCAACTGATTACTCAATTTTATTTGTTTTGATAGCTTAATTTAAAATGATTTTGATTCTATTAAACTGCATAAATGCTTAACGGTATAGTTTTTAAAAACTCATAAGCATATTGACCACAGGGTCAAAGTAAAACAGACGTAAATAGCTGAACAGTTAGCTGTTTAAATCTTTACCTGTCCACCGACTTTTCCAGAAGTATATTACCTAAGTAAAACGCAGAGATCCATCTAACTTGGTCCAACTCAATTTATAGCTCTGGAAAAGCTGTAAAAAACCTTCGAAAGGGTATAAAAACAAGGCGAGATCGCCCCAAGAGATCTTCGGTTAAGTGATTACCTTAACGACAAAGGAATACGGATCAAAATCGCTTAAATATGCGTTATTATTTTTAGAGTTATGTGTATCAATTTATGGTCTGAATAATTTTTGTGTAGGTATTTAGTACGTGAGTGCCTTTGACTTTGCTTGGGCAAAAAATTGGCGAAGTGTGATTTGGCCTCGCAAACGAAAGGTACAATGGTACTATAAGACAGAAACATCCAGACTCGGAACAAATAATATTGCAGATTGTTTTGACGAAACCTAGGATATGAGTACACTACAATATAAGAGCTACGTCTTTGGAGAGAAGAGCAAATATTGCGATATGTGATTGCTTTTTGTTGCTGACAAACTAAGAATTCGTGATATTTTATTATTATTAACTCAGGACAACATCACAACATCAAGTAAACCCAAGAGAATATAAGTTATTATTACATAGGTACTATTTTGTTAACTTTTGTATTAAGATATATTTTTTGAATAAATTATTTATTTATTTATTAAGCTAGCCCCAAAATAAGCAGAGCTTGGGTTATGGGTAAGTACTGAATAACTGATAAACTTAATATAATACATTACTAAGAACATTTTTATTATGATCGATAGAAACGAACTCCTACTGTGGCATTTATCAGGAAAGCCCTACTTATATGGGCTTTGATAACGATAACTACGAATGATAGGTATCTTAAAATATATTTACCTAATTAAAACTTTATTACCTAATGTTGGAGGTGCAAAGGTTGATCTACGCATGTTTTTTATCTTTGTCAGTAACACAGCAAATGCATTCTCATTCTAAATTTGAATTTATGAATTTATTTGCTTCCTTTTGTTTGTTCCGTTTGTTTGATGTTAGTTTTTGAATATAGAACGGGTGCTTCGAACTTCATATCGATGTAGGTCAAAATTATGAAGGCCGTCTCTGAATCCTTACTATTATAATAAACTCTAAACGTATGGGTGTATGGTTGTTTGTTCCTCTTTTGCGCGAAAACTACTGAACGAATCGGGCACAAATTTTGAATGGACGTAGTTCTAGCCTTGGAATAAGACATAGGCTGCTTTTCATCCCATAAATCAGTTCCCATTGGATAGAAAAAGCCTTAAAACGTTTCCATAGAAATAATGCGTGTGAAAACCCGGCTAGATAATATTTAGCTATTAAATAATATTAACGCTGTGTCCCCAGTAGGCAAACTCTGAGCAGCCGACTGAGTTTACGGTGTATCAGTTCAGTACGCCCTTCTATATATTTTAAATTGATTGAATTAGTGGCCGACTAGCAGGTTTCAATGCTTGCGATACGCAAGCAAACTAATCTGAGTTTGTAGCTGTTCGCCACAAATTTGCAGCTCACTCAGTCGGCCGCTCACAGTTTGCCTCATGGGGACACAGCCTTAGAGACAAAAAAATGGCGTCGTTTGTTACGTCAGATCACAAGAAAAACAAAAGCCAACTAAGTCCAAGCTGAACTATTTAACTCATTTCCTCGCGGGCAAGCTTCCAAACTGTTAAATAGTTAAATAAACAAATGTTTTAACTTTCGAGCTGAACTTTAACTTAGTTAACTGTGACACGGACTCGTGAACTTGTTGGATTAACTTTTAAGAGTTATTTAAGTTCCTAAGAAAACCATAAAAACAGAGTAACTCAGTTTAAATAAAATAAATAATTCTGGAAAATCCACTCAGCATCACCTAGTGTTATGAATAATACTAGATAACTGATATGTTTAAAACCTTAAAACTCATTTAAAATCATTTATTAATTTATTTCATGTTGTTACAATAGGTCTAAAGTGAAAACATATTTAGGCCAAATATGAACCCTGTTGGGGCGCTACAAAATAGCTAAGATAGTATAAAATGCATTAGTTCTTGTCATTGTGTACTATCATAAACAAAGACTATTTTATAAAAACCAAACAATATTTTTTGCTTAATTTAGCAAAATAATATAACAAAATCAGAAAAAACGTTCCTACAGTCGTATTGAGAAGAACCTTTTTATGGTATACATAAAATCATAGCAACAACGCTACGATTTTGGTATACATAAAATCGTAGCAACAACGCTACGATTTCGTAGCAAGTGCTACGTAGCCAAGTTCCTATGCTACGAGTGCTAAGCCGTAGCACTTCAATTGTTTTAGAGAACAATAGGTAGGTAGGGCTGATCCACCAGTTCAAAGTCGCTCAGCGAGCTATGGAGAGAGCGCAGCGCGGAGTTTCTCTGAAGGATAGGATTCGTAATGAATACATCCGACAGAGAACCAAAGTTATTGACATAGCTCAAAGAATTAGCAAGCTGAAGTGGCAGTGGGCCGGCCATATCTCGAGAAGAACCGACAACCGTTGGGTAAACGCATAGACTTAAAATTTTTCACTACGTTCAAAAGACCAACAAAGCGTGGGAGCGAGAGGTATTTGTCAAAACCCCATCTCCGCGAGAGAAAAAGAGATAGTGAAACAATTTTTTCAGGAGACATAATTTGAAAGAATATCATCGCATATCGTCCCGGCAAATTGAAAGGCAAATTTATTTATGTAAATTTTCTGAAATAACTAACGAATAAAACAATAAATCATATTGTGCAACGATGGTGACATGTTCAGTGGCGGAATGTGATGTTACACAACGAAATAACCCGCATAATTACACGTTTCACCGGTAAATATTGACTATTTTATATAATTGTTCATTATCCTAATTTCGTTATTTTTTGTTTGAAAATGAGGGAAAAGTCCGATTGTAATGTTAAATAATATGTTTCCCTTTGGACGTATCATCAAATTAGACTGCTAAATGGAAAATTCACAGATGTATTGTACAAAATGTAAAAACCTTTGATTACGATAGGGCTTGATAAAGTGCTGACGTCATAAGTATCGATAAAGTCGACAATTATTCGTTATTGACGTGAAGGTTCGACGTGATTGCTCATATCGTTATTTCTGGTTCTAAGGGGCGTATACCATACCTAGTACAAAAAACTACTTTCCAAAATAAGTATGAATTCAATGACGGAGAGCATCCAGGAGGTGTCCAGGATGACGGAGAGCGTCCAGGATGACGGAGAGCGTCCAGGATGACGGAGAGCGTCCATTATGACGGAGAGCGTCCAGGATGACGGAGAGCGTCCAGGATGACGGAGAGCATCCAGGAGGTGTCCAGAGGATGATGGAGAGCATCCAGAGGATGATGGAGAGCATCCAGAGGATGATGGAGAGCATCCAGAGGATGATGGAGAGCATCCAGAGGATGATGGAGAGCATCCAGAGGATGATGGAGAGCATCCAGAGGATGATGGAGAGCATCCAGGAGGTGTCCAGAGGATGATGGAGAGCATCCAGAGGATGATGGAGAGCATCCAGGAGGTGTCCAGAGGATGATGGAGAGCATCCAGGAGGTGTCCAGGAGGTGTCCAGGAGGTGTCCAGGAGGTGTCCAAGAGGTGTCCAGAGGATGATGGAGAGCATCCAGGAGGTGTCCAGAGGATGATGGAGAGCATCCAGGAGGTGTCCAGGATGATGGAGAGCGTCCAGGAGGTGTCCAGGATGATGGAGAGCATCCAGGAGGTGTCCAGGATGATGGAGGGTGTCCAGGATGATGGAGGGTGTCCAGGATGATGGAGCATCCAGAGGATGATGGAGAGCATCCAGAGGATGATGGAGAGCATCCAGAGGATGATGGAGAGCATCCAGAGGATGATGGAGAGCATCCAGAGGATGATGGAGAGCATCCAGAGGATGATGGAAAGCATCCAGAGGATGATGGAGAGCATCCAGAGGATGATGGAGAGCATCCAGAGGATGATGGAGAGCATCCAGGGGATGATGGAGAGCATCCAGAGGATGATGGAGATCATCCAGGAGGTGTCCAGGATGATGGAGAGTGTCCAGGAGGTGTCCAGGATGATGGAGAGCATCCAGGAGGTGTCCAGGATGATGGAGAACATCCAGGAGGTGTCCAGAGGATGATGAAGAGCATCCAGGAGGTGTCCAGAGGATGATGGAGAGCATCCAGGAGGTGTCCAGGAGGTGTCCAGGAGGTGTCCAGGATGATGGAGAGCATCCAGGAGGTGTCCAGGATGATGGAGAGCGTCCAGGAGGTGTCCAGGATGATGGTGAGCATCCAGGAGGTGTCCAGGATGATGGAGGGTGTCCAGGATGATGGAGGGTGTCCAGGATGATGGAGCATCCAGAGGATGATGGAGAGCATCCAGAGGATGATGGAGAGCATCCAGAGGATGATGGAGAGCATCCAGAGGATGATGGAGAGCATCCAGAGGATGATGGAGAGCATCCAGGGGATGATGGAGAGCATCCAGAGGATGATGGAGAGCATCCAGAGGATGATGGAGAGCATCCAGAGGATGATGGAGATCATCCAGGAGGTGTCCAGGATGATGGAGAGCGTCCAGGAGGTGTCCAGGATGATGGAGAGCATCCAGGAGGTGTCCAGGATGATGGAGGGTGTCCAGGATGATGGAGGGTGTCCAGGATGATGGAGCATCCAGAGGATGATGGAGAGCATCCAGGAGGTGTCCACAGGATGATGGACAGCATCCAGGAGGTGTCCAGAGGATGATGGATAGCATCCAGGAGGTGTCCAGAGGATGATGGACAGCATCCAGGAGGTGTCCAGAGGATGATGGACAGCATCCAGGAGGTGTCCAGAGGATGATGGACAGCATCCAGGAGGTGTCCAGAGGATGATGGACAGCATCCAGGAGGTGTCCAGAGGATGATGGACAGCATCCAGGAGGTGTCCAGAGGATGATGGACAGCATCCAGGAGGTGTCCAGAGGATGATGGACAGCATCCAGGAGGTGTCCAGAGGATGATGGACAGCATCCAGGAGGTGTCCAGAGGATGACGGAGAGCATCCAGGAGGTGTCCAGGATGACGAAGAGCATCCAGGAGGTGTCCAGGATGACGGAGAGCATCCAAGAGGTGTCCAGGATGACGGAGAGCGTCCAGGATGACGGAGAGCGTCCAGGATGACGGAGAGCGTCCAGGATGACGGAGAGCATCCAGGAGGTGTCCAGGATGACGGAGAGCGTCCAGGATGACGGAGAGCGTCCAGGATGACGGAGAGCGTCCAGGATGACGGAGAGCATCCAGGAGGTGTCCAGAGGATGACGGACAGCATCCAGGAGGTGTCCAGGATGACGGAGAGCATCCAAGAGGTGTCCAGGATGACGGAGAGCGTCCAGGATGACGGAGAGCGTCCAGGATGACGGAGAGCATCCAGGAGGTGTCCAGGATGACGGAGAGCGTCCAGGATGACGGAGAGCGTCCAGGATGACGGAGAGCATCCAGGAGGTGTCCAGAGGATGACGGACAGCATCCAGGAGGTGTCCAGAGGATGATGGACAGCATCCAGGAGGTGTCTAGAGGATGATGGACAGCATCCAGGAGGTGTCCAGAGGATGATGGACAGCATCCAAGAGGTGTCCAGAGGATGATGGACAGCATCCAGGAGGTGTCCAGAGGATGATGGACAGCATCCAGGAGGTGTCCAGAGGATGACGGACAGCATCCAGGAGGTGTCCAGAGGATGATGGACAGCATCCAGGAGGTGTCCAGAGGATGATGGACAGCATCCAGGAGGTGTCCAGAGGATGATGGACAGCATCCAGGAGGTGTCCAGAGGATGATGGACAGCATCCAAGAGGTGTCCAGAGGATGATGGACAGCATCCAAGAGGTGTCCAGAGGATGATGGACAGCATCCAAGAGGTGTCCAGAGGATGATGGACAGCATCCAAGAGGTGTCCAGAGGATGATGGACAGCATCCAAGAGGTGTCCAGAGGATGATGGACAGCATCCAGGAGGTGTCCAGAGGATGATGGACAGCATCTAAGAGGTGTCCAGAGGATGATGGACAGCATCCAAGAGGTGTCCAGAGGATGATGGACAGCATCCAGGAGGTGTCCAGAGGATGATGGACAGCATCCAAGAGGTGTCCAGAGGATGATGGACAGCATCCAAGAGGTGTCCAGAGGATGACGGACAGCATCCAGGAGGTGTCCAGAGGATGACGGAGAGCATCCAGGAGGTGTCCAGAGGATGACGGAGAGCATCCAGGAGGTGTCCAGGATGACGGAGAGCATCCAAGAGGTGTCCAGGATGACGGAGAGCATCCAAGAGGTGTCCAGGATGACGGAGAGCGTCCAGGATGATATTCTTACGTTGTTTTTTCTATGTAAGTGCTGTAATATATCTATTTTCAATAAATGCATTGGTCTTTTATTTATTTTCAATAACAATTAACGGTGTTTTTAGTACGGTAGGTAGGTACTCTTTATTTGTATTTAACTTCGATACATCAAATCGTTAGTGTCTTATGATTGCGCCAGTACAACTATCGATAGGTAACATTATGCTAGAATGTTGACAACACTATTTTACGCACACATTGACATTTCATTTTTGGTAATGCCTTTCATCTGTCACTGTTCCTCTTGTACATCCTAATTTTATGTTTATATGGCGTTGTTTTTTTAATGTTTTTAGTTTTAAGGTTTTAATTAAAGAGGTTGGTTGCAAATTAGAAACAGTCTGGATACTTACCAACCTCTTTTGTTCAGTAGAGGAGGTTGTCAGAAAAAACGAGGTATAGCGGCCTCTTTTCTATCTCGCGTATTTTATGCATTTGTTCTGTGATTCTATCATTGCAATATGATTCTTAATTTAAATTGTCTAGGAATGTCCAGATTATATATTTTTATTTATCTAACAAAAGAAGTTTCACATTATTTAAAAATGTTCGTCGGCACTCCGCTAATACTTACATTGAATATTGCAAAAGTCGGCAAAGTGCGAAAGTCGGCACTCCGCTATGAAATCGATTCTAATACACAATGTAGGTAAGTTAGTTAAATTATGTATGGAGAATAACTTGCGTTGCTTTTTAAATTTATCTGTGTCAAAGTATTCTAAATACTAATACATTTGATACCTCATCTTTTTAAAGTCAGCTAATTAATGCCGATGATTTTTCATCTGACAGATTATGAACCGTCAGTCTGTGAAAATAGCTGAGGCTGAAACTCAAAACTTATAATTGCGCTAAACTCAAACTTATAAAGGCTCACGTTGCTAATAGAAAAACTTTACAGACTTTACTTAAAGATATTTTGTTTATGTATATCTAGTACAAAGTGTTGATAGTTATGCTTGTTTTTAATACTTTGAGGTTCCTTAGTCATCCATGAATTTTTGTGACATGCACAAGAGTCCTGTAAGGTCTAAAGGAAATAAAGCACTTTGACTATTGACTTAAGGTGCATTTTCTTATAGCACGTTCTTTATAAGCAAAAGAGGTCAGTCTTTGCGACGCGTGGCCCGATAGCTGGTGAGTATCTATCTCAGCGCATCAGCGTTACCATAGAGGTACAGCGTAGTAATGCAGCCAGTGTCATGGGGACGCGACGACTGATATTGACATGGATCAGTTGAGCTTTTAGACTGTTTGGAACCGTCTGCAGTTAGCTCAATTGTTATATAACTTAAAAATAAATATATAAAAATTTAATGAAAAATAACACAAAACTTTCAGAAGATTTTTCTAAATAGCAAAATAAGTAATTACATAAATAAAGTAATGAAAATTTACAAAAGTTGCATGGGAATGAGAAAGATATTTCAAGGTTCCTACAATCTCTGAATTTGGATGTAATTAAAAGTAGGTTGCCGTGTGGTGCCGGCATAGAATTTCACCACCCCAACTCTTCCCGTGGGTGTCGTAAGAGGCGACTAAGGGAAACACACCGGGGGGCGGGCAGCAGCGCCTTCTGCAGAACAACTACACCGAACTGCGATCCCCAACCCGCATGCCCAGCGTGGGGATTATGGGCAATAACCCCCACATAATGATGCCATATATGGCGCTCATTAGGAGAGGCCTATGTCCAGCAGTGGACTATTATAGGCTGGTGATGATGATGGTGATGAAAAGTAGGTAAATTCAGTTAAAAACACTAGTCATCTTGAAGCAACCTCCTAAAATTCATAAATTTATTTTATTTCATCTAATTTGATTAATATTTCTTGAAGTGAGAAATGATTGATACGAAAGTTTCCTTTATCGAATTAGGAATAGCGAAAATTGTGAAGCGTGTTATGTTCAATAGCTCTTGGACACGCTTTATAAACACAGTTCTATATCCCTCAGTTACTGAACGAATGAATGAATGAATATAATATACGTTTTAGATGAAAAACTTACATGTAAATCTTAACAAATCAAAATAGAGTACAACTAGCGGCCTTTTTGCTAAAAGCAATTTCTTCCAGGCACCCTTATTACAAACCATAGATATAATTGTATTTTTTAATGTTGGTAGTGCATATAATTTTGAGAGGAGCAACAGAGTTTTTCTATAAACTACATACAATTTAAACATACTAAGAGATAACATACATACATTTACATAGGAGGCACAACTAAAACATTTTAAATAACATATGGTACTAATAAACTATTTGATTTGGTTTTGATTTGAACACTATAAGTTAGTATATCACAATATAGTATAAAACAAAGTCGCTTTCTCTGTCCCTATGTCCATATGTATGTATTACATATGGACAAAAACGCACCAAAATCCGTTGAGTAGTTTTAAGGATTTAAGCATATATAATAAGTATGCTTAAATCTTTAAAACTACAAACGGCGTTTTTTTTGCGTTTTTTTTTAATGGATAGTGATTCAAGGGGAAGGTTTAAATTTAAACATATGATAAAACTGTTCGAAGCCGGGTGGGTTGCTAGTATTATCGCTAGTTATTTATAAACTAAACTGTTGTGGGTAAAATGCGGGCGATTATGATAAATCGAAAACTAGAAGGCCAATGTTGTAAAACTTGTAAATTACCCGTCGGCCTGTGTCCCAAATGGCAACTTTTGGCATTCACTGCTAAAAGTTTTCCAACCGATAGATGTCTTTAGTTTTTCAAGAAAAACCAGAGAAGATTCTTAAGTCAATTTATAATTTCAGTTTCGGTTTTCTTTTTTTCAAACCGTATTTATTCTTTATTACAGTCCCATTAACAAAACGACAAATAAAAACTAGTTTACACTTATATCAAACTCCTTAAAATTTAAGCCGTCACCAGAAGGCAGAGTACCCAGAATTCTGGCAGCATTGCCGCATTGAATGAAAATAATGCTTATTCTTTGATCGAAATAAAGCCAGTTTTCCGATCACCTGTGGACTCTATGAGAAGTTTTCTATTAAGTATATCTATATACGTACCAGACACAGAAGCACTGCTTAGCATGGGGCTCAGTGATGTTGTGTGGGTTGTCCAGTGTTATTATTTGCTAGCAAAGCCTCGCGGTTTCATCCGTGTAATTCCCGTTCCCGTGGGCATCCCGGGAAAAAAATTGTCTATGTGTTATTCCAGGCTATAAATCTATCTCTGTGCCAAATTTCATTTATATTCGTTTAGTAGTTTTTGCGTGAAAGAGTAACAAACATCCATCCATCCAAACTTACAAACTTTTGCCTTTATAATATTAGTAGGATTTATTATTTATATGTCTAAATGTCTTTTTCAATAAATGTACACTCTCTTTTTTGTAGGTAGGTACCACAGAGCATTAAAGAGTCTATATCAACTCCGTGATATAGACTCTTTGTATATGTATGGAAATTTATTTTATACAAGAATCAAACCTATGCTCTCCGCAGAAGATGCATTATTCATAACTCAAAGCTCCACTGAAACTTATCACAACTTTGAGTTAACCCGAGAAATTGAGAAGTGTAACCAATTTTCCACCTCTAGATAAAACTTGTTGAAGCGATGAAATGAATAGTTTAGGGTTCTGTGATGTAAAATGGAAAATAAAAACGGTTGCTTTTCCGAGATCTTAGTACTTACTTAAGTAAATAAAATTATCAAAACTACATATTCTTTGTAAAAAGGTTTACTGTAAAATATCAGATTATCTAAAGCATAAATATGCCTAGAAAGGTAAAGGTTTCTTATTCGCTTGTTTACTTTACCTTAAAAAGATTGCAAAGAACAATAATATAAACAAAAATCAAAGTAAGCACAGTAAGCACTGTATTTCCCAGTTTTTATTACCTAAAAGACATGTTTTTAATTTATGTATCTATTTTAAATATTGACTAGAATTATTTTTACGAAATGATATGATCGAATCATTTTTATTTTATTTTGCTTTTTGACATTTGTATTGTATATATAATTTTTAATAATTGTAATTTGCTAATTTCTTTTCATACCAATTTAATTATTTGCTTATTGTGTTTATGATTTTTTTAATTATTTTGACTACTCCATTGAATTAGGTAATAACTGGAAGAATAGATGTAATGTTTTGAAATAAATACAAATACAAATGTCCAAGAGTCCTGTTTAAGGTCCAAAGGAAATAAAACACTTTGATTTTGATTGATTTTGATTTCAAATATAAATAAATACTAATGCTGGACAATCCACACAGCATCATCTTACCCCAAACTAAGCAGAGCTTTTGTTGTAATGGTAACAGTAATCTATTATCTATTTGTATTAAGTATTAAATATACAAGTATTAAATAGTTAATTTTCTTTAAGATAGTCGCGCAGCAGAGCGAGACCCTCTAGCACAGGTATAATCTTTGACCCTGATAGGTTTATTATAAGTTTGTAATAAGAAGAACAACAACCATTAGTTTAAACTTTATATAGTGTATAAAAACTTTGTAAACCCATCTTTTGTGAATAAATATTTTATTATTATTTATTATTATTATTATTATAATATTACTTAAAAGAGGGTCCCATACCACTGAAATGTATTAGATTAAGTTAATGAAATAAAATATTTTGTATTTTTGTATTTTTTTTTTGTATTACTGTTTTTTCCAAATGAACAAAACCTTTGTCATAAAACCTGCTCTACCTTGGAATCTGCCAATTTAAATATTCCTACGTTCAACACTCGATCGAGTTGGATTGGAAAAGAAAAGATTTTTAGATTGAATCTGTCTTTGGATACCATCGCACCTGCAATCTATTTTACCAATCATTGGCTGCAATTTCAAAACCTATAATTAAACATTTTAACATGGATGGATGGATGGACATGGACCAATTGAGCTACCTTTAGACTGTTTGCAACCGTCTGCAGTTAGCTCAATGGTTTCAATTGTATATACTAGTTGTAATTTTTTCTATTCCTTGATTGTAATTTTCAATAATTCAATCAATATTAATAAAGTTTTCTGATACTTATACTTAAAAAAAATCATTTTAATTATCTAAACTGGCGAATTCAAATTATTGTATCATGTAACAATGGGGTGTGAACTTCCATGAGATTAAAGCTTAATAATTCCGTTTAGTACGTACATACTAACCCATATATGCTAACCCATACAGTAGAACTCCAATTATCCGAACTCCAACTATCCGAATCGCCGATTATCCGAATCACAAACAAGTCTTGCCCAGTCTTGCGTCAGCCCGAGTGTGACCACTTGCAACTGCTCACCGTCAAGCGAATGCGTGACCTGGCTGCCCGAAAACGGTTGAAGACCGCAAAACAGCTGACATTGACGGAGATGTTTAAAAAACAATGATTTTTATTTCTAAACTTGTACATAAGTACATTTTATTTATATTTAAAACATGTGAAAATTTCAAGTTTCTTTCATTTAATTCAATAAAAAAAAGTGCAATATCAAAACGTAGCTTTTATTCTCTCCAATGGCAATTTAAAAAAAAAAAAACCGATTATCCGAATATTTGATTATCCGAATGGGTCCCGGTCCCCATTAATTCGGATAATTGGAGTTCTACTGTACTATCATTTCAATTATAGTTTTTATACAAAACGACGCGTGCGCTGTGTACTGTAAAAAGTCTGCTCTAAGCGGCATGATCCAAGTCATAAACTACCCTCAAAACCGTCCTAAATGTTTTGAAAACCTTTTAAAACATAATTTTTACGTCCGGAAATAACTCATTCAATGAAATTTTATACAACCTTAAACTTTTAACGGTAACTTCCCTGGATCTGGGTTTATGTTCGCGTTTATAACTGCTTTATAGAGGGAACTAGCTTTTGCCTGCGTCTCCGGTTACGTTCTTGGGTTTATCTTACTTTCTCATAAATTATTTAAGTAACTTGTACCGATCGTCATTCCACCTGGCCGGAGGACGTCCTACACTACGTTTGCTGAGTCGCGGTCTCCACTCGACGATCTGAGAAATACTGCTGCAGATGCTGGATGCGGCAAGCTGAAGACAGGGTGCTATGTCAAACTACAACCTATAGTATTAAATTTGACTTGTCTAAGTGCATAATTTGTAGGCCTAAATAAAAAGATATTGATTTCTGATTTCTTCTACTACCTACTACTAAAATAAAAGTTGATGATGATGATTTACCGATTAGCTACCTCGAGATAGTTTGCAACAATTAGCTCAATTATGTCAATATCAAATAGGTAATAGTTTTAATTTGTTGCTATTCCTTCGTATGTCAATTAGGCACAAATGATTTTATTTATTTTTATTCCTTTTACCAGATGTTCGGTCATTTGACAAAATAATTATAAGTAACTTTAAGTTATGTTTCACAACCTTATTAGGTAGTAATCGTATATTACCACATATTACTTGCACATACAAATAACTATGATAAAACAGAAAGCCTACTAAAAACAATTAGTTAAAAGCACATTCAACTCATACTCTACTCAATCACATGCATACATAACACACACCTTTACACACTCACCTACACACTGTATTTTTCTTTTGGCTTATATGTAATATAGTATTAACAAGTATAGTTTTCCTATGTATCCTAGAAATAAAAATTAGTGTAAGCCTAACTTACTGAGGTAGAGAACCCTCGCGTCTACATCACAAGTCTAGAACTTAGTTAGAGCGAGGTGACGAAACCAATATGTGAAATAGGTCTAAGATTTAATTATCTACTTTGTATTGTTTGCTTTGTTTTGTTTACCTATAAGACCTTTCTTCTTGAATAAAAATTATTATTATATTATTATTATTATTATATTATAATACGAGATGAATTCTATGTATCAAAAATAATAATCATGCAAATGATAAGTCCTATCCAATAGAACCTGAAAAGAACCTGCAAACCCACTATACCACTGAGGACATAGAATAACAAAAGCATGCCGTGTCGTATTTTCTTCGAACGGCTCTATTTAGCTTGCATCTAAATTTATGGAAGCAATTACAATCTTCGTTCAGAAACTGTGATTATTTTTCTTTAGATAAGTTGATTATGTCCTCGTGTCTTGTGTAAACTGAAGGAAGAAATGAAGTGAACACAATATCCTAGTTAAAACGGAGAGCAGAGAGAAAACGTAATATTTTCGATTCAGGCTGCATTTGAATGAATGGATGAACACTTTATTGTACTAGAAGGTATCAAACATTAAAAATTTCCCCTGATTAATAAAATCAATAGTACATAAGTCACCCTCTTCCAGTTTCTTCCAGTCCAACCTTACGTTTCCATAAGAGATCTGCGATGATACGTAGCGAGGAATTTAATAATTAAGCTATAGGGGAAAGTAGAATCAAAGATCATTAAAATCAGTTATACCATTCTTGAGTTATAGAAGCAAGAAGTATAACTAACCTGATATAAGCCCGTGGCTTCGCATGCATCATTTCTATGGAAACGTTTCATGGCTGACTCTATTCCATGGGAACTGATTACTGGGATGAAAATTGGCCTATATGTTATTCCAGAACAGGAATTACGTGAATTCAAAATTACAGCTTGGTCCTTTCGGCAGCTTTCACGTGAAAATAAACAAATTTAATGCTATTTTGCTCGTAATTGTCATTAGGATACGTTTTCTATAATGTAACAATTCTGAATAAAAATTCCTCAAAATAAGGAAAAATCCTTTTTCCTGGTGCTCTTTTGCAGTTGGAAATCCATTGTTATTAATTCTTATGAAAACATAACTGTTATGCGCTTTTTTTTCTTTTTGGATTCAAAATTTTAGTCATGGGTTTTACCGGTAGACCAGTCAGTCAGGACTTATTTATTTATTAAGGATAACAAACGACTACATGAGGTACATTATTGTTACATTTGTATTAATACTTTAAATAACATTAAAGTTAAAACATGTTCTTAATGTAGACAACATAACTGCGCTATCCACAAATTAAGTTTATATCTACATAAAAATTAAAAACATGCAACTAGATGACTTGTGTTATAATAATTATACCGAAAAATAAACGAAGTTATTATATGTTTTGTATAGAGTGATTACTAAGGTCTTTTTGGGAGAGGAGACAGTATAAACACTTTTTAAATTTATGTATGTTGCCAGATGGAATCTGAAAAAAAAACAGTTGAAAGTTCAGTAAAAAATCAGTAGATCGGAATAAAAATCAGTAAGTAGATATTAATGACTTAAAATATTAGTAGGTATCTTATGTATTGTGTTTCGCGAGTAAATGTTGGCTGGCTGAAAAAAAGGGTTAGGGTACATCTCGTCCGAATGAAAACTTGTCCGAGGACGAGATGTCCTCTTCAGTTTTATATTGGGGTACAACTCGTCCGAGTCCCAAAACTGCTGATTTTAGATTCGGACCAGTTGTACCCTAAACCAAAAGTGAAGTGGACAACTCGTCCGAGAGAAGATCCTCGTTGCTCTTCAGGGTTCCTTATGGAATTTTTATAATTTTACCAAAAAATTAAAACATATAACTAACGGCCTCCACTCTTTGAAAACATAAGTTGGAAGGATCTATAACGTGAAAAAAGCTATCAAACAACAAATCGTAATATCTCGATAACTGTCGATCGTAGAGCACCAGTTTGCTGGGGTAAATTAAAGTACTCGCCAAGACCTACATTTCGAATGACAGCTGTCAAACTTCAAATGATGATATCTCTCTTACCAGCGATCCTAGAGCACCAGTTTGTTCGGGTAAATTAAAGTACTCGCCAAGACCTACATTTCGAATGACAGCTGTCAAACTTCAAATGATGATATCTCTCTAACTACCTATTTAGTAACGGAGCTATAGGCGCTCGGGAAAATCAGGTAGATTTCACGAAATTTTAGAAATAAATCAGTAGATCAGTAGACGGTTGAAAAAGCAGGTAGATCTACTGCAAAATCGATAGATCTGGCATCGCTGTATGTTGCATAAAAATATTCTCTGTCTATGAAATAAAAAAAAAAAAAAAAATCATTATTAAAGGACTCGACCATACGACGCATACGGACTTAAATTACCTCGAAAATTATTCTACATAAGGAGATTTTTGACAGTAACCTCTCTGTCTGGTCATATGAATGAGTAAGTTCCCGCTTTTAAACAGATTTTATGTGGCCAAACTGTGTATGACAAACCAAAGTCCCTATTAAAAAAAACCGCATCAAAATCCGTTGCGTAGTTTTAAAGATTTAAGCAGTCAAAGGGACATAGGGAAATAGGGACAGGAAAAGCGACTTTGTTTAGTACTATGTAGTGATTTGCGGTTATGTGTTATTAATATATAAACATCATAATATGCATCACATTTTCCTTTTAAATTACACTCGTGCTGTAGTCGTTAAGGTGTTTGCATAACAATTTCCTTAAATAAATTAATCAATCCAGAAATAAGTAACGGAATCAATGTAAGTACATACTTACCTACTAACCTACACTGAAAAAAATTATGTTAGATTTACCAGATTCCGCGTTGATTTTACTAAATTCAAAGGTTATATACAGTCCTACCACGAATTATTTTTGATTTTACCAAATTTTCGTGGTTTGTAAAATATTAAACTTAACTTTCATGTGATAGATGTAACTACCTGTAATTGGGAGATCACGACTGGTGAAACATTTATTTTCTCTCTAATTTGTGTGTACTTATTGTGTTTGTGTATCTTCTGTTGGTAGTTCTAAATAAATAAATAAATAAACTTTCCTTGTCTGGCGCGAATTGCCGTGGCACAGGGTTGTCAATCACGAGTCACTTCCTTTTGGCGACTTGGGAAAAATTACTAGGTATAAAAATTTCGAATTTATAAAATTAAATTGTCGAAGGCAATTTATGTCGAGATATACAAATGACGAAATTAACGAATCTTAATCTGTAAAAATGTCTATATTTAACACTGAAAGTTTGGGTATTTATAGAAATGCCGATATTTAAAAATGTAAACATTTCATTTTGGCTAGATTATGATACAGAACGCCTAAGTATAAAAATAACATTACCTTGACAGCAGGAAAAACGACGAATCCCAAGTACCACGGCGAGTATAAATAATAATATCGCGGCAATTGTTTTCGCGAACTGCAACCTCTGTACTTGTATCTATTCTGTACTTTAGTCACCCACTTCATTATTCCTCGATTTTTTTAATGGTAGCCCCTTAAAAGTGAACTGAAATTTGATAGTTTTCTTAGCTTGGGGCTAGATGATGTGTGGATCCACATCATCTACCACCACCTTTTCCACCTTTTTTTTATAACATTGAATAAACGAAATCTTTATTAACAACGAAAATTACAAGCAAGGAATAGAAAAATTACAACTAGTATTTACAATTGAAACCATTGACCTAACTGCAGACGGTTGCAAACAGTCTAAAGGCAGCTCAATTGATCCATGTCAAACCAGTCGGAAGCGTCCCCAAGATACTGGCTGCATTACCACGCTGTATGGCAATGCTGATGCGCTGAGCCAGATAGAGGGTCACGTAACATTGAATTAAGTACTTACCTATAATCTGTAATAAATAAATAATTTTGATATTTCCTATATAAAAAACATCTAGCTATGCAACATATTTTATTATGTACATTAGTCATCTAGTACCTTTTTCAAGCTCTGCTTAGCTTGGGGCTAGATGATTTTGTGTGGATTGTCCATCATTACTCATTTTATTGTTTTCTTTTCCAGGCAAAATGCGTCTCTTTCCTATCATCTGCATCTGCTTGTACCAAGTGGCATCAACATTATCTTCAGACGAAGTGACAGCTAATGGTACACCTATCACATTAGATACAGGAGTACGAATAAAAGGATCCCAACACCCTTACAGTGAAGCCAACGTTTCCTTTGAAATTGATGACATAGCTAAAACACTAAGCTTTTTACTTGATATAGTTCTCTCAGGATCTGAAGTACACGATGGTGTTAACAACCAGGGAGCAATACTCGGACAAGATCAAATGAAATGCCCAAATGGGACATATCCGTTTGGTACTTCTTGCGTAGAAGAAGCTAGCAATGATATATCATGGGAATAAAGTTACGTGTATTTATTTTAAATCAAATATGATACCTAGATTTAACAAGCGGAACATTTGATATTTTTAAAATTCCTTTGTTTAACGTAATAATAAGATAAAATAGGAGGCGCGGCGCTAGTACAGTAAAGTAACTCAATCTTTTTATTTCTTTAGGCTTACAATATAAGAACTTAGACAAGTAAAATTTTAAAATGTACATAATTATCAAAATTATTAAAGAAATAAAGTGATAATTGATTTTCCCCTCGTTTCAATCTTTTGTTTTTTGTTTTAGAGCGCGTATGTACAATGTAAATTATCTAAGTCAGTAGGTAGGGGTAATAGGTATAATGTAAGTACCTACCTATATAGGTAAATATATAAAAAACTGCGTCGTCATGATTCCATGCCTGGCACAATTTTTTTTTATATTTACCGTATTTTAGGATCGAATCTTAACCGCCAATGATATTTTGATCCTTACTATATGTTACATCCTGGGTCCTTATTGTGTAACTCAACTGTTAATCGAAATCGACTTCATTTTGCCAGTTACTCTAGTTTAATACCTTAAGCCTTAGATAATACCGAATACATTCTGCCTGCGTCGACCACTGGTAATCGATTTCAAGTTAGACAATAAGGCAGCTGTGCCAATTATCAATGATCACTTCATTCTTATAAATACATTATTAGTTTGATAATTATGTACGTATAATTTAAAATTAGACTTGTCTAAGTGCTTATTTTGTAAGCCTAAAGAAATAAAGGTAGTGATTTACTTGATTTACTGTACCTATGGTAGGTGCTTGGCTACCTAAAGATATTTATGAACCAAATCTCTCCAGAAAAGCTGAGTGTCTCTTGTACCAGTCAAAGGCAATCCTACATTAAGCACCTACATGGGTTTTCTGGAAATCTGTGCTTTACGACAACGCTTGTGTTTTACGAGCTATAGGTACGGATCTGTAACCACGCTTATTGTTTGGCGCAAGTCAAGAAATCACTATCCAGGTGAAAACGATCGAAAACTTTTAATAGTTCCTCAAAGTAAATTCTTTTAGTAAATACCTACTTGGGTAAGGACCAAAATTTTTGCACTTTTTGCGTGAGTACGATGGCACATTACTTTCAAATCAACATATAAAAAAAATTTGTTAACTTATTTGAATATTAATACTTGATTATTATAGCTGAATTTATTTTGCACCCTGTGCTTTATTCATATCTAAATTTCTTTCACTAGGTTTTTGTAAAATTAATTTTATGTAAATAAGGATACTGAATCCATTTTCGTTTTTCATACAAAATGTGAATGGCACATCTCCGACTCCTCCAGGTTTTTGCAATTTTATTCTAAAACTAAAAATCTTTTCAAAGACTTTTTGATTTATTTATATTCACCATGAATTTATCTTCACGTTTTTATTATTACGGTCTCGTTAAACTTTATAGTTAATTTATAATATTAATCTAAAAGCGTGTCCCAAATTTCGTTCCGTTGTGTCACTCAGTTGTGCGACAGCATAAATCGAGAACATGGCAAGATAGGATAACAAATAATGTTTTGTTGCAAAGGCTACACCGTCATCTAAGTTGTGGCTAAATTCAGGCCAATTCCGCCACGTTGTTTTTCGCTCATTTGCAAAAACGTGTTGAAGGTGCATGTGTACCATTATAAATTTTGATTTTCTGTAAGACTTTTAAAGTGTTTTGCGTCAACTTTTCTTACTTTTTACTTTTAATTCTAGTAGCTTATTTTGTCTACTATTGAATAGTTCTGATGTGTATTCATAAAGGTGTTTAATTTCTTCAGTATGAATTTTTGAATGCTGTGTCATGTGGTTTTTTTTTCCTGTATGCGACGAATGTCACGAGATTGTGTGACGTGTTACAATGGAATTTTGTAAAGATAGGTATACAACATTACTTAACGATTTTAACTCTCAATCAGGTTTAGGTCTTATAATACGTGTTATTAAATTAATGTATAATATATTTGTATTTGCTATATTTTTCTAAACCTTTATATATTTTTCAATGGTTAAGAAACAATAAGAATGTAAATAATCTATACCAGTGTGATCATTTCTAGACCCATGTACACTAACCTTAACAAATTCTGTTGTGCTACATTTGCTCCGTTTCCGTTGTGCAAACATGCAAAAATTTTGGTCCTTACCCACTTGTGGCGAATCAATTATTTATTTGGAATAAGTCTAAAATCCCCTTATAAAGGGATACTTTTTTCAAAAATCACCTTAGCATCCTAATAATCTCCTTAGAAAAACTGCGTTTATTGCGGGATTAGACTTATTGTCCAAAGATCCTCTCAATATCTCATTTTAGTGGCGGGGAATTATAATATAAGACAGGAATATCCAGTTAATTATTTTTGGTTGAAAGCTTACCACAGCTTAATATGATTGTAACGAGATTTTTGTACAAAAGTCATAAAATCCCCATTTTAACAAATCATTTCGCAAGAGATTTTTGATAGTCTATATTTGCGTTGATTGAATATCAACGCAAATATAGATTTCGATTTATTAATTAGGTATTAAATAATAGAAAATGATTGTTTTTATATTGCTTGTCTCTTTAATTTTAACATGAAATAGTATTTTTATTTTCATTTCATCGAACTAGAAATGCGGTTGAACAAAAAGTGCTAACTTAAAAATAAATAAGTTTTGTATGTAGGCAACCCGAAATAGTACCACAACATCACTACATAGTATAAAACAAAGTCGCCTTCTCTGTCCCTATGTCCCTATGTATGCTTAAATCTTTAAAACTACGCAACGGATTTTGATGCGGTTTGTTTTTATAGATAGAGTGATTCAAGAGGAAGGTACGTATAATAAAACCGTGCGAAGCCGGGGCGGGTCGCTAGTTTTTAATAAATAGAGGCATGTGCTTATCAAAAACCATGGAATGGATCATGCTGAAATTTGAATAGACCCAGAACCCTAGAATAACACAAAAGCTACTTTTCATAACATAAATAAGTTAAGTAGGTATTATTATAAGTATTCTAATTTTAAAATTTCAATTTGATTATTTATTAATTTATTATTATTAACCAATTTGTTTATTTTTGTGTAAACGTTATATGGACTATGGAGCTAAATTGTAACCTGGTGTCTGAAATAAATTATTTGAATTTGAATTTGAATTAAATAAATCAGTTCCCATGGGATGAAATAACTTTGAAACGTTTCCATATAATAAACAACACCAGCTGCAACTTAATTAATGGACGTATGATTTGCCTAAGTTATTCTAATGTAATTATAAGACCAAATTGAGTTTTTGTATTTATGTTTTTATTTAAATAAATGCCACGTGAAATGCAACATCAGCCTTTTTAATAATAATAATAAATGTATTTTTCAGTAATAAAACATAGTCTTGACCATTATTTGAAAACACCTTTTATGTAAGTATTATGAAAATACTTTTGATAGGTGGGTAAGGACCAAAATTTTTGCATGTTTGCACAACGGAAACGGAGCAAATGTAGCACAACAAAATTTGTTAAGGTTAGTTTACATGGGTCTAGAAATGATCACACTGGTATAGATTATTTACATTCTTATTGTTTCTTAACCATTGAAAAATATATAAAGGTTTAGAAAAATATAGCAAAAACAAATATATTATACATTAATTTAATAACACATATTATAAGACCTAAACCTGATTGAGAGTTAAAATCGTTAAGTAATGTTGTATACCTATCTTTGCAAAATTCCATTGTAACACGTCACACAATTTCGTGACATTCGTCGCATACAGGAAAAAAAAACCACATGACACAGCATTCAAAAATTCATACTGAAGAAATTGAACACCTTTATGAATACACATCAGAACTATTCAATAGTAGACAAAATAAGCTACTAGAATTAATAGTAAAAAGTTAGAAAAGTTGACGCAAAACACTTTAAAAGTCTTACAGAAAATCCAAATTTATAATGGTACACATGCACCTTCAACACGTTTTTGCAAATGAACGAAAAACAACGTGGCGGAATTGGCCTGAATTTAGTCACAACTTAGATGACGGTGTAGCCTTTGCAACAAAACATTATTTGTTATCCTATCTTGCCATGTTCTCGATTTATGCTGTCGCACAACTGAGTGACACAACGGAACGAAATTTGGGACACGCTTTTAGATTAATATTATAAATTAACTATAATGTTTAACGAGACCGTAATAATAAAAACGTGAAGATAAATTCATGATGAATATAAATAAATCAAAAAGTCTTTGAAAAGTTTTTTAGTTTTAGAATAAAATTGCAAAAACCTGGAGGAGTCGGAGATGTGCCATTCACATTTTGTATGAAAAACGAAAATGGATTCAGTATCCTTATTTACATAAAATTAATTTTACAAAAACCTAGTGAAAGAAATTTAGATATGAATAAAGCAAAGGGTGCAAAATAAATTCAGCTATAATAATCAAGTATTAATATTCACATAAGTTAACAAATTTTTTTTATATGTTGATTTGAAAGTAATGTGCCATCGTACTCACGCAAAAAGTGCAAAAATTTTGGTCCTTACCCAGGTGTATTCGCTCCTCCACGGTTTAACTTTGGTATGAGGGTAAGGACCAAAATTTTTGCACTTCTTGCGAGAGAACGATGGCACATAACTTTCAAATCAAAATATAAAAAAACTTGTTAACTTATGTGAATATTAATACTTGATTATTATAGATGAATTAATTTTGCACCCTGTGCTTTATTCATATTTAGATTTCTTTCACTAGATTTCTGTAAAATTAATTTTGTGTAAATTAAGATACTGAATCCATTTTCGTTTTTCATACAAAATGTGAATGGCACATCTTCGACTCCTCCAGGTCATTGCAATTTTATTCTAAAAATAAAAACTTTTTCAAAGACTTTTTGTTTTTTATATATTGACCATGAATTTATATTCAAGTTTTTATTATTACGGTCTCGTTAAACTTAATAGTTAATTTATAATATTAATCTAAAAGCGTGTCCCAAATTTCGTTCCGTTGTGTCACTCAGTTGTGCGACAGCATAAATCGAGAACATGGCAGGATAGGATAACAAATAATGTTTTGTTGCAAAGGCTACACCGTCATCTAAGTTGTGACCAAATTCAGGCCAATTCCACCACGTTGTTTTTCGCTCATTTGCAAAAACGTGTTGAAGGTGCATGTGTACCATTATAAATTTAGGTTTTCTGTAAGACTTTTAAAGTGTTTTGCGTCAATTTTTCTTACTTTTTTCTATTTATTCTAGTAGCTTATTTTGTCTACTATTGAATAGTCCTGATGTGTATTCATAAAGGTGTTTAGTTTCTGCAGTGTGAATTTTTGAATGCTGTGTCGTGTGGTTTTTTTTCCTGTATGCGACGAATGTCACGAAATTGTGTGACGTGTTACAATGGAATTTTGTAAAGATAGGTATACAATATTACTTAACGATTTTAACTCTCAATCAGGTTTAAGTGTTATAATATGTGTTATTAAATTAATGTATAATATATTTGTAGATATTTGCTATATTTTTCTAAACCTTTATTTATTTTTCAATGGTTAAGAAACAATAAGAATGTAAATTATCTATATAGTGTGATCATTTCTAGACCCATGTACACTAACCTTAACACATTCTGTTTTGCTACATTTGCTCCGTTTCCGTTGTGCAAACATGCAAAAATTTTGGTCCTTACCCATGAGCTTTTGTAGCTAGATCGCCAAAAGGTTTCAGACAGAAAAAAATCCTCTTTGCGGCATAAGTGTGCTTCAACCAATAAAGCCTTTGACTTGGAACCTTTCTCCGAGAGTGACCGTACTATAGACCTGAACCAATAAAAAGGGGTCTAACGAAAACTTGTGGCGAACTTTACTTATTGTTTTGTATACAGAAGCCTAAGTATACCAAGCAACTGTTACCTTGACTGCCTGTAAGCCAAGGATACACTAGGGAACATTTTGTTCCGCACAATGACGCGCAACACTTAATTTACGTGACGCTGCAACGTTGCATATTCTAACATGCCCCGCAGCATTGTATGTGACGCGGAGTATGTAGCTTGCTCCCGCCTCGAGAGCGAGCGCACGTTCAATGTTCCGCGACATTCACTTCAGCATTTCTACGTAGTTGTTGAGCAACATGTTCCGCAACATTTTGCTCCATTTCCCCCTAGTGTATCCTTGGCTTTATTGTATCAATTTTGAAAAAATCTTTGAGAAATTTGTTATCTGAATTAAATCAGTTTTTTTAAAGTATAAGTAATTACAGTTTTCTTTTCTTTTATAGGGTATTAATACCATTAACGTATTGGTAATTAATCAGCAATGAGTAGGTAGGTATGTACCTACCTAGGCCCACTGCCACTTCAGTTTGCTAATTCTTTGAGCTATGTCCATAACTTTGGTTCTCTGTTGGATGTATTCTATCCTTTACAACTTTAATAGAAGTTAAATGAAGTTCTATTAAAATTTATTCTATTCGAGGCCCGGGTGAAATACTATTTCGTGTCATAGGTTGGAGTTACATGAGTAAAACATAGCTACAGCTAATTTTGATTTAATTAAGAAAAACAGAAGTTACTAAGTAAATTATTTTTCCTGATCATTTGCTGATTGCCAACAAGTCAAAGTAGGTAGGTATGTATAGAAGTGTTACAAACCTCATAAATTATTAATAGTGTCATCTAACGATCTGTATTAACATTAAAATGAAATTCTGCTTGACAAACATGTAGGCACGTGAGAGAACCACTTACGAACTACAACGTAGTTACATAAAGTTTTGATAGATGACACTGTTTACAAAACAGCTTCAGCCTTCAGGATTCACGGAAAAACCTTGGACTTTTCCCAGCTTGATAACTACAAAAATGCATTTATTGTATAACGACTTAGTGCCTTACTATCTAACTTGATAAATTAATCCTACTAATATTATAAACGTGAAAGTTTGTCAGTATGGATGGATGTTTGTTACTCTTTCACCCAAAAACTACTGAACGGATATGGACGAAATTTGGCACAGAGATAGATTATAGTCTGGAATAACACATCGGCTATATTTTATCCCGAAATTCCCATGGAAACTGGAATTACGCGACTGAAACCGCAAGGCGCTGATAGTATTAGGTACATACATAGATTATTTTATTATACAGCCATCAGACAGAAATAATACCCCGGAACAAATATTTTTAGATCTTAAAATCATGTGTCCCAGGGCGGTTATTGAACCCGCAACCTCATGCATAACAGGCGAACCTTCGCAAGCCGCGCCACGTCGATCTCAATTCCTTACACCCTCATCATCATCATCATCATCAACCCATATTAGTCCACATCCCGACAAAGGCCTCCCCTAATAAGCGCCATAGCGCCCTATCTTCAGCTTGATGCATCCAGCATCTGCCAGCAGTCTAGAGCAAATCGTCATCCCACCTGGCCAGAGGTAGTCCTACACTACGTTTGCCTAGTTTCGGTGTCCACTCAAGAACACTCTCTACTATAATTATTTATACGATTATAAGAAGGCGAAAGTAAACTCTTGTCTGTAACGCTTTCACGCCTAAACTACTGAACCGATTTATATGAAATTTGGTACAGAGATAGTTTAAAGCTTTAAAAAGGACAAAAGAGTGGTAAGGGTAAAAAGGGGATAAAAGTTTGTATGGAAGTTTCGTCATTTTATAGTTCGAAATTTTAAACATAGTGTTTAGGCCTTTGATTAAGTATACATAAATATGGCATTCAAAGTTTTTGAAATTGTTGCCATTATGGGGTAAAATAAAAATTGTTTCGATGTTCAGATGTTTGTTAGATCTTCAATCAAGTACTTAACAAATCGGGCTGAATTTTTCACATATTACAGACCTTGGCCCGAATTCCACTAAATACATCGCTTCACCATTTAAATAGTATCGTGTCAAAATGTCAGTGTTAAGCAGCTCTTTTTGGTATTCTACTACCACAAACTTTTAGAGATTCATTCATAGCTGTGACGATTTTACCTTTATAACTAATAATTTGACATTCTAAATATGAAAGTCTCTTCAAGCGCAAAAAACAATAGAATACCAAATGCACAATATTATAGTACATTGTTACCCAAAGGGTTGAAAGTAACTTATTTAGTCCCGAGACGGGGTTTAGCGCCCGAGTGTAGCGAGGGCGCCAATAGTTCGAGGGACTAAATAAGTTACTTTCACCTGAGGTAAACACTGTGCTTTTCTCTCGAATCCAAGGAAATATAAATAATAACATAAGAAAACAAATTAATCAAATTGCCGCAATTTAAAAAAAAAAAATTCCATCTAGTACGGGCGAAAGCCATAAAGCCATACTGCCTTGTCTTTCGTATTTTTTGAATTCAGTGAATTGTCGCTAGCGAATTTTTTTTTAAGCTTCAGTATTTATTCTGCCATTATCCACGTTCAATAGTAACGTGATAGCTGTCATTTGAAAACGATTCTCCATAGCCCTAGGGAGAATCGGAGAATTAAACTGGCAGCATACTCGTAAAGTAGGTCTGAAGTTGCCTAAAGAGCGGGTTGAAAGTGATACTTTTCAGGGCTGAAAAATAAAATCAGGGTTGAAAGTGATACTTTTCAGCCCTGAAAAGTATCACTTTCAACCCGCTCTTTAGGCAACTTCAGACCTACTTTACGAGTATGAGTAATGAAAACATCATTTTAATCATCTTGATAGAATGGCACTATTGAGACCTTTGTTTTGAAATTAGTGGAATTCGGCCCCAGAACGTTTGAATTTTGTGAATTCCTTTGTCTTAAACGTACTCAACTTGATTATTGTAGACGAGTACAAACTTACGTAGGTACTTCAAGTTCCAGCTTCTAGTTTTCCGTAACACACTCATAGATGTCGCTGCTAAAAGTGAACGAGCGCTAGATCGCGCAAACGAAGCGTTTCACAAAAATAGTAGTTTTGGAACCACAATCTGGGACTACTATCTGTAATACTGTAATTTAATTTTTGATAGACAACTGTTTATAGTTGTTATGTAATAAAAAAATATAATATGCTATGCCATTTATTTTACATACCTACCTACCTACAGGGGCCGAATTCCACTAATTTCAGAACGACGGTCTCTCTCAATAGTGGCATTTTATCAAGATGATTTAAATTATGTTTGTGCATTTGTTTTTCTACCTGTTTTTTGCTCTTGAAGAGATTTTCATAATGAGAATGTCAAATTGGTAGTTATAAAGGTAATCACAGCTATGAATGAACCTCAAAAATTTTGTGCTAGTAGAATACCAAAAAGAGTTTAACACTGACATTTTGACACGATACTATTTAAATGGTGGAGCGATTTATTTAGTGGAATTCGGGCCCTGAAATAACATCACTATCACTACATAGTATAAAACAAAGTCGCTTTCTCTATCTCTATATCCCTGTCCCTTTGTATGCTTAAATCTTTAAAACTGCACAACGGATTTTGATGCGATTTTTAATAGATAGAGTGATTCAAGAGGAAGGTTTATACGTATAATAAAACCGTGCAAAGCCGGGGCGGGTCGCTAGTTATATTCTAAACCTATCTACCTACAGAATTTCCCAGACTTTTTTATCCCGGAAAAACGTGTCAAGCAATGCCGCGGGTTGAATCTAGTCGTGTAAAATACAGGAAAATGATTAATAACTGAGTTCTATTACCTATATCATCGTCTCTAATACTTAGTATGTACATAAATTGCCAATTTCTACGAGCTTCCAATGGACACAATAACCTTGACCGCACATACTTTACAACCATGAAAAAGGGAATGGCACCACACCTAGCCTAATTATAATACTTTACGTGTTATGGCCGCGCAATTATTACAGAAATTACATAAAAGAGCTATCTAAATACCTCAGTTACGCCTAATCTACCGAGCAGTGACCGCGTTCATCATGTCTAAAGAAGTAGAAAAGACATCGACGAAGGAAGCAAAACATCGACTCAAGAAAGAAAAAAGAAAACGCCAGAAACAAGTTATATCTCACGTGCTTCTGGATTATGCCAAGAATTCAACTTTACACGGACTTCGTTATATCGTAGAAGAAGGAATCTCGGTGATAGAGAAGCTGTTCTGGATCGTCACATTCACTGCAAGTATCGTCCTCTGTTCTTTCCTCATCAGGAATGTGTACGTCAAGTGGAGGACCAGTCCTGTTATCGTCACCGTCAGCGAAAGACTCGTCTCAGTCGGAGAAATTCCATTCCCTTCTGTCACCATCTGCCCTCAAATCAAGAGCAAAGCAACTGTCTACAATTTTAGCAAACAACATGAAATAATGACGGACATGTACTACTTTGGAGGTACGAAAGAAGAGTATATCATGTTTGCTGATATTGCTATTGTTTGTAACGTTGATTCTGTTTTAACAAAAGAGAGATATTACACAAATGAAAGCATTATTAAACACATTGATGAAGTAGCTCCAACCAATCAAGATGTATTCTCATTTTGTATTTGGCACAACGAATACACGCAATGTGAAAAATTGTTTAAAAAAGTGTACACTGATGAAGGTCTGTGTTACAACATGAACGGCCTATCAGCAAAGGAAATGTTCCGCAATACTATTCAGTCGAACTACAATTACTCTGACAGAGATGAACCAACGAGAGGCTGGTCTATTGAAGAGGGATACACAAAGACAGAGGAAAATATGTTTCCACTTCAAGGCAGCGAGAACGGTGCTAGTCCTGATCTAGAAGTGATTCTAGGCTATAGACCTGAACTAAGAGATGGTTTGTGCAATGGCAGGAACTGTGGTTTCAAAATTTACATCCAGCATCCGACAGATCATCCTCAATCATCTTTGTATTACTACGCAGCACTCGATAATCAAGTGTCATCGATGGCCATCAGCGCCGATATATTGAGCACCTCACTGTCTTTAGCAGAGTATCCAGCAGAAATAAGGCAATGCTTCTTTCAAAATGATCGACAGTTGTATTACTTTAAGATCTATACCGCATCGAACTGACGTGCAGAATGTATATCAAATTATACTTTCCAAGAATGTGGATGTGTTGGATATCACATGCCCCATGATAAAAGCAGCCAAATCTGTGTTGAAGGCAAATTGGATTGTATGATAAAAGCTAAAAATGCTTTAGCAAAAAGAGAGCTGCAAATTAAGATCAACGGTGTTGGCGAAGGTTGTCATTGTCTACCAGCATGTAACAGTGTTGAATACCACGCTGAGATTCTTAAGACAGACTATCATTACAAAAAGTTTATGCAGAATTTTTTAGTATCCATGGTAGGATTCAACGAAAGCGATTTTATTGATAGCTCCAAAAGTTATTCCAAGATAGAGCTGTACTTCAAGAAACCTCAATTTTTGTCGATGCGACGCTCAGAACTTTTCGGTTTGACTGACTTTTTGGCAAATATTGGCGGTCTGCTAGGAGTGTTCCTCGGGTTCTCCTTCTTGAGTTTGGTAGAGTTGTTTTACTTTGTAACTCTGAGAGTGGGTTTTACTTTAAAACGAGATAAACAATTAAGAAAAAGTTCTCAGAATTAAAATGATAATATTGAGAACATAACTAAGTCTCTACCTTTCTTCTTTCTGCACTTTATACATACTTACTTCTTCATCTTGTCACTTCAAATACTTTAAGGTCGTTAAAAGCTTTTTTCTCGTTTTATTAACCAATAAAATATTTCAAAACTAATCATAACTTGTTTAAACCTCTACCTACCTAAATACGCGTAAAACATGAGGTCATACTCAGGCTGATACGATATATATCTAACTTAGCACGTAGTAATTGATCATTAATTAACATTAATACGAGCTCCCTCAGGCAGTATCTCTACCATGCAATGGGACTTTACTTAGCCTAATTATATTGCCTACAATGTATTTTATTCAGTTTAATTTTCTTTGCCGAACTAAATAAACGCGTTTGCAATGGCATCGGAGTCTGAAAAAAAACCGTACGTGTACGGAGACGTTTGTCTACGGAAGCAGAGAAGGAAACGGCAAAAAATATTAATAAAAGACCTATTTCTAGATTATGCGAAAAATTCCACGCTTCACGGGCTTCGCTACGTCGCGGAGAGGGGTCTTTCTACAATAGAGAAGCTATTCTGGATCGTCACCTTCACAGGAAGCATCGTCCTATGTTCTTACTTAATCAAAAACGTTTACGTCAAGTGGAGGACCAGCCCTGTCATCGTTACTGTCAGCGAGAGACTTGTCTCAGTCGGAGAGGTCCCATTTCCTTCTATCACCATCTGCCCTCAAGTCAAGAGCAAAGCAACAGTTTACAACTTCAGCCAGGAGTTAGACAATATATCGAAGAATAAAAACGAAACATCAAAAGAGGACATTAACAAAATAGCAGATATTTCCATTGTTTGTCGGGTGGACTTGCGGGATATTATAGGCGACAGATTATTTACTAATGAAAGTATTATAGAGAATATTGATGAAGTTTCCCCAGGGTTAAGGGACAATTTAGTATTCTGCAAATGGCACAATAGTTTTGACTTTGACTGTCCTGACTTATTTCAAAAAGTGTATACAGCTGAAGGTTTGTGTTACAATATGAATGGTTTAGCATCGGTAGAAATGTTCCGTGATACTGTGCAAGCAAACTACAAGTACTCTGACAGAAATGAACTAACTAAAGGATGGTCTTTGGAACACGGCTATACAGGAACAGAAAAGCATCCATTCCCACGACAAGGCAGTGAGAATAGTGCCAGTCCTGACCTAGAGGTCTTCCTTAGTAATAAAGTTGATGATAGCGATGGTTTGTGCAATGGCATTAACTCAGGTTTCAAAATATACATCCAGCATCCGACAGATCACCCTCAATCATCATTGTATTACTACGCAGCACTTGACAGACAAGTGTCTTCAATGGCAATCAGTGCCGATGTGTTGAGCAGTGCTGCCTCTTTAGAAGAGTATCCAGCGGAAACCAGGCAGTGTTACTTTCAAAAAGATCGAACGTTACGCTACTTCAAGATTTACACAGCATCGAACTGTCGAGCTGAATGTATATCGAATTATACTTACAAGGAGTGTGGTTGTGTGGGGTTTTATATGCCGCATGACAACAGCAGTGAAATTTGCGCTGAGAAAAAACTAGATTGTATGTCTCGCGCTCAAAAAGTTTTAGCAGAAACTGAGCTTCAAATAAGGATCAATAAAAGTGGCGATGGATGCCAGTGTCTTGCAGCATGCAACAGTATAGAATATAATGCAGAAATTCTTAAAACAGAGTTTCATTTTAGAAGATATGCTGAAAAACTCCTGGCAGCCCATAATGAAAGCTTTGACGACGTTTTTGATAGTTCAAGTAGATTTTCAAAGATTGAGTTGTATTTCAAGAAACCCCAGTTTGTGTCGATGCGTCGTTCAGAAATGTTTGGTTTAACCGACTTTTTGGCTAATATTGGAGGACTTTTAGGTGTTTTTCTTGGGTTCTCGTTTCTGAGTTTGATAGAGGTATTTTATTTTATATCTTTAAGGTTAGGATGCACTTTGAAGAGAGATTTGAAACAAGAGAAGGTTAGACTTCAAAGTTTACGAATAGCGAATGATAACGTCGAACCAATAACTATAATTAATATAGCTGAATAAATATTGAATCTCAATTCAAACGCACTCTTCTCGCTGTCTTGCATCCTCAATCTCAGCACAAAAGTAGTATCCACTATGAATAGTGTTTTCCATCCACGAACCCAAAAACCCAAACCCAAATACCCAAAAATGCCAAATCACACTGATATTCTCAATACGAAAGTTGGGATCGATGGATTTTTGTTACAATTAACGCCAAAACTACTAAGTAGAGTATTAGAACTAGTTCTAGGCCTGAAATAAAACAAACTAAGGCTTCTTTTCATCAATTTCCACGCGTTTGAAGCCACGTGATTCAGCTAGTACAATAAATAATGAAATAAGAAAAATTGATCTGTTTCCTTTGATGCTTTACATAAATAATACAAAGAAGATACCTACGTCAAAGTAAAAAACACAGTAAACTTAAAAAAAATATTATGTTTGAGCGTCATAAATTTACAGTGTTTCCCGATTTAAGTTAAGAAGACATTGCTTATCATAGTAAAGTCTTATTATTCCTTAAAGATTGTTTCATTTTTAATGTTAGTGTAAATAATGTAATAAATTAAATTACTAAGGTAAGGTTGCAATTATGCATTTCTGCGTCTGGTCGATGCGACGCGTGACCCGAGAGCTGGTGAATATCTGGCTCAGCGCATCAGCATTGCCATACAGCGTGGTAATGCAGCCAGTGTCTTGGGGACGCTTCCGACTGGTATTGACATGGATCAATTGAGCTACCTTTAGACTGTTTGCAACCGTCTGCATTTAGCTCAATGTTTTCAATTGTAAATACTAGTTGTAATTTTTCTATTCCTTGCTTGTAATTTTCGTTGTTAATAAAGATTTTTTGTATTTCTTGGCTTTTATTAATTGGCCCGGAGGGACGCAGATTTGAATTTCAAACTCTCAAATGTTATGAAGTGTAATTCCGAAAAATAACACTTGATTTTAGCGATATGAGAATGTTTGTCCTCATATGTACTCTGGGCTTTCAATTAATAAAAGCCTAGAAATACATATTGTACCTGATGTAACTTTCAACTTTTTTGAACTGAAAATTACAAATTACTACAAGTTACTTTATGTATTTCTCTATTAAGGCAAACGTCACCTAAAGTGGCGCCCCCACTTATTTTATCGTATAATTCCGCTAAACAAGGGAATTTCGAAAATCCTCTTCTACAGTTTTAACCGATCATAAGCTTTTTTAATGCATCTATAGTAGTTTCATTTTAAAGTCATTGAATACGGAACATATAACTACTATGATTTCTTTTTGATTCTATTTCTATTTCGCCTCTTCCAGTAGTGGACAAAAAAGTGAGGCGAACTGAAAATCAATTATCACTTTATTTCTTATAATATTTTGATAATTATGTACCTATGTATTAAATTTGACTTGTCTAAGTGCTTATTTTGTAAGCCTAAAGAAATAAAGATATTGATTTATTGATTATTTGATTTCTTTGATTTCATGACTTTAGTGTTAAACCATGATAATTTTAAAATTTAGTTTCATTTTGTCTATTTTAGGAAGAGATACGAAAATAGAGTATGGTGGCCACCAAAGACAATTTCGTATCTCTTCCTAAACAGTGTGAGTGAATTTTGGGAATTCCTTTGTTTAACGAATTATATGATAAAATAGGTGGGGGCGCTACTTTATGTGCTGTTACCTTAATTGATTCCCTATTGAAAACAACAACAGTATTATTACAAACGTTACACTTGCAAGTATCCAGGGCCCAAATTCCACTAAATAAATCGCTTCACCATTTAAATAGTATTGTGTCAAAATGTCAATGTTGAACTCTTTTTAGCACAAACTTTTTGAGGTTCATTCATAGCTGTGACGATAACGTTTATGACTACCAATTTGACATTCTAATTATGAAAGTTTCTTCAAGCGCAAAAAATAGTAGAATACCAAATGCACAAACGTCATTTTAATCATCTTGATTGAAGGGCATTATTGAGACCTTTGTTTTGGCATTGGTGGAATTTGGCCCCAGTATGCAAGGTAGCATTAACCCATTCGACGCCAGTGACCCACGTCATGGGCTCAACTCAGTCACTCGGTTACATTCGCGGAGCCGAGACCCACGAAGCGGGTTCATATTTTAACCAGTTTTTCTTTCCCGATACGCCATAGTTTAAAATGAATAAAAATGAGCTAACTAAACTCATGGACTTATTTAGAGGAATGGTTCATCAATCAAAAAAAAACTGAAATATGTACGAAAAGTTCTTAGTACTAACTGGCCACATATACCATAATATTTAATTTGTCTTTTGTTTCAGGTATTCGTTTTTTTTTTTTCGTTTATTTGCTATTTTCACTAGTCTATAGGAATAGTTATACGGACGTGTGCGTGTGTAATCGAAGGAGTATATAAAGTCTGCTGAAAACACATTTCGATGAAAAACATGCTATAAAGAGGAGATCGCAGTGTCCGCTTCATTATCTGAGCGTGCCGACTCAGCTTTATGACGCCCTCAAACCAATTTATTCGCTGCACTGACGAAGGGGTACTAACTAATGGTTTCTGAATAGTGTATTCACGTTTTACGTCGAAAATTTTGGTCACATTTGGTTGGACGCGAATTTAAAACGAAATCTTGAATGGGAATGTTGGACACCCCAAAAGAAATCCTTCCAAACAAGGCATCCTGCCTGATCGCTGATCAAAGAGCAACGGACCATTGGTTTGCGAACCGTTGGTTTTAACTTTAATTTTTTTTAGAAGTATATCAATTTCATAAGGAACCCTGAAGAGTAACGAGGATCTTCTCTCGGACGAGTTGTCCACTTCAGTTTTGGATCAGGGTACAACTGGTCCGAATCTAAAATCAGCAGTTTTGGGACTCGGACGAGTTGTACCCCTATCTAAAACTGAAGAGGACAACTCGAACGGCATAGCGCCCTGTCTTCAGCTTGACGCATCCAGCATCTACCAGCAGTCTTTCGCAGATCGTCATCCCACCTAGCCGGAGGGCGTCCTACACTACGTTTGCCAAGCCGCGGTCTCCACTCAAGAACACGTTTACCCCAACGGTTGTCGGTTCATCGCTAGATATGGCCGGCCCACTGCTTCTTCAGCTTGCTAATTCTTTGAGCTCTGTCGATAACTTTGGTTCTCTGTCGGATGTATCTATTAATTACGAACCATTTCATACGAACTGAGTGTTACGTACCTTGTATACCTGATGGCTACTTGCCAACTAAGAGTTATCTTGTATACCTGCTACTTTTGCTAACTTAGTGTTACATTTGTATCTACTGTTATTTTTAAGAGAGAATTAATCAATTGAGAAATACTTATCGTAACCCTTAATTGTCTTTTCAAAAAAGTTGAAAGTTACATTATGTAATGTAATGTATTTACTTCTAGGCTTTTTATTCATTGAAATCCCAGAGTAAGGACCAAAGATTCTTAAATCTTACGCTCAAATTAGACTGTTCTTTTTAATATGGAATTATACTTCTTTATATTTGACAGTTTGATATTAAAATCTGCGTCCCGAATCCTGGCCGATGAATAAAAGCCAAGAAAAACATAATTTCAACCTTATACTAATTTTGTCTATTAAATTATTTACTTCTCGTTTGAGAAAAGTTAACAATGAAACAATCTATAAGGAATAATAAGACTTTATTTTGATAAGCAATACATACATAACTAAAATCGGGAAACATTATAAATTAATATCGCACAAAGATTTTGTATTTTGTTTTCTGTGATTTTTACTCTGACGCAGGTATCTTTATATTATTCAAAGTATCAAAGGAAACAAATCTATTTTTCTTATTTTATGATTTACTAGATTCACCCCGCGGCTTCGCCCGCGAACCAGATTTTTTTTTCATAAAATAATCTGAAATTTATTGCTAGGGGTTATTGTGTAAAAAAAAAAGTATATGTGTTTACTTATTAACTCCGAGTTTTGAGTGAATCGAACCAAGGAATAAATATTTTCCATACGAAGTTTACCACTTCATTTAACCCCGTCAGAGGTTAATTTTTCAAAATTTTACTATCCGATAAGTTATTCTAGGTCCTAGTCTCTTAACATATCAAATTTCATCTAAATAACTTAAGTAGTTACGGAGATAACATACAACAAACACATTTATTATAATAGTAAGATAGTACAAGCTAAATCCAATGGCTTCAAACGCGTGTTAATTGATGAAAAAGAGCATGTATTATTCCAGGCCTAGAATAGTTCTAAAAATCTACTTTTTGGCGTAAAGTTGTAACAAACATCCATCTATCCCAACTTTCGTATGTAGGTATATTATAACTATATATTAATATTAGCGACTTTTTGGGTACTGGATGGAAAATACGTATCACAGTAAACACTACTTTTGTATTTAGGGATAGAAAACAGCGAGGAGAGTGCGTGTGAATTGACGTTTAATATTTATCCATAGTTATTGGTTCGACGTTATCATTCGCTAGTCGTAAACTTTTGAGTCTAACCTTCTCTTGTTTCAAATCTCTCTTTAAAATGCGTCCTAACCTTAAACATATAAAATAAAATATCTCTATCAAACTCAGAAACGAGAACCCAAGAAAAACACCTAAAAGTCCTCCAATATTTGCCAAAAAGTCAGTTTTACCAAACATTTCTGAACGACGCATCGATACAAACTGGGGTTTCTTAAAATACAACTCAATCTTTGAAAATCTACTTGAACCATCATAATATTTGTCAAAGCTTACATTATGGGTTGCCATGAGTTTTTTAGTATATCTTCTGTAATGAAAGTCTGCTTTATGAATTTCTGCGTTATATTCTATACTGTTGCATGCTGCAAGACACTTGCATCCATCGCCTCTTTTAATAGCAGTAGACATACAAAGCTGTTTTTTTTCAGCGCAAATTTCACTGCTGTTGTCATGCGGCATATAAAACCCCACACAGCCACACTCCTTGTAAGTATAATTTGATATACATTCAGCTCGACAGTTCGATGCTGTGTAAATCTTGAAGTAGCGTAACGTTCGATCGTTTTCAAAGTAGCATTGCCTGGTTTCCGCTGGATACTCTTCTAAAGTGGCAGCACTGCTCAACACATCGGCACTGATTGCTATCGAAGACACTTGTCTGTCAAGTGCTGCGTAGTAGTACAATGATGATTGAGGATGGTCTGTCGGATGCTGGATGTATATTTTGAAACCTGAGTTAAGGCCATTGCACAAACCATCGCTATCATCAACTTTATTATGAAGCAAGACCTCGAGGTCAGGACTGGCATTATTCTCACTGCCTTGTCGTGGAAAAGGATGCTTTTCTGTTCCCGTATAACCGTGTTCCAAAGACCATCCTTTAGTTAGTTCATTTCTGTCAGAATACTTGTAGTTTGATTGCACAGTATCACGGAACATTTCAACCGATGCTAAACCATTCATATTGTAACACAAACCTTCAGCTGTATACACTTTTTGGAATAAATTAGGACACATAAAGTGAATACAACCATGCCATCTGTAGAATAATATAATGTCCTCAAACCCTGGGGAAACTTTATCAATATTCTCTATAATACTTTCATCAGTAAATAATCTATCGCCGATATTCCACAAGTGAACGCCACAAACAATGGATATATCTGCTATTTTATTAATGTCTTCTTCTGATGTTCCGTTTTTATTCTTCGAAATATTGTCTAGCTCCCGACTGAAGTTGTAAACTGTTGCTTTGCTCTTGACTTGAGGGCAGATGGTGACAGAAGGGAATGGGACCTCTCCGACTGAGACGAGTCTCTCGCTGATAGTAACGATGACAGGGCTGGTCCTCCACTTGACGTACACGTTATTGATTAAGTAAGAACAAAGGACGATGCTGCCTGTGAAAGTGACGATCCAGAATAGCTTTTCTATTGTAGTAACACCCTTCTCCACGATATAGCGAAGCCCGTGAAGCGTGGAATTTTTCGCATAGTCTAGAAATAGGTCTTTTATTAATATTTTTTGCCGTTTTCTTCTCTGCTTCCGTAGACAAACGTCTCCGTACACGTCCGGTTTTTTTTCAGACTCCGATGCCATCGCAAACGCGTTTATTAAGTTCGGCAAAGTAAATTAAACTGACTAAAATACATTGTAGGCAATATAATTAGGCTAAGTAAAGTCTCATTGCATGGTAGAGATACTGCCTGAGGGAGCTCATTTTAATGTTAATTAGTAATCAATTACTACGTGCGTTTTTATACTTAAATAATAAGGTAGAGGTACCAAGTGTTGTTTAGTTTCGAAATATTTTATTAATTATTAAAACGATGAATATGGTGCAGAAACCAAATCTAAAGGAACCTAGACATTTAGTTATAATCTCAATATTATCATTTTTATTCTGAGATCCTTGTTTTAAATTCTTTATCTCGTTTTAAAGTAAAACCCAGTCAAAGAGATACAAAGTAAAACAACTCGAAACTACTAGTAATCTTTTTGTTACCTACTTGTTTGGTAAGTAGAGGTAGCGCAATTTTTTATGAATTCTGTGAAGTTGGCTTCAACGCCTGTGCACTGAACCGTAAATAAGGCGTTGAGGGGAAAGGTACGATTAGCAGGGTGAGAGAGGGGGATCTTTTTATCAATTCAGTGCTAGCAAGAGTTTTGGCGCATTTTTATTTTGTCTCGCACATTTTGTTCTGGTTTGATTTATTTTTCATAGGTACATTATATACATATAGAATAAAAGTATCAAAATATATTATATCGACTCAAAAACATATTTGGGTGATTCTACGAAAACTCGTTTTTTGTCTGACTTCTGTGGCACATTTTTTTTTGTTGAAATTGCACATCATGATAGTATATTCTAAATAAAGATTTAATTTTGAATTTTTTGGTAGTGTAGGGAACTTTATTGGCTTTATGGTTACGGAGTTATTCAATTTTAAAAATATGGTGTCCACGGAAATCAGAATTTATATCACCAAAATCAAATATGGGTTGGTTTATCGATAAAAATATGTGTTTTCGGTAGTAAGTAGATTATTAGGCTAAATACCAATTATTTGACGTTTGTAGTTTTAATCAGTTTTTACAAAAACACCTTTAAATCATTACTGTAAATACAAGTAACTTTTTACAAAAATCACACTAACAATGTTTATCTTTGTATTAAAAATATTATAATTATTCATTTTGTATTTATTATAAACTTTTATCCTAAAAAACATCATAAAAACTGTAAAAAAATATTATTGAGATGTTAATGAACCCGCAAAATCCACGGAAATCACACCACGGAAATCAAAAAAAATTACAAAATCTTAGAAATTTTCTTAATTTGCTAGTTTATTTTACATTGAAATATGCAGTCGAAATTAGGAACACAAAAGGCATGAATTATCATCATTAATAAAACAATAGGATTAGCATAAATAAATTTATAGTCAACATGGTAATCAGAATTTCTAGATACCAAGCCACGGAAAGTGATTACGTACCGAAATAACAGAGTGACGTAAAGACATACACCTTTGTTGTACACACCACTGATGGGGCGTGACTGATAGTTTCTCTCAATGTAACAACTATTTACGCAGATATTAAAGTACAGTATTTATGAATAATTTAGTGCGCACCAGGGAAATCAGAGCTAAACGACGGACGCGAAGTTATCTCGTTGTAACTTGTCAACTAAAGCTTAGTTTTGCGTAGTAATAGCGTCAAATAAGCAAGTAACTATCTGGGTTATTGTGAACCTATGTAAATTAGTACCAGAGTTTTTAGGAAATGATATAAAAATTTATTAACACCGGAACATGAGGTCCGGACGCACCATGGAAGTCGTAATTTCCAAGGATTTTATTTATTTTTACTTATTTAAAATAAGAATATTAAAAAACTAAAAAAGGCCTCCCCTATTATTTTTGTCTAATCTACTATCATAAAAAAAATCAAAGGGCTAGGGATACTTTTTGTATGATTTTTCGAGCCGGACATGTATTTTTGAAGCCCGGGAGAATCACCCATTTTTTAAATTTAAATAGTTAGATAAAATTAAACTTTTATCTTATGCAATTAATCAAATTAGAAAATAAAAAATTAGTAACTCTGTATAAAATTTATAATAATATAGTTAGAAATACTGTCGAATGAATGGTTTTGAGTAAGCAAAGACGTTTATTATTTGTAAAATTGGGTAAGTAAAGTTTTAGTATCATATTCTTTGAAAACTTATTTAAAAACATCTATTGAAAGCGTGACCTTCAAAAATCATAGCTGTTTAATTTGCCCTCAATGTGGTCTTGGTGAAAACAAAGAATATTTAAAATTGTATAGTTATTTGTGTCAAAGCCATTTTTTTTTCAATTAATTTATTATTTGTCATTGTAATCACCTATATACATTGTTTTACTCAAAACTACAAGACCGCCTTACGTTGTGGAACAAGGTCTAAAGTCATATTTCAAAATTTCATCCCAACCCATTCAGTAGTTCTAGCGTAAAGACTAAAGAGGTAACAAATATATGTCGCAGATCGCTGCATTTATAGGCCCTAATTCTATTTCATACTAGCGAGCCTTCGTTGTGATTAGAAGTTATCATTACTCTTGACTATGAAATGCATGGTGCATTTCATAGTCAAGAGTAATGATAACTTCTTGATTATGTATTCGGGCTCTTTGCTCTATAGGCGACCAGGCCATAGAACATTTGTGATTCAACATTTGTCAACATTTGTGTACCGGATAACACCTTGAGTGCGCTTTGCTGACAAAACCACATTGATGCTCGGTGATCCCGTTGTATGGAGATGGTCTAAAGAGATGATCATGAAGATGATCCTCTTTTCCCTCTAATTGCGACATACATATACATCAAAATTTTCGCATAATTATGAGTACTAGTTTGGGACGCTAGTTGGTAAATATCAATTTTCTTTTTGATTGTACTTGCGCCTTTTTGCTTCCGTGCCTAAGTTCACAGAGTTTAGCTTTACTATTACTCTACGGTCCGACCATAAAATAATTAGTGATAATTGAATTGGCATCAAGACTAAATTGAAAAAAATCCACACTAATTGTAATTTGGAACTCAAAATCAAGTTGATCCAATAATCCAATCTTATTTTGTTTGTAAACTACGTAATCACTACATAGTATAAAATAAAGTCGCTTTTTCTGTCCCTATGTCCCAATATCCCTTTGAATGCTTAAATCATTAAAACTAAGCAACGGATTTTGATGCGGTTTTTTTTAATAGATGGAGTGATTCAAGAGAAAGGTTTATGTACGTATAAAATATAACCGTGCAAAGCCGGAGCGGGTCGCTAGTTATTAATATACTTTGACCTACGTTGTGGGTTCTTGGTAAGTATAATGGAAAAAAACTCACATAGGTAGGTACAATGAAAAAAATAACCTACCATTATAAAATTGTTTGCTACTTCTGAAAGATGAGCCACGACATGGGTCCATGGCATGCCGGAAGAAATTAAATATGAATGTCTATTGACTTCACTTCAATTGAAAAAACTTTTCGTAAAGAGATCACTTTGGTTTATCAACAGGTAAAAATCAGGACAGAAGTAGTTAGTCAAACTTTAAATCCGACACCGATAACAATTGAATTTAATAAAACCATCTTTTTACTCAGAATATCTAAGTGTTAACTGAAAATTGTAGGTACCTAATAAATGAGCTACCATTTTTTGTATATAATTTGTCATAGTGACAAGAAACACGACATTTTAAATATTTACAAATCTAAAGTTGAAAAATCACTGTGCGTGGGAACTGCGACACAGAAAAATGTAAGTCAAATTGACGTCACAGGTGTCTGGATAAATTGCTATTTATATTTGTAATGACGTTGTGATACCAATGGAAGTATTATTAGAACTTATTGACTGGAGAGCGAGCTCTGCGGCCGCGCGCGAAAACGTACATATTTTATTGTGCATTAAAAACCTGCCAGTTAAGTCAGACATAATAGCTAAAACAACAACATGAATAAAACCAATATACGTGTACAGTAAACAGTGTTTACGACAGACTGTCAGTGTTCAGTTATAAACAAAACAAAGGTTAAAGTAGGTAATAAGAATAAAAGTGTTTGCAATGAAACCGGAATTAGAAAACATTGCGTACGTGTACGAAAATGTCCGCCTACGGAAGCAAAGAAGAAAACGTCAAAAGATTCTCATAAAGGACTTATTTTTGTTCTATGCACATAATTCCAGTTTACATGGACTTCGTTATATAGCACATAAAGGTCTCACAACAATAGAGAAGATTTTCTGGATTGCCACATTCACTGGTAGTATCATCCTGTGCTCATTCCTGATCAAAAATGTGTACGTCAAGTGGAAAACCAGCCCTGTCATCGTCACATTCAACGAAAGACTGGTCTCAGTCGGAGAAGTCCCATTTCCCTCTGTCACCATCTGTCCTCAAGTCAAGAGCAAAGCCACGATCTATAATTTTAGTAAAGAACTTGAAAAGTATACAAAAAATAAAACCGAAACTTCAGAACAAGATAAAGCTATGCTGCATGATATTTCATTAGTTTGTGACGTGATGGATGAACTAGAATTAGGCGAAAGACTCTTAACGAATTCAAGTTTTATTGATCATATTACTTCAGTTGCTCCAAAACTTTACGATAATTTTATATTTTGTGGCTGGCAAAATAGTACCGTAAATGTGTGTGATAAAGTATTCAATATAGTGTATACAGCTGAAGGTTTGTGTTACAATATGAACGGCCTAGCAGCAAAAGAAATGTTCCGTGATACAGTTCAGTCAGCCTACAAATACTCTGAAAGAGATGAACCAACGAAAGGATGGTCTTTAGAAGACGGGTACTCAGGGACAGAAGAAGATCCGTTTCCTCTTCAAGGTAGTGAGAATGGCGCCATTCCAGACTTAGAGGTTTATCTAACCAGCAATGCTGATGATTACGATGGGTTATGCAATGGCCTGAACTCTGGCTTTAAGATATACATTCAACATCCGGCAGACCATCCTCAATCATCATTGTATTACTATGCAGCACTCGATGGACAAGTGTCTTCGATGGCGATCAGTGCCGATGTTTTGAGCAGTGCTTCTTCCTTAGAAGATTATCCAGCAGAAACCAGACAATGCAACTTTCAAAATGATCGAAAGTTACGATACTTCAAGATCTACACAGCTTCAAATTGTCGTGCAGAATGTGTTTCAAATTATACTTACAAAGAATGTGGATGCGTAGGGTTTTATATGCCGCATGACAATAGTAGTGAAATTTGTGCTGAAGGGAAATTAAGTTGCATGGCAAGCGCTCAAAATTCTCTAGCAAAAAGAGAACTTCGATTTAAAATCAACAAAGAAAGTGGAGGATGTCATTGCCTTCCAGCATGCAACAGTGTTGAGTATCACGCTGAGATTTTAAAAACAGAGTTCCATTTCAAAAGGTATGCTAAGAAACTAGCAGATTACTTTAACGAAAGCTACCACGATTATTTTAATATCTCAGCTAAATACTCTAAAATAGAGTTGTATTTCAAAAAACCTCAGTTTGTGTCGATGCGACGTTCGGAACTGTTTGGGTTAACTGACTTTTTGGCGAATATTGGGGGTTTACTCGGGGTTTTCCTGGGGTTTTCTTTTTTGAGTTTGATGGAGCTATGTTATTTTATAACGCTGAGGTTAGGATGCAGTTTGAAAAGAGATTTGAAAGAAGAGAAGGTCAGACTTAACAGTCTTAGTATAGCAAATAACACTATAGAACCGATCACTATTATTAATATGACTGAATAAGTAAATTACAATAAACAATTACATATTCTATTTTGGTGTTTATATAAAACAAGAGACCCGCCCCGGCTTCGCACGGTTTTATTATACATATAAACCTTCCTCTTGAATCACGCTATCTATTAAAAAAACCGCATCAAAATCCATTGCGTAGTTTTAAAGATTTAAGCATACAAAGGGGCATAAGGACAGAGAAAGCGACTTTGTTTTATACTTAGTAGTGATTCATGAAATGGATTTCGTTTAGATGAAATCCGATTTGATTCAGAGTTCGTTGTTACCTACACTTGGTATTAACTCTTATATGTTCTACACAGATAAGATAAGTGATATCATTTTAAAACAATAGAAAAACAAGCGACAATTATCAAACAACTTTGGTAGTTCACAATAGTATTTAATTGCTAGAACGCAAAATCGGCTTGATTGTAAAATTACCGGACCGTTAACAAAACGTTCAGTAGGCCTAATAACTCGGCCGATTGTTAAAAAGCCAAAATTAAGTAACCAATAGTAGCTTCGCCCTAATTGTGAGTGTGGTTATATTCTAATTCTAGATAGCCTGCAAAAAATTTATTTACAAATGTTCCATGTTCAATTAAATGACTTTTACGTTCGTCAGACGTTTTATTATAGGATAGAACCCATAAGCAACGGAATGTTTCTAAAAATGAATCGGCTCCAGGAACCTACGTACTTTCAATTTAATTTTATCTGAAACATAAAGTCTGCTTTTGTACGAATAATATAAATGCTTGTTCCTCTTTCACGCAAGAACGCAGATACTCGTTTTAGTATGGACTATTTATCTATAATAGTATCGGTGGCTACGCTCGCGTTGTTTCAACGTTTTAAAACTATATATATCCTATCCGATAGGCACTGATTTATAGATGAAAAGTAGCCTCTGTGTTATTCCAGGACTAGAACTGGATTTAGTTCTAGCCCTGGAAATAATAATATTCAAAATTTTTGCCCAATCCGTTCATTTTAAGTACTTTTAGCGTGAAAAAGGAATAAAAATCCATAAAAGCTTTTGTGTTTAGAACATTTAGTCAGGACTAGCTGTGATCTGCAGCTTCACTCGCTTAAATTTGATGAAAAGTAGCCGATGTTTTATGTCACGCCTAGAACTACGTCGATGGTACTTTTTCCGAATGGTATTGATAAGCATTAGTTGAGCTACCTCTAGACTGTTTGCAACCGTCTGCAGTTAGCTCAACTGTTTCAATTCTACTAGTTTTAATTTGTTTCTTTTCGTAAAAGTAATTGTCAGTGTCAATAAAGATGATTATAATCTTTAGTGTTGTGATATTTTGTTTATCAAATGGAAATCAAAACATTTAAAAATTTTGAAAATTTGAGTTAGAAGAAAAATTATCTCCTTAGATATTCGTAAATACTAGTTTTAATTTTTAGTAATTTTTCTATTCCTTGCTTGTAATTTTCGTTGTTAATAAAGACCTACAAATTCGTAAAATAAATATCATAATTATCAAATTCTCATATATTCGTAAAAGAAAAGGAAAGTATGTTGTCAAAATGTTAGGACATTTTGACATTATACTTTCCTTTTCTTTTATTGTTGGATTCGCAAGCTGAATATTAACAATGCAATTTATTTAGAAAATGGCAATAGAGCGGAATTTATTTCTATGAATCGACTGTTTTATTTTAATTGTCTTATTAAATAAATAAATAATTCCGGACAGTCCACACAACATCATCTAGCTCCAAGCTAAGCAGAGCTTGTGTTATGGGTACTAGATGACTGATATACTTAATACAATACGTTACATAGATAGATGTTTTTATTATACATAGAAAACACTCAGACCAAAGGAACAAATTTCTGCAGATTGTACACAAATTTGTTCCGAGGCAGGAATCGAACCCGCAACCTCCTGCGTTGCAGGCGGACCTTCGCCCACCGCGCCACATCGGTCGTCAAATGTATTGTAATGTGATGTAACAATCCACACATCATCATCATCGTCATCATCTAGCCCCAACTAGATAGCTTTATAATCTTAATACATTAATAATCATTTAATCGATTTAAGCGATAAGGCCGCCAATTCCATTGCCTCTCTTTAGGATAAGCTTGATCAAGTACTAAATATTTTAATAAGGCTTTGAAATAAAGAATTATCTATCCATCTATCTAATAATACATCATCATCATCATCAGCCTATATTAGTCCACTGCTGGACATAGGCCTCCCCTAGTGAGCGTCATAGCGCCCTGTCTTCAGCTTGCCGCATCCAGCATCTGCCAGCAGTCCTTCGCAGATCGTCATCCCACCAGGCCGGAGGGCTTCCTACACTACGTTTGCCGAGTCGCGGTCTCCACTCAAGAACACGTTTCCCCCAACGGTTGTCGGTTCTTCGCGCGATATCGCCGGCCCACTGCCACTTCAACTTGATAATTCTTTGAGCTATGTCGATAACTTTGATAGTAATACGTAGATAGTTAGTTTTTATTAATAACTAGCGACCCGCCTCCGCTTTACACGGTTTTATTACTTATACGTATAAACCTTTCTCTTGAATCACTCTATCTATTAAAAAAAACCGCATCAAAATCCGTTGCGTAGTTAGCATTTAACGGGACATACGGATATAGGGACCGAAAAAGCGACTTTGTTTTATACTATGTAGTGATGATACATTTAATACATAGATAGATATTTTTATTAATAATACAAAGAAGATACCCAGAATCCCGTAACGAATATTTGTGTCCACTCCTCAGAATAATGTACTTAACCAGAGTTACAATTTGATTATTTAAATAAATAAATAATTCCGGGCAGTCCACACCACACAGCATCATCTAGCCCCAAGGTAAGCTTGTGTTATGGGTACTAGATGACTGATAAACTTAATACAATACATTTATTTACAATTTATTTCTATACTATCTTTGATAGCTAAATAAGATTAAAATAATGATCATAGCTAACAAAGAAATGAATCATTTGATTTAACTATGATCATTGATGATAATAACCTTTAGATGAGACCTATCAATTTATCGATTGAAGCAATATAGATGATATTAATATGGCGCCTATTATGGGATCTAGCAGTGGACCACTGAAAGACGAGATGGAGAAATTATCAAATGTAAATAAATATAATAATAAATTAACAAATGCTAATTTATATACAAAATTTAACCACAATTTCTGAAACCAGTCATTCGTTCCAAAATTGACAATCATATCTTGTCGTACACAATCTAAGAAATTATTATCCTGAATTTCTCTAACTCACTAATAAATAAAATAACGCGGGAACGCAAAAAAGATATAGGTAAGTTGCAAATGTTGCAATAAGTGCATGGCAACAAACATTTAATAAATAAAAATAACCAAGCACCAGCCCATCGCAACTTGCCGGGTCGAGTGCCAAAAATCTAAATTTATTGGATTACTACCTACTTGATTGTGACAAACAATAATAGGAGGAAATACCTTTTTAATTTGTTTCAATTTATAGACTTCTATTTTAAGATTTCGAAGGGCAATGATCTCTGTCTTGGAAAATATTACACAATAACTCCAAAGACAAATAGAGAGAAGTTAAAAAGAAAATATAAAGCCGCGTTCAGACAAACATTCTATTCGATTACGCCCCATGTGCACTTAGGTTCCTGAATTAATAGAAACTAATAAATTAGCGCTTAACTGATCGTTTTACTACAATTCCCGCACCTCACTATGGGACTTTACTTAGCCTAATTATATTACAAAGTTATCAGTTACAAACACTCTACTGAACACCATAAACGTGTTTGCTATGGAAACAGAAAAAAATCATGTGTATGGAGATATCTCCCTACGAAAACAAAGAAGAAAACGACAAAAAATACTGATCACAGACTTACTCTTGGATTATGCGAAGAATTCCACTCTTCATGGACTTCGTTACATTGCAGAAAAGGGTCTTACTACTATAGAAAAGCTGTTCTGGATCGTCACTTTTGCCGGTAGTGTCGTTCTCTGTTCCTTCCTCATCAGGAACGTGTTTGTCAAGTGGAAAACCAGTCCTGTCATCGTCACCGTCAGTGAGAGACTCGTCTCAGTTGGAGAAATTCCATTCCCTTCTGTCACCATCTGCCCTCAAATCAAGAGCAAAGCTACAGTTTATAATTTCAGTAATGAACTTGACAAGTTTACGAAAAACGCGAGTGAAATTTCAAAAGAAGAAATAACCAAGTTAGCAGATATTTCTTTAGTTTGTGGCGGCATGATGGAAGACATTGATATATTCAAAAGGCTTTACACAAATGCAAGTATTATTGATCACATAGACTCTGTAGCTCCAAGTCTTAATGAAAACTTGATATTCTGTGGGTGGCAAAATAATAGCCACAGTATCTGCAACAAATTGTTCAAAAAAGTATACACAGCTGAAGGGTTGTGTTACAATATGAACGGTCTAGCAGCAGAAGAAATGTTCCGCGATACCGTGCAGTCAGACTACAAGTACTCCGAAAGAAATGAACCAAGAAAAGGATGGAGTTTAGAAGATGGTTATTCGGGGACAGATGATAATCCTTTCCCATTGCAAGGTAGTGAGAATGGTGCCACTCCAGACTTAGAGGTCTACTTTTCCAATAACGCTGATGACAGTGATGGCTTATGCAATGGATTAAACTCTGGATACAAAATATACATTCAGCATCCAACAGACCATCCTCAATCATCTTTGTATTACTACGCAGCACTGGATGGACAAGTGTCATCGATGGCAATCAGTGCCGATAGAGTAGACAGTGCGTCAACCTTAGAAGAATATCAACCCGAAATCCGACAGTGTTATTTCTCAAATGATAGAACTTTGCGTTACTTCAAGATATACAGCGCATCGAACTGCCGAGCAGAATGTTTGTCGAACTATACTTTTGAGAAGTGTGGATGCGTTGGATTTTATATGCCACATGACAACAGCAGTCAAATTTGTGCTGAAGGGAAAATAAATTGTATGGCGAAAGCTCAAAACGTTCTAGCGAAGAGAGAGCTCCAAACAAAGATCAACAAAGGTGACGGAGGATGTAAATGCCTTGCAGCTTGCAACAATGTTGAATACCACGCGGATATTTTAAAGACAGATTTACATTTCAAAAGGTACACTAAAAAACTAGCAGATTACTTGAATGAAAGCTACAATGAGTATTTTAATATCTCAGCTAAATACTCTAAACTAGAAATGTATTTCAAGAAACCTCAGTTTATGTCTATGCGACGCTCGGAACTGTTTGGTTTAACTGACTTTTTAGCGAATATAGGGGGCTTGCTCGGAGTGTTTTTGGGGTTCTCGTTTCTGAGTCTGATAGAGTTATTTTACTTTATAACTTTGCGAGTAAGTTGCACTTTAAAAAGAGATTTGAAAGAAGAAAGAACGAAAGAAATTAAAATTGAAAACGATACTGTAGAGTTGTGAAACAATAATAGTATATTTAAAAGAGATACAGCTTGTAGAGATAGTAAATTTGAAGTCAACCTCAAGGGTTGATATATTTTAGATACAGACCAGTTGCACCCCAATTTAAAAGTGAAAAGAACAACTCATCCACGATCCATCAAGTTTTCATTCAGCCGAGATGTAGGTAACCAAATTGAAAACCATCACCAATCTAGAGTAAGTTTTCGTGTAAAGTCTCTACAGCGTGCGATTAAAAGTGCAAAAGACCGAGACATTTCCTTATCTTAATATGTTTTATTTAATAAAAATATCTGCACAACTTTATGATTTGATTTTGGCGTAAACAGCAAAACACCGCGATATTTTCTTATTTATTACATTCGTATATACGTTTTATTTATTATACAATTACTTACATACGTTTTAGACAGTGTCCCTACCTAGATCTTTAGACGAGTTTATGATTTGATTTTGGCATTGGTTGTAATCAGTTCAATTATTATTTTAATTATTTCTTCAGGCTCACAAGATAAGCACTAGACTAGTCAAATTTAATACTATAGGTACATAATTATCAAAATAATATAAGAAATAAAGTGATAATTGATTTTCAGTTCGCCTCACTTTTTTGTCCACTACTGGAAGACGCGAAATAGAAACCACTAGCATGTGTATAACTTATGTGTCAAATACATGTTTGCCTTATAAATAATTACATACTATTTTCGGTGTGGAACTGAGCGACATCTAGCCAAGCACTAACGTCATTGATGTAATCATTTATTTTATTTTATTTTATTTTGGTTTATTTGGAAAACAAACAGTTGTACAAACAGTAATAATTAAACTAAAAAATAACTCTTAACCATTAAAATGTCCTCGCATAAAAAACTAAAAACTAAACTAAAATAACTAAACTATTTATGGAGTAATAATGCCTTCTTGATAAGATTTAGTTTTATGTACTGTTTAATCGTAAGTAAGTGTTATTCGATTTGCACCCTGTAATTGCGGTGACACTTAGATGTATCACAAATCCATGTTTTGGTGTAAACTGCGTTGGTTAAATTTTTCAAATAAATAATTGGTCATTTCACGTGTTGGTTTTAGATTTTATTTTCATTTTTCATTATGCGTTCAAGTGAATATGCGTCTTAATTTTTTTTTTACTTTGGTCTAAAGTATGTATTTAATTTCCAATCAAAATTACAATCAAGGAATAGAAATAACGGGTCGCGACTCGTGGTCCCACTGGGATTGTACCACTATTACTCGTGGTCCCACTATCTCTGAAATCATGGGTTCGTGGTTCCACTGCTTAGTGGGACTACCAGTCATAGTTAAAATCGTAGGTTCGTGGCCCCACTGCATCAAGTTTATACGTAGAGTAAATACTTGAATTAAAGTGAGTTCTTCAGGTACTGGCCACTTGAGAAACTGATACTGGCCTTTTTGGTCACAATTCACAATATATTATAATTTTACGCGCGACACTGACAGGTCCTGTCAGTGTCGCGCGTCCTTCAAGTTAGCAGCAATTATTTACACAGTTTTCTGTTTTTTTCATTAATTATGTTTCATATAATAAATAGAAAACGAGGACAAATCTTACTTTGCAACGGATACCAATACTATCGGCATAAACGTTACATTTCTGTATCAAGGACAATTTGGAATTGCAGCCAAAAACGAAAATTGAAATGTCCCGGTTCTATTACAGTGTGTGATGTAAGTTGAATAATTCACTTATTCGTACACATAAAGATAGCTTTTGCCCGCAATTTTGTTCATCGCCTCTTATAGATTACTTTTTAATATTCAAGTAAACAAAACGTTACGTCTCTGCCGTTAAACTTAACTAGAATTTACTTCGGGTTCGCATTATATTGACCAAATTTTATTATTTTAGGATGACACAGTGTTTAAGAGCAAGGTTCACAAATCCGAGTGTTTACCAGATATGGCAAAAAACAGGGTGGCACTAAAAGTTACAGAAGTGAAAAGAGAAGCTGCGAGTTCGGACGAGCCAATGCCTAAAATTTACAAAAAACACTTTGACCCCCTATTAGACGAAGGCATTAACCTTGTTACAAACGTGTCGTCATTCGACAACATGAAATGTGCTTTGTACAGCGAAAGAAAAAAACAGCTAAAATTAAAGAAATTGGTTTACAAGACATTACATGAGGTTGAAATTCCCGCAAATTTCAAATCATTTCTTGTAGCAGATTATACTAGTATTGGCGGCGATGCTAGAATCATTGTATTTGCATCAGAAAGAACTGAGCACTTATTACCAATTACCGATGAATTTTTTTTTGATGCAACCTTTAAAAGCACTCCCAAGCCTTTTTATCAGCTAATGGTGATACATGGAGACACGGGTAGTACTACTGACAAAACAAAAGTTGCTCCATTATTTTTTGCTCTCATGAGTGACAAAAAAGAAAACTCATACTTCGCATTATTTGACATCATTAAGACACGATTTCCAGAATGGAATCCTATAAAAATTCACGCCGATTTCGAAATTGCTCCTACCAATGCTTTGGATGTAATATTTTCTGAACGTCCTACCGTAATTATTAAAAGATGTTACGCCCATTTCGTGCGGAGCCTTTACAAGAAAGCTAAAACGTTAGGTTTGAAAGCAAAAATCTATAAAAGAATAGTTGGATTATATTCTGCTCTTCCCCTTTTGCCGCAAGAGTTCATTCAAGAAGGTTTGGAATACATCAAAACTGAATGTATGAACATGGAGAAAATGAACGTGTTTATGGCATATTTTGATAAATATTATGTCAAATCTGAAAAATTTGTAAGGGAATGGTGTGTATCTAGCGAAAGACATCGCACTAATAACATATGCGAAAGTTGGAATTCAAAACTCAATAAAGGTATAAATAAAAATTATGTTACTGTTTTGAAACTACCGCATACACTTAAAGAAGATTTTACTGCAAAAAATACTTTCGAAAAGAAAAGAGATCGGTTGCAACTGTTAAAAGATGACTTAATAATACAGTCACAAATGCAGCTGATAAACCAGGAGATCACAGTTGGTTATTTTTTAGAAAAGTTAAGATAAATATAAAAATTAGTTTAAAGAGAATAAACTCGTAAGTTTTGTTCATTAAGTTCATTATTATAAATAAAAATATTTATTTTGCTTCACGTTTTTATACTGGCCTTTTGTATTTTCGGCTTATTCCTGTTTTGAATCCCCCTTAGGCGGAAAAACTTTAATATTAAAATAAAGGAATTTATTAATAAATTCCACTTTTCTGTTAATTTCACAAAAAAATGGTTGTCTCTGAAGTCGGTTCAGGAACGATAATTTTACGTGATAACGTCATTTACTTGATCTATTGAAAATCTTACCTCGTAGTTTATATATGTACTGTTTGTGATACCGATTGCTGTCATCCGAAATGTAGATCTCAGCGACCTCTATACAAACCGGTGGTCTAGGATGAGAAGTTTCCGAGATGTGACCGTTTTTAGTTTGACAGCTGTCATTTGAAATGAAGATATTGTCGAAAGCTGTCATATCTCCATAAATTCGTAATGAAAAGCACAGTGAAACCTGTACCTCGGGTGAAAGTAACTTATTTAGTCCCTCGAACTATTAGAGCCCTCGTCGCTACGCTCGGGCGCCAAACCTCGTCTCGGGACTAAAAAGTAACTTTCATCCCTAGGGTAACAATGTACTATTACGCAGCGAACCAGCGAACCAATAGGTCCTGTATCAGCATAATGTTGATCTACAAGAAGTAGAGCAATTTTCAGTGCATCGGTTGTCATGACAACGCAGTCAATAACGTGATACTTTTTTGAACATGCTATGCTACCCATGTTCATCGACATAATAGACGTTATCACGTCAAAAATATTAGTGTTATAGCCCTTATGACCAAATCAGTGGGACCACGAGCGACTGCATAACGTTGACTGATGGTCCCACCAAACAGTGGGACCACGAGCCCATTAAATCGACACACTGTCCCACCAGTGGGTCAAATTAGTGGGTCCACGAGTCGCGACCCGAAATAACCAGTGTTGATGATTTTCATTGTAAAAACTGAGGGTAAAAATCCAATTATTCTAATACAAAACATAAGTGGGCTTATTGCTTGATATTACCATTAAAATGTGTCTATGAGATAATGCAAAAAACATTTTATATGTATCTATTTTGTCTATCTATTTTGAATATTTTTGAACAGTTACAATTATAATGTAGGTACATTATAATTGTAACTGTTCAAAAATATTTTAATACCTATTTTGTTTTATTCCCAACACCAACAAAAAAAGGCTTTCTTTCTTATCAACACACTGATATGTGGCGCTGTGGGGGAGCAACGCAAGAGGTTGCGGGTTCGATTCCCCGCTTTGGGCAAATATGTGTAAGTACCTACTATAAGTAGTGCAAATATTTGCCCAATTTTTTTTCCTGTTTGTAAGCAAAAATTCGTTTCTGGTGATTTGTTTTAGGTGTCTAACATGATCACCAAGCTAAGAAGTTTAAATTCAAATTCATAGAGCTCAGATTTTTGTTCACTTCAATCTTTGGTAGGTACATCAAAGAAGCGACCAAGAAACCTTTACCTCGTAAGATTGGATTGGTAATTGCAGTGGAGTTGGAGGAATTACTTGGTTGGAAAGGAAGCTGTTAGATTACCTACCTATTCCCGAGGTCAGTTCTTTCAGCATCCACAGGATGAATCGTTAGAGCTCAAAGGTTCTTTTATAAGCCGTGACCGCGACGGCATACACATTAATAACAATATTTATTTTACTAAAATACAGAGACTATTTATTGCATTATTCCCTGAATTCGGTTGTCTACAAAAATGCGATCAGCGCCATCTTGTGAATTCATTCGGAACTAAATGAACGGATAGCCAAGTACGATGCCAACATTCTTGAACCAAACAAGTAAGCCATCACAGTTACATAAAGTCGCAGAAGATGTCGCTTCTCAACTATTTATGGTTTTTGTTTGATTTTTTTAACAAAACCCAAAAACCAACTTCAAAGGTTGGAAAGTTGGTTGGTTTATGATTCTGCTGACAAAAAATAAATTAGAATTATTAGAAACGTATAACTAATTTCAGCAAACATCTTAATTCATCTCCATAACCACCATAACACTACTTAGCTCTGCTGAGCTTGAAGCTAGAAGATGCTGTATTGTGAATTGTCTAGCTTTATTTAAACTTTAACAAAGTATAGGTACCTACTTTGTATACCGTCAAACAACCTAATCTCACCGTTTTTTAGACAGATTTTTAAAAGGCGTTTCAACTCCGTGGGCGTTTGAGACACGGTTTTTCAAATATGATTTACGGTTTCATAATCTTACTATTCTACTATTATAATAAATAGGAAGTCTATGTGAATGTTTGTTACAGGTAATCTCCGTAACTACTTAAGTTATTTAGAAAATTTTGGCAATGCTGATGCGCTCAGCTCATCAGCATTGCCATACAGCGTGGTAATGCAGCCAGTGTCTTGGGGACGCTTCCGACTGGTATTGACATGGATCAATTGAGCTACCTTTAGACTGTTTGCAACCGTCTGCAGTTAGCTCAATGGTTTCAATTGTAAATACTACTTGTAATTTTTCTATTTCTTGCTTGTAATTTTCGTTGTTAATAAAGATAAAAGAAAAAAAGTTATTTAGAATAATTTTAGTACGTAGATAGTTGAGCACCTAGAATAGCACATAGGCTATTAAAATTTTGATTTGATTAAAATTTTGAAATGTTAACCTCTGAAGGGGTTGAATGGGGTGGTATAGTTTGTATGGAAAATTTTTAATTTCTTGGTTTGATTTACTCAAAAGTACTCAAAACTCGGCAAAATAAAGTATGAAATAAATAAAGTTTAGGTAATAAATACACAAATACATAAACGGCGATTACATCTCACACCTTCGATTCGCTGATGACATAGTCGTAATGGCGGAGTCGCTAGAGGAGCTGACCCACATGCTGGACGGCCTAGCTTCAGCCTCGCGATGTATCGGTCTTGGCATGAATTTGGATAAAACCAAAGTCATGATCAATGGCCACATTGTTCCGGGACCGATAGTCGTTGATGGTCACCTTCTTGAAATTGTTTCCGAGTATACTTACCTTGGGCAGATTGTACAGCTAGGTAAAAACAATTTTGAGAAGGAGGCCAAGAGGAGGATCCAGCTAGGCTGGGCAGCATTTGGGAAACTACGTCAAGTCTTCTCTTCATCCATACCGCAATGTTTGAAAACGAAAGTTTTCAATCAGTGCGTCCTACCCGTAATGACCTACGGAGCAGAGACGTGGACACTCACGGTAGGGCTGGTCCACCAGTTCAAAGTCGCCCAGAGAGCTATGGAAAGAGCTATGCTCGGAGTCTCTCTGAAGGATAGAATTCGTAACGAATACATCCGACAGAGAACCAAAGTTATCGACATAGCTCAAAGAATTAGCAAGCTGAAGTGGCAATGGGCCGGCCATATCTCGCGAAGAACCGACAACCGTTGGGGTAAACGTGTTCTTGAGTGGAGACCGCGACTCGGTAAACGTAGCGTAGGACGCCCTCCGGCCAGGTGGGATGACGATCTGCGAAAGACTGCTGGCAGATGCTGGATGCGTCAAGCTGAAGACAGGGCGCAATGGCGCTCATTGGGGGAGGCCTATGTCCAGCAGTGGACTAATATAGGTTGATGATGATGATGATGATGATGATGATGATGTAATAAATAATTAAAAGTAAGTTTTTTTTTTTTAATTAATCCGAGGAGTTGTGTAATAAATATCTGAAATTTGTTTGGAACAAAAACTCTGGTTCGCGGGCGAAGCCGCAGGGCGCATCTAGTAAACATAAAGATGCATTTTAGGGTATTTCATAAAATAAGTGTTCTAATCCACAGTAGGTATAAAAATTTGTTATTGAACTAACTTATTAAATAACCGTTTTTAACGTAAAATCAAACATCTTTTGTTTTATTAAACATGCAAAATCAACTAAAACAAAATGAAATCTCGATCTGAAATTGGGAAATATTGGGCAAATTTAATCCCACAGCCCACACTTCAATCCCATTTTTTAATCCAACACTTTTTCCCACTATTTAATAAATCCCACACTTTAATGCCACCCAGTTTAATCCCACTATTTAACCCTTAACTGTAGTGGTGAAAAAAAGTCACGTTTCTATAGTCGTGGGTCCATGGGACCCAGATATTTTCCATGATTATTTTTGAAACCTAAATAAAAACAAATTATTTTTTTACCTTTTTTGTTATTAAAATATATATTGAACAATCATATTTTTAAAAAAATTAACAATAGGAACCATAATTCTTATTTATAATGGCAATTCTTTTGATCAGTTGTTAGTTACTTAACCTAAAAACATGCTTCAGAAAAGAAATCAATTTAAATGAAAAATCACAATAAAAAAAAATCAACAAAACTTTTTCATAAATATAAAATAAAACTTTTTAATATAATTATAAAAAAAACTGAAAAACATCTTCCGAAAAAAATTTGACATCACCTAATGATGAGCAAAATTTTATAAGTATGAATTTCATACTTTTTTAACCACAAGTCATGCAAATATGCAGTCTACATGTAGGAAATAAATGTACAGTCTTTGCTCTCTTGTTTGGCGGACAAAAAGAGCATCGTTTTTTTATTTCGGTCAAATTTCAGGATTTCATCGTTTGCCGAAGCTGCCTCTAGTGGTCAGTGAGAACTGAGTGAATTTCTCCCAATTTAATCTTCATCAATGTCTAATTCCACGTTCTACCACTGCTCTAATATATCCTCCATGTTAGAAGAAACATTCCTTTGGTTTGCCATTACCAAAAACTGACAAAAAAAACAATAACATAAACAAAAAAAGTTACTTACCTAGTAACTTTTTTTGTTTATGTACTAGTCGTGGGTCCAATGGACCCACTCGCACACCAATACTCACCTTATCAGTAGTGAAAGAAACGCGTCCGTCCCCTTACGCATACTTCAGCTACATGTCGGAAGGTACCTAGGAGTGGGAGGCGATGGGGCACACGCCGTGATTTTTATACGCGTTCAAAGATTCAACCTGGGTCCATTGGACCCACAACTACAGTTAAGGGTTAATCCAACTTTATTATCCCACTATTTGATCCCACTTTTTAATCCCACTTTTTAATCCCACTTTTTAATCCCACACTTTAATCCCACACTTTAATCCCACTTTTTAATCCCACACTTTAATCCCACTTTTTAATCCCACTTTTTAATCCCACTTTTTAATCCCACACTTAAATCCCACTATTTAATCCCCCTTTTTAATCCCACTATTTAATCCCACACTTTAATCCCACTATTTAATCCCACACTTTAATCCCACTATTTAATTCCACTTTTTAATCCCACACTTTAATCCCACACTTTAATCCCACACTTTAATCCCACTATTTAATCCCACACTTTAATCCCACTATTTAATCCCACACTTTAATCCCACACTTTAATCCCACTATTTAATCCCACACTTTAATCCCACACTTTAATCCCACACTTTAATCGCACACTTTAATCCCACACTTTAATCCCACTATTTAATCCCACTTTTTAATCCCTGTTTTTAATCCCACACTATAATCCCACACTTTAATCCCATAATTTAATCCCACTTTTTAATCCCACTATTTAATCCAACTTTATTATCCCACTATTTGATCCCACTTTTTAATCCCACTTTTTAATCCCACACTTTAATCCCACTTTTTAATCCCACACTTTAATCCCACTTTTTAATCCCACTTTTTAATCCCACACTTAAATCCCACTATTTAATCCCCCTTTTTAATCCCACTATTTAATCCCACACTTTAATCCCATTATTTAATCCCACACTTTAATCCCACTATTTAATCCCACTTTTTAATCCCACTATTTAATCCCACTTTTTAATCCCACACTTTAATCCCACACTTTAATCCCACACTTTAATCCCACACTTTAATCCCACACTTAATCCCACACTTTAATCCCACTATTTAATCCCACTTTTTAATCCCACTTTTTAATCCCACACTTAAATCCCACTATTTAATCCCCCTTTTTAATCCCACTATTTAATCCCACACTTTAATCCCACTATTTAATCCCACACTTTAATCCCACTATTTAATCCCACTTTTTAATCCCACACTTTAATCCCACACTCAATCCCACACTTTAATCCCAATTTTTTTTATCCCACACTATCATCCCACACTTTAATCACACTTTTTAATCCCACACTTAATCCTACACTTTAATCCCACACTTTAATCCCACTTATTAATCCCACACTTAATCCCACTATTTAATCCCACACTTTAATCCCACACTTTAATCCCACACTTTAATCCCACACTTTAATCCCACACTTTATTCCCACACTTTAGTCCCACTTTTGAATCCCACACTTAATCCCACTATTTAATCCCACACTTTAATCACACTTTTTAATCCCACACTTAATCCTACACTTTAATCCCACACTTTAATCCCACTATTTAATCCCACACTTTAATCCCAATATTTAATCCCACACTTTAATCCCACTTTTTGATCCCACACTTTAATCCCACTTTTTAATCCCACTTTTTAATCCCACTTTTGAATCTCCCACTGTTTAATCCCAGTTATTAATCTTTAGGAAAATTTTTGAACTGATCTTTCTGAAATTTTGAATAGTCCTTAGACTTTCTAGCCCTGTAATAGGACAAAGGCTCCTTTTTATTCCATACTAGTTGCGCCCCGCGGCTTCGCCCGCACGGAAATTTAATTGCCAAATTTCAGAAATTTATTTCTCGCCTCCTAGGGGTAGTTTCATAAAAATAAAATATACTTGTTTAATTATTTACTTTGTTGTTTATTTATACCGAGTTTTGAGGTAATTGATCTAAATAAAAATATTTTTCCATACAAACTTTACTATTTAACCCCTTCAGAGGTTAAAATTTGCACATTTATATACTTACATATCTAGATGTAGGTCTACGTTCTAGGTCTACGATCTACGTACCAAATTTGATCTTATTAACTTAAGTAGATTACCTATAACAAACATTCACACAGACTTTCCCATTTATTATAATAGTAAGATAGTAAGATTTCAGTTCCCAATGGAAAGAATTGAGAATGTTTCATTACTTCTTTAAATAAAACAAAATCGCGTTCCGCTATCAGGCCATAAAGGATCCGAGATCATAACGTATATAGGGCTTGGATCTTTAATACTAGGCAACGGATTTGATTGATTTTTCTTAGATATTGTGATTCAAGAGGAAATTACTTACATTATTTAAAAAAATATATTAGGTATACATAATTTCATTTCATTTCATTCATAATACACCCAGCCGGGACGTATCTCTAGTTTTATCTAAATACCTCTCCACGCCTCTTCTGTTCCAATAAAAAGGTCCCCATACGGCATAGGGCTCATTAGGACAACCATATTGGCTCATGGTTATCTGCAGCCGACCCTTAGGTAAAGTGTTTGCCTATTCGCACGTTAAGGCGCAAACAGAACCTAAAGTGGCGCCACCACTTTACCACCACTACCACCACTTTATCATTTAATTCCGTTAAACCAAGGAATTTCCAAAATTCACACGTACAGTCTGTTAAAACTATTATGAGGTTTTTTTAATGCACCTGTGGTAGTTTTATTTTATCTAGTTTAGGAAGAGATACAAAAACTGAGTTTGGTGGCCACCATAGGCAATTTCCTATATGGCAATGCTGATGCGCTGAGCCAGATATTCACCAGCTCTCGGGTCACGCGTCGCATCGACCAGACGCAGATAATTTTTTACAGCGTGGTAATGCAGCCAGTGTCTTGGGGACGCTTCCGACTGGTATTGACATGGATCAATTGAGCTACCTTTAGACTGTTTGCAACCGTCTGCAGTTAGCTCAATGGTTTCAATTGTAAATACTAGTTGTAATTTTTCTATTCCTTTGCTTGTAATTTTCGTTGTTAATAAAGAAATTTATTGAATTTCCTATCTCTCAAAATTACTACTTAGATAATATGTTATAGCAAACTGTAGGTACGTGTGAATTTTGGAAATACCTTTGTTTAAAGGAATTATTTGATCAAATAAGTGGTGGCGCACTTTATTCCTGTTTGCGCCTTAAGGGCCATAATAAGGATATGATTTAACCTTTGGCTTTGTGTAGGAATAGGAATAGGTAACTTTCGTAAGTGTGGTTTCCAGCATAAAAAAAGTCCATGGAATCTATGGATATACTAGCACCGCCTCGCGTTTTACCCGCGGAATTTCCGTTCTCATGGGAATTCCGGGATAAAATATAGCCAATGTGTTATTCCAGACTATAATCTCTGTAATAATATGTATATAATCTCTGTGCCAAATTTCATCCAGGCCATTCTCCAGGACTTTTGGCGTGAAAGAGTAACAAACATCCATCCATCCATACTTACAAACTATCGCGTTTATATATTAGTAGGATGATTCAAGTCAAAACCTAGGTGGCAAACAAGCATGCGGCCCGCCTGATGGAAAACGGTTACCGCAGCCTATGGACGCCTGCAACATCAGAGACATTACACGCGCGTTGCCGACCCTTTAAATGTCTTAAAAGACCCTTTTTGAAGAACCCCATGTCATTGTACTGGGGGAAAACATCGGCAGGAAGATCATTCCACAACCTGAGTGTTCGCGGGAGGAAATTCCTCCTATCGAGCACACCGAACTTTTTGGATGCCAACTTAGCCTTGTCTTCCAGATGACTGCAAAACTGAACGTCACTGGATGTCTTGAGATGTAGGTACATGTATCATGAAGTCAGTTGAAAACAAACAAATCTAGAGGAACTAACCTATTCGATCGTAGGTTGGTAGCACATTTGTACTGAAACACGTAAAGTTAGCGATTTATTTTAAACTTCGCTATGATAATTAGGAGATTCCGTGCTAGGGAACTATTAGCGAAGGAAACTTTGATAATGTATTCCACGAATCTTTGTCAAAGTATGTCCTGGTAATGATATCTATGTAGCAAGGATGTTTTGTGTCGACGTGTAGAATTTAAATCTATAAAACGATTAAGTAGTGTAGGTCCGACTGTCCGACTGTCCTTTGGTGAACACTGGTCTATCTAAGAAGCTTTCAGACAAACCGAAACACGGTTTTAGTTAAGCTTCTTAAATAAAATAAGTGCTTATTTGTATAACATAAAATAAATAAAAAAAAGTTATTAATATTATTTTGATAAGAAAAATAAAGGGTTTAATTTTTGAAGATTTTTGAAGTTTGCTTTTGTTAAATATCTTGGCAAACGTAGTAGGACGCCCTCCGGCCAGGTGGAATGACGATCCGCGAAAGACTGCTGGCAGATGCTGGATGCGTCAAGCTGAAGACAGTGTGCTATGGCGCTCATTAGGAGATACTTATGTCCAGCCGTGGACTAATATAGGTTGATGATGACGATGATTTATTGTTTCAAACTTAAGGTACCTTATTTTCTAGGCTACATAGTAATTACTGCGATTATCGGAAGTAGGGTTTTTGTTGGGCACTAAATCCTCCTAGGGCATCAATTAGGACTTAATCCTAGGGCCTAGATCTATGACTGAAAAAGCTTTAATAATACGTGCCTTAAACTGGATTCATTTATCTTTTTCAGCGCTTTCAGTAGGCGTATTCAGAAACTCCGTTTTCGAGCCGCCGTTTTTGACACGTAACCTGACACAGTTATGAAATTCAAATATATTAGCTTTTTTTACTATTTGTTTTTGAAACGGATTCGGATATCAAAATACTCTTTTTTATTATTTTTTGCGTTTTTCAAGGAACAAAACTACCAGAGTAGTAGTTATCTAAAAAACGTAGAGCCTTTACTATCCCATCATGTTACAATAAAATATTATAATCGATGTTTGGGTTTGTAATATTATTATGTTGATTTTTAGTAGATAATTAATCTTTTATACTTATAATTTCTCTGAAAGTATCATTTCAATTTACGAAACTAGTTAAAACAAGGTTTAAAAGAAAATATTTAACTTATCATGAACGGGACATCAGTTTTCCGCTATCAGTTTTCCGCTATTTAGGTATATTCCTTGTTGATTGCAAAAAAATATGACAAACCTGTGAAATATTCGAATTTCGCGCGAATTTGTACTAGATTCCGCGTCGAATAATCGGAAAGGGAATTTCCGAATACCCCTGTGGGCCGGAAATATGCGTTCACTTTAATGACTGTGTAAAGAAAGTTCACAATTAGGTTAAATACCTGAAGGTGGGAGTAATGTACCCTACAGAGACGGGACCGATACTAAGTCCTATTTTCATTATAACTTCGGTTAGTTTTACTTGCTCACCCTAAATATGGTAAAACTAGCAGCGCCTCGCGATTTCACCCTCGTAATTCCCGTTCCCGTGGGATTTTGGGGATAAAATATTTGCCTTTGTGTTAATCCAGACTATAATTTCATTCATATCCGTTCAGTAGTTTTTACGTGAAAGAGTAACTGAAACTCAAAGTGCTTTATTTCAATATAACAAACATCCATTCATCCATCCATCCATCCACCCATCCATCCATCCATCCACCCATCCATCCATCCACCCATCCATCCAAAGTTCCAAACTTTCGCTTTTATAATATTAGTAGTAGGATTAGAATTAAAAATTTGTTTTTAGAGTTTTCGTATGTGGTTGTCGGACATTGGTTAGGGAACGCGCGATTTGATAAATGTGAAACAATTAAAACATTATAATATATCAGTTATCCAGTACCCATACATACAAAAGCTTTGAGTAGCTTACCTTGGGGCTAGATGGTGCTGTGTGGATTGTCCAGCATTATTATTATTATTTTTAGGGTTTCGTACCCAAAGGAGTCTTAGTAATAGGGATCCGTCTAACCCTTTGTTAAAGGGTTAGACGGATCCCTATTACTAAGACTGTTGTCCGTTTGTCAGTTTGTCTGTCACCACGCTGCATCTCATGAACCGAGATAGTTAGAAAGTTGAAATTTTCACAGATGATGTATTTCCGACTCGCACTTGGCCGGTTTTTAATTATTAGCGAACCTCTCGGTTCGCAGCTGGATAAAATCCGCCGCAGGAGGTTGCCGGTTCAATTCCCGCCTCGGGGCAGTTTGTCTGATCTATAGAACAGAACGGGCTTTAAATAAAAACATAATGAGAAAAAAAATTAAGTAAGGGAAGATAAAAAATACACATTATAAAGATAACAAAAACTACGGAAGGCAGTTGAATATTTTCATTTGAAAGCTAGTACTTTTCATGAATGTATAATTTTTTTTAAGATCTGACCAGTTTTTGAGTGTGTATTATTATTATAAATATTTATGTACGGGTATTTATCGCGTTTATTTACCTATTTTTCCCGACGTTTCGACAGGATTACACACTGCCGTGGTCACGGGATGACTGGAGTAACTGGAGCTACCGCCTCTGCGAAACGGGGTCAGCTGTTCCGTCCGGCGACTCGAGCAAGAATGAATGTTTACTTGGCCGACGGCTTTATTTATAGCAAAATATCGCCCCGCGTTTGTACCATAGCAAAGGAGCAAACTCGTGGCAATATTTTAGAATTTTCAACTACCCGCATCTACCCGCTGTGTATTATTATAGGTTTAGATAATTATGTTATCACTACATAGTATAAAACAAAGTCGCTTTCTCTGTCCGTTTATCCCTATGTAACTATGCTTAAATCTTTAAAACCACGCAACGGATTTTTAATAGATAGAGTGATTCCAGAGGAAGGTAATAAAACCGAGCGTAGCCGGGGCGGGTCGCTAGTAATGCATATTTTATAAAGAGAAATGTCCCGCGTCTTCATTCTGCGTACTGATGAAAAGAAGCCTATTTTTTCTTTCAGGCCTAGAACTAGGTCTATTAAAATTTCAGCCCAACCCGTTCAGTACTTTTGGCTCTCAACACTACGTTTCGGGATACATCACGTTCGCAATTCGAGAACCTTTACTTTATCTTGTTATAGTGCTGTGTTATTATGACCTTGCGAAAAAAGAACAATGATAGTGGGAGGTACTCATTAGACTTAAATTAAACAGAGCTAGAGTTATGGGTACCTAGAACCTACAGAAAAGTTTAACGTTAACCCAAATATTCCAAAAATAAACAGAAACACCTTGAATAAAAGCTCAGTAATTACCAGGCATAAGGAAATAAGCCAGTTTATGGCAATTTAGGAAGAAAACAGATAAAACGGCATTGAGAGTTCCCTTTATTTCAACACGTCATTACTTCATCTAAGTCCACAATCAACTTAGACTGCTAGATTTGCGTCCCACATATTATGACAACGCTACAAATAACGGTACTGAGCAGGATCCATCCCTCGACTTTCAGATGACTTCCAGCAATCGCAATACAGGACCTTCAAAATCGTCGAAAATTACCTTCCATCCCATTCAATGGAATCTTGACCCCAAAGAATATGACTTCTATGTGCGTAAGTTAGAAACAGGTATTTTCCACACCCTAAAATATCACCGGTTTCTTATGTAAATGTAGTGATAAAATATACTATCGCGTGACAAACAAGGGGTGGCTTTGGCGCAATGTCACGGCGATAATTTGCTTTTATCTGTTCTTACTCATAATGATTGAACAAACAGTAGACTAGTTAAGTAAACCACAGTCTCTCCAAGGTTATCTTGAAGGTTTTTTTGATGAATGAGAATAAAACTTTTTAAACCTTCGCAGTTTATAAATTTTATGTTTTTAATGCTCGGGCTAAAGCTTTGCTTCTAGCGAAAAATTAATTCAATTTGTTTATTTTGGTTGGATATGGTCCCTACTTATATTGTACAGTCAGTAGGAACCATTTTTATTTCAATAAATAATAACACAATTCACAATTTTTCATTAATGTATAATGATAGACATCGGTTCATCACTATTAGTAATCTTAAGGCTATTTTTACGAACCTTATCTTCCTTAAAATCTCTTTTAAAACTGCATCCTAACCTAAAAGTTAGAAAATAAAATATCTCTATTACACTCAGAAACGAGAATCCAAGAAAAACACCTAGCAACCCCCCAATATTCGCCAAAAAGTCCGTCATCCCAAATAGCTCCGAACGTCGCATCGACACAAACTGAGGTTTCTTGAAATACAACTCTATCTTTGAGAATTTACTTGAATTACCATAAAAATTAGCGAAGCTTTGATTGTAGGCTGCCATGACTTTGTCAGAATATCTTCTGAAATGGAACTCGGTCCTAATAATCTCTGCGTTATATTCTACACTGTTGCATGCTGCAAGACACTGGCATCCATCGCCACTTTTATTGATCCTTATTTGAAGCTCTGTTTCCGCCAAAACATTTTGAGCATGAGTAATACAATCCTTATTTTTTTCAGCGCAAATTTCACTGCTGTTGTCATGCGGCATATAAAACCCAACACAGCCACACTCTTTGTAAGTATAATTGGATAAGCATTCGAGTCGACAGTTTGATGCAGTGTAAATTTTGAAATAACGCAACGTTCGATCATTTTGAAAGTAGCATTGCCTGGTTTCTGCTGGATAGTCTTCTAAAGAAGATGAACTGCTCAACACATCAGCACTGATAGCTATGGACGAAACTTCTCCTTCTAGTGCTGCGTAGTAATATAATGATGATTGAGGATGGTCTGTCGGATGCTGGATGTATATTTTAAACCCAGAAGCAATGCCATTGCACAAACCATCGCTATCATCAACTTTATTATAAAGAAGGACCTCTAAATCTGGACTGGCAATATTCTCATTCCCATGTAGTGGAAAAGGTTGTTTTTCCGTGCCCGTATAGCCGTTCTTCAAAGACCAACCTTTGGTCCTTATATTTCTTTCGGAGTAATTGTATTGCGCTTGCACAGTATTACGAAACATTTCATCCGATGCTAAGCCGTTAATATTGAAACACAAACCTTCAGCGGTATACACTGTTTTGAATAACTTATTACAGTAGGGAATAAAAATATTTTGCCCCCTACACGATAGTATATTGTCATCCAATCCTGGGGAAACTTCATCGATAGTATGTATTATACTTTCATTTGTAAATAATCTGCCGTCTCTTCCAATAAACGGCACGGGCACCCCACAAATAATAGAAGTATCTGATAGTTTATTTATGTCTTGTATTGAAGTTCTTTTTTTATTTTTCAAGATCTTTTCATACTCCTGGCTGAAATTGTAAACAGTAGCTTTGCACTTGATTTGAGGGCAGATGGTGACAGAAGGGAATGGAATTTCTCCAACTGAGACGAGTCTCTCACTGACGGTGACGATTACAGGGCTGGTCCTCCACTTGACAAACACGTTCCTGATGAGGAAAGAACAGAAGACGACACTTACAGAGAAGGTGATGATCCAGAACAACTTCTCTAGTGTAGTAAGTTCCTTTTCGGCAACATAGCGAAGTCCATGTAGAGTGGAATTCTTCGCATAGTCCATAAGTATGTCTGTGATTAGTCGTTTTCGTTGTTTTCTTGTCTGATTTGGTAAGGAGACATCACCGTAAATATTATGAGAAATATCTTCAGAGTCCGGTTTCATTGCAAACGCGTTTATACAGTTCGGCAGAGTAAATGAAACTAAATAGCTGTATACGATCCAGTTTTGGCAATACAGACTGAATTAGGCTAAGTGAGTATTGTGTGGTGGAAATATTACTTGGGGGAGCCGTTAGCTACTGATGGGTTTTTTGCTAATTAGGGATAGGAGCGGATCAGTCCTGTTCATTTTTATCTACTTTATACTAACATGATGTGATGTATAAGGAAGAACTTCCTCTGTTATCATTTGAGATAATATCATTTCTTTTCCCCAAAGGTTTATTGCTTTGAATACGATTTACGCCACTCGAATCTGAATTAGTGATGGCAGTAGAAGTGTTAAAATACACAGAAGGAAGCTGATGCTTGCTTCTGGTAGATTCCCCGTGGATGTAATCACATCTATGGACTAAATTAAAGGGTCGATTTTCACGATCCACCACGACTGCTTTGGTACATCCTTTTCTTCATTGCGCTTGTTTTGTTAATTGGGTGGTTAATTAAGTAGGCAGTTAAGCTTTATTAGATCCAGTGGAGACTTAGGACAAAGTTGTGATAGTTCCCAAGGGAGCTATGGCTTAAATTAAACGATCGGGTATGCGGTAAGTTATAAGAGTCATCGAGGGGTTTTACTGTCAATAATTCGACGAAACAAAAAAAGATAGCGCTTTAGTGTGAAATTAACATGGATAAGACCCTACACAGGTTTTCTTCAGGTTTTTTTTCAAAAACATTATTTTATTATAACGAGTAGGTCCTAGCTAGAAAAAAGGATTTATCTTGAAATTTGAAAAGCCTTCAGATATTAATATGATTCTTTTGTTTAATTTGTTTACATTAGATTCAAGAGAAAATCATGTTTTGTCTTTAATTTCTTACTAAATGCGACCGCGCGCATCACTTGCTTGGAAATTGGCGAAAGTATGTTTTATTCCAAGGCCAGAACAGCACGGAGAAAAAAATGGGTTTACAAGACTACAAGATCGAATCGTCTATTCAAAATTTGTTCAATAGTTCTGGTATAAAGATGTAACTAACATCCATCAAAACTTTCTCATTTATAATAATAGTTTGATTTCAATGTGTGTGAAAAATTGTACTAGTAGTTATATCGTGTAAACAATTTTATGAAGGTATGTGTCAAAACGTGATGTGAATGTGACCCACTGATCAGGGTTTACATATTATGAACTTGCGACTCGCCCCGGCTTCGTACGGTTTTATTATACGTATAAACCTTCCTCTTGAATCACTCTATCTATTAAAAAACCGCATCAAAATCCGATGCGTAGTTTTTAAGATTTAAGCATAAAAAGGGACAAAGGGACAGAGAAAGTGACTTTGTTTTATACAATGTATGTAGATAGTGACGATGAACTTAAAAACTAGATTTCGGTATCATTTTTTTTTATTAAATTTCTAGGTATACCTACTATGTTCTAGAAACAAAGCCAACTATTATTTTGTATCATACACACGACATAATACGCACAAAATACCGAACTGCTTCCGTTTCTTTATAGTCGATATAGCCTTACAAAACTGTCAGCTGTAACACCGGTGAACCTTTTCAACTTTGCTAATACCAACTTATCAGGGTCTAAGAATAAACTTGACTCTGCGTGATATCGATATCTGCGTGTCTGATAAAATAACACGTACTTTCAGCTATTTCAGGCAGGTATTGTTTATTGTATTAATAGCGACCCGCCCCCGGTTTCGCACGGTTTTATTACGTATAAACCTTTCTCTTGAATCACTCTATATCTATATATATAAAAGAAAGTCGTGTTAGTTACTTCACTTATAACTAAAGGACGGCTGAACCGATTTACAAAGTCGCTTTCTCTGTCCGTTTATCCCTATGTAACTATGCTTAAATCTTTAAAACCACGCAACGGATTTTTAATAGATAGAGTGATTCCAGAGGAAGGTAATAAAACCGAGCGTAGCCGGGGCGGGTCGCTAGTAATGCATATTTTATAAAGAGAAATGTCCCGCGTCTTCATTCTGCGTACTGATGAAAAGAAGCCTATTTTTTCTTTCAGGCCTAGAACTAGGTCTATTAAAATTTCAGCCCAACCCGTTCAGTACTTTTGGCTCTCAACACTACGTTTCGGGATACATCACGTTCGCAATTCGAGAACCTTTACTTTATCTTGTTATAGTGCTGTGTTATTATGACCTTGCGAAAAAAGAACAATGATAGTGGGAGGTACTCATTAGACTTAAATTAAACAGAGCTAGAGTTATGGGTACCTAGAACCTACAGAAAAGTTTAACGTTAACCCAAATATTCCAAAAATAAACAGAAACACCTTGAATAAAAGCTCAGTAATTACCAGGCATAAGGAAATAAGCCAGTTTATGGCAATTTAGGAAGAAAACAGATAAAACGGCATTGAGAGTTCCCTTTATTTCAACACGTCATTACTTCATCTAAGTCCACAATCAACTTAGACTGCTAGATTTGCGTCCCACATATTATGACAACGCTACAAATAACGGTACTGAGCAGGATCCATCCCTCGACTTTCAGATGACTTCCAGCAATCGCAATACAGGACCTTCAAAATCGTCGAAAATTACCTTCCATCCCATTCAATGGAATCTTGACCCCAAAGAATATGACTTCTATGTGCGTAAGTTAGAAACAGGTATTTTCCACACCCTAAAATATCACCGGTTTCTTATGTAAATGTAGTGATAAAATATACTATCGCGTGACAAACAAGGGGTGGCTTTGGCGCAATGTCACGGCGATAATTTGCTTTTATCTGTTCTTACTCATAATGATTGAACAAACAGTAGACTAGTTAAGTAAACCACAGTCTCTCCAAGGTTATCTTGAAGGTTTTTTTGATGAATGAGAATAAAACTTTTTAAACCTTCGCAGTTTATAAATTTTATGTTTTTAATGCTCGGGCTAAAGCTTTGCTTCTAGCGAAAAATTAATTCAATTTGTTTATTTTGGTTGGATATGGTCCCTACTTATATTGTACAGTCAGTAGGAACCATTTTTATTTCAATAAATAATAACACAATTCACAATTTTTCATTAATGTATAATGATAGACATCGGTTCATCACTATTAGTAATCTTAAGGCTATTTTTACGAACCTTATCTTCCTTAAAATCTCTTTTAAAACTGCATCCTAACCTAAAAGTTAGAAAATAAAATATCTCTATTACACTCAGAAACGAGAATCCAAGAAAAACACCTAGCAACCCCCCAATATTCGCCAAAAAGTCCGTCATCCCAAATAGCTCCGAACGTCGCATCGACACAAACTGAGGTTTCTTGAAATACAACTCTATCTTTGAGAATTTACTTGAATTACCATAAAAATTAGCGAAGCTTTGATTGTAGGCTGCCATGACTTTGTCAGAATATCTTCTGAAATGGAACTCGGTCCTAATAATCTCTGCGTTATATTCTACACTGTTGCATGCTGCAAGACACTGGCATCCATCGCCACTTTTATTGATCCTTATTTGAAGCTCTGTTTCCGCCAAAACATTTTGAGCATGAGTAATACAATCCTTATTTTTTTCAGCGCAAATTTCACTGCTGTTGTCATGCGGCATATAAAACCCAACACAGCCACACTCTTTGTAAGTATAATTGGATAAGCATTCGAGTCGACAGTTTGATGCAGTGTAAATTTTGAAATAACGCAACGTTCGATCATTTTGAAAGTAGCATTGCCTGGTTTCTGCTGGATAGTCTTCTAAAGAAGATGAACTGCTCAACACATCAGCACTGATAGCTATGGACGAAACTTCTCCTTCTAGTGCTGCGTAGTAATATAATGATGATTGAGGATGGTCTGTCGGATGCTGGATGTATATTTTAAACCCAGAAGCAATGCCATTGCACAAACCATCGCTATCATCAACTTTATTATAAAGAAGGACCTCTAAATCTGGACTGGCAATATTCTCATTCCCATGTAGTGGAAAAGGTTGTTTTTCCGTGCCCGTATAGCCGTTCTTCAAAGACCAACCTTTGGTCCTTATATTTCTTTCGGAGTAATTGTATTGCGCTTGCACAGTATTACGAAACATTTCATCCGATGCTAAGCCGTTAATATTGAAACACAAACCTTCAGCGGTATACACTGTTTTGAATAACTTATTACAGTAGGGAATAAAAATATTTTGCCCCCTACACGATAGTATATTGTCATCCAATCCTGGGGAAACTTCATCGATAGTATGTATTATACTTTCATTTGTAAATAATCTGCCGTCTCTTCCAATAAACGGCACGGGCACCCCACAAATAATAGAAGTATCTGATAGTTTATTTATGTCTTGTATTGAAGTTCTTTTTTTATTTTTCAAGATCTTTTCATACTCCTGGCTGAAATTGTAAACAGTAGCTTTGCACTTGATTTGAGGGCAGATGGTGACAGAAGGGAATGGAATTTCTCCAACTGAGACGAGTCTCTCACTGACGGTGACGATTACAGGGCTGGTCCTCCACTTGACAAACACGTTCCTGATGAGGAAAGAACAGAAGACGACACTTACAGAGAAGGTGATGATCCAGAACAACTTCTCTAGTGTAGTAAGTTCCTTTTCGGCAACATAGCGAAGTCCATGTAGAGTGGAATTCTTCGCATAGTCCATAAGTATGTCTGTGATTAGTCGTTTTCGTTGTTTTCTTGTCTGATTTGGTAAGGAGACATCACCGTAAATATTCTGAGAAATATCTTCAGAGTCCGGTTTCATTGCAAACGCGTTTATACAGTTCGGCAGAGTAAATGAAACTAAATAGCTGTATACGATCCAGTTTTGGCAATACAGACTGAATTAGGCTAAGTGAGTATTGTGTGGTGGAAATATTACTTGGGGGAGCCGTTAGCTACTGATGGGTTTTTTGCTAATTAGGGATAGGAGCGGATCAGTCCTGTTCATTTTTATCTACTTTATACTAACATGATGTGATGTATAAGGAAGAACTTCCTCTGTTATCATTTGAGATAATATCATTTCTTTTCCCCAAAGGTTTATTGCTTTGAATACGATTTACGCCACTCGAATCTGAATTAGTGATGGCAGTAGAAGTGTTAAAATACACAGAAGGAAGCTGATGCTTGCTTCTGGTAGATTCCCCGTGGATGTAATCACATCTATGGACTAAATTAAAGGGTCGATTTTCACGATCCACCACGACTGCTTTGGTACATCCTTTTCTTCATTGCGCTTGTTTTGTTAATTGGGTGGTTAATTAAGTAGGCAGTTAAGCTTTATTAGATCCAGTGGAGACTTAGGACAAAGTTGTGATAGTTCCCAAGGGAGCTATGGCTTAAATTAAACGATCGGGTATGCGGTAAGTTATAAGAGTCATCGAGGGGTTTTACTGTCAATAATTCGACGAAACAAAAAAAGATAGCGCTTTAGTGTGAAATTAACATGGATAAGACCCTACACAGGTTTTCTTCAGGTTTTTTTTCAAAAACATTATTTTATTATAACGAGTAGGTCCTAGCTAGAAAAAAGGATTTATCTTGAAATTTGAAAAGCCTTCAGATATTAATATGATTCTTTTGTTTAATTTGTTTACATTAGATTCAAGAGAAAATCATGTTTTGTCTTTAATTTCTTACTAAATGCGACCGCGCGCATCACTTGCTTGGAAATTGGCGAAAGTATGTTTTATTCCAAGGCCAGAACAGCACGGAGAAAAAAATGGGTTTACAAGACTACAAGATCGAATCGTCTATTCAAAATTTGTTCAATAGTTCTGGTATAAAGATGTAACTAACATCCATCAAAACTTTCTCATTTATAATAATAGTTTGATTTCAATGTGTGTGAAAAATTGTACTAGTAGTTATATCGTGTAAACAATTTTATGAAGGTATGTGTCAAAACGTGATGTGAATGTGACCCACTGATCAGGGTTTACATATTATGAACTTGCGACTCGCCCCGGCTTCGTACGGTTTTATTATACGTATAAACCTTCCTCTTGAATCACTCTATCTATTAAAAAACCGCATCAAAATCCGATGCGTAGTTTTTAAGATTTAAGCATAAAAAGGGACAAAGGGACAGAGAAAGTGACTTTGTTTTATACAATGTATGTAGATAGTGACGATGAACTTAAAAACTAGATTTCGGTATCATTTTTTTTTATTAAATTTCTAGGTATACCTACTATGTTCTAGAAACAAAGCCAACTATTATTTTGTATCATACACACGACATAATACGCACAAAATACCGAACTGCTTCCGTTTCTTTATAGTCGATATAGCCTTACAAAACTGTCAGCTGTAACACCGGTGAACCTTTTCAACTTTGCTAATACCAACTTATCAGGGTCTAAGAATAAACTTGACTCTGCGTGATATCGATATCTGCGTGTCTGATAAAATAACACGTACTTTCAGCTATTTCAGGCAGGTATTGTTTATTGTATTAATAGCGACCCGCCCCCGGTTTCGCACGGTTTTATTACGTATAAACCTTTCTCTTGAATCACTCTATATCTATATATATATAAAAGAAAGTCGTGTTAGTTACTTCACTTATAACTAAAGGACGGCTGAACCGATTTAGCTGAAAATTGGCAGGGAGGTAGTTTAGAGCCAGGAGAAGGACATAGGATACTTTTTATCCCGTTCGGTACTTATAATAAAACCGTGCGAAGCCGGGGCGGGTCGCTAGTATTTAAAAAAATACATCAAAATTGTTGCCGTTGCCTAGTTTTAAAGATTTAAGCATACATAGGGACATAGGGATATAGGGACAGAGAAAGCGACTTTGTTTTATACTACACACACCGGCAAAATTAGAAGAACAGGCAAGAATCTTTATTATTTTTTTAACTTGTTGGGTATTTTTGTAAGTGGATTATTTTTTTATATTCCTAACCTCTTTGGAATGATGGACAAAAAAATAATCCTGTTATTCGATGGTTAAAATTTAAATTATACCCATTTGAGTGTTTGTTGATAATTTTACGGTCATAAGTGCTATTTATCAAAAAAATGCTAAAGTGTGATGTAGTGTCAAAGACTTTCTCGACGACTTTAGTGACACAGAGGGCAAAGGTCCGTCTGCGACGCAGCTGCTGGTTTGGGATTCGATTCCCGCCTCGAAACAAATGTTTTACCATCTGCAGATTTTTGTTTTGGGTGCTTTGGGTGGTTTCTATGTATAGTATAAAATATTTTTAAATATAAGCACTTATTAACATCACTCCTAGGTTTTTTTTAAAAACTGGATAATACACAAAGCGTCATGCATTATTTAAGAATAACAATTAAATTGATTTGAGAGCTGCTTAGTGTGTTATAAGTATATATTATTTTTTCATCTCAATTTTTTTATTTATCTATGATTTAATTTCAAAGAACTTATTTTATTTTTATCATTGCATATCTAAACCATGAACAACACCTACCGAAATTACTTGCTTGGCGAAGCTAACTACAAAACAAAACAAAACCTTTAAGTTATTTATTATACTAGCTAAAATCTAAAGTTAAGATGGAAAGAAAACCTGAATGATATAAAAAAACAATAATTAGTAGTAGATATAATTTACCTAAGTTTTACCAACATCAAAACTATTATTGCTAAAAGCTAGCTCGCTCTGTAATAAAGATGTAAATTAGAAAAATAAAAATAAAAAACTCATAAATATATTAATATTATAATACCAAGAAAGTAATAGTAAAAAATACTTTACTACTTTTATCATCATCAATATGGCCCATATTAGTCCACTGCTGGACATAGGTCTCCCCTAATGAGCGCCATAGCGCCCTGTCTTCAGCTTGACGCATCCAGCATTTGCCAGCAGTATTTCGCAGATCGTCATTCCAACTGGCCGGAGGGCGTCCTATACTACGTTTGCCAAGTCGCGGTCTCCACTCAAGAAAACGTTTACCCCAACGGTTGTCGGTTACTAATTTAATAACTTTCATCAAAGCATTATCACTAAAAGCGCACTCAATGTTTATGCATCTATCCGCGCAAGAGTTCAACAAATTACAAAACCTTTCTTAAAAGTGTAAATTTATTCAAATTTAAAGAAAAAAACTAAAAGCCCGCATCCTTTTCACGACAGCTGGTTAGAGCAGGATGGAATAATGTGTGTGGCTGTAGGAGGGAAAGAGTCAGTGGACAGTAGGAACTCTGACGTTTAGAACTCGTTTAACAATAGATTGTAACACAACCAATAGATTTTAGAGACTATAAAATATAAAAAAATCTTTTTACTAGAACTGTAATAGTACGAACTTTTCGCGGCAAATGAGATTATGGTAGTGTCTTATCAACCTTATTTGAGTCTTGCTAAACTTATTTTTGCCATTTATAAAAAACTCTTGAAAATACACACATATTGAAAATACACAAGAGAAAGGATAAACGTAAACCAAAATGCAAAAGTAAAATTTAAAATAAAACAACAGATCGCAATTTTCTAAATATGTATGTATCCTCATAATTAATTACAAGAAAAAAGTTGACCAAACACGTTTTGATTCTTTTGATAATGAACTTTGTGTAATAAATCACTCCGAATGCATCATTCATTTTAATTGAATGCGGAAATAATGTATTATTTTACCAAGCAAGTGCCTTCTTTAATTTCATTTATATTTCATCTTTCAACCAACTTCAATAAAGGAAGCTGTTCTCAATTTGACTGTATTTTGATGCATATTAGGCAAGTAAGTAGGTTCTTTAGGATATTTTATAGATAAACTAGCGACCCGTCCCGTCGTCGCACGGTTTTATGATACGTATAATCTGTCCTCTTGAATCACTCTATCTATTAAAAAAACCGCATCAAAATCCGTTGCGTAGTTTTAAAGATTTAAGCATACATAGAGGGACAGAGAAAGCGACTTTCTTTTATACTATGTAGTGACAACAGAATTTTTTTATTAATAATAACATTTCTGTGAGGAAAACCGATTTTGATTCATTTTTATTTGAAAGCTGGTGCTTTTTATGTGGTTACATATAAATTGAATCACGATCTCAGCAGATTTTTTGAGTCACTCTTAATAATGCGTATTTTATTGATTTCGACTAAATTCAAGATGTTCTCATTTTTCCTTCAAAGAACTGGAATACGTTTAAAATTTTTAAAACAGCATATAATAAAATAAAAAGGTTGCGAAGCTCTCTATCACGTTTGACGAGAATAAATTCAAAAAATGTATATCAATAAATATTTTAATCGGACTAAAAACATCTTACATTTTCTACAAAAAATCTCAAAATAAAACAATTCGAACCATCCCCATTTTTTAAACTTTTATATCATTACCGAGAAATCAATTTCAGAGAAAATCAGTAAATCACTCGAATTTCGATTTAATTGCAATGTTTGTAGAGTCCGCGGAGTAATAACATGTAGACTGCTCTTACGACCAAGAGAGTAAGGTAAAGCAGACCTAGTAGATATACCTTAAGTAGACCTAGTTTTAAGAAATATATTTTTACAATGGACCCTTAAATAAAAATGTGATTAAATAGAATAGATGTGTTAAATAGAAACGTTCACGAAAAGATTAAAAAGTTAGGTACCTAATTTGTATTGACCAGTACTTTATGCCCACGGCTTCACACGCATTGTTGCTATAGAAACGTTTAAAAGATAATTCTTTACCTTGGGAATGTTATAAAAAGTAGCCTTTGTTTGATTCCAAGTTCGGAGACACTTTTTGCAATAATTCAGAACAGACTCGTTCAGTATTATGGCGTAGAATTACCGACTCAACCGAATAGAAAAGTAAGCAAATCCTATACAAAAACCCTATAACAAGTCATGATCACGTCTCGAAAGTATCGTGAAAGTCATGATTATGTTCATGTAATTTTAAAACAACGTACGAACTTTAAGCAGACTGCATTAATTGGACTATGCATACAAAACTTTATAATCAACCATTTAAAACATTTCTAACAAAATAAATAAGTTCTAAAACCATACCGAGGCCTCAGTTAAAGAATATACTTAATAAGTTTTAGAATATAATTAAAACCAACTAACATTTTGGTGTCAGTTACAGGTATTATTATTACTTTTAACTGTTTAACGGAGTAATAATGATCTCAGTTGTAACTATAAACTTTATAAGGTAGTTAAAATATAAATTGAGCTCGAAAAGTGTTAGTAGTATTATACTGAACGACGTTAAACAACTTTTAGAGTTACAATAGTGCTAACTGCAACAAGTATACTTAAGATGTTATAGGTTTAACCTGTTTGTAACACCCAAATCTATACAACGGTGCTCGCTGACTCTCGTTAACACTTATTGTTGTTTAGTTTTTTCCGTTAGTGTCAGTCAGTCAGTGCCTTATAAGTATTTTGGTGTTATATTGATTATAAGGTGCAGACATTACTTTTAAAACAGAGTTAGTCAAGAGTATAAAATTTAAAGTTCTGAGCAACTCATTTATGCAGTTCATTTTATGCTTAGCCGGTAGTATTGTCTTGGCTATAGTAATTGTAGTTACTTAAGACTATTAATACACTGTAAAGAGTACTAAAGACTGACAACATTCTTGACTAAAGATGTTGTATCTCGAAATGTGTAATAGAACACTTAAACAAAGACATAAAGCTTTAATGTTCGGTCGCCATTGTTTTGGTCAATTAACTTATATATATTGAATAGGTTATTCAATATTTGACAACAAAATACTTCATTATTTATGTAACTTCTGTCATTCTACTGAAACCACTTAATTTAACATGCTACTGGCTAATAAGGAAAAAAATAAAAAATTGAAGTTTCTAAATTATTCTTCATAATTTTTATTTAAAATCTTAATTTAATCCAGGGCGCGTTAAAATTGAGATGTGAAACATGGTATACATTTACAGTAAAATTACCGCGGCAGATTATGTTCACTTCACAATGAAACTTTAACTCCTTAGTATTTGTATATTCTTTTACGCCATTCACTGATAGTCACATAATTTTATTAAGTAACAAAGTTCATAGACTTCCCGTCGTAAGATACAAAATACCTACGCTTGAGATTATTCTAGGTAACTACTAAGCGATTAAGTGTCAAACAAGTATTTTTAATAGGTCTTGTAATATGTTAGGTGATATTTCATTCTTAACCGAAACGATTCTAACACCTATAGTATTAACCAACTCATCTACAAGACATTTATACCGGTTAAGGTATTAGCTAAGAATGAATAAACACTCTTGTGCAGGTACTTAACACCCTTATACCACCCTTATACAGGCTTTATAACACCTTTACCTGCAAAATCGTGGGCCTCTTTCGTGGTTATTTATGTGAGTTAGAGCATGCTCTAACTCCATTGTTACAGGTATTTTTAACACTAAGATACTCGATTGGAACCGATATAAGTATAATATACAGGTTATTTTAACGCCAACGTGCTAGTTGGGAAGACATTCATGTTTTTCTTGTTTTAATACCTAAATATGATAATTTATGAATAGGTACTTAAAAAACCTTTGTTTCAACCGCTAAAAATATTTTGAACTTAGATTTGATTAGTGTATGATAATTGGCATAATAATTATGTCTATTTCTCGTTTGCACTATGACTACTGACACTTGAGACTTGCTCTGATTTGTAGTTTCTTTTAAATAAGAATAATTTAAGTTTTTGGTTTAAAATACAATACAATCCCTTAACGATTGATTTCTTCAGAGCTTCATTTATTGCATTTTTAAATGAATCTGTTAACTAAGATCATGCATGTTCATACAGCTTCACGCTCTATCACATGTTATCCCTCTAAGATCCTACCAAAGAAAGAAAGATTTATTTGACAGTAGTTTTTAATTAAATTATAGGGCTTAGGTTTAGCTTGCGTGTAATATTTTGTTCAAACAGTGAGTAATTACTGTAGGTAATTTGTGTAATTTGGGATTATTTACCGTTGCTGTTTTGATTTCAAAGTTATTATAACGGACACTGAAGAGTGAATTGTGGTGGATTTTTGATAAAATAAATGCTTAGGCTAGTAAATTTGTGTATCTATACTTATAATAAAACTGTAACAGGTCCAAATCTGTACATTGAAGATATTTTGAAATTTTTTTTTGGAGGGCACTCTATTATCGATACTCAAGCCAAAACTGTAATTTTTTTCATTCATGTCTGTCTGTCTGTCTGTCTGTCTGTCTGTCTGTCTGTCTGTATCGTAAACGCGCATCACGCCGAAACTACTTGATGGATTTAAATGAAACTCGGCATGATTATAGGTCATACTTCGAGGAAGGACATAGGATACTTTTTATCCCGGAATTCAGTAAGGTTCCCATGGGAGAGGGTATGAAAGTAAAATTCCTTTACCGCTCATCACGCCGAAACTGCTGAATGACTTGGAATGAAACTTGGGACGATTTGAGTTCATACTACAAGGAAGGACATGGGATACTTTTTATCCCGGAATTCGGTAAGGTTCCCCTGGGAGAGAGGGTGAAAGAAAAATTCTTTAATGACTTGGAATGAAACTTGGGACGATTTGAGTTCATACTACAAGGAAGGACATGGGATACTTTTTATCCCGAAATTCGGTAAGGTTCCCCTGGGAGAGAGGGTGAAAGAAAAATTCTTTAATGACTTGGAATGAAACTTGGGACGATTTGAGTTCATACTACAAGGAAGGACATGGGATACTTTTTATCCCGGAATTCGGTAAGGTTCCCCTGGGAGAGAGGGTGAAAGAAAAATTCTTTAACCACGCATCACGAGGGAAGTGAATGAATTCGAATGGAACTCGGGACGATTGAACATGGGATACATTTTATCCCGGAATTCAGTTTGGTTCCCCTGGGCTATACGGGTTTTCAAAAATTTCTCACAGCATTTGAACGACGCGCGCGCGTCGTTCAGATGCTGTGAGAAATTTTTGAAAACCCGTATAGCCCAGGGGAACCAAACTGAATTGAACTGATAAACGCGTAAGTTTGTAAGGATGAATGGATAGATGGATGGACGTTTGTTACTCTTTCACGCAAAAACTGCTGAACGGATCTGGATGAAATTTGGCACAGAGATAGATTATAAGCTGAAATAACACATAGGCTTTATTTTATCCCGAAAATCCCACGAGAAAGGAATTACGCAATGAAATAGCGAGTACTCGAAATACTAATCATGCGCAGACGAAGTCGCGGGCACCAGCTAGTGTAATATAAAATTGCATTAAAAAGGGTTAAAGGTAGTATTTTTATAAATTTAAATTGTTACTAACTAAAATAACAATCAAAGAATGGAAACAATGAATACTAGTATAAACAATTGAGCCGTCTGTAGTTAACAGACGGTTGAAGACAGTCTAGAGGTAGTTCAACCGATCCATCAATAGGTACCAGTAGTCGCGTCCCCAAGACACTGGCTGCATTACCACGCTGTATGACAATGTTGATGCGCTGAGCCAGATACTCACCAGCTAGAGGGTCATGCGTCGCATCGACCAGAAAAGCTCAGATTTTTTTAAAATTAAATCTGCCGCCGCACCAGCCCTCGTCCTTAGCAGAGAAGGCGCAATAAAATGTTACTTCTACTTATGCTAGTTAATATTACAAATTTATCATAGGTACTTATAAACATTAAATTACTCTGACATAAGGTCTATGGTCTATTACACAAGCAGGAAATAATAAATTATCTAATTTTAAGATGCCATGGCATAATCCAAGAGACATTGTTCTTTTATCACCATAATCTAAAACGTGAGTATCAAAGATCATCAATCGACGATAGAGAACAGGAATGACGTAAGTGAGTAAATGAAAAAAATGAGATTCATATGATTTACGATTTGATTTCTTTTGTCTCTCTGTCATATCTCCAATAGATAGGTAGGTACTTACTTAGCAACCCAGGTACTGTGTAAAGTATATTAAAAAATTCATTTTTTTTCAATTGAGCTACTTTTAGACTGTTTGTAACCGTCTGCAGTTAGCTCAATGGTTTCAATTTTATATTCCAGTTGTAATTTTTCTATTCCTTGCTTGTAATTTTCGTTGTTAATAAAGATATTATCAGTTCAATTCAGTTTGGTTCCCCTGGGCTATACGGGTTTTCAAAAATTTCTCACAGCATTTGAACGACGCGCGCGCGTCGTTCAGATGCTGTGAGAAATTTTTGAAAACCCGTATAGCCCAGGGGAACCAAACTGAATTGAACTGATAAACGCGTAAGTTTGTAAGGATGAATGGATAGATGGATGGACGTTTGTTACTCTTTCACGCAAAAACTGCTGAACGGATCTGGATGAAATTTGGCACAGAGATAGATTATAAGCTGAAATAACACATAGGCTTTATTTTATCCCGAAAATCCCACGAGAAAGGAATTACGCAATGAAATAGCGAGTACTCGAAATACTAATCATGCGCAGACGAAGTCGCGGGCACCAGCTAGTGTAATATAAAATTGCATTAAAAAGGGTTAAAGGTAGTATTTTTATAAATTTAAATTGTTACTAACTAAAATAACAATCAAAGAATGGAAACAATGAATACTAGTATAAACAATTGAGCCGTCTGTAGTTAACAGACGGTTGAAGACAGTCTAGAGGTAGTTCAACCGATCCATCAATAGGTACCAGTAGTCGCGTCCCCAAGACACTGGCTGCATTACCACGCTGTATGACAATGTTGATGCGCTGAGCCAGATACTCACCAGCTAGAGGGTCATGCGTCGCATCGACCAGAAAAGCTCAGATTTTTTTAAAATTAAATCTGCCGCCGCACCAGCCCTCGTCCTTAGCAGAGAAGGCGCAATAAAATGTTACTTCTACTTATGCTAGTTAATATTACAAATTTATCATAGGTACTTATAAACATTAAATTACTCTGACATAAGGTCTATGGTCTATTACACAAGCAGGAAATAATAAATTATCTAATTTTAAGATGCCATGGCATAATCCAAGAGACATTGTTCTTTTATCACCATAATCTAAAACGTGAGTATCAAAGATCATCAATCGACGATAGAGAACAGGAATGACGTAAGTGAGTAAATGAAAAAAATGAGATTCATATGATTTACGATTTGATTTCTTTTGTCTCTCTGTCATATCTCCAATAGATAGGTAGGTACTTACTTAGCAACCCAGGTACTGTGTAAAGTATATTAAAAAATTCATTTTTTTTCAATTGAGCTACTTTTAGACTGTTTGTAACCGTCTGCAGTTAGCTCAATGGTTTCAATTTTATATTCCAGTTGTAATTTTTCTATTCCTTGCTTGTAATTTTCGTTGTTAATAAAGATATTCTTAAACTAAAAAAAAATCATTCATATAAGTTATAGGAACCTAAATTATAAAATGTGCGTACCAATCTTATTCACCCCGCCTAGCGCCTGTTTGATAATAATACTAGTACCTATTTACATACCTAAAGTAATTATTAGAAATGATATAAAATACTTAATTAGAATATAATTGAAAAAATATATGTAAAGCAAAAATATTATAAGTATTACTTACATATTAACAATTAATAAAAGTAGGTACCTATTCTGAACACTCTTTCGTCGTGACACATAGATTCTTTAATTATATAAATATCTCATTTCCAATAAGAAACCAAAGTCCTAGTATTTCATTCTCATTAGCGCAAACGCATTCAAGCAAAAACCTTAAAGCATGCACTGAAGTACCACAGATTATCAAGTTACAAGAAAAAAGTTTTGCCTAAAGCTAACCGGTCTTCAGCCAACTTCACTCCGCGAAGGTCAAATGGACCGGTGTTAAGTTAGCCACAGTCGGGCGAATTCAGACTTCCATACAATCAGATGCTCACTGATCGCTAGAAGAACCACGCGCGTTTCACTCCTGTAATAAACTTTTACGTATCAAATTCTAACAGACACAATAAGTTTTTTACGTGCAACAAGTAAAAAAATATATTTTGTGTTGTTTTTTCACTTTTTTCTTTCATGATTGTGATGTTTTAGCTTGTTTTAGGACTAGAAAGTTGGCAGTTGTATTTAAGTGTGTTGTGTTTCGAGTGAACTGTGTTTTGTTTAGTGAGTTTTTTGAACTTGCTACGGGAGAGAACTTTTGATTTTGGTAAGTGAATTTGCTTGCAGAATATTAACCTACTTTCAGATGATCGAGGGCTGCTTAATACATTATAGGTACCTATTTTGTCAAATGATTAAGTACTTATCTAATTGCCATATCTCTACTAATAGTTTGTTTTAAGAAACTGTTTATTCGGGGATAATGGCTTAAACTTTTAGGAGTTTGTTATAATTGTAAATACTAGTTTTATGTTATGTATTTGTATAAGTAGGTACCTTTAACAGTCATCTAGTACCCATAACACAAGCTCTGCTTAGCTTGGAGCTAGATGAGATACAGAATTATCATTATTTTTTGGTATGTTTTAAAAACTATAAACAGACATCAAAGTCTTGAAAAAAATAGAGTAAAACGATCATGTAATCGATGTCAAAATAGGTACTTACGCATTATAATATGAATAACTCAAAAACGACAGGTCTAATTTTCATCAAATTTAGTTATAGGTATGGAACCACATGAGTAACACTAATTTTCAAACAAAAAACATCAAAACTACACCAAGAAAAGAAAATCTGAGCATAAAAAATTCGGCCGAATTAAGAACCGCCTCCTTATTTTATAGAAAGTAAATGTTATTTCTGCGAAAACTTTGACGTTTTGTTAACCCTTGTCCATTATAAAGATATCACAGAAAATGCCAAATGCGACAGAAACTTCTCTGAATTAAAAATCTAATGATTTGTTTAGTGACTCGAGAAAGTTGGATTTGAAAAATACGTTAAAGTGATGTCGATTATGTAAGTTATAAATATGTATCGTTAAAATTAATTAAATATGGAAGAAATTAAATAAAATCGAAAAAAAAAATCGAGGTTTTTTTTTTGAGGTTTTTATTTCTTAATTTCATAAATATTACCCTAAGGACTTACGCACTACAATTACATAAATATCTTTTCTTAATATTATAAACGTGAAAGTTTGTATGTAGGTACCTAAATATATTTGATCCTCTTTCACGCAAAAATTACTAAGTAATAATTTAGGCATAGAATAGAACCTAACCATAAAATTATTGAAGTATATCCCAAACAATCAATCGGAATTCAAATTATACCGTTCGTCATAATACACCTAAAATTTTAAAAAGGCAGTTCTAGGCTTGGGATAAAACATATTGCTACTTTTCATAAATTTTGACGCTAGTGAATACACGTCCTGTGTCAATATACAATATATAATTATATCAATAAATAATTATACATCAATATATAGCTATAGTATACAATTTGTATTATAAAAGCTTGATAAAATGATTATAATAAAAAACAATCAAAGCTTCTGGGTGGTAATAAAAGGTCTAAAATGATAATGATAGAAGTACAAAATGCAAGTAAGTCATGATAGAGCTTATAACCGCTATCCCGAGGTCATTTCAAACCACTCAATCATAATTGACAAGGGTCAACTCAATCTACTTTCGTAACAAGACGCTAAGAAGGTACTTAGTTGCATCAGAGCCTTTCAATTTCAATTTAATTTTATATCTATTTACTTTTATTTTGTCTAGCTGTAGACTTAAATCGTATATCTTTTATTTTTGCTTTTTTATGTCCTTTATCGATTTTCGTTTTCTGAAGTTAGCTCAGTGAGGTAAACTTATTCGACATCTCAATGACGGAATGATTACACGTTAAAATATATATTATTTATATGTATATCTGGTAGCCTACAAGAAATTACCTACTTTTAGCAATAAGGCCGCCTGTTATACTGTTTTTATTTAATAAGATTTAGTTAGATATAAGTTAATTTAAAAAAGGTATATTATAGTGTTCATTCATTCATTCATATCTGAGCGTCTTTCCGATGAAATGCGTGACCCAAGAGCTGGTGATTATCTGCAGTCAGCGTTTTGAAGGCGACGACTGGTATTGATATGGATCAGTTAAGTTACCTCTAGACTGTTTGCAAACGTCTACCGTTTTAGCACAATTGTAGTTTCATTTGTATTTTTTTGTTGAACATCTTTTGAAATACCTACCTAGAATCCTGCAATTTGATCCATAGTTCTGGGTTTCTTATCTGTAATGAAAAATATGATTCTATGTATTAGGAAGGAATGTATATCAATTATCTAGTACCCATTACACAAACACTGCTTAGCTTGGGGCTAGATAATGCTGTGTGGACTGTCGAGTATTATTTACTTATTAATAGTAATATCTACAATTAATTTGTTTGAAAATTATGAAAGAAATCAACACAAACAAAACATCCACAATATATTATTTTATACAAACTATCGCTAATTACGTAGGCAGGTAATTTAGTTTAAATATTATTACTCTTAATTGTAAGACCATCCAATTGGTATTTAATATTAATTAATTCATTTGGGATGTCTCAACTACAGAACTTTCTTTGGGGTTGGGTTTTTACTTGCTTTAAAATACAAGGAAAAGAGAGTCTAAAGAAACAATAAAACCAACTCCTTTGTGAAATTTTTAACTTGAAGTCTTAAAATTAATAGCCCTGACTTCTGTGAATTGGTTTTTGCGAACAAAAACAATCGAGACAGTCATTTTGGGTAAAATATTTGACGGACTCTGTAACATTTCTGAAACCAAAACTTTGTAAGCATAGCATTTATAATTAATATATATTATTTATTTAATGCTGGACAATCCACACATCATCTAGCCCCAAGCTAAGTAGAGCTCGTGTTATTTATTTTTTTGATTTTTTCTTTTTTCGTCTAATATGCGTTTTAACTTGATGTCAACGAACAGACAGCATATAAGTGTAGTTTTAATTTATATATTTACGTAGTACAGGTCCAACGAGTTGAAAAGTAGTTTATTTATTACACAAGCCTTGAGGCCGTGGATTGACAGGCGTAAGAAACTTTCGGTGTTAGGTTACTTGCATGTGGAGTGGACTATAGACTGTACAGGGTGTAAAAAGACGACTACCAACAGCAAAAGGGGGTGGCGGAGCACCTCTACACTTGACCTAGTCTTGTACTATGACTATCTTTTACTAACCTAAAATAAAAATTAAAAATTAATTAAATTTCAAAAAAAACGTAAATGAAATACAGTTTTCGGTTTCAAAAAATAAAAATATTCATAATCATGGTCTGATCAGCTTACCTTTTTTGATAGTAGTATTTCACATCCTGTATGTATGTTAAACCGAAAGAGGGTAATTCTGGACTCCTGAGGATCAACTTCTGATAAAAATACGGTTCGGTTTTTTGTGTTTAAAGACTATTAATTTGTTATATTCGTGCTATTTTACGCGTATTCTTACATAAATATTATGCTTTTATAATTTATTTAAGTATATACTTATACTTTCTTATTGTAAGTTCAGGGCCAAACACTGGTTTTACAAAAAAAAGCTATAAAAAACAGACATGAAATATAAAATAATGTTAAATTATACAAAAGTCAGTGCAGGCTGACGAATACCAATAGGAAGAAAAAAATGTGAAAATATTAAAAAAAACAATCGATATTCAAATATCAGAAGTAGATCCAAAATCTCCTCTCCCCTTTCGGTTTAGTACACATATAACTTGACACCCTGTATTATACCAACGACTATAAAATTTAAATTGACGGTCATTTAATTTTACGAATTGGTTCTGATTCAATGTCAGTTCGATTTTTTTAACTGGTTTCTGTTAATATTACTTGAATTTCAAATCGACTCAAAAAAAAGGACTTTCTCAAGTCGGATGTATTTTTATGCTTTGTTAACACATAATCTTTTTCTGGGTAGAGCCGATTTTGATGATTCTATTTAGAACTGGTGTCCCATGTGGTCCCATGTAAATAATTCCTAGAGAATTCAAGTCCTTTTAAAATAACTTGATGAAGGTCCCATTCATGAAGTCATTTTGAAGTAACTTTATCACTAAAATCTCAACAACTGATTTACTGATTTAGAGGAATAAATAAATTTAAATCTCGCCGGAATGAAATATTTTTGCGATATTTTTAATTTCTTAGAAAGATCATTAAAAAGATTTTTTTACGAATGAATATAAATTAACTACCTATTTACAGTACTGAATTTCATCATCATCATCATCATCAACCTATATTAGTCCACTGATGGACATAGGCCTCCCCCAATGAGCGCCATAGTACTGAATTACTAACTACATACTAAATACTTAATTTATTTTCTTCAAAGATTCACTTCAGTTTAGGATCTCATATCAACTAAGAACCATAATCAATCACTCTAATTAATATTCCATTCCACAGAACTCAGTCACAGACAACACAATAGAGAAAGTGGTGAGTCACCACGCCCACTAGTGGCCTATTAACTGACAATAAGATATCAGAAGCAAAGGTTAAGAGCTTTAAAACCTTTTAGCATAGAAAGAGTTAGTTAATCATGTGGGATTTAATCTGGGTCAGGAATGTTATGAAGCTGCGAAGATAATGTTAGTGTTGTTTTTTAAATAAATATATTGGACTTATCTGAGTTTTGAGGCGAGACGCTTTTAAGCAGAGGGAGTGCAAGTATTTTTTTAAGAGGTTATCGGTTTCGTTGTTTTTTTTAAATTTTTTAATAAAAAAAACGTTTTTTTTTCAGGCACATAATTGATCCATAAAAAGTATAAAATTCAATGGGAAAAAAATTACAAATACTAAATTTTTATTCAGTGTATAAATACAGGTTAAATATAAAACTAATGATAGTACGCAACCCTCTGTGAAACATTTTTGGTTGGCAGGTAGAAAATGCCTTTGCAGTTTAATTCTTATCATTATCATCACTACATAGTATAAAACAAAGTCGCTTTCTCTGTCCCTATGTCCCTATTATGCTTAAATCTTTAGAACTACTCAACGGATTTAAATACGGTTTTTTAAATAGATAGAGTGATTCAAGAGGAAGGTTTATACCTAAATAAAAACGTGCGAAGCCGGGGCGGGACTCTATTTTCATTACATCATTTACATACCTACTGTATGTTTGCGTAGCTTTTTTCACTCACGAATACAAGTTTATGCGGAACCCTACGTGCAAGCCAGACTCACTTTTAACGTTTTATAGCTTTATTCGACAGAGCAAAGTTTTGAAGCAGAAGCAGTTTTAAACACAAAATTATTCAATTAAAACCTATTTTAAACTATTAATATGTCCTCGCAAATAGATTCATTGTACATAGTCATCAGCCTATATTAGTCCACTGCTGTACATAGGCCTCCCCTAATGAGCGCCGCCATAGCGCCCTGTCTTCGGCTTGCTGCATCCAGCATCTTAATAAATTAGATTCATTAATACAAACTACTTAAAGTCTATTTAAAAAAAGTCCTAACCATCAAGGCTTGTCGTGCGTAAAGAAAAATGACGTAAGGAATAAAATAGGAAATCTCGAACAGGGTACTCTTGACCTCAAATTCTAGGTAAATCGTGATCAGCATTATTAGTCACTTTAAAATGATGTGCGTAGCTTCATCCCAGAATGTTGCAACCTCGTGATGAGCTTGAATAATTTAATGATTACGCAAAAAAATTATAAATTCAAAAAGTTTGATGCTTTTTTTTCTCTTCACACCGAAAATACGGAACGGATCGGTCTGGTTTTTTTTATGGATGTTGTTCTTGATCTGATATTTTTGTCCATTTATCCCGGAAAATCTGTGCTCAGCTGCGGGCAGTAGCCAGTTGTAAAACAAATAGATATTTCCTTTTTTTTCGTTTAACGATATTTTTTTTATCCAGTCAATAACGGCTGAACAATTTTTATTATACATGATCAAGAATGTTAATAAAAGTACTGTAATTATGGTAATTCCTGCAATTACCATAATCTTAATAGTTTTATTATTATTATTGTTTGACGCATATTATTTAGTTCATCGACCTAAAACTGACATAGCATAGCGGTCCTCTTTCAAAATTATGATCGATTTACAAGTCAGAATCGATCCGATGACATATCTCATCAATAACGAATTCATAACTCTTCAGTTTAGTAGTATCAACGATATAAATCGATATCATCTCAATATTTCAAAGATCTAGTAAGTAAGTCGACCGCTAAGAGAAAATTAGCAAACGCAAGCAAACGGTAAACTCAAAAACAATTAAAATCTAGGAAGTAAACCGGTCCAAAATCGGTCAAGGCTTGAAATATTCATATTCATGTGTGATATAATGACACTGTATTGTCTAACGGTACTTCGAATTTGAAACAATGGATGCTTTGAATGGACGCAAAAAAAAAAATACGAGTTATACGTTTTTGAATTAATGATAACATAACGTTTGATAGAAATGGTAAAAATGTTTAATGTTCTTTGTTTTAAGCGAAGTTGTGATCGCAGGTTTGTTGTTTACCTATCTCTTTGAAAATACGAGCACAATATCAATAACATTGACAGATAATTTAAACACATGCCGTATTGCGACAACAAATCTGGAGAATTCATTCAGAATTATATTTTGGGTACTTATGCCTACGATTCAGATAAAAATAAGCAAAGATATATTATGATATGATCAACTAATTCAACCGACTTCGAAAAAAGGGGGAGGTTCTGAATTTCGCTGTTTTTTTAGGTATCCCTGAACTCGGAAACTTTTTGGGTGTACTTCCGAAAAGCGCATACCACCGATCGATCTGAAATTTGGTATAATAACGTATTTTGACCTCCTAATTACGAATATCATAACGAAAATTGGCGCAAAAACACACACACACACACACAGTGGAGAGGGTTTTGAGTTGCTAAAAATGTGGGAGTGACGCCCCACAGTTCCTAATCTCCGCTGTACACACACACACGCACACACACACACACACACACACACACACACACAGTGGAGAGGGTTTTGAGTTGCTAAAATTCCTAATCTCCGCTGTACACACACACACGCACACACACACACAAATGGCTTTTGCGCCAATTTTCGTTATGATATTCGTGATTAGGAGGTCGAAATACGTTATCATACCAAATTTCATATCGATCGGCGGTATGCGCTTTTCGGAAGTTTATCCTTTGATCAATATCTGAAGTGAAGAAAAGATACTTAAAAATTATAGCAACAAATACCTACATGTAAATACGGTACATACTTAAATGGTATTTTGTTAAAATATGACTAAATGTAAGTATTTTATCCAGTAAGGCGTGCAATATTTAGTTACAAACGATTAAATTAGATTAAAATTAACGAATTAATGAAGTAAACATCAAATCACACACTGTAGCCACCAGTAGTTTTTGAATTTTTTTTATTACTGCATAATATTTTACTGCTTAGGTTGGTCGTTTTTTGGAAAGAAATGTTCATAAATAAAAATCTTATAGATATAACTGTCTTGACTCCGTTTTTACCTTAACAAAACTAATTTAACGGCACTAAATATGTAGCCGTCCCTTTTTTTTACGATGAAAATAAAAAGGCAGTAAAATTTTGATTGCTTTCTAATTAGTTGATTTTATTTTTGGTTCCATGTATGATTCATACATAAGGTATATATTTCTTATCATTATTATTAATTTTTTATCATTATTATTTCTTATTATTATTTTTATTTCTTATCTACTATTAATTCTATTCGTGAAAACCTTTTAATAGCCTTCTGTTTCTATTTCACTTATTTTTTAATTTGTTGTATGTGCTGCTGGTTTTCCTTAAATAAATAAATAAATTATCATAGAGGTATATTTGTAAGATCTGCAAATATTTCTTCCGGGGTTCTGGGTGTTTTGTATCTATAATAAAAAAATCTGACTATATTATTATCAATACAAGTCTAAAGGAAACTATCAATTTTATAAAATGTATTACTTATTGTAACTATGTTAACTCAGCAGGGTCCAATACACATCATCATCATCATCAGCCTATATTAGTCCACTGCTGGACATAGGCCTCCCAAATATACATAACCCTTTTTAAATTGGGGAAAACTCAACCGTCTTTCTATCTGTAAGTGTACCCGACCCACTATATTTATACAATCTTGACTCTTTCCCAATAAGGTTTGCTGGAACAGAACTCTTTTTAGAGTTAAGCTCGCCTCTGCCATACGCTCGTTTTTCAGCTCTCCGCATCCAGTATCTGCCAGCAGTCTTCCGCAGATCCTCATTCGTCAGTCCTACAGTCCGTTTGCCAAGTCGCGGTCTCCACTCAAGAACTCCTTACCGTATTTGTTTAATTTGTGCAATAAAGAATTAAGAAGTTAACAGGCCCAAAGGGTCATGGGCCTATTTTAACAAGTTTGAAAAGTAGGCTCAAATAGCCAGTCACGAATCGTACGGCTATCAATGTTTTAGACAGCAGAACATTTCAATTATTGCAATCAATATCTTAAAATTGACCAAGAAATTTAGCACGTATTTAGTTATCTTTTGTAATTTGTGTCAAGTTTCTTTTTATCTTTTGCGTTTTACCCCATTTCGGAAAAACATAACATACCTTCTGTGATTATCTTATTATTATAGACTTATAGGTAGTCATATATCATATCATTCGCATTATCAACATTTTCCTTGATAATAGATTTCGCTAGAAATGTGATATACGTTATTGAATTACCTTTCAGAGTTTATGAAGTACTAGTATCTGCCCGCGACTTTGCACGCGTTGTTTCTATGAAATGTTTCAAGGCCATTTCTATCCCATGACAACTTATTTGTGGGATAAAAATTATCCTATGTTTTATTCCAGGACTAGAGCTATATAAATTTCAGGCCGATCCGTTCAGTAGTTTTTTCATGAAAGATTAATAAAAATCCATACATATAAACTTTCGCGTTTATTATATCAGTAAGGATACAGTACATATTAGACGTAAGTACCTATCTAAAGAAAAAGCGGCGAAAGTAATATACACGATACACGACACGTTTACATCTGAGATCTCAATTGACCTGCAGAACAGGGAATAATTGACAGACACTACTGGCAGACCTTTTATCAAAAAAAAAACATGGTTATTTAGCATAGATAGGAATAAATATAATTATCTAAGACATTAGGTGCCGCATAAAAATACGTATACAGTAATCAGAATAATCAATTTTATTGGTACGACTTTTACAAGTCAATGGGTAAATTATAATAAATTAGATTTACAAAACATTTAAAGAAATGTACATCATATAATTACAATTGTAAAAATTCTTCAACATTGTAAAACGCCTTCTCTAGTATACTACGAATAAGGATTAAATAAATAAAATTAATAAGGTACTACCTACTTGTGTATTTATCTGTAAGAATCTGTGAACGTGGGTACTCTTGACCCCAAATAGTAGGTAAATTATGACCACTAAAAGTAAACAGAGTATATGCTTCTTGTAAAAAATACTTTGTAGTATTTAACCGACGACATAGATACAAGACGAGGTTTGAAAGTATTTGTATTTTTTTTATGTATAGTAATTTACCATTACCGCTTTCATAGGTGTAAAAGATTTTATAAATTATTTTTAAATTTAATGCTTGTACTCCATATCGATTAAATTAATAGAGTTGTGAGAAATAAAAATATATACTCGAACTTGGAATTTTTCAAAAAGAAAAATTCTAGGCGAACCGATTTGTTTAAATTAATAGATTTGTGAGATACAAAAAAATATACTCGAACTTGGAATTTTTCAAAAAGAGAAATTCAAGGTGGACCGATTTGTTTAAATTAATAGATTTGTGAGATACAAAAAAATATACTCGAACTTGGAATTTTTCAAAAAGAGAAATTCAAGGCGGACCGATTTTAATAAACTTTTTGTATTTGCTCCATGTGTGATCCCATATCAATTTTATCAAGATGAATTTCGGGTTATTCTTAAAATTGTATATATTTCGACTACATTGATACCAATTTTGCTTTTGTCGATTTAAACCTAGTTGTTTTAACACTTGTCAAATTATTTTCTAATAACTGTTAGGTTGTAGGCATTCAAATCGTAAAACAAATAACTTTCGCTATTTGTTAACTCTTATAATTTGAGATGACCACTTTCACAGGTTTTCGAATAATGGTGGATCAATGAAGGAGAGAGTGGATTTAATAGATGTTTTTTTGATAAAGTCCATCTGTCAAGATATACCTATTGGTAAATTGATTTCTTACATTATCAGACTATCATAAGAAAGAAAGAAATATTTTTTATTTGGCCTTTTACACATATAAAACAAAAAGAAGAATAACAATACGAAAAATAGAACTAGAGACTATTTACATAAGGGTATCGTAGGTAACTAGCAAATAAACCATTTTGATTATCATATCAGATTCATTAATTATCATATGATTTCTTTATTAATAAGGAAAACGACAATAAAGGAATAGAAAAAATTACAACTAGTAGTTACAATTGAAAACATTGAGCTAACTGCAGACGGTTTCAACCAGTCTAAAGGTAGCTCAACTGATCTATGTCAATACCAGTCGTAAGCATCCTCAAAACGCTGGCTGCATTACCACGCTGTATGACAATGCTGATGCGCTGAGCCAGATACTCACCAGCTCTCGGGTCACGCGTCGCATCGACCAGACTCTCAGATAATTTTCATATCAGTTCCTTACATCTCAAAAAGATCATAATCCAGTAACTGTTTCAAAAATTATCAGCACTTATTAAAATAAATGACGACCTCAGCCACAGGAGATTGCGGGTTCGATTCCCGCCTTGGGATAAATGTTTGTAGGATCTGCAAATATTTGTTCCAGGGTTCTGGGTATTTTCGTTGTGTATATAAATGTATTGTATGAAATGTATTGTATGAAGTATATTAGTCATCTAGTAGATACCCTAACACAAGCTCTGCTTAGCTGAGGCTACATGATGCTGTGTGAATTAACGAGCATTTTTATTTATGGTATGAATCTAGAAATTTATTGTGAATTCTAAAAATAAATCAACTAATAACGTATAGAAGTTTCATCTCACAAATGTTTCTAGAAATACCAACTTATATCCAAATATCAGTTTTCCGGAACTCTCGACCATCGGCTCTTCAGGCTAAAGGTCAAGATTGTTTGTAGAGTCATCTGTCTAGGAATTATTACTACGTTCAGGGGTCATTTAATTTAGATTGTCTATTTGAATTATGCATGAAGTCTCTTGCACAGCTGTATATTGTAGGTATCTATCTAAACCTTCCAATTGAAATATAAAAAAAGAAAAAATATCTTAAGTATTTCGATAGTTACTGTTTTTATACTTACTCTTTTTATTTTTAAAACAGTAATACATATTGGATATTTTTACAGTTACCATACAAATTCTGCTTCGTTTTTGACTTATTAGTGTCAAGGTCATCTTGACAAAACCCATGTTTAATATTTATTTATACAAAGAAAATATATTAGATAAACTTGTCTTAACCTGTACTATACGCAGTCTAATCATAACTACGTAAACAATGCGTTTTTATTTACCCTCTATCTATACAAACTTTTTATTCAAAAATAATGTAAAATCTAACTTATGACGTTTTGTCTCCAGCATGCCGATACAAGTGAACCTTTCTTTCTGGGTCAAGAGTTTTGTGAACGTGCTAATATACCTAATTTATTTGTGAAGATGTGTTTAGACTTAGTTAGTCATCTGAACCGTGATTTGAAAGAATTTTTGGAATTTCCTGTCCTTTCTGTTTTTCTCAATTTGCATGCGTTACGTTTAATGATATATTTTCTCAAAATAAACACAGTCACTTTTATGAGCTATTCTCATAAATTATATAGCCTACATAAAAATAAGGTATGATTTGTAGTCATGTACAGATGAAAAAGATATGTCATACATATCTTTTTTTTTTAAATCACAAAAGTTCGATCTTCCTCTCTCAGTAAATTAGTTAATTATATTTTTTCATCCCTAGCTTTTAATATGAATAAGGTTTTAATTGCATAAACATATTACTCGTAAATATATATAACAGGCTCTGCTTAGTTTTGGATTAGATGATGCTATGTGAATTGTCCAGCATTACTTATAAAAATCAGACGTGTAATTTAACCTGGAAATATAACATTTCTCGTTTTAGAAATAGCCAGTTAAAAATTACCCAATAAGTCCAAACATTTCGAAAGTAAATTACGGTCAAGTACTTACTCTCACCTAAATAAATCGATAAGCTATCAATAACATTATGCACTATTCTTATCAGTAGTAAATCAGGTTATCATTCGACACAATTTCTCTGTAGGTACTGTACCGTCGAACACAACGCAATTTTTTCTTAATATAGGATTTATGGTCATTTGTCTTTAAGAGGTGGGTATATTAACTACGTATATAAAATTCTCTATGTAGAATATATTTACCCACTAAATATTATAAACGCAAAAGTTTGTAAGTAATATATGTAGTATATATGTAATAGTAGTATAAGGATGGTTGGATGTTTGTTACTTTTTCACGCGAAAACTACTGAACTGATATGGATGAAATTTGGCTCAGAGATAGATTATAGTCTGGAATAACAAACAATATATTTTATCCATGAATTCCCACGGAAAGGGGAACTATGCGGGTGAAACCGCTAGGCGCTGCTAGTATTGAATACGTTAATGCACAGTAAAATAAAAGTAAAACAAAACATATTTATCGGAAAAAGCGATAATTGGTGGTTAATTTATTCGCTTTTAATTTAAATAATGTTAATGAATATTCATGACCTGCTTATTTTTCCAAAAATAAAAATTAAATATTGAAAAGATAGGATTCTAAAATGTTTATAAAACTGAACGTTGTACGGTAAAATATTCACCGTAAAGTATTTAAAAAATAATGAAACCTACGACGAATATGACTTTATCCGTGACTGTACTTAATGTACTTATCACTCAGCTGCCGATAAGGACTAAATTACCGTGAAATTGTTCTTACTTTTGATGACATTTCCTAGAAATTGGAATTATTTTACTTCGATATTTTTTAGGGTTCCTCAAAAGAATGAAACGGGATCTTTATAGGATCACTTTGTTGTCCGGCTGTTATCTTTATCAGGAACGCAAGGAGATATCAAGCTGAAAACTGAGGCTGAAAATCCTACTAATATTATAAAAGCGAAGGTTTGTAAGAATGAATGGATATTTGGAACTCTTTCCTGCAAAAACTACTGAGCGGATATGGATGAAATTTGGCACGGAGATAGATTATAGTTTGGAATAACACAGTCTATTTTATCTATTTTTTAGGCATTTTATTTCGGAATTCCTACGGGAACGGGAATTACCGGGGGTGAAACCGCGAGACGCTGCTAGTAACAAACATGTTTGGCTTCGTGACGCAGTTGTCAGCGCATGCCGTACTGAGGCAAGGTTTAAGTCCCGCCAAAGTCAAAAAATTTTGCTATATAAGTTTTTTAAACTTACGCGATCAGAACACATTATTATAAAAATTTATGAACGGGTATATCGCGTTTATTTACCTATTTTTCCCGACGTTTCGACAGGTTTACACAATGCCGTGGTCACGGGATGACTGGAGTAACTGGAGTACCGCCTCTGCGAAGCGGTGTCAGCTGAATTTTCAACTACCCTCATTTCTTCTTCTTTTCGTATTTGTTCTTTTTCTTTTTGTGTTTACGCCTCTTTTGTGTGTTAACTATCATTCTAAACCTTATTCTATAGATAACCGACTCGCGCACTGTTTACGCCCTTTACAGGCTTAACAAGGGTACTTAAAACAAATTAGTTAGGTATTGATACGGCGAGGTTTCGGAGTAAACAAAAATATAAGTAATGTACATTTTTTGATTTCTAATAATTTGTTAAAACCTCTCGAATGATCTCGATAAAATTTAAATGGGACAAAAATAATTTATCATATCGGCTCAAGCATCTTAAAGATTTGATGTGATTACTGATCAAATCACAAATCTTTGTGGTTTGAACGGATTTGAAAAATTCTGCACAAAAAAAAGATTCCGACGAGAATTCTCCTTTTTTGTGAAGTTGGCATTATAGTTTACAGATTATGTGTCATAACCTCAAATATATTTTTTCAATTGATACCATCAGATCATTATAGAGGCCAAATGAGATCATGTTCAAATCATTCATCATTGTACATTCGATACATCAATCAATTTGTCCGTACGTCTGTAACGCCTACAGGGTTTGTTTGTTTTGTTTGATTTTTAATTTGTTAATGATATCTTAAGGTTAGAGAATTAATTTGAAATTATGAACAGTACGAGTAAATTAAAATCTCATTAGAGTGACTTCAGTGGTTTAGTAGGTGATGATTCAACTGCGACGCGATGTTGCAGCTTTGATTTCAGTCTCGGGAATGAATTAATGAATGAATGAACACTTTATTGTACTCAAGAAATACATTTAAAAGAGCTTATATCTAATTAAAAAATAAACTACAAAAGGCGGCCTTATTGCTGATAGCGAATGGAAAGCTGAAAAAATGATTTCAGGGAATGTTTGTACGCAGATATTTTATCAGGGTTTTCTGGATGTTTTTTAAGTAAAGTAAAAATATATCTATCAGCGGAGTCTCTCAAATGGTGGAAATACGCTAATCTGGACGTAGGTTACCTATTTGAGACGTTTGGGGCTGGAAACCCTTGGTCCTAGGGGTCCTGGGGCACACTCAATTTATAAAGATCTTACTAAACTCATAGAGACCACAGGTGATCGGAATGCTGGCTTCTATTTCAGTCAACGAATTAGCATTGCCATTCAACGTGGCAATGCTGCCAGTATTCTAGGAACCCTGCCTAGATTTTTAGGAGTTTGATAAAGGTGTAAAAACTAGGTAGTAAATTGTCTTTTAGTTATTGTTTCAATTATAAATTTATAAGTTTACTATAACATTATAAATTTACAAGTCTGTGCAGCGTAATGTACATATTAGGTAAGATCAGTTATCTAGTACCCTTTTAAAACTAAGAAAAGTAAGAATCTTTATTAACAACGAAAATTACAAGCAAGGAATAGAAAAATTACAACTAGTATTTACAAGTACCCTTAACATAAAATCTGCTTAGCTTGAGGCTAGATGATGCTATGTGAATTAACCAGCATTATTTATTTATTATTACACATTCAATCGGATAGGTGTTGATTGGCTCTTCAAATACACACAACATATTTGTGAAGATAATAGAATAACAATCAATAAGCGAAAGTGATCTAGATATGTCATTCTTTGCATATCAATTGACAATTGTCATCGGTTCCAATTAGACCAATGTCACTTTCTTTGGCCCAGTTGGGCCAGTTACGGTAGAATGGGCCCATTGGGTGGATTGCTTTTGATGCGTAAAGTTACAAAGGACATTATTGGTTTAGTGGGTAATTGATTCGAATGACAGATTTGAATGCGACTGAATGTATAACACCCTCAGTGGTGTAGTGGGCAATGTGTCGCCTGTGATGTAGGAGGTAGCGGGTCCTATACTCGCCTTGAGACATATACTTTTACTCGGTTTCGGGTGTTCTGGGTGTTTTATATACTTATCACTACATAGTATAAAACAAAGTCGCTTTGTCTGTCCCTATTATTCTTAAATCTTTAAAACTACGCAACGGATTTTGATTCGGTTTTTTAATAGATTGAGTGATTCAAGAGGAAGGTTTATACTTACGTATAATAAAACCGTGCAAAGCCGGGGCGGATCGCTATTATAATATATGAATATGTCCCTCCTAAGCAAAACTAAATAAGCAAAAGCTATACGATTGAACAAACTAAAATGTCAATGTCACGAAACCACAAAATACACTTTTAGTACGTAGGTACTTATTGAGTGCGGATTCAATAGATAAGATTAAGTCTTTGTTTGGCTTCGTTCGTATTTAATTACCTACACATGTGTGTTTATATACAGGGTTATAGGTATCTAATGATTAACCTATTAAAGGCGACTTGGGTGAATCAAGACTAACAACTTCTGCCAAAACGTAATAAATCTACAGGTTTTTTTTTAGTTTTGGCGGGCATTTCTATCTACCCCCGCTCGCCTCACCGCACCCCCTTTCTTTCTTTGCTAGATATATATAGGTCATGTGCCGACCGACATGTCTCAATATATGACGCCTAGATAGAGCTAAGAAGATTATTTTTTTTGGTAAAAAAATATCATTGAATTAGAAAAAATCTTTGAACAATAAAGTTGTTAGTCTTGATTTACCCAAGTCGCCTTATCGTGGTTAGTCACTAAACACCTATAACCCTGTATATCCTACGAATATTATAAACGCGAAAGTTTGTAAGTATGGATGGATGGATATTTGTTACTCTTTTACGCAAAAACTACTGAACGGATATGGATGAAATTTGGCACAGAGATAGATTATAGTCTGGAATAACACATAGACTATATTTTTTCCCAAGCGAACGGAAATTACGCGGGTGAAACCGCGGGGCGTTGCTAGTGATATATAAAAGTGTATATACCTACAGTTTAGCTCATACTGAGCCAAAACTTATCTCATTATTTTGACGACCAAAGTGGCGCGGCGGGTGAAGTGAAGATACGCCTGCGACGCAGGAGGTTGCGGGTTCTATTCGCGCCTTGGGATAAGTGTTTTTAGTATCTGCAAATATTTTCAATGTCTGGTTCTGGGTGTTTTCTTTGTTTATTCAAAAATATCTACCTATGTAGTATATCAATCATCTAGTACCCATAACATAAGCTCTGCTTAGCTTGGGGCTAGATGATGCTGTGTGGACTGTCCAGCATTATAAACTTCATCATCATCAACCACTGCTGGACATAGGCCTAATGAGCGCCATCGTCATATCGCCCTTTCTTCAGCTTGCCGTATCCAGCATTATTCACTTTTTCATCCATATTAATCTTCATCAACATACATATATAGAACCTAGGCCTCAAAAAATGACCCTAAGCGGTAATCGAACCCGCTACCTCCTGCGTCGCAGGCGGACACTTGACCGCGCCGCACTGCGTCAGTCGTCATTAACCCTTACAATGCCCAGCCTAGATCCTTGACTCTTGGACATTGAAAGTATTAACGACAAACAACCAAGCATTTCCTTCTGCGCTGTCACGATAATTTCACCGACAAATATCTCGGATACCGCATGATCTCATAGGCAATACCGAAGCCTACCAATTACACTGTCCTAGGAAGTAATTACAGACTAATAACAGGAAACGGACGGCGTACCTGGACCTGGTTTGTCCAGGACTAGCTTTGGATGGGCGTAGAGTTTCTGCTAGATATATACACTAGTATCTGACCGCAGCTTCGCACGCGTTAGTTCTATCATCATCATCATCAGCCCATATTAGTCCACTGCTGGACATAGGCCTCCCCTAATGAGCGCCATAGCGCCCTGTCTTCAGCTTGACACATCCAGCATCTGCCAGCAGTCTTTCGCAGATCGTCATCCCACCTGGCCGGAGAGCGTCCTACACTTCGTTTACTAAGTCGCGGTCTCCACTCAAGAACTGATTTATGGGATGAAACGTAGCTTTTGTGTTATTCCAGAGCTAGAACTACAAAAATTCGGCCTGATCTGTTCAGTAGTTTTTGCGAGAAAGAGGAATAATCCATCGATATCCACACATATTACGTTATCACAAAGATTATATTATAGTAACTAGATGTAACATTATAAAAACGAACATTTGACACTGTTTTGACTTCTTGCTCTTTGGGAGTATGCCATATGAAAAAAAAAGATAGATATAATTTTTCAGTTCAGTTTCAGTTACATTCAAATACGTATGTGGTCAATCTGATTCTTGTCTGACATTCTACTGAAATGTGAGAATAGTGATGTGAAATTCTGTACTTATCGATTAAATTATGATTTCAGTAAGCAGGTTTGTTGTAACCGCTGCATTGTATGTTGATCATGACGACCGATGTAGCGCGGTGGGCAAAGGTGCGCCTGCAACGCAGGAGGTTACGGGTTCGGGAATCAAACCCCTCAGAACAAATTTGTGAACGATCTGCAGATATACCTATGTTCCGTTGGTCTGGGTATAAATGTACTATAAAAAATGTATATCTATGCATAATAATGTATTTAATAAATCAGTTATCTAGTACCCATACCACGAGCTTTGAGTAGCTTACTTTGGGGCTAGATGGTGCTTTGTGGATTGTCCAGCATTATTATATATTATTATAAAAGAGTATAATAAATTCAGTTATGTTTAAAATCCGCAAGCTGTAATTTTACTTGAAAAGATATACCAATATTCATTAATCACCTATATTTTTTTGGTGTTTGTGGGGTTTTATATTAAGTTTGGAGTATGTGAGTCAATAATGATTAAATCAATCAGCTGGTAATGATTGAAACTACAACCCTCTCAAGGATCTAGATCGACTTAACCGGTACCTGACCCTGTAGGTATATAAATAAAGACCTACTAAGGTAATTTTGTTAAAACTTACATAAACTTGATAAATCTTCTTGATAATAATTATGTTTTTATTTAAAATGGGGTTAAGCGGTGATGGTTGTTTGCCGTAGTTATTTAGGATATGAGCAGTGAGAAAACTTAGGTAGGTACTTAGTTACATTAACATAAACGAAATTATTTTTAAAGTATTTTCACGTCGCGTCGTATGCTCCTACTACTATACTTAACTGAAATATTTTGTGCTTAGATACCACTTGGATGCTATCATTTAACCTTTATTTTCAAAGTTTTTTTATAAGTCCTTTGATATCCAATTCTGTGGCACGAAACATGGAAATGTAAAAAACACTAACGAGAATTCTATGATGGCTCCCAGACATGTCTTCTCAAGTTTTGTTTCCATTTTTCTTTTGTTATTGGATATTTTGTATATCTAGAAGTGAAAGATAAGAATAAGTTGTGAACTTCTAGCTACATTGCAATATTTAGTCTCCTAGATCTTACTAGCGACACCATAATATTTAGTTTTGATTTACATAGTTTTGATTTCTAACTCCAACTTAGTCGGTCCATGTAGGTACCGTAGCACTATCTCGGTAGGTAGGTATAATTCTCAAACTACGACAATTTACTTTTGAATCATCATTTTGTCAACCAGTATTAGACATTCATCGACAATAAATTATCGACAACTACCAGTACTTCACTAGGTGGCATCAAAATGGTACATCAGATGTCAGTTTTTCGTATTGTACTTTAATATTAGTGAATTATAGAATTATACTGCTAATGAGCTGTAAATAACGTAGTAAAACAGTTATTATATTCTATGTACAAAAAACTATTCAACATATTGCAAAGAAAATACATGTAATATCCGCGTAATATCCGCGTCTATCACGATTATAGACTTACCGATGAAAAGATATCTTGCGTTTATCTTCACATAAAGATCCCAAACGGCTTTTACAACCCACAGCTACACAAGTCATTATATGGGTAAGGACCAAAATTTTTGCACTTTTTGCGTGAGTACGATGGCACATTACTTTCAAATCAACATATAAAAAAAAATTGTTAACTTATGTGAATATTAATACTTGATTATTATAGCTGAATTTATTTTGCACCCTGTGCTTTATTCATATCTAAATTTCTTTCACTAGGTTTTTGTAAAATTAATTTTATGTAAATAAGGATACTGAATCCATTTTCGTTTTTCATACAAAATGTGAATGGCACATCTCCGACTCCTCCAGGTTTTTGCAATTTTATTCTAAAACTAAAAAACTTTTCAAAGACTTTTTGATTTATTTATATTCACCATGAATTTATCTTCACGTTTTTATTATTACGGTCTCGTTAAACTTTATAGTTAATTTATAATATTAATCTAAAAGCGTGTCCCAAATTTCGTTCCGTTGTGTCACTCAGTTGTGCGACAGCATAAATCGAGAACATGGCAAGATAGGATAACAAATAATGTTTTGTTGCAAAGGCTACACCGTCATCTAAGTTGTGACAAAATTCAGGCCAATTCCGCCACGTTGTTTTTCGCTCATTTGCAAAAACGTGTTGAAGGTGCATGTGTACCATTATAAATTTGGATTTTCTGTAAGACTTTTAAAGTGTTTTGCGTCAACTTTTCTTACTTTTTACTATTAATTCTAGTAGCTTATTTTGTCTACTATTGAATAGTTCTGATGTGTATTCATAAAGGTGTTTAATTTCTTCAGTATGAATTTTTGAATGCTGTGTCATGTGGTTTTTTTTTCCTGTATGCGACGAATGTCACGAAATTGTGTGACGTGTTACAATGGAATTTTGTAAAGATAGGTATACAACATTACTTAACGATTTAAACTCTCAATCAGGTTTAGGTCTTATAAAACGTGTTTTTAAATTAATGTATAATATATTTGTATTTGCTATATTTTTCTAAACCTTTATATATTTTCCAATGGTTAAGAAACAATAAGAATGTAAATAATCTATACCAGTGTGATCATTTCTAGACCCATGTACACTAACCTTAACAAATTCTGTTGTGCTACATTTGCTCCGTTTCCGTTGTGCAAACATGCAAAAATTTTGGTCCTTACCCATATACTAAGTTCTCGATTAAATATTATATATAAAACACAAAATTACAAATAAAACATAAACACAAATTTTCATTTTCTCAATCTGACATTCACGTGTCACCGTACGGTATCAAACAAAACCAAAACAATATCAAATCGGCTACATCGCCTTATAGGATGACAGTGACCATATGCTCCGTCTACCTTACGGAACGTAAGGTACCTACTTGGTCTTAGCGTTATCATATATTTTTTTTAATTTATATATCTAATGTTTTCGCGTTTATAATATTAGAAATGATGAGCTACTCGTAGATATGAAATCATCATCATCACATTAAACTAAATTCCAAAAGACAGGTAAGAAAACAGTTCTTTAGTAAATTGAAACAAAACTAAGAGTGGTTCTTAGAAAAATGATAATATAAAAATAGAAAAATTTAATCATTACTAATAATAATAATCATCAATCACCTGGCCGGACGGCGTCCTATACTACGTTTGCCGAGTCGCGGTATCCACTCAGCTTACGTTTACAGCGGTTCTCGGTTCTTCGCGATATTCAGTACACTTCAGCTTGCTAAATTATTTGAGCTATGTCGATAACTTTGAGAAACTCCGGACTTATCAAATTGGTAGGAAAGTACCTAAACCAAAATATAAACTGAATATACTTTAAAACTAAAGCAAAAAGGACTTTCCCCTCAAAACAAAGTCAGGAACTACGGATTACGCAACAAAAACTAACAGAAATTGAATACAAAAAGTAAAACTCAACACTTTCACTGGCTGAATGGCCGAAACAGCCATTAGGAAATTACTTCCGCCTTTTATGGCTTTGACAAATGCGTAAATGTTTTCTACACTGCGTGCTCTAGTTTTGTAGGTTTACGAGAGATTTTCAGATAGTGGTCAGTATACAATTGTAAGTTATGGGTCTTTAATAACAACGAAAATTATAATCAAGGAATAGAAAAAAAACAAACTAGTACTATACAATTGAAACTATTGAGCTAACTGCAGACGGTTGCAAACAGGCTTCAATTTTGATCCATGTCAATTGTCCACAAGTCTGTGCGTCCCCTTACATAATCCGTTTAGGAGGGTCAAACCCATTTCACGGACCCCGTGAGATTTAAGTAGTTACGGAGATTACTTATAACAAACATTCACAGACTTTCCCATTTATTATTATAATAAGATAGTAAGATGTTCAATGTTCTGTATGATGTTCAATGTTGTATACAACAAAATGTCAAAACAATGTCATAGTGATTTTATATGAAACAAAATGCGTTAAGTTTTGAGTGGATACGAAAATTAATAAATGTTGCTAGCTACGAACTCTAAATTTAACGTGAATGTAATGGAGTAGTTTTACTATCAACGACTTCATTCACGGAACTCATCAACCCTTTTAACAAACAATAACCTTCTAAGAAATTGAAATGAGACAGTATATAGCTGACAGAAAAGATCAACATTCATACAACTCAAACAGTTTGAAGTTACATGTCTAGTACCTAAGTACTACGCATTTACATAACTGAGTAAGTGGAAATGCACCTCTAGAAATATATTTGGGTAATTCTCCCGGGGCTCAAAAATACGTGTCCGGCTCGAAAAATCAAACAAAAAGTATCCCTAACACTTTATTTTTTTTGTTAGATGGTAGATTAGACAAAAATAACAGGGGAGGCCTATTTTAGTTTTTCAATATTCTTATTTTAAATAAGTAAAAATAAATAAAAACCTTGGAAATATGATCTTCCGTGGTGCGTCCAGACCTCATGTCCTTGTGTTAATAATTTTTTATATCACTTCCTATAAATACTAGCACTAATTCACACAGGTTCACAGTAATCTAGATAGTTACTTGCTTATTTGACGCTATTATTACACAAAAATAAGCTTTAGTTGACAAGTTACAACGAGATAACTTCGCGTCCGACGTTTAGCTATGATTTCCCTGGCGCGCACTAATTCATTCATAAATATTGTACCTTAGTAACTGCCTAAATAGTGTTAGACCGAGACAAACTATCAGTCACGCTCCATCAGTGGTGAGGACAACACGTGTCTACGTCTCCGCGTCGGTCAGTTATTGCGGTAAGTAACCACTTTCCGTGGCTTGGTATGCACAATTTCTGATTTCCATGTAGACTATAACTTCGTTCATACTAATCCTATTGTTTTAATGATTGTAATTATACATGCCTTTTGTGTACCTAATTTCGACTGAATATGCCAATGTAAGACAAACCAGCAAATTAGGAAAACATCTTGGATTTTGTAGTTATTTCTGATTCCCGTGGTTATGATTTCCGTGTTTTCCGTGGACAAAAAGTTCACGGAAGTTCATTTAAATCCATATAAATTAATTTTACGGGTTGATTAACATCTTAATCTTGACGACCGATGTGGCGCGGTGGGCGATGATCCGCCTGCGACGCAGGAGGTTGCGGGTTCGATTCCCGGCTCGTAGCAAATTTGTGTACGATCAAGAAATTTGCTCCGTTGGTCTGGGTATTTTCTATGTATAATAAAAAATATCTATCTATGGAATGTATTGTATTAAGCATATCAGTCATCTAGTACCCATAATACAAGCTCTGCTTAGCTTGGGGCTAGATGATGCTGTGTGGACTGTCCGGAATTATTTTTTTATTTAAATGTAATTGGAGACAAAAAGAACGAAACTGCTGAATACAATAAGCCGAAAATTTTATCGAATACTTTGATTAAATTTTTCATGCTATTTCAGTAGTTCCGCTATTAAAGACCATGAAGCACAGCACCAATCTCAAACTTGACCATCTGACTTTGAGTTGCCTGAAAACGACAGCTTTTGGACGCATGTATCGTCTGATTGCGAAAATATTGTTCCGATAGTAATGAAAGAAGTCCTTTCAAAAAGTAATGAAGATAGTGACGAAGATTATAACATTTTTGAATTAGGTAAGGAAGGAAAGACTAAATTGTGAAGTAAATGGTTGTGATTCTCCCATTTTACTCAGCAAATCGATACAGATGTGTTCGTAAGTGTATCACTTATACCATTTTCGCCGCTTATCGGTTCATTTTCTTTTGTTTTATTTCTAATAATCAAAATGCTGCTAAATTGTATTTGTGATATACCTACTCACGAATACATCTGAATCAACTAGCTGGTACTGATTATAAAAAAATTACAATTGTGAAACAATACGGGTTTTCTTAGAATTAAAGTTTATAATAGATATTTAAATATACATAATATAATAGATACATAACTAATAATTGTAATATTTATAATAAATATATAAATAATTCATTTATTTTTGGTTTCAATTGTAAATACTAGTTGTAATTTTTCTATTCCTTGCTTGTAATTTTCGTTGTTAATAAAGGTTATAAAAATTGTTATTGTCATATCAAAATTACGTTTATTAGTTTAGTTTGAAGAACCTAGCAACATGACATTGTGTGATGATCTCAATTAATATTATTAAGATAGATGTTCAAGACTTAAATGTAAACAATTATTTAAGTTCCATTTTCATTTATAAGTATTTTCATTGATAAACATAAACGTACGTCTTACAGGATATTCTTAAATTTATTTGAAGTACCTAGTGCTTATATAATATTAACATGTATGTATCAATGTGATTGATTAAACTGAATAAAAAATAAATGTTTACAGTAGTGATTTAAGGGTTTTTTATGTAAGATTTTGTTTATAATACTTTCTCGGAAAAAACTAGAAATGTCAAAGAATTGTTCTTTAGTTTTAAGAAACTGAATATACTATCATCTACTTACTACCGAAAACACATTTTTTTATTGATAAACCATCCTAAAAAGCCTGATTATTTTGATTATGTTAGGCTAGTTCACACAAAATGTATGTTTCAACATATTAAGTTTAATGAAATAACCATAACTTACAAGAGTTTCCTAATGAATTCAAGTTCATATTAATATTTAATAATTTTATATTATGATTTCGGTGTTATAAATTCTGATTTCCGTGGACACCATATTTTTAAAATTAAATAACTTCGTAACTATTAAGCCAATAAAGTTCCCTTAATAACCAAAAAATTTAAAATTAAATCTTGATTTTGCATATACCAACATTATGTGCAATTTCAAAAAAAAAACGAATGCCACGGAAGTCATACAAAAAATGAGTATCCGTAGAATCACCCATTTTCAAAACCGGTTGTTTTTATGGAGAAGGTTGTCAATTCGACCTCTTATTTTTTATTTATAGGAACTAGGTATATCGTTACTTAATTCTGGGTGAAACTACTTTTATGAAAAAATTTAGAAGTAGCTCAACTAATCCATATCAATACCAGTCAGAAGCGTCCTCAAGACACTGGCTGCACATGTGATGCGAATGCGATGCGTCGGATACTTAGGCTGTGTCCCCAGTAGGCAAACTGTGAGCAGCCGATTGAGTTTGCGGCGTATCAGTTCAGTACGCCCTTCCATATATTTTAAATTGAGTGTCCACAGTTTGCTAGTTTGAGCTCACTGTACGCAGTTTGCAGCGTTACGTGCGCCGACTGTCTCAGTTAGCGGTCGACTCGCAGGTTCCAGTGCTTGCGATACGCACGCAAATTGATCTGAGTTTGTAGCTGTTCGCCACAAATTTGCGGCTCACTCAGTCGGCCGCTTACAATTTGCCTACTGGGGACACAGCCTTACTTTTAGTTCACGCTTCGTGGATATACCGATTAAAAATTTAACCTCCGATACGGGTTTTATCGTCAAGCTATACTAGTCCACTGCTGGACATAGGCCTATCCTAATGAGCGCTATAGAGTCCTATCTTCAGCTTGCCGCATCCAGCATCTCCCAGCAGTCTTCCGCAAATCGATGCGGGTTTAAAGGGATTAAAAATGTTTATAATGTTATTTTCTTTTGTTAAAATTAAAGGCAGAAGACCTTTAAATACTTATTAATTTACTAAAAAGCTTTTGTCTGGCGTCGTTACGTTAGCAAAAAGATCATTATAAAGCTAACAATAACCAAAGGTCGAATAGGAAACTATTAACCCAACGTCAATAGTAAATGTGTTCAAAATTAGCAAAGTTTTTGGTAATTTGGCATGGTGGCATTGGGCGGGTTAATTACTGCAGACTTATAACTAATAGTTGACGTATTTTTCAAAACTTTAAAACTACCTCAATTCCGCGCGCTCTGTATAGGTACTCCCGTTACCACGGTAACGAGTTAGGCAAGTAAATGATGAGTGAGGTTATGAAGTCAAGAAAATTTCATCAATTACTTCAAATCAATTTTTAAAAATTTCAAAGATTTGTCTTCCTTTTTCAATAGAAATTAAATCGAACCTGGGATTCGGATTAGAAGAAAAACAGAACTTTCCTATAACCGGTTCAGGCGTATGCGAGTAATTGGAGAACATAAAAAAATGTCCGTCCGTCGCCGTTAGTTGTTTGGATGGATGTTTGTTACGTCTTAACGCCAAAAATATGGATCGGGCTGAATTTGAATAGACTATAGTAGTTCTAGACCTGGAAAAAAAACATTGGCTACTTTTCATTAATTTTCACGAGGATGAAGCCGCGAAACGCTCTTTGTTAGAAACTAGCGACCCGCCCCGGCTTCGCACGGTTTTATTATACGTATAAACCTTCCTCTTGAATCACTCAATCTATTAAAAAAAACGCATCAAAATCCGTTGCGTAGTTTTAAAGATTTAAGCATACATAGGGACATACGGACAGAGAAAGCTACTTTGTTTTATATTAAGTAGTGATAACACTGTACCTAATACCAATGTTTACAATTAAATTAAAAAAATCTCTGTTTTTTATTTTAACCGTTTATACCGGTAGTTAAGTCAATTGATATAATTATTCAAAAATTTGATCACGAAACAAAAACTTGCGCTGTAAATAAACAATGAAAGCTTTTTTTACATTAATAATTATATTAACTAAACATTTCCTACTTATGATTGTCGAATCGTGATCCGTTGAGACGATGAAAAAAAGATGATCATACTAGGTGACTGTTCATCACAAAAACTATAGAGTCGAGTTATTAATGTATTAAACACACAAAAAATATCGGTTACTAATTGCGTAACAAAATTTGTAAAACTTTAACAATTAATTATAGTATTCTCGAATGAAAAAAACGAGTAGGTTTTCAAGGAGACAGTACATCCATGTTCTTATAAAATAAACTTTGTTTAGTTTTTAGTTGGCTGATGAGGTAAAACAAAAAACCTATTGTAACTTCTTTGAAAATCAATAAGCTATTTTTCTTTAACATTATAAAATTGCATTACAAAAACTATACAATTGTTTTTAAAAGATCTAAGAGTATTCTTTTCAGTTTTTACTCGTACAGTGATCCAAACTAGTAAGCGGATGCAAAATAAAATAATAAAAATCAAAAACAATATTTTTTCTCAAGTCTACTGTTATCGTGTTTAAGAATTATCCGTGAAGGTTACTTAAGAAGTCGGTATAAAAATTAAACGCATGACTAATCTGTGATGTTAACATTAGGAAGTGATTTGGAATCATCAGAGATGGTTTATGATGTCATTAATTGCGCGAAGTTCACGCTTCTTGTGGTTTATTAGTTGTTAACAGCACTGCAGGTATACAGTGAGTAAAAATGGTATGGTTTCTTTTTTATTTACTTATTTTACTTTTAATACGATTAAAAAGTAATTTTTTTGTTTGAAAGAAAAAAATATTTTAAGTATTCCCAGATTTCCATTTCAATTCTATAGAAATCGGTCCACCTGTTTTTAAAAACCAACAAAAATAATGAAAATGATAAAAAATATACAAAATGATATAGCCCCACATCTTAAAAAATTTAGTTGAATTGTGAATTACTTTTTTTGAGTAGAATCTCAAGAGGCGTATATTGCAATTATTGAAAAATTTTGAAATTAGAAAAAAAATTGCTGTTTAATATCGAATTTGCCCTCTTTGGAGTTGACTATTTAGGTCGTTGGTACCGAGGCTCTACGGGTAAAAAAAAATAAATATATCTGAGCGTTGTCTGGTCAATGCGACGACGCATGACCCGAGAGCTGGTGAGTATCTAGCGCAGCGCTTCCAAAAGCTTACAGAGAAAAAAACGCTGTATAATTTGCTGTCAAAAGTAAAATTTTTTACTGCTTTATGACGTACTTAACACAATACCGGTTACGGTATCTCATCATCATCACCAACCTATATTAGTCCTCCCCAAACCCAATGAGCGCCATCGCGGAACCTCGTTTGATACAAAAGCAAAATAATAATAAGAGAAGGTGATAATAAAGTTCGTACTACGAAGCGATTCTATTTCTACAAACGATAGCAAGGTTTTATTTTTAGAAATCACTTGTCAAAAATGCCTCTTGCATTTGTATGGAAATAAAATCTTCCATTATCAACGATTCCTTTAACGCCATCGAAATGTACATTACATTATCTACCAATGATTCATTTGTAAAAAACAGTTCACGTGACATGGCATAAGTCAAATTCATACATTGTTAATTTTCCATACATTTGATTAAAGGTGGGTACTGACCAACGTTACGATGTATAATGTAACATTCGCATCGAGTGTGTTACGCATCGATCATGTTACGCTGTGTTCTAAAATCCGCGTAACATGCTCGTCAAAACTCTGCGCTCCGCTTGTAACAGTCAAAGGATCCGCCAAAAAACCGACAGCCGGGTGGAGCACTCAAAGCAAGCAACGAGCGGCTCGCTGCTCGCTGGTTTCACCACGTACTGACTGCACGAATACTCGCTGTGTAATATGTTACATTACACCTCGTAACGTTGGTCAGTACCCACCTTTACGATAATGATAGAAGAAAATTTATTATTCTATCATTATCGTAATTCGAATGTCTCGTTATCATAGCCCTTATATTATACTGTCTCAATTCTATGTTCTAGAACGTGAATGTGGCCCTTAGAATTAGAATTAATCCGCCAGAGCTTATGAAAGTATCAATATAAACCAGTAGTGCTCTGCTAGGCGTCCCAATAACTCAATAGTCAAGGCTCCCAAGATCACGACACTGTCGCTTGAGAGGAGCTGCCACAGTCGAAAAGAAACAGCTAGAATAATGCAAGTGTTAGGAAATAACTATCAGTGAAAACCTTAAATAAGCTTACTTTTATTAATCTTTTTGTCAGTTAATTGTAAGCCAATGAATTTCCTTTAAATATAAATAACAATGAGTGAAAGCAAAATTAGCTCGTTAAATTGTTATATCTACTTCTATTTCTTGTGTTAAACGTAGATGCATCTTCGAATACTCTAGACTTAAAAATAAGTATAGTGCTCTACAAACTTCGGGAATACGAGGTACGATAAGTATTTCATCATCAAGCATCGAATGAGCGAAATCTAAAGAAATTCAAAAACAGTGATTAGATATACAAACCTTCTCATTTGATACCCCGTTTAACCTAGGTTTGTAGCTCTTGTTCAAATTTAGACACCACAATTTGTAACATGTCGAAAATTTTCATGTTACTATTTTTTTTTAACATGAAGTCATGATAAAGCTTTTATGTATTGTGGAACCTCAAGTATGCGTGAAATCTCGTAGGGACAGTTTGTTTCTTAGCAATTGCGCATATGAAGTTAAACTCAATTGTATAACCTCACATGCGACGTTTCACAAATTCCTTCCTCTCTGTGTCGTCACGAGAGACACTCATAATATGTGCGCCTGCAGTAGTAGCTTTAACTAATCCAGCTCTCTACAACTCAGCTATGTCTACTCGATTCAACTTTCAGAATGCTGCATTAAAACAATAGAGGCAATTTCTCAAGATGGCAGCCAGACAGATCACAATCTTTAGTGAGGAGTTATTATTTGTCGTGTGTGATATATGTACTGTCAATACTATGTAGGTTATCATTTCTATCATCATCATTATAGTGCTAGCCTAGCTGGTCAATGATGTTATGTAGCTAGTCCTTCTGATCATGGCATTATAATAGGGTTTCTTTCATTATTATCATCTGTCCTGCTATCGACGGCGAACGTGCTTGTGAATGATGATGAAATCCCTTTACAAAAGTAATACCAAAATTATTTGTAAGTCGAGCATATTCCCAGCGTGTTTAGCAGTTTTTTGTATTTGAATAGTATTTATATAGGTTTCTTAATACTTTTTTGTTTAATATATATACTTGCCTAAATGAAAGCAAATAATAATATTTTTTCATAAATTTAGATCATCACCCTATCCTAACCCTTTTCGACTTACAAAGCCCTCCTCCTCGCGATTTAATTTAGAAAATTCGGCGGGGTCAAAGCTTTATCCAGCGCACTCACGAAATAAGATAAACACAATGATTTCTGGTTTTTCCAGTAAATCGTCAAAGTCATTTGACTCAATTGAACTACCGGGTCTCGTTGAAACATGATCGAGCAAGATTCCTTTAACGTGGTGATGTGGGCGGGCAGGATCGGATTCTACTCATTTTACACTATACGATGTTATAGGTACATCTCAACGTAAGGAATACACAATACCGCGATTCAAAAACCTAGATAATTTTTGTTAACTACAGTTACAAAAGAAAATAAATATTGATAGGATATACCTATTAAATTCCTAGAAAGACAAGTCTATCCATTCAACGCGGCATTTTTTCCTTATAAACAATAAATTTATAAGTAATTCAGGCCCATTTTCGACGACTTTTCCGCTTTCTGCAGTCGATATTTTACGATACTGGTATCATCAGGGCAATCTGCAGAACCTACAAACAATTCGTTGTTTTGAAAGCTTTCATTCCTCATTCCATTGGTCTCTCGTTCGTTATCGAAATCGAACTTGCATCTTTTTCGCTGCACTTATGCAAATATGCGTTGTTGAAGGTTTTGTTTTGGTTTTAGTTGTTAACTTGTTTTTATCCTGTTCTTGTTTTCATACATGTCACTGCTTACATAAATTTCTCTGATTATGAAATCAGATTATATAATGCCTTCTAACTCATATAATAGAAAAAATTCAAGGTATGTCACACATAGCGATTTATCTTCAAAAATATAACACATATTCTACATTATATCCCAAAAATCAGTTCCTGTGGAATATGGAATCGACTTAACCTTTAAACATTTCCATAGAAACAAAACATGCAAAACCACGGGAAGAAACTTGAGACGTCTACTGCTGAAATGTAGAGCACAATCGGATGGTGTAAAAGCTTTACTAGGTAGGTACTTAAAATAACTCTTGCTTGTACGTAAATTTTATTACGCACCTGTGTCTGCTTGAAATAAATCTGGTACCAGGCACTAGTAGGTAAAGTTTGTGGTAAAGTTCTGAATACGAGATAGGTTCGGATTAAAAACGTATAGAAAGGAACGACGACTTTGGACGTAAGTGATCTCGAATGTTTTTGTCTTGGCTAGGTCAAGACCGCGAACTTATTTTTAAACCTACGCGATCAGAACACATTATCATAAGGAACCAATCCTGATATCCCATGACCCTGTGTGTTAACATGTTGAAACGTTGTAAATATACGAGAAACTAAAGGTAAAATTTCGATTGTATTAGGACCACATCACATCTCGATATAATGACAAGAATTTTTTAAACGTAAGCTATAAGAACCCTTACTATTATTATACATACGAAAGTATGAATGTTTGAATGTATGGATGTTTGTTCAACTTTCACGCAAAGACTAATGAACAGGCCGAGCTGATATTTGGAATAGACGTACTTCTTATATCCAGAACAACGTCTATTCCAAGTTTCAGCCCGAAGCGTTCAGTAGTTTTTGCGTGAAAGACACATAGCATACTTTTCATCCCATATTTCAGTTTCCATGAGATAAAAATAGCCTTATCCACAGAATATAGAATCTCTGCCCTTTAGAGCAAAAATTCGCTCGTGACCCATATAGTTCAAAATCGTCATCTTTAAAAGCTTTCAAACAAGAAAAACGTTCTAGTAACTTTCTTTTCCAAATAAGGTCTGTCCTTGCGTTACGATATGCCAATGGGTCAAATACTTGACGCCTACTGTATGTAAGGAGGTCGGGTTCGATAGTTTTGTGTGGATAAGACCGAAACTTTGAATAAGTACATAAAAGTAGACAATCCAAAGTTTAAGATATTTTTCTTGCCACGTATCTGAATATACAAACTGCGGTCGAATTCCACTAATTTCAAAACAAAGGTCTCCATACTATCAAGATGACAATGTCTAAAATGACGTTTGTGCATTGAGTATTCTACTATTTTTTTGCGATTGAAGATACTTTCATTTATACCAAAGATTCATGAAAAAGAGTTCTTTGATTAATACAATACAAGAACTTTCAAATGGGTACCTAGTCATAAATCGTCACAGCTATGAATGAACCTCAAAAAGTTTTTGCTAGTAGAATACCAAAAGGAGTTTTGTAACATATTATTATTAACATTGTAATTTTGAAATACTATTGTATTGGTGAAGCGATTTATTTAGTGGAATTCTGCCCCTGAGGTTTAATTTGTTACTTCCAAAATGACAATGCACGAAATGCAACAAAGGCCTTGCTCACTTTGGATTAGTTTGGATACGTTTTCAGTTCTGATTCGTGCGGAAACGTGCGATTACGCACGAATGATCCTGCCTGACCTTCCAAGGACTAAGAGGTACTATAGGAGCGTTAAAACTGTGTGCAATTAGGCTGTGTCCCCAGTAGGCAAACTGTGAGCGGTCGACTGAGTGCGCCGCAAATTTGTGGCGAACAGCTACAAACTCAGATCAGTTTGCGTGCGTATCGCAAGCACTGGAACCTGCGAGTCGGCCGCTCACTGAGACAGTCGGCGCACGTATCGCTGCAAACTGCGTACAGTAAGCGTAAACTAGCAAACCGTCGACACTCAATTTAAAATATATGGAAGGGCGTACTGAACTGATACGCCGCAAACTTGAAACAAATTGTCAAAACTATTCTTTGTAAAAAGGCTTACTATAAAGTATCTGATTATTTAGATGATAAAAAAGCTTGGGATGAGTTTTGCTCCAACTCGAAAAATAACAACCTAACAAGGTAAAGGTTTCTGTTCGCTTTTTTACTTTACCTTAAAAAGATTGAAGTGAACATAAATCAAAATGAACACTTTATTTCCTAGTTTAAATTATTTATAAAATGTATTTTGTGACGTATCCAAGTGTCCTGTAGGGTCTTAAGGAAATAAAGCACTTTGACTTTGACTTTGACTCAGTCGGCTGCTCACTGTTTGCCTACTGGGGACACAGCCTTAGACGTACGTACATTACGAACGTTCGAACAGTAATCGACGTTTAAGTGTCAAAAAAATCGTATCAAAAGTGAAGACGGCCTAATTTGAATATGTCCCAAAATAAAACAGAGATTGTTGTAAATCAGTTGTGCGCAATTATTTTAAATAAAAATACTTTTATTTTAATCTTTATTGACAAAGTAAATTAATATCTAAAAGAAATATCTATACTAGTCTCGACACCTTAAATTGATACAGTTTATATTTCGGACCTTCAATACCTACTGTTTCAATCGTGACGTGGGTTAATTAATAGTATCATTTTAATAATTGGCTTTAATTCAAAATAATGGGCTCTTGCTATGTATTATTAAATTATTATCTTTAACTATAGTCTCTTACAAAGGTCTAATTGTTCATTTTTAATTACTTTTGACCGCACTATAGATTTCAAAATTTTTGATCGACTCTAAGGGTTTTTGAGATACTATGCAAGGTTCCGCAAAACCCTTATAAGCATGGTACCTACTTTTTGAAATCTGAAGTTTTGCCTTAAAGAAGTTCTATGGTAATTTCTGACAAAAAATATCAATCCCATCTACGACGACCCATGTGGCGCGGTGGGCGAAGGTCTGCCTGAACGCAAAAGGTTGCGGGTTCGATCCCGCGTTGGGACAAACATTTGTCACATATCATTCCAACTACAATGTATCTTTTATCAACAACAAAAATTACATTTACAGTCAAGGAATTGAAAAAATTTAAACTATACTACATTGAATAGTTAACAATATGTACATGCAAATATACTTATTTTTTTTAGAATTATTACGTTATCTAGTAAGTACCCATAACAAAAGCTCAGCTTAGCTTGTGACTTGAAGATGCTGTTTGAATTTTCCAGCATTATTTATTTAGTTCATAACTATAACAGATCGCTATTGTTAATTTTTCTTTCTACAGACTCTGCTAAAATATTGCTCTGTTACGAAAATAAGTACCAAAACACCTATCATTTTGAAATTCGTCATTATTCTACCAATTACGGCATCAACACCTAGTAATAACGCTCTTTCACAATTTTAAAGCTATGTTTACACGAAGCAAGTTACTAGATCGAGTGACTCGTTCTATGGACTCATTTGGTTAATATACGTAGATAGCATAACAGCTAGGTAAATATCCTTACCTACTCATATTATTGTGTTTTATTGTTCAAGTCAACAAAACAATAAAATATTATCAAATAAAATAATTAATCTTTGTTCCCTTCTCTGTTTTGTACAAACATATGTAAACAGATTTATGTTTATTTATTCCGAAACAACTTTTCTTCATCACTGGTCATTATTATTGTTTTCTTCATAACAGAAACTATTAATCAATGTTTACATTTTACTAAAGATAAGAATGCATAACGCATCGACCAGATTTCGATTAAGATTATATTCGTGAGCATGCTCATTGGCTATATAATAATTACCTACAAAAATACACAAGAATAATCAGTGATCATCGAAAATAGAATAGACTTATAAATACATCTGAATCGACTTGCAAATAATTATCCACTGGGTTTGTGACAAATCGATCGACTCGCACAACCCTATTTGTTTGGGAACATCCCTAGTCTGGTGACAGATAGATGACAGAAACGGTCATTAAATTTTTCCCTCGTTTGATTCGGCATCAGGATCCTAACGAATATAATATAATATGATATTATATCCGAATATAACTTTATAATGACTAATAAACTTATGTGAAAGACATTTAAACACAGTGTTCCAAATCCGCTAAGTTTTATTGACGTGGGAAGAATTTCCCACACAGCTTGTAAACTTGCCCAGTGTGAACGATACATCGTCTTACAAAGAATAACGTATTATTGAACTTAAATAAAGTTATTAGATGTATTAAGTATCGTTACAGTATTAGGTACAGTTACGCAAAAGCTTTGTGAAATTATAAGAATAAAGTTTCACAAATAATGGTGTTTAAGACCTTCTATACAATTGCCCCACATCATTAACTCTTTCCAATCGTTGTTAAACCGCACAAAAACAAAGACTAAATGAAGAAGATGAAACAATGTCCTGGTTATTAGCACCGATTTATATCTTCCGCAAAAGTTCGATCGTCAATCGGTGGATTATACTTAGTTACCTAATTCTCACACGCTGAGGTGAACTTGTTTTTGAGCGGAGAGCGTGACTCGGCGAATTTTAATGTAGTGTAGGATGCCCTCCGGCCAGGAGCCTTATTGTCTAACTGAACTGATGATCGAGATTGATTCAATTTTGACATTTGAAACCTAGCCTGGACTTCGGTTGTATGTAGGTACGTACCACTGGTTCACATTTGAATTTGACTGATAATCGATTTCAAGTTAGACAATAAAGCAGCAGGTTTGATGGCGATCTGCGAAAGACTGCTGGCAGATGCTGGATGCGGTAAGCTGAAGACAGGGTGCGATGCCGCTTATTACGAAAGCATACATCTACAACCTTTACTGGTCCACTGCTGGACGCAGGTCTTCCCATGATAAGCGCCTCATTGGCACTCATCATATGGGAGTAATGCCCATAATCCCCACGCTGGGCATGCGGGTTGGGGATCGCAGTTCGGTGGTAGAATTGTTCTACAGGAGGCGCTGCTGCCCGCCCCCCGGTGGATATCCCTTAGTCGCCTCTTACGACACCCGTGGGAAGAGTTGGGTTAGTGCAAATTCTAAGCCGGCACCACACGGCAAGTTTATTTATTACGAAGGCATAATATGCCCAAATATAGACTAAAGTCAGTGTCAATTGACTTTGAATTGATCTTTTACACTGACGTTGAATCATAGCCTGCATCAACGGTTGAAGACTTGACCGCTAGACCAAAGAGGACTAGCGGTCAAGTCTTCAACCGTTGAAACTGAGGTCCAGGGTTCAAATACCGGGTAAGGCCAACGTTTGTGGCATTAAAAGCTAATTTATGCTAAAATTTGTGCCGTTAAAAGCTAATTTTTGAGCTAATATTGACCTAGCTTGATCGCTTGTAAAAGTGAATGTGGGCCAAATAATACTTGTAGTGGTATAATAATGGGTTTGTATGTGTGCGTAATTATTGTGGAGCTGTCATTACGTAGGTAATTTTATGCTAGATATGGCAGTTGACTTTGGATTTTGGAAATAATAGGACCTAAGTGCAATAAAATAATTACGATGAATAAAAATTTAGGAAATATTATAAATACTAGCGACCCGCCCCGGCTTCGCACGGTTTTATTATACGTATAAACCTTCGTCTTGAATCACTCTATCTATTAAAAAAACAGCATCAAAACCCGTCGCGTAGTTTTAAAGATTTAAGCAGTCAAAGGGACATAAGGATATAGGGAGGACATAGAAACTGAAAAAGCGACTTTGTTTTATACTATGTAGTGATGAACGTAGAAAATAGACTAGGAATAGGAAATAATAAAAAATAATAATACGTGTACCGTATTTTTATGTAGTGTTATTATTTTTATAAACGGGGAACATAATTCCGGGTTCGATTCCCGCCTCGGAATAAATGTTTGTATACGATCTGCTGATATTTTCGTTCCAGGTTTTCTATGTAGATATCTTAGTTATGTCATGTCTATGTATCTAGTACCCATGACATGATATCTACTTATTACCAATCGGGCAAGATGATGAATTCACTAGCATTATTTAATTTATTTTAATTAATACAACTAATTTAATATTTTTTATATCAGATCACATGAATGAAATTAATTTACATAAGTAATATACCTACAACAGAATAGTAAGATGAAAATTAAGGACATTACGAGATATATTCTAGTAGTAATATTCTCGAAAATTAACAAAAAAAAATTTAATTGAATGTAAAGACGAAAAAGCTTCGTAGGTATCTATTTGGAATTTCGAAAAAGAGATTAATGTCTACAAAGGTTTAATTATTCGAATAAATCTTCGAAGAGAAATAGTCTACAATTTGTATTGAAATCTGAATTTACTATACCTACCAAACTATTGTGTTTCTTCGACAGTGAATAACTGTGAGACTGTTGGTTTTTGGGTAGATATCACCACAATTATTGCTAAGGTAATACTGTTTCTTTTAATCCAAATTGTTTGGAAACTAAGCCTTGAGTTGGTTGACGTTAGTATCGAGACCCGATCGTGTCTTCGTTTTCTAAATGTAACGTCACGATAACGTGTCGATACTCGATACTATCGTGAACCGGACCTGAGGCTCCGATAAAGCTGAGAGCCAATAAGGCGCTTATAAGGTGAGGGCCCAAGACCTTTTATATTGCGTATTCAGCTGAATAATTAATTGCATTAAAAAAACCGTACGACCATAATTAAACAGTACATTTTATACAGATCCGGGGTTCTAGGTTTTTTATGTGCAATAAAAATATATAGATATGAATGTTGTATATTATTGTCTATTATACATATAGTTGTAAGTAGTTGTTATGTGAATGTATATAATTAAGTATATCAGTCATCTTGTTGCACAACATAAGCTCTGCTTAGTTTGGAGCTAGATGATGTTGTGTGGAGTGTCCTGTATTATTTATTTATTAAATAGAGAAAATAATTTGTAAAATAAAAGACAAGTATATTATGTATTGTACAGATAAAATTGTGCTACAATGTATTAAACGCTTGTGCTTCCTTCATCAAGTAACGCCAGTTTTAATATCAGATATTAAAACGGGAGTGTAAACTGATGACTCGTGCCACATCCAGCATTAATTATCTTCGTGTTGAGGTAGCAATCGCTCAAATTATGGTTCAACTAGGTTAGTATACCTTTATCCAATGTTGGTATAGTACCTATTGAAATATGGCTGCGTTATATGACGTTAACGCTTTTACTGCCCATACCATTTGACTTAATTGTTTTCATCTATTCTTATGCCCATACTCTACGGTACGTTTCACAATGTTATCGTACTTTTATAAAAAGCTTAGATTGTAAAATTGAAAAATTTATCTTAACATGTTCTATTAGCATCTGCCCGCGGCTTCTCACGCTTTCTTTCTATGGAAACGTCGCAATGGTATTTGTATCTTATGGTTATTGATTTATGGGATGAAAAGTAGGCTAAAACTATGTCTATTCCAAATTTCAGCGCAATGAGTTCAGTAGTTTTTGCATGAATGACGAACAAACATCCATACAGTTTCTGTTACCTATGATACATTCATACATCTATACAAACTTTTCGCATTTATAAAATTAGCAAGGATTTGTTGTGTGCACATGATAATGTGTTACCTGTGTTACGTCTCAACTCAAGCCAGTTCAAATCTTTTTGGTTATCATGATATTTTATTATTACTCGTTATGACATGTGTTTTTGTATCATCATCATCATCATCAACCTATATTAGTCCACTGCTGGACATAGGCCTCCCCCAATGAGCGCCATTGCGCCCTGTCTTCAGCTTGACGCATCCAGCATCTGCCAGCAGTCTTTCGCAGATCGTCATCCCACCTGGCCGGAGGGCGTCCTACGCTACGTTTACCGAGTCGCGGTCTCCACTCAAGAACACGTTTACCCCAACGGTTGTCGGTTCTTCGCGAGATATGGCCGGCCCATTGCCACTTCAGCTTGCTAATTCTTTGAGCTATGTCGATAACTTTGGTTCTCTGTCGGATGTATTCGTTACGAATTCTATCCTTCAGAGAAACTCCGAGCATAGCTCTTTCCATAGCTCGCTGGGCGACTTTGAACTGGTGAACCAGCCCTACCGTGAGTGTCCACGTCTCTGCTCCGTAGGTCATTACGGGTAGGACGCACTGATTGAAAACTTTCGTTTTCAAACATTGCGGTATGGATGAAGAGAAGACTTGACGTAGTTTCCCAAATGCTGCCCAGCCTAGCTGGATCCTCCTCTTGGCCTCCTTCTCAAAATTGTTTTTACCTAGCTGTACAATCTGCCCAAGGTAAGTATACTCGGAAACAATTTCAAGAAGGTGACCATCAACGACTATCGGTCCCGGAACAATGTGGCCATTGATCATGACTTTGGTTTTATCCAAATTCATGCCAAGACCGATACATCGCGAGGCTGAAGCTAGGCCGTCCAGCATGTGGGTCAGCTCCTCTAGCGACTCCGCCATTACGACTATGTCATCAGCGAATCGAAGGTGTGAGATGTAATCGCCGTTTATGTTAATGCCCTTACCTTTCCAGTCCAGCGTCTTAAAAATATCTTCCAATGCGCTCGTGAACAGTTTCGGGGATATGACATCCCCCTGTCTCACTCCTCTGCGCAATTGGATAGGTTTAGACTGCTGGTCCTGTACTTGGACACTCATAGTGGCAGCTTCATAGAGACACCTCAGCACTTCGATGTAACGATAGTCTACTTGGCATCGCTGTAAGGATTCCAGAACAGCCCAGGTTTCAACGGAGTCAAAGGCTTTCTCATAGTCCACAAAAGCGAGACACAGGGGCTGATTATACTCTTCGGACTTCTGTATAATCTGCCTCACTGTGTGTATGTGGTCTATGGTGCTATATCCTCCGCGGAACCCGGCCTGTTCCGGTGGCTGGAACTCGTCAAGTCTCCTGGCGAGACGATTCGTGATCACTCGTGAGAACAGCTTATAGATGTGGCTCAGGAGTGTGATGGGTCTGTAATTTTTAAGGAGAGTTTTATCACCCTTCTTAAAAAAGAGCACCACCAAACTCCTGCTCCACATCTTAGGAGTTCTCCCACTGTGGAGGACGGTATTGAAGAGGTGTTGTAGCTCCTGTATAACGGACGCTCCTCCTGCTTTCAGAAGCTCTGAAGTTATACCGTCCTCACCGGGGGCTTTTCCATTTTTAAGCTGCCTCAAAGCTAACACGATTTCGTCTTGACTGATGTCTGGCAGTTCGTCGGTATAGTGGCGTGTCAGGGTGGCTCTAGAATCAAGGTCGTCTCGTCGGGAACGAGGGGCATGTGCAGTGTACAGACGGCCATAAAAATCCTCTATCTCGGCTGAAATCTCCGGTTTCGACAGTACGTTCCTCCCATCGTGCGTTTTAAGCTTCGTCAGGTGGCTCCTGCCAAGCTGCTGAGTGAATACTTTGGACCCTCGGTTTCGCTCTATCGCCTCTTCAATGAGGCGTGTGTTGGAGCTCCGAAGGTCGCGCCGTACCATCTTCGCAATTCGCTTGTTCAGGTCTGACCTCTCTGCCGAAGACACTTGGGTGGTTTCCCGCCTTCTTGTCATCAGATCCAGAGTCTCATCCGAGAGTTTGGACTTCTTGCCAGTTCGCTGTTTTTTGCAGAACTTGATGCCCTCATCCCTCAACGTTTCGACCAGATTGTGTAGGCTCTCGTCAGCGTCATCAGTGGGTTCCAAGGCAACAAATCTGTTTCCGAGTAGCTGCTCGAACTTCTCGGTGCCCGCCATGATTTGGATTGGATTTGGTCGGAGCGTGGACTTCATCAGACGGTGTCTTTCAAGCTTCAAGTTGATATTCAGAGTGCCTCGGAGCATTCGGTGATCAGATCCGGTATTGAACCTGTTGATCACTGAAACATCTCTGAATATGTGCTTGCTATCCGTCATGATGAAGTCGATCTCATTTTTAGTCACAGTGTCGGGGCTTTGCCACGTCCACTTCCTTTGAGGCTGTTTCTTAAAGAAGGAGTTCATTAAGAACAGTCCCTCTTTCTCAAGGAAGTTGACAAGCATTTGCCCCCTGTGATTCCTGATTCCATAACCATGCGGGCCTATTCGGGATTCATTGCCAGTCTGGATTCCCACCTTGCCGTTAAAGTCCCCCATAACAACGTTGAAGTGAGCCTTAGTGGTGTTGTGTAAGGCTTTGGATATGTCTTCGTACATATCCTCCACTTCATCATCCGAGTGTGCCGAGGTCGGTGCGTAGACCTGAATTACCTTCATGCTATACCGCTTGGAAAGCCGAAGGATCAGGTACGCTACCCTGGTCGACACACTGGAGATTTCTTGAACGTTGCTAGAGAGGGCCTTATTGACGAGGAAACCTACTCCACCCTGGGATGTTTTATCACCCTCACGAAAGTAGAGAAGATGGCCTGAGTCTAGGGTTACGGTGTCCTCCCCCTCTCTACGGACTTCACATAACCCGAGAACATGCCATTTAATGTTCTCTAATTCCACTTCCAACTGCGCTAGATGATGGTCAAGCCTCAGAGTGCGTCCGTTAAACGTAGCAAGGGTCATTTTTGTAAGCGTGTGGTAGCCTGAATACCGGTGATTCTTAGCACCCCCTGCCCCGCCGTTACCATGACCGCTACCATGGCCAGGAATAGCGAGTGTTTTTGTATAACTAATAAAATAAAAATATAATAAGCCGACGCGTCGTCGTCGTGGCTACAAGCTGGAGAATGAAAGTTAATCGCTTTCACTGACTGAGCAGCGCAGTGACAATAATTAACTCGCGACACTTGTTTACCACGGCTATGTATCATCTGTCTTATTCTACGGTTTATCATTGTGGGGTAATTCGGTGACTTACTCAGAGCTTTTAAAGCCCACAAAAGTGTATGCCTGTAGTTTACCTTGCCAGTTTTGTTGGAGCTTAGTATCTTGAAAGCTGTAAACCAATATTAAATAAACTCAATCGTTCTTCTCATATATGTAACCTACATTAAAGAAATCTGCAAATTCGTCAGACAATATCCACAAAATTTCAAAACGCACGAAGTATATTAAAGGCTTACTAGTGTCGCGGCGTATCCGAACAAACATCTCGAGCAGTGCGGTGTATCCGAACGTTCTTCAAGAATAATTACAATATGGCGGAAACCTCTAGACTTACCAAATCGCTTCGTCATTTTTACAACTTCCAACTATTGTAACAAATTTTAATACAACGATAAAACCATCTTGGACTTTTTAATTGGCACCACCCACACAGTAGCCGCAACATTTGGACCTTCAGAGCCGACTACAACGGAACTACGCACGCACAACCATTGTCGGTGCCAACGGTCTTTTCGAAGACAAAGAAGATCTCCAAGAGGCGGAAAGAGCGCTGTCCTGTGCAATACAACCGATCACTACGAAGACGGTACGGCCAGCCCTCTATCCTATCCAGAAACGCCTATCCCTACTTGTTTTAATCTCCGTGGTAAACTGTTTCAGTGTTTGAGCCGCAGTGAGTTTCCTCGTTTGCAAGTGTCTAGCAGTGTGTGCCGTTGCCAGCATCAGCTGCCGCTTACAAATCGTGAGTACTCCACCTTTCACTGAACCTCCAGGATGACAGATAGGGCCAGGTCTCTTTCTCCTACTTGTAAAATAACCGTTACGAGTGATGACGCCACAAACATACTTTTGCGTGATCTTGTTAAAAAACGCTCAATTGTCAAAAGCCGTCTTACACGCTTCTCAAACTATTTAAATGCAATGAATACTGACGAAATTTTGCCCAAAAAAACCCGCCTAGAACTAAAAATACGTGTCAAAGCAGTCGAAAGTTTGTATACCGAATTTAATAGTCTTCAGTCACAATTAGAACAAAATGTTTTAGCTGTAGATATCGAAGAACAAATGAATCAACGCGATACTTTTGAGGATACGTACTACGAAGCTCTGGCTAGGGCAGAATGTATGCTTACTGTTGGAGAGGTTCCCACGGGTTCCAAAAAGGCACCCGGTGAACATTGTAACGTAAAATTGCCAACTATCACCATACCTACCTTCGATGGTTCATACGAGCGGTGGCTAGAATTTAGAGACACCTTTCAGTCACTTATTCACAACACAGATATCACTGCAATCCAAAAGTTTCACTACCTAAAATCATCACTAAAAGGCAGTGCAGCGTTGGTAATCGAAGCAATCGAATTCTCAGCTGCAAACTACGATGTAGCATGGGAACTACTGCTCACTAGATACGATAATAGCAGGTTATTGGTTCACAACCACGTCAAATCGCTGTTCAACATTCTATCGTTGACAAAAGAGGCACCAGATTCATTGCGAACTCTTATAGACACAGTCTTAAAGAATTTACGAGCTTTAAAACTATTAAGTGAGCCTGTAGAACATTGGGACACTTTAATTATATACATTATTGTCACTAAATTAGATAAAACAACTGAACGCGAGTGGGAACAACACAAGTCCCTATTTCTAAAAAAATCTGGTGACTCCAAGTCGATGATGAAAGTTGAAGTCTTACTTGACTTCTTGAGAGACAGGGCAGATATGTTGGAAACGTTACTAGTGTCACACGCGAGCATTAGTTCTAAAAAACAAAGTACAAACACGCATAGCAACAACAAGGTACACTGTAACGTTTCTACCAATAGCTCGTCCGGTCAATCAAAGAAGCCACTGTGTTCACTTTGCACTAAATCGAATCATCCACTTTACGCATGTCAAACTTTTCTCGGTTTGGATATAAAGGCTAGGCTAAAACACATTAAAGAAAAACATTTGTGCGAGAACTGCTTACGCGCTGGGCACGCATTGACTGACTGTCGGTTCGGTCCGTGTAGGAAATGCAATAAAAAGCACAATTCGCTTATTTGCGATAGCGAAGTAAGTGCATGTGTCAGCACTCCTCCGGCCCCAGCTGATAACGTGAAGTCAGTATCAATGCAGGCGTGCCTCCCCGCGCCTCAGTTAACCCCCGCGCAGCCCGAACCTTCCATAAAAGAATTGAGTACACACACTGACGTCTTATGCGCTAATTATCAATGTGTGCAGCCGGTCTTGTTATCTACGGCCGTAGTGGAAGTCAAAGATAGGTATGATAACTATCACACTGCACGCGCGCTCCTTGATTCGGGTTCTGAGCGTTGCATTATTACTCAAACATTATTCGATAAATTACAAATTCAATCAATACAGTCCACTCAAGAAATACGAGGGGTAGGAAACTCGATCTCACAATCAACAAAAACATGCGAAGTTGATGTTAGGTCATGTACTAACTCCTACAATATGCGATTACAATGCTTTGTGTTAAATAACATTGCATCATCATTGCCAGCGGTACCCGAACAATATGCGAAGTTTGGTATCCCTGGTAATATTCAATTAGCTGACCCCGAATTCTATAAATCTCGAACAATCGATATCCTAATAGGCGCGGATATATTTTGGGATTTATTAAGCGAGGGAAAAATGCGTTTACCTAAAGGTCCGCTCCTACAGAACACAAAGTTAGGGTGGGTCATATCGGGTCCCTTAAATATTATGCAGAAAAAGAGTTACATGCGATGTAATTTTACCCAATCGGCCGACGAACAATTACGTAAGTTCTGGGAGCTTGCAGAGGTAACTACGCTTGGCGATACACGGTCTGAAGACGAAAAAGCTTGCGAAGAACATTTCGTCAAAACTACGACGCGAAATAACGACGGAAGGTTCTGTGTCAGCATACCTTTTAAATCCTCACCACAAAGCTTAGGCGAAACTTATCCTCAAGCTCTAAATCGGTTTCTAGCATTGGAAAAAAGATTACAGCGCGATCCAGAGTATAAAAAGCTATACAGCGACTTCATACACGAGTACGTAGCTTTAGGTCATATGAAGCGCATTGACTCTTACAATATACCTAACTTTTTCTTGCCGCATCACGGCGTACTACGCGAACATAGCACAACCACTAAGCTAAGGGTAGTATTCAATGCTAGTGCTGCTTCGAGTACTGGAGTCTCACTTAATGAGCTACAGCACTCCGGGCCCGCCATACAAGGCGACTTGCTCAGCATCTTACTACGCTTACGAGTACGTAAATACGTCGCGTGCGCGGATGTTGAAAAAATGTACCGCCAGGTGGAAATAGCCGAAAATCAGCGGGACTTTCAATTGATTCTGTGGCGAGATCACCCTTCGCACGAAATAGGTATTTACCGGCACGAGAGGGTGGTCTACGGAACCGCGTCCGCAGCTTTTATGGCCTGCAGATCCCTAAAAGAAACCGCGGCTAACTGTCCTGACCCTAGGATTAAAAGAATCGTAAATGAAGATTTTTACGTCGATGATTTGATCACATGTTCCGATGATAAAAACGAGCTACTTGATTTATGCGAAAAAACATACGATGTTTTACAATCAGGTTGCTTTCGATTGCGAAAATGGATTTTTAATTTTAATTGTGATGAACGTGATTTCTCGTCAAATATATTTAATGGTACGAAACCATTAAATCTAGACGAATCTTTTCATTGCAAAACATTAGGTATAGGATGGAACAACGCATCGGATGAATTTCATTTCAAATCGGAATTTAAAAAAGAAAACAATTTAACGAAACGATCAATTTTGTCACACGTTTCGCAAATATTCGACCCTTACGGTTTGCTTAGTCCCACTATCATGATAGCTAAGATACTATTACAAAAACTTTGGTTATTGAAACTAGGTTGGGACGACCCCTTACCGCATGACGTCATGCAATTGTGGAACCGGTTTTCCAACGATCTAAATGCGCTCGAGTCAATACAAATACCACGGTACACTATAGGTAGCAAGCCTAGCTATGTACAACTGCATATCTGCACCGACGCGTCGCAAGTTGCTTACGGAGCTGCCGCTTATATTCGCACGGTGAGCGATGATAACACCGAGGCTAGTGTTAGACTTTTATGTTCTAAGGGCAAGGTTGCGTCGTTGAAACCAGTCAGCATCCCACGGCTGGAGTTAGTCGCCGCTCTATTGGGTGCTCGATTGTATAAAAAAATAAGCGAGTCGCTTGATTATAAATTTGAGAGAACTGTTTTTTGGACGGACTCCACAATCGTATTGGGGTGGTTACGTATGGCTCCCAATTTATTAAAAACATTCGTACAAAATAGGGTAGTTGAAATAAACGAACTCACAAAGGGCTTACCATGGAAACATATAGCAGGTACCGAAAATCCAGCCGATCTAGTATCGCGTGGCGCGCACTTACCGGACCTAGCTTCCTCGGCATTGTGGTGGGAAGGACCGCCTTTCCTTCGCAGGTTCGATTTTAGTTGCGATGATTTATCATCTGAAAACAGTTCAATCGCAATGCAGGACGATTTACCCGAGGTCAAATCAACCAAAGTGAACGTTTTCCACACTACACAAAACGATGAAATTTTTCCTTTCTCGCGATTCTCTCAGTTCGAACGAATGAGACGTTCTTTTGCGTACGTACTTCGATTTATTTACAACACGCGAAACAAACTAAATCGCAAGTCGGGCTCGCTCACAGTGGACGACCTGAGAGACTCTGAGCTGAGATTAGCTAAAATTTCTCAAATAGAATCCTTTAGCGAAGAATACACATTAATTAATGAAAAAAAGTCGTTAAAAAAGACACCGAGTCTTTTTAAATTAAACATGTTCCTCGACAACAACAAAATTATGCGTGTCGGCGGCAGATTAACTAATTCTGAGGAATATGACTTTGACAAGAAACACCCCGTCGTGCTGAGTGCGAAACATCGGTTTTCAGTTTTGCTCATGCGACACCAGCACCGACGGTTGCTACACGCCGCTCCTCAGGCGCTTCTATACGACGTTCGTCAACGTTGGTGGCCTGTTGGGGGGAGAAACCTTGCGCGCAAGATAGTGAACGAATGCGTTGTGTGTAAGCGACTGAAAGGTAAAACTTTGAACCCTATTATGAGTAGTTTACCCAAGAATCGTTTGACTCCCACCTACCCGTTTAACCAATGTGGGGTAGATATGGCAGGGCCTATACTCACGTTAAACCGCAAGGGCAGGGGCGCTAGGTTGCAAAAATCCTACGTCTGTTTATATGTTTGCTTTGTAACACGCGCGGTGCATTTGGAACTCGTAAGCGATCTCTCTTCTGAAGCTTATTTACTGGCACTTAAGCGTTTCATTTCACGACGCGGTAAACCGCATACGATACATTCAGACAACGGCAAGAATTTCGTAGGTACTTGCAACGAATTAAAACGATTTCTACAAATTTGTTCCCCAGATCTATCTGAATATGCAGTCAGTCAATCAATCAATTTTAAATTCATTCCCCCCTACTCACCACATTTTGGAGGTTTATGGGAAAGTGGAGTTAAATCGTGTAAGCTTCATCTGTCACGCATTGTAGGCAACGCTCATTTAACATTCGAGGAGTTGACTACGGTTTTAACTCAAGTAGAAGCCATCCTAAACTCCCGTCCTTTATCCCCACTCTCATCTGATCCCAATGATTTCCTTCCCCTCACTCCAGGACACTTCTTGGCTGGCCGGCCGCTCACTTCGCCGGTATACCAGGACATGCGAGGCGACCCTGGCACGCTACTCAACCGGTTTCAGCGAGTCGAGCTGATCAGGCACAACTTCTGGAAACGATGGGCTAAGGAATACATCTCTGAGATGCAGACAAGATGCAAATGGAGGGAGAACGTCGACAGTCTTGAGCCAAACACTCTCGTGGTTATCAAGGACGACAAGCTACCCCCACTGAAGTGGTCCCTCGGAAGAATAGTCAGCACCATCACAGGCAATGATGGCATATCACGCGTGGCTGACATCAGGACAGCTTCAGGCATCGTGAGGCGCAGCTACCCAAAGATCTGTCCACTGTTCAAGGAAGAGGATCCATCGGCGCAGTGACGGGATGGCGTACAACTTGGAGCTGGTGCTTCCAAGGCCGGGGGCATGTCGCGGCGTATCCGAACACACATCTCGAGCAGTGCGGTGTATCCGAACGTTCTTCAAGAATAATTACAATATGGCGGAAACCTCTAGACTTACCAAATCGCTTCGTCATTATTACAACTCCAAACTATTGTAACAAATTTTAATACAACGATAAAACCATCTTGGACTTTTTAATTGGCACCACCCACACAGTAGCCGCAACACTAGACAAAATAGGGTTCGTATGCATTCTAAGCTTTTCGTCAGAAAGGAATTAAGCAAGGCAATTAGGATGTGACATCTTAAATTACTAAAGGAATTTTTGGGACTTGCCAATGACATCGTTTAACAGACTCAACAAATGGTAGCTGGCTTTCGCGATCGATTCGAGGGTTAAAAAGAAAGAATAAATGAAAAATAAATCTCTTCAATATATTATGCACTAGCGACCAGCTCCGGCTTCGCACGGTTTTATTATACGTATAAACCTTCCTCTTGAATCACTCTATCTATTAAAAAAACCGCATCAAAATCCGTTGCGTAGTTTTAAAGATTTAAGCATACATAAGGACATAGGGACAGAGAAAGCGACTTTGTTTTATACTATGTAGTGATTTGCGTCATGGGTAGTGAAAGTTTTACTAACAGAGTTAATTATTACTCACAAAAGGTTAATGAAGATCATGACGGTCAACTCAACGCTTTTTTATGACTATTTATATTCAATTGTCTTGAAAGGCAATAGGCAACCAGTGAAGAAATATTTCAGAATGTTTAACCAAATGAAGTATTTATCATGTTCGAAAACGTACAAAATATACAATGTATTAAGGAATACCTGTTGAATAAAAGTATTCAATCATAGGTCTCAATGTAATAGAGAAGGAAGTTTATGATAAAAAGGTTAAGCCTTCAATTTATATCACTACATAGTATAAAAAGGTCGCTTTCTCTGTCCCTATGTCCCTATGCATGCTTAAACTGCGCAACGTATTTTGATGCGGTTTTTTTTAATTAATAGAGTGATTCAAGAGGAAGGTTTATACGTAATAAAACCGTGCGAAGCCGGGGCGGGTCGCTAGTTTATTATAAAAGCTAGACTACAATATCCGTAGCAATTTGTATCCTAGACTAAAATTACTCTTTTTTCGTTTCAGGATACAAGCATTCACTGGAAAAGGTAAGATAATAACATATTATTTACGCAATTTAGTCCTTATTTTTTGCTCAACTACACATAACAAAGAGGCTTCGAACCAATTTAATTTGATTAGTATCCATTAGTGTTGGGATCATTCGCAAGGGTTTCGGTTTCGGCCTTCGGTTTCGGTTAAAAGCTTAGCAAATTGTGTAATCTATTCGTCTATGGTTCATTTTATGTCTACTGGGGCGCAAGGATCTATACGGCATCGGTCATACTTGGCCCTACAAGTCATTTACGTAAGAGCCAAAAAATTAATAGGTACTACGTAAACCATTTTACTTGGATGTAAACAACGTTGATGATGATGATTTGCTTATGGGAGTTGTCATGCACGCAGCAAACTACTAGTTTATGAAACATTCAGTTCATTAACTTTTTTGTCTTTACTTGATTAAAGTAAAAATCATCTATCTATCGACTCGAGAATACCATCGACTCGAAATCAATGTCGATAAACAGTTTCTTTAAAATGTTAATTAGTTTTTGAGTATTTGTTGTTCAGATTCGCGACACATGGTTTTCCTAGTGCGGGGTCCTTGTTGCTAGTTTTTACTATCATCATCATCAGCCCATATTAGTCCACTGCTAGACATAGGCCTCCCCTAATGAGCTCCACTCTTTACTATGCCTTTCATATAAGTAAATCAATATAAATCAAAAGATTTATTTTCAATGAAATTGAATGTTAAAAGATAAACCATAGTGCCTACACTATTACATAGACTATTGTCTCCAGAAGATAAATGACGCGTTTTCGACATACAATGGCCAAATAAACTCATTTTTCGGTCTAAGATTCAAAATTTCGGCCTAAACCAACCCAACACTAGTGGGATGTGTTGAGCTAAATAAATAATAATAATAATAATATAATAAATTCTTTATTTCCAGACACGAGATCCATATTGTTATAAAACAATTTACTTATAATAATTTAAAAATTAATACACAAAACAAAAAGAAATATATAATACTAGTCATATACAAAAAGAGGTAAGTACATAGGTTACCTATGTCAGAAATAAAAAGTGGTATATTAATATATTCTAGGTGGCAATAGCCACCCATCGTTTGTACATGTCAGATAGGATCAAACGATCTGCCATACTCTTTATTATTAAGTTTTTGCACATGTCAACCCTGGACATAAACGAGGCTATTCTCTTTCTCTGGATGGCGGGAAAAGAGTCAACACGAGCTTCAGTATACATTTCTGAAGCGCTACAATAGCGCTTCAGTCCCATGAGGTGTCTAAAAACGTTGTTGTAAGTCACTCTGATACCATCGTGTGATTTCTTGGTATAATCTGTCCAGAGTTGACATGTGTAGAAGGATTGACAGTATGTTTTAAAAAGGGTAATTTTCACGTCAGACGAGCAGTTAAAAAACTTCCTCGCTATCATGTTGCCAACTACACACAAAGATCTCCGCTGACGCTCTATATCCGTATCGTCTTTCAGGTTTGATGTTACGATATGTCCTAAATACTTGAAACTTTCTACAATTTTTATAGGTTGCCCACCAATGCAGACCTCAGGAACATTCTCCGGCCCCTTCCCCGACCTGAAAATAACCATTTCTGTCTTTTTGCTGTTATAGATAAGATCATGATCCTTAGCATATTCTTCACAGATCGCGAGCAGCTTTGTCAACCCTTTGATCGAAGGGCTGAGCAGAACCATGTCATCGGCATAGCTCAGATTGTTGACGTACCTGCCATCCAATCTGAGCCCTACCTGGGTGCTGCTCAGCTCCTCGATCAAACCATTGACATAATAGTTAAAAAGATCGGGAGAAGAGATCCCGCCCTGTCTCACTCCGCAAGAGAGCTGGTAGTTGTCCGATAGCTCAGTGCCCCATCTGACGCTGTTGGTCTGATTCTGATACCAGAATTCAAGAAGATCAACAACATCAGGTGGAACCTCCGTACCATCTCGCAGCTTTCCCCATAGTCGATTGTGATTCAAAGTATCAAAGGCACGGCTGAGGTCGAGAAAAATGGCGTACACGGACGTCCCTCTTTGTGTGTAGTAGCGCACAACCTGCTTCATGGAGAATATAGCCATGTCAGTCGAAACTTGAGGACGAAATCCAAACTGACCATCATTGTAAGGCAAGACGTTAAGGTGCGACTGTATTATGCGATCAAGCACTTTAGCCACTACTGTTGCCAAAGAAATTGGTCTGTAGTTGGTCACGCTCGAGATATCACCACCATAAAGGCTGGATTGATTTTGATGAGGATGTAGCACGTCAAACAATTTGTTTCGCTGAGGATCAAGAAAATGGCCGATGTGGTAAAAAACGTAATATCTTTTAGGGATCAAGTAGTGAAGATCTGTCTGTTAAGCTGTCAAATGTGATGAGTTAATTTCAGATTAGATATATCATGGTAAAAAAACTCAAGGTAGACTTATTAGCCAGTTTAATGTGTGGTTTTCGACATGGGTAATTGTTTTGATGAATAAAGTTAATTAAAATGATTTTACTCCAATCTTAGTGATGTTGGTCTCTTGATTTTGGATTCCTATTAAAAAATTTACAATTTATAAAATAAAGTAAAGTTGAGTTAACTTTCAATAAGGGTATTCTGCATACTGATCTTAAAAAATCTAAATTGTAATATGAAAAAAGTAAGTTTAGTTGGGTGTTGCTATAAGGAAAATAAATAACTTTTCTACGATGTTGCTTGTTTTCTAAATAAGGAGATGACAGAAGTTTAAAACGTTATATTATAATAGAATGGGCCTCTATTATTAAAGCCCTAAAACACTTCTTAAAATCCAATTCTAGCAAAGCCGAAATTCATCTTAACGACCTAAGTGGCATAGCGGGTGAAGGTTACACTACTTATTGTTTGTATTCCATTCGTTCAAAACAATATCTAGGATTCTTAAACAAGGTACCTATACCTCTAGAGGCAGTGTCAAAGTACACGGATCGAAAGTGTAGGAGACCTTCCGACCTTCAATCTGAAAGTCTCTTATGCAAGACTGTCTCAGACACAGATTTACCTTTCTATTGCCTTCAGACACTCGAAATACTCGAAATATAATCAACACAAAGCCACAGAATAGATAGAACTACGACAAAACTCAAACCTGTCCAAGGGTGCGTTTTCGATTGACAGCGTGAGCGGAAGCGATTAGCGGAAGCGGAAAATTGTATCAAAATCACCATAAGAAGGCGTGTTTAAAAAAGTATAGATTTCTAATTCTCTAAGGCCAAAACGAGAAAATGTAATTGGAGGCAATAATATAAAATTGCTGTAAAGTAATGACATTTGTAATTTAATTTTTAAATACCTACGTAAGTCACTCAAACATTGCAGAATAGATTAGTCTAAAACATTGTATACCTATACGTAGTTCTAGCCCTGGAATAACCACATAGGGCATTTTTCACCCAATAAATGAATTCCCAATGGTATAGAAATAGCCTTGTGACGTTTCCACAGAAACAACAATTTATTTATTTATTTTATTATTTATTTATTTAAATAGTGAAGTAAGTCTAAAACACATTATACTAATATTTAAGTCCTTCAGAAATAAACGATTATTATAGGTTTTTGTTCTGAAAATTAAGTACTTAAGTAAATTAGAATTAACTTAGACAGTAATAGCGGGGAAAGCTAAAAGACAGAAAAGGCATTTCATGCAGAAAAGCGCGACAGAAGCCGTATAACTGACAAAACGCTCCCGCTACCGCTTCCTCTTCTGCCGTTCACTAAAACATAGCCTAAATGATAAACGCCGCTCGCAATACTGTTTCCGACACAAACTTTGTCTTTTTCCCATTCCGACTGTCTGCTAAATCATTTTATTTACGAGGGACTCTCACGCTATGCTGTTCCGATTACGAAAATAGATTTGGTGCTAAAAAAACGTGAATATTTATGTAAATAAAGAAGAAAATAGAATGGAAATAACGGATTGAATACGATTTGTAGTATCTAGATAAGGCAGGCATAAACAACATTTGAAAATATACCTAATCTAATATGTAGTAAAAGACTAAGTCACAATTGGCGATCTGAGCGATCTTTCGACTTCTTATCCACCTGTGGCTAAAACCCTATTTACCGATAACTAAAGTTAAGCTCACAGTTTAATTAAGCTCAATAATTTACCTATTCTCTACGTCCCGGTGCTTAATCGAAACCACTTTTACTATCACCAAACCGAGCTACGTAACTTTCTCTTACAAATTTCACAGACACCCTTTCTTTGGAATAAACACAATAGTATTACGGATAATTGTTATGCTTTGGACTAAATGCTACGTTGCATACTAAGTGTGAAATCTGACATATCGCTGAACGCCCAGCTGTCATTTAGTTGGGCAACTTTCTCGGATTTATTATGTACCTTGTTGTTAGTCCGTCCAGGTAAAATTGCATTTAAGTTAATATTACGAAGTAAGACTAAAGTGATCGCTAGTATCTCGCGAAAGTGGCGAACAACCGACAACCGTTGGTATAAACGTGTTCTTGAGTGGAGACCGCGACTCGGCAAACGTAGGAAATGTGGGACGTCCTCCGGCCAGGTGGGATGACGATTTAAGAAAGACTACTGGCAGATGCTGGATGCGTCAAGCAGAAGACAGGGCTCTATGGCGCTCATTAGGGGAGGCCTAAGTCCAGCAGTGGACTAATATAGGTTGATGAGGATGATGATGATGAAGGCTAAAGTGACGGCATTGTTTTTGTTGAATGGTATATTAAAATTTGTCTATTAAATTGAAAAGAATTTTTAGTGCCCCACTGTATGGCAATGCTGATGCGCTGCGCCAGATACTCACCAGCTCTCGGCGTCGCATCGACCAGACGCTCAGATAATATTGGGTGTTTGATTCACATTATTGATTATGTGAACTCAATTCTCCAAGTGGGTTACTCTCACTTTCATCAAGTTTCTCAAATCTTTGTGTATTCGCGTGGGTTTGTTTTGTTGTTTAATTTTATATTTCCTCTTGTTAGCCTTTTGTGGAATAGCTAAAGAGAAAAAGTAAAAGTGTTAGTTGATAGCCGAAAAATGAAAGTAAGAAATAAACAAGGTTTCTGAGAATCATAATACAATACAAATAACCAAAAAAACCAAATACCTAGATATAATTTATTTGAAGCCGACCCTTATCTTTTTAGAATAAAGGAGGAATACTTATTGTTATTAAAAGAAAAGTGCTGTTATTTTTGGTCATTCTTCTGCACTATAGGTAATAATATTAACCTAATAAAAAAAACTGTATAATCTACACAGCATCTTCCTTCTAAAGCAGAGCTTTTTATGGATACTAAATGATTGATAAACCGTAATACTATGTCATTGCCTTTCTATAGAATAAACTAAATATAATTCAGTAGGTAAAAAATATTTAATGATAAGGCTTCGTAAAAAAAAAATTTATTTCTAGCAAAAAAAGCTTAGATTTTTAGGAGTTTGTTTATAATTGTAAATACTAGCTGTATTAGTCGCTTGTTTGTTATAGTTTCCATTCATATAAATAATAATAATACTTTCTATAAAAGAGGTAAATCTTAAACATAGGTTGTCAATTCTAAACTGTACTATATTTGCACATGCTCCGCAACCTTAATAATAATATGACAATGATTGCACGTCAAATCCCGCCTCTCAACACCTCGCGATACTCAAAGCACGATGTATAGTGACATGCAGAACATTCACTCAATATCAAACATACTGTCCAACAGAAGAGTCTTCGCGATCGTGATATACCGTTGTCGGCCAAGTCGCATCTTACCATACATATGATAATATACTCAATGAAAAAAAAAACTTTTTGATTGCAATAATTCATAATTTAGATTTTTATGAGATAGAAATGATTTTACCCCGAGGGATGACTGTTATAGTTTATTGATCCCGTAAAATTTAAAGAAAAATTTAATTTGAAATGACTTTTATGTTTATTAGTAGTAAAAACATAAAAATATTTCGTTAACATTTGATAATGATGGTCCGACGTAACGTAAGCATTCCAAGTTTCAGCGCATGAAAGAAAACAAATTGGAATTTGTTATGTATGAGTGAACCTTCTGCAGAAATAAATCTGTGTGTTGTGATACTCCGGACCTATTGTTTCATAATATATCGCAATCTTTTCAGAATGCAAATCGTAAAAAAGAGGACCTCCTTTGTCTCTTAAGAAACCGACAGGGATTATCATAATAACATGATAATAAACGTCGATAGGTTTCAATGCGCTTTAGTATTGGCGGCTTTATTCTAAGAAAAACCTATAATGGGTTTTTTCAACAGATTTTTAAAAGGTTTTTATATTCGTGCCATATTGTTATGAAATAATTTTGAGTTTAGTCATCCTTGTAAAAAACTATTTCGAGTTTAAGCGTAACTCGACTCAAGGCCTCAATATGCTTCTTAAGATAAAAAGGTGTCAAAAATAGTTTAGAATATTTGAAGTCATCCTGACTTTTATGATTCTTTAAAAAAAAGTGCTGTTACTAAATTCAGCACATATTTCCTTTAGAGTTTGAACCCTCAGAATAATCCGAGTTTAAACCTTACCTTATTATTACAAAAGTTAAACTGGAAAAAAAGTTATAACTTTTATTGGACACTGTATTTCCTTGTAATAATATAGTTTAAAATAACTTAGAGTCCTTCAAGGTGAAAAAAAGAAAAATAGATTGAGTTTTGCTAGAGTTTGTAAATGTGGAAAATCAGAAAAAACGTATAACTAATGTATTTATAATTGAAACAATTGAGCTATTCAGGTACCTAGCTTAACTGATCCATATCACTAACTTTCTACGTTTCTAAAAACACAAATATAAAAGAAGCGCAGAAATATTAACTAAGTTTAACGACTCGGTTTTAGATTCGTATTTCTTTTAGTACTATAGCTACCTTCATATTTACGAGACCTTTTGCTAGCTACAAAAAGATCAAAGATTCTATGACAACGCTCAGAAAAAGATGACTAATTATAATGTCAAACTGACATTTCGAATTTGACAAACGAAATGTCAAGGCATGAAACCAAGTTACGTTGCAGTTTGACATGTCTCACGTCCATCAATGAGGCAATGAACTTCGAAGGTGTGGTTGGCATATATAATTAGAAATTACTGATATTTTACATAATTTATGATGTATGTAGCATTTTATGTGCGCCTTTATAGGCGGGTAATTGGTTCTTAAATGTAGATTATAATTTTTTACTATCTTATTGCAGAATAATTACATAGGATCAGTTTTTAACGAAATTATGTTTTAATTTTCTCTATCTATCTAATCTAAAATCTAATCTATCTATCTAATCTAATCAGGAAACTAGGAAAAAAGTGCTCACTTTGATTTTTGTTCCCTTCAATATTTTTAAGGTAAGTATAATAAAAGAAGCGAAAAAAAAATCTTTACTTTGTTAGGTTGTTACGTTGTTACATACTCATTAAACATCCCTGATGCAATCCAAAGCCTTATTCCAGATTTATACTATGATAACATTATGGTTTCAACGAAATATAATTAGATATCTCAGACTAACTAGACAGAGCGCTGTCAACAATGATTTTGAAGCCGGTTTCGTAAACATGTGTGCTCGTACTGAGTGTTGCCGTGCAGGTGTACTTTCGTATGAAATGTGATTCCATCCTGCTTTTTATGTCTCGAGATTATACATATGCCTATTGAAATAAAAATTGAAATTGAAATTGAAATTGGTTTGAACACCCTTTCAAAACATAATTCGGCATTTTGTCCCTCTAAATCTCGTTATAATTTTGCGTGACACTCGGCGCGACGGCTTAGCTGGACTGACAAGTTAAGGCGTAATTTCGTCATAGATATATGTGTGTGTGAGAGTGTGTTTGTACACGCCAAGGCTTAATTTTACCTGCCTCAGTGCGGGTTTCGTTGGGGCTCCGTCTAGATAGTTCTATAGTCTGAGTTAGATATATGCTTCTATACATTATGGCATAACAGGACATGAAAAATAATTATGCACCTCCAGAATCAATCATCTTCAATCACAAAACCAATTCCATAATAACAAACCAATTTACAATTATCTAATAAACGTTCATCAAGCATTCCGGAAACGCTTACGTTCATACATGCAGCTTCAATAATCACTACACCCATCTCCCTTCATCCCATAAAACTGTACGAGTAAAAAGGAGAGAAGAGATAATCATAGGAAGCAATTTTATGGGCCCTATGCAAATGCTATTAAATAGGAGCCCGGTCGATATCTCTCATTAATCGATTACGAATCGAATGCTTAATGATCGAGCCGGGATAGAATCGATTTTAAGATTGCAGGCTTACAGTGAAGCCTTTATTATTGGTAAGCTAATTTTATGATTACATCCTACGAATATTGCAGATTGAATCAATATCATCAGCCTATGGTAGTCCACTGCTGGACATAGATCTCTCCTAATGAGCGCATCATTCAGTATCTTCCAGCAGTCTTTCGCAGTCTTTCGTCAAATCAAAAGCCTAGATAAAGTACTTATTTAGCACAAGCTCTGCTTAGCTTGGAGCTAGATGATGATGGATTTTCAAGCATTATTTATTTATTTTAGTTGAACAATTGAATTGGATTTAAAAATATTTGTTTTACTTCGTATTAAATTATTATCATAATGGTTAAGTGATAAAATACCTTGCCAATATTGTTTTGACAATTGGACATTGTTTTTATCACCTGTTTTTTCATTTTGCTTGTAACATAGGTAGATTATTTAATTTTATGACGTAATATTAAAAATTACAAACGGTCATTGGTCTTTGTTTTAGTGTCATAAAACATATTATTTACCATATTTTTCTTTTTTGTGGTAGTTTTGTTTGATAATAATTATTTAATTAAAATACCTAAACAAATAAAGCAGTACATTCCACACAGCATCATCTAGCCCCAAGCTAAGCACAGCTTGTGTTATGGGTACTAGATGACTGATATAAACCAATATATAAACGCATTAACAATAGATAGATAATTTCTTTATTGTACCTTCAAAATAAATTACAGAGCAGTAATTACATCTTAAGTGACACAATCGGTGGCCTTATCGCTAAAAGCGATAATATCTTCCAGGCAACTGTTGGATGGACAGGATCGATATTTTCGTTTTACATAAAAAACCACCCAGAAATCCGGAACAAATATTCGTAGATAGTACAAACATTTGCCCTAAGACGGGAATCGAACCCGCAACCAGCTACGTCGCAGACGCAGTATAAAGTTACATTGACCTTAACCTCTGATATATAAACTTTGGCGAAACTAAAATAAAATAGTTAACAATATCAATTAGAAATCGTAAAAATGTTTGACGAATTGCGAAATCAGCAGAACGACTTTAACAATACTGTTAAATGAACCGTGATGGGATAAACTTAGGTTTTCTGCGAATGTTTAAAATTATAAACTTCCATTCATACAGGAAAAACAAACTGCCGTTACAGCAAAGGGATAGTGACAATTAGCATACAAAATATTCTTTTTTAATGTATTTTAAAAAAGTCTGGTCGATGCGACGCGTAACCCGAGAGTTGGTGAGTATCTGGCGCATTATACAGCGTGGTAATGCAGCCAGTGTCTTGGAGACGCGACGACTGGTATTAACATGGATCAATTGAGCTACCTTTAGACTGTTTGCAACCGTCTGCAGTTACCTCAATGGTTTCAATTGTAAATACTAGTAATTTTTTCTATTCCTCGATTGTAATTTACGTTGTTAATAAAATTTTCAAACAATATAAATTAGCAAAACTGCAGAAAATATTTCAGATATGTCATACTGCAGTTTTTCAACACGTCACAGTTTTTTATGACACACACGGCATAGCAGGTGGACAGACTTCGATCATATAATGAGTTCGATGCCATCAAGTATCAGTTTTTTCCTGCGTGACTCACAGAAGAATTCTAAAGGAATATCAAGGACAGTGAATACTAAAGCGTTTCGTTGCGCAATGGTGAATTCTCCGATCATACTTATTACATAAATAATGGTGGACAATTCACACAGAATCTTTTAGCCCCAAGCTAAGCAATGCTTGTGTTATGGGTAATAGATAAATTATAGTGAAATCAGAAATCAATAGGGAAGGTACCTTCACTTCTTTAGGCTTACAAAATAAGCACTCAGATAAGTCAATTTAAAAGTATAAAAAAATATCTAAATAATAAAATAGAAATAAAGTATTAAGTGATTTTCTCTTCGCTTCAATTATGTTCACGGCGGAAAAAGTATACTTTATATATCATACTAAAAATATATAGAGCCCATTTATAGAACACAGCCAACATAATGTCCCTTCCGGACCCAAGGCACAACTACGATGCTCAACTGGTTGTGCCGCTGGTACTTTTGATTCCCTTCTGTCGACATAATCCTACAAACAGTTGTTTCGATCCAACACAAACTAATCTTAGTTCTATATATTATATAATACTATGTAGTAAATAATAAGTTGCCATCATTGGACCTCTAGAACAAATTTATCTCATTCCAATGATGGCAACCTAGTGGTTCAACGAAGGTGCCCATGGTCCAAAGAAGGCAACAGCCAAAGATTTACTTTTCTCCGTTTCTATCAGAAAGTGTTAGCTTGTACTGTTTGTGCATTTGATTGTAGTAAATAAAGGTAATAAAAATTTAAATTAATAAATCGTTTTCGTTTTATCACTCATATTTCTTGAGATACGAGGTCGTAAAGTTATGTGGTCCATTCATAGCAACCTTCCCCTATTACTAAGTTGTAGGTAATTAGTAATTTTCTTTTATAGTATTTCTCATTATTTTGTCATAGTTTTAGCGCTTTAGTCGACGCTATCCTTAAAGAAAGCTATATTTAAGACCCTTTCACGCATGTTAGTAGGAGAGCGCATTAGTCAAATGGCATTTTTGTTCCTTTGCAAGGATTTGTAAGGATGTTGGTATTTTAATGGCTTGTGCTTGTTTGTTTGTGTTCTATAGAAATATCTACTATAGTGCCTACCAAAGAATTTATATAAGGAACAGTATTTAATGTTTTGTGGTTACTTGTTTGTTTGTTTGAATACAAAATAAATATACGCTGTTAAGCGTCGTCGCTACAACAGTACTCTCTAATGAAATTGCCTCGGTCCCTATGGACCTTAGAAATAGAATACAGAATCAGAAAAGTTTAAGGCTGTGTCCCCAGTAGGCAAACTGTGAGCAGCCGACTGAGTTTGCGGCGTATCAGTTCAATACGCCCTTCCATATATTTTAAATTGAGTGTCCACAGTTTGCTAGTTGCGCTCACTGTACGCAGTTTGCAGCGTTACGTGCGCCGACTATCTTAGTGAGCGGCCAACTCGCAGGTTCCAGTGCTTGCGATACGCACGCAAACTGATCTGAGTTTGTAGCTGTTCGCCACAAATTTGTGGCTCACTCAGTCGGCCGCTCACAGTTTGCCTACTGGGGACACAGCCTTATTTGTATATAAAAGACATAAAAGAAACAAAACAAAAGAACACTATGTAAAATATAACAGTTTGCTTGAGTCACAAAACGGTCCCTGTCTCAGCATGAGCTGATTGTATATTTACGTCCAACCAACGCTGGTCTTCCGATCCGACAGAGAAGTTTGATGACGTCTCGGAAGGTAGAATAATACGAACAAATTGGTACACAAAATCATATCCTTAGCCTCCAAGGAGAGCAAATCCGAAGGTGCTATTAAAACTTGGATGAAACCCTTGAACACGAGACGAATTTTGATCATATAAGAATGGAACATCCTGTAATTCTCAGCTTAAGAGCGAAGAAACAACTTGAACAGGTGGCATTAAGGTGCTATAAAGGCTTGAATGAAACCCTTGTTCAATATACACGTCACGTCTTTTGTTCATCCAAGAAAAGAACATCCTGTAGTTCTCAACTTAGTAATAAAATAATAAATAATTCAGGAGAGTCCACACAGCATCATCTAGCCCCAAGCTAAGCAGAGCTTGTGTTATGGGTACTAGATGACTGATATACATAATACAATACATTACATAGATAGATATTTTTTATTATACAAACTTACGAGCAAAGAAACAACTTGAGCAAGGAATTGAATCTATTGGGCAAGTGGCCAGGGATTTGTAAGCGTAATCGTATTACACAAACTAGAACATAAAATATGTTTATTGATATTGAGTTGTTCAATTTATCTGTTTATCACAGAGCAATCTTATAATCTAAGTAAAATAATAAGTACCTGCCTTGATGGGCAATTCGAAAAGTTTAAGTACAGAATAAATCGATTAACACTGAAGGCAGCACCCAAAGTGGCGTCCCGACTTATTTTATCATATATGTAATTCCGTTGAATAAAGGAATATTAAAAATTCATGCGTACAGTTTGTTAAACCTATCATATGCTTTTTTTTTCATGCTTCTATAGAGGTAGTAGTTTCATTTTGTCTATTTTAGGAAGAGATACGAAAACAGAGTTAGGTGGCAGCCGAAGGCTATTCTTCAAGGCTATTCCTATCCCATGTGAACTGATGCATGGTATGAAAAGTAGCCTATGTTTTTACCAGGGCTAGAACTAGTCTATTCAAAATTTCAGCCCGATCCGGTAGTTTTGCGTAAAAGAGGAACAAACATTCAAACAAACTTTCGTATTTATAATATTATTAAAATTCTAGGAATTTGATTTCCCAATCATGTTTCGTCATCATCCTAAGTGGAACACCCCCTCTAAATTTCAATTGACTGTGACTCAGGATTTATTTAGTCAGGATTTTAATGACCTTTATAGCGAAACCTCAATCAAGTTTTTGAATTAAGGTGTCCTATTTTAACGTTGAACTCCTAATAATATTTAAATCTTAAACTTTTTCTTATCTTACTAGCGACCCGGCCCCGGCCTCGCGCGGTTTTATTATGCGTCTAAACCTTCCCCTTTCATCATTATATCTATTAAAAAAAACCGCTTCAAAATCCGTTGCGGTACCTACGTTTAAACCTTCCTCTTGAATCGAAAAGGGATACAAAGGAACATAGGGACATAGAAAGCGATTTTGTTTTATACTATGAAGTGAAAAGTTATGTTCAGCAGTGGACATTATAGGCTGATAATTATGATGAAGTTAAAAAGTTAAAAGTAAGTTTCACCGTAATAGTCAGTATTACCTGTATGCTGTAGTATTGCCAACTCAAATATTGTCTCAAATCTTGTTAAAATTACTCCTATACCAAACAGATCTTATCTAATTCAATACAATTATTTCAACACTATGAATCACATCACACACAATGCAGCCGAACTAGTTGCTTGTTACTTGTAGATCGCTATCTGGTCGGAATCGGTCAGGATTATTGGAATATTTTGTAACGACATTTGTGGCGTAGTGAGTAATAGGCAGAATGGGACGCAAGAGTCGATTCCCACCTGAAAGTATTAAAAAACTGTAGACCATCTTTAAGAAAATTACAATCATGGATTAGAAATAGAACTTAAACAATTGAGTTAACCGCAGACGGTTATAAACAATCTAGATGAAATCTTAGCTGAAATGACGAGAAAATTAAGACTTAAATACTAAAGCTAACTGAAAGAAAATTACTAGTCTTTACGTAATGTATCTACATTACATGAACTTTCTAACGTTTCTAAGAGTCCTGTAATATCTAAAGGGAATAAAGCATTTTAAGATTGAATTACACTCGAAGAATAGATACAAAAAATGTCGTAAACATCGAAAATTACTATAAGGAATAGAAATTGGAGACGGTTAAAAACAGTCTAGAGGTAACTTTTATAAATAAACAAAAACAAAAATTTGTATTAACAACTAGCAGCGCCTCGCGGTTTCACCCGGGGCAATTCCCGTTCCCGTGGGAATTCCGGGATAAAATACAGCCTGTGTTAGGTATTACCTGCTCTGTGCCAAATTTCATCCATATCATTCAGTAGTTTTTGAGCGAAAGAGTAACAAACACCTATCCATCCATCCATCCATACTTACAAACTTTCGTTTTTAATATTAGTAGGTAGGTTTAGGTTTAATATTAGTATTTTGTTTATAATATTAGTAGGTTTGAAACAAAACGGACCATCACCCGCTATGCTGCAGAGGTCGTTTTAATGACATCGATGTAATGACTGCCTCATCAATCAAGTGCTTCGATTGGATTCAGGAATCTTATGTCATGATAGAAATCCTTATAACGACGGGGAAACTAATCTGTTACTAAGATGTTATTAGTTTTGTGTAGTAAGCGAAAAGCTTATGTATATATAAGATAATATAAGTACCTATGTTCATATGATGGATAATTAAATAAGATCTTTATTAAAAACGAAAATTACAAGCAAGGAATAGAAAAATTACAACTAGTATTTACAATTGAAACCATTGAGCTAACTGCAGACGGTTGCAAACAGTCTAAAGGTAGCTCAATTGATCCATGTCAATACCAGTCGGAAGCGTCCCCAACTGGCTGCATTACTACGCTTATAATTAAATTCATTTATTCGTATTGATACGTGAGCCTAGGCCCACGTATCTGGCTCTGGCTTTTCCTAGGAAAAGCCAGAGTAAAATAAATAAATAAATAATGCTGTAAAATCCACACAGCATCATCCAGCCCCAAACTAAGCAGAGCTTGTGTTATGGGTACTAGATGACTGATATACTTCACCCTTGTTTTAGTACCTACCAGTTTGTAATAATGATAGAAACACAGTAAAATCTGAATTCTTTACCAAATAAATGTCTGATGAGAGAGAAAACAACCATAAACAGAAAACCTGAACAATAATTGAAAATCAACTTCTACTTTTAGGTAGTATATTTCAATCAAATAAAACTTTTGGTCAAAATATCAGATGATGAATTTTACACATTTTATTGAATTTGTGTATTGAACCTACGAAACCTACCATTGCAAATTAGCAAAACGCTTTTTGGATCTTGCTCTTTTATATTAATATTTAGTTCCATTTTAAAGTTCATATTATTATTTTAGTTGTATTTTGTATTAGTTAAATAGTTCTTTCCGAAGATCTGAGAGTCTATTGTTATAATTCTTTGTAGGAAATCTAAGGTCTTATTTAACTATAGACTAAACTCAGGTCAAAAACCCAAATGCACTCATAAAATCTTCTCGAAGTACCCTTATACTTCCCAAGGCATATCATCTAACTCTTTCCCACACACAAGTTTTTCTATTGCTATCTCAACTTTTACTATCCAATAGGATGAAGAAAATTTAACTTTTAGCTTATGGTAAAAAGGTGTATTGTTAGTTGATTCAGTGTTTTCTAGCGATAGTAAAACTGAAAGGGTTTTTATGGTAATTGTTATCCGACTTTGTAAGAAGGTAGTCATTTGTTGTTGGGTTTTATTACGTTATCTAAATAAGACAATTAGTTTCCTAGACAAAAGTTTATCCTATACTAGCGACCCGCCCCGGCTTCACACGGATTTTATACGTATTAACCTTCCTCTTGAATCACTCTATCTATTAAAAAAACTCGCATCAAAATCCGTTGCGTAATTTAAAAGATTTAAGCATACAAAGGGGCATAGGGACATAGAGACAGAGAAAGTGACTTTTTTTTAGCTATACTATGTAGTGATAGATAGTGAATTTTTGACGACCGATGTGGCGCCTCAGAACAAATTTGTGCACGATTGTTCCGTTGGTCTGGGTGTTTTCTATGTATAAAAAAATATCTATCCATGTATTATAATGTATTTAATATATCAGTTAAATAGTACCTACCCATACTACAAGCTTTGAGTAGCTTTCTTTGGGGCTAGATGGTTCTGTGTGAATTGTCAAGCATTATTATTATTATTGTACTCTCCCTCTTTCTCTGCACGACTAGCCATTCTATAAACATAAACTACATACCTAATACATTATTTGTTGGTGTAAGGGCATTGATGATCATACGTTTGGTAGTGAGTCACTTGAGTCAATAAGTAAAGTTCGTGCTTGGATTAACCATTTTCAACGGTCTATCGATACACCTGTTGAATCACAATAAGGCTTTACCTATTTAATTCAGATTCATAAAATACCTACTTCTTCGTCAAAGAATTCAACACAATACTAAATACTTTAAAATACACAAGAAAAAAACATTAAAATTTAAGGCTGACTCGGGGGAGAGGGGGTGTTTTCGCAAATATATCACGTCATTTTAGTAGAAAACGGCAAACATTTTGCGTGAAAGTAAAGTAAAAATAAGCGATTTTAAACTACGTACCTAATACACATATACTAATTTCAAATACTAAAGTAAAGTCTAGTCTAGTAAGTAACAATTTATCTTTTTGTATATTTTTTATAATCCAACGCGTTCCCAGACAAAACACAAATTTTAAAAAATCTTACGTGAGATTTGTGGAAGGGGGACGGAGTTGAGGAAAATCTTACGAAATCTCACCAGAGGGGGCGGGGGTCAAAAACTCCTGAAAAACGCCTCTCGTAACGCCCCCTATAAATATATAACTAATATAAACAAAATATTTAATGATGTGGTGATTATACCAAAACCCCATAAATGCAGTAGATACCTTCAGCGGAAGATATATGTATGAGCACTGATATGTAGGTTGCCATAATCTGCTTGTCAGTCACAATCTGCTCTACAAACACGTAGAAAGCGTTAATAACACGTAATCATTGCACAATTTCACTCTCGTGTTTTACCTTTAGAAAACACGGACTTTCCTGTCTTTGTGTTTAACAATGTTGGTGTTTATGGGAATTATTTGACAGATTTTGACTGATCTTTTTCATCATCATCATCATCAGCCTATATTAGTCCACTGCTGGACATAGGCCTCCCCTAATGAGCGCCATTGCACCCTATCTTCAGCTTGCCGCATCCATCATCTGCCAGCAGTCTTTAGAATCGTCATCACACCGGAGGGTCTCCTACGCTACGTTTGCCGAGTCGCGCTCTCCTCTCAAGAACACGATTACCCTCTATCATTAGATTATCTTATGGTTCTTCGTTCGTTCATCTTTATTATCACTACATAGTATAAAACAAAGTCACTTTCTCTGTCCCTATGTACCTATATAAATCCATAAATCTTGAAAACTACGTAATGGAATTTGAGGCGGTTTTTTTAATAGATAGAGGTATTCAACAGGAAGGTTTATACGTACCTAGTTATAATAAAATGTGTGAAGTCGGGGCGGGTCGCTAGTTTCCAAATAAAAATAGAAATACTAGTTATATTATTCCATGCAAATCACAATAATGTAACCTCTATTAAATAATCGTTAAAACATAATACTTATATTAATCTATCTTGTTCCGAGTAACGCATTTTTCACTTAGACATGCCTAGGGATGGGAAAAACGGGACTCTTTACAAAGTCTTGCGGTCTTGATATTCTACAAGTCTCCGGGACTGCTTACAAAGTCTTGCTTGTTATACTAGTGGACAAAAAAGTGCGGGCGAACTGAAAATCAATTATCACTTTATTTCTTATATTATTTTGAGAATTATGTACCTAAGTATAGTAGTATTAAATTTGACTTGTCTAAGTGCTTATTTTGTAAGCCTAAAGAAATAAAGATATTGATTTATTTATACTACAAGTCTCAAAACGTGTTTTGATTCAGACTTAATTGAGTAAGAGGAGTTAGCTCTTTAATTAGGTTAGGAACTATAAATACTTACTAAATAATGTATAGATTTTTCTCTTTCACGCAAAAACTACTTACTGAACGGATCGGACTGAAATTTGGAGTATACGTAGTTCTAGCCGTGGAATATAGGCTACTTTGCATCATATAAATCAGTTCCCATGGGATAGAAATAGCTTTGAGACGTTTCCATAGAAACAACGTCCGAAGCCGCGCGCAGATGTTATGCTGATGCCTACCTTATAATATTGGTTGCACGGAAGAAATCGCTTTAATTAATAAACTCAGCAATTTCATTGCCGTTCTGTAACATTTACCCTGCCTGGGATAAATCGATAAGGCCGCCTTTTGTGTGTATTTTTTATTAAGTAGATATGTTATTAACAGCACTGATACAGAATAATCAGAACATCAGTTTATTGGGAAGAAGTTTACAATTTTACAATTATATACATACCGTTTAGTACAAAAAACTGTTCATTTATTCATTTATATCAAAAATATTTTTTATTCTGTTCAAAATCCTAGTCCAAGATCATAGCCATCCCACCACTGGGCATTAAGAGACGAGCCGTGACTCCGTCAGTTCCCGACGCGCTCTAACTCGCCTTAATGTAAGTAATTTACATGGTGCTGGGATTTACTCCGATCCTACATACAGGCTGATCACAAAAATCTGATTACTTATATTAAAAACACGAAAGTTTGTATGGATTCGATTTATGGATGGTTTTACGCAAAAACGAACCGTGGTGACTTTTTTAAGTTCATGGATTTTCTAGGTTCAATGGACTTAAAAAGAATAGATATGAAAAGTTAAAAAAGAATAGATATTAAAAGTAGCCTAGTAAAAAACTGTTAAAAGTAGCCTGTAGTGTGTTACACAGGCTACTTTTTATTCGTTACTATTCGTGGGCGTGACATTATTTCGCTCTTACCGCTAAGAAGATGATATATCATGTAACTTTTTATGAAAACTCAAGAAAATAATCTCAATCAAAATACAAAATGTAACACTTAAATTACTGCACAAATATAAAATAGTAAGACAACCATTTAAAAGCCTTTCATTAGTTCCTTCATCTTAATCTTCAATATTTCTGCCAACAGGCTGGCAGAAACATTCCGATTGGTAATACTTATTCACCTTATGAACCACCCTGTATATCTTTATTAAAGCATGATTTTACGCAGTATATTTTACGGTTCATGTCATCGTTATCCTTCAGAACTCAATAAGTTCCTGAACAATTATGAGGATCTCAATTATATATTAGCTGGGAGCCATCAAATCTTAACCCGTTATCTTCATAATTCATCCAAAGACAACTAGGTTCTTGCCATACAGCCTGGTAATGCAGCCAGTGTCTTGGGGACGCTTCCGACTGGTATTGACTGAATAAATTGAGCTTACCTTTAGACTGTTTGCAACCGTCTACAGTTAGCTCAATGGTTTCAGTTGCATATACTAGTTTTATTTTTTGTATTCCTTGATTGTAATTTTCGTTGTTAATAAAGGTATGTAATACTATGTCCTGAAAAGTGGCTAAGTACGCAATCTTGCTAATACAAAAACTGCCATTTGTCCGATTAATCAAAAGCAAATCTGAGTCCTTTAGTACTGGTTGCATTTAAGTTTGTATGGATGGATGTAAAGATGTATGAATTTATGGTTGTTTGTTCCTCTTTCACCCAAAAAACACTCAACGGATCGCGTTAAATAAATAATTTTGAAGAGACGTAGTTCTAGCTCTGGAATAATACACTGACTTTTTATCCCATGTATTAGTTCTTATAGGATACTAGCGACCCTCCCGGCTTCGCACGGTTGTATTATACGTATAAACTTTCCTCTTGAATCACTCTATCTATTAAAAAAAACCGCATGTGAAGCCGCGGGTAGATGCTAGTCGTTTATTAAATAGAAAACTGTTGTTTCATAGATAGCAAATAGGTACCCAAAGGTCAATGTTATTTCATACATTGTACCTATGTATTAGTCTTATGTACTCTTACAAAGTAATATTATAGTGTTGTAACCCAGCAGGTGCGTAAAACATAACAACAGCCCTAAAAGGAGATGGAAAGTTCCTAACGAAGCTTAAACAAAAGGTGTGGAATTTATTTTAAAAGGTGTTAGGCATGAGAGTTGTAACATTGTAGGAAACGTCGTGTATGAACAGTTGGTGTAGTATGAACATGTTTCGTTTTAAATTTATAAATCGAACCACACAGTTGTAGCAAAATGTCTCGGTACAGCCAGTTGTTCGTACACTGATCTCTATATTTAACAAACCAATAGACAAATCTCATGTCAACGTAATATGGCAAGAGATATTACAATTGATTAGATAATAATTATTGTACAAACAACGGTATGTTAATTATGTTTATTTCAAAAATAATACTCTCTTATGTCATATTTACAATAGTGTTTTTTTTGTAAATTACACTGCATGTTTTCGATGAAAAGAATAATAGAATAACTATTCTATAACTGCTATAACCATATAGCAGAGCGGGTGCAAATCTTGCCTTGGGACAAATATGTTATCGAAATGGATTATCCAGTACTATTTATTTTATTTAATAGTACCAAATCCACCACAGTAATTTTGCCTTCAAGCAAAAGTTCTACGATTTAGACGCTTTTTAAGCTAACTAGCGATTAGTCCGCTTATCTATGTAGGTATTTACTACTCTGTGTATTGTCTGTTTGTCTTAACTCTATGTTCAAAGGGCCTTTTAAGTTATGTTTGCTCGAACTTAGGATGGTAAAAGGTTTAATGAGGGATTTTCGGAAATGGAAAGCGGGAAGGCTCTAATTTTGAGACTTAATGGTGTATTAGAAGTTAGAAACAGGTTTTTTGTTTTAAAAGTATTAATGAAAACCTACGTGTTTATGTTATAACGATGCATTGAATATCCACTCAAATTTTATTTGTGTGATGGGATATTTTTAAAATATAAAGTTTTTATTAAAACTGAACAGAAACTGGTTTGTATTGTGTTGATTTGAGTGTAGCTTTTTTTAAGATTACTTTCCTAAAGTCCACGCGAAAAAATCGCGAGCGGTAGGTAAGTTAGCAGCAAATAAGCTATTGATATAGGAATGTGATAATTTTAACGACTTTTTGAGTGTACATAGAACAAAAGATTTATATTTTCAATATAAGTACGCTGTATGTATACCAAAACCATACACTGGCCTGCAAAACTTAGTACCTACCAAACACTTTCATTCGTTGCGTATTTTATAGATTTAAGTACACAAAAGGACATACGCTGGCGTGTACGAGTATTGAATCTTTATAATTCATAATCAAAATATCAATACCACGTAGTTGCTTCCTGGTGGCCATTCTACCAATGCAAATGCGTCGGGCATTTGAACCAAAGCAGAGCGTCGGCCATACAAACACTTCCAACTAATCACCATACTTATTGACACGGCATTCGCTAAAACAAATTACCATTCAATGAGATCACGATGGAAATGCTATCTCCTACTTAATATGCGAGCCTGGTACTTATTGGTATGCTGGCGGCTACGCCACCTAGCGACAAACGAATTAGTCACTAGTTTTATGACTATTGAAGTCTACGTAGGTACCCATACAAAATATTAATAAATAAATACATAAATAATGCTGGACAATCCACAAAGCATCATAAAGCCACAAGCTAAGCAGAGCTTGTGTTATGGTTATATTAGATTTCTGATATTCATATTATTATGGATAGATATTTTTATTATACACTAGCGACTCGCTCCGGCTTCGCACGGTTCTATTATACGTATAAACTTTCCACTTGAATCACTCTATCTATTAAAAAACTGCATCAAAATCTGTTGCGTAGTTTTAACACCCAGAGTCCAGACCAACGGAACGGAACAAATTTCTGCAAATAGCCTTATCACCTTTCCATAAAAACAACGCATGCGATGCCGAGGGCAGATAATAGTAATAAACAATTACTAACGTTAGTATTTTAATATAATATTTTTGTTTGTACTCATCGTAGAATGATTTTATTTACTAAATACGTCTTAGGGTCTAGACAGACGGACTGCAATTCAACTGCAATCCGACTGCCAAATGGCAGTTCAGATGCAGTTGGAATGCAGTTGGCTCGACTGCAATCAAACTGCACGTCGACGGGCAGTTGGCGTGCAGTTGGATTGCAGTCTGAGTGCAGTTAGTCGTTGTAACTGCACTCAGACTGCAATCCAACTGCACGCCAACTGCCCGTCGACGTGCAGTTTGATTGCAGTCGAGCCAACTGCATTCCAACTGCATCTGAACTGCCATTTGGCAGTCGGATTGCAGTTGAATTGCAGTCCGTCTGTCTAGACCCTTACTATATTTACTATACCTGGGTGATTCTCCCGGGTTTCAAAAATACATGTCCGGCTCGAAAAATCATACAAAAAGTATCCCTAGCCCTTTGATTTTTTTTATGATAGTAGATTAGACAAAGATAATAGGGGAGGCCTTTTTTAGTTTTTTAATATTCTTATTTTAAATAAGTAAAAATAAATAAAATCCTTGGAAATTATGACTTCCGTGGTGCGTCCGGACCTCATGTTCCTGTGTTAATAAATTTTTATATCATTTCCTAAAAACTCTGGTACTAATTTACATAGGTTCACATTAACCCAGATAGTTACTTGCTTATTTGACGCTATTACTACGCAAAACTAAGCTTTAGTTGACAAGTTACAACGAGATAACTTCGCGTCCGTCGTTTAGCTCTGATTTCCGTGGTGCGCACTAAATTATTCATAAATACTGTACTTTAATATCTGCGTAAATAGTTGTTAGATTGAGAGAAACTATCAGTCACGCCCCATCAGTGGTGTGTACAACAAAGGTGTATGTCTCCACGTCACTCTGTTATTTCGGTTCGTAATCACTTTCCGTGGCTTGGTATCTAGAAATTCTGATTACCATGTTGACTGTAAATTTGTTCGTACTAATCCTATTGTTATAATAATTGCAATAATTTATGCCCTTTGTGTTCCTAATTTCGACTGCATATTTCAATGTAAAATAAACCAACAAATTAAGAAAATTTCTAGGATTTTGTAATTATTTTTGATTTCCGTGGTATGATTTCCGTGGATTTTGCGGGTTGATTAACATCTCAATAATAATATTTTTATGTTTTTATAATGTTTTTTAGGATAAAAGTTTATAATAAATATAAAATGAATAATTATACTATTTTTAATACAAAGATAAACATTATTAGTGTGATTTTTGTAAAAAGTTACTTGTATTTACAGTAATGATTTAAAGATGTTTTTGTAAAAACTGATTAAAACTACAAACGTCAAATAATTGGTCCTTAGCTTAATTATCTACTTACTACCAAAAACACATATTTTTATTGATAAACCAACCCATATTTGATTTTGGTGATATAAATTCTGATTTCCGTGGACACCATATTTTTAAAATTGAATAACTTCGTAACCATAAAGCCAATAAAGTTCCCTTCACTACCAAAAAATTCAAAATTAAATCTTCATTTAGAATATACCATCATTATGTGCAATTTCAACAAAAAAAAATGTGCCACAGAAGTCAGACAAAAAACGAGTTTTCGTAGAATCACCCACCTACTCATTGTTTACTATTTACGATTTATTATTACGACGACCGATGTGGCGCCGTTGGCGAAGGTTTGCCTGTAACGCAGGAGGTTGCAAGTTCTATTCCTGCCTTAATACAAATGTTTGTGCGATCTGCAAATATTTCTTCTGGGGTTGTGGGAATTTTCCATGTTGGTATAAAAAATATATCTATGTAACGTACTAATACGAAATGTTGGGAAAAAAAACTGAAATAGATAACTGTCAAAAACAAAATCAAGTGTAATAAGAATTTAATCGATAAAGCATGACAAATGTCTATTTGACCGAAATACTATAATGAAAATAAATAAATAATGCTGGATAATCCACACAGCGTCATCTAGCCCCAAACTAAGAAGAGCTTGTGTTATGGGTACTAGATGACTGATTTACCAGGAAAAGGAAAAAAAGAATGTTAATTACAAATTAATCACGGATACAAACTTAAATTTGTCAATGAGTGGTTTGTGAACATATATTTCACATTATTTGACTGGAGTCATTGCTAGTACCTACCTACCTCATTAAAAAAAATAAGCGAACAGACTCTCAATTATAACACCTTATTTCTTAAATTATTTTAATAATTACTTATAGTTTAAAATGCAACATTAGCGGGGCCTTATTGTCAACTGATAATCGAGATCGACAATTTTTTGACTTTTGAAAACTAGCCTGAACTAGACGCAGAGCCATAATCAAGAAGTTGAAGTCGATTGTACCACTGGTAATCCATTTAAATTTAACTTAAACGATTTCCAGTTAGACAATAAGGCAGCAGATTTGTGAATCGTACACTCACACATGCAAAGACACCCTTTTAACAGGGCGTACGGATGTCCTGTTCACTATCTACATATTAATGTAACCTGTAATTTAGTTGAATGAATCCCAACTCTACAAACCTATGTTTGAAACTTACCTCAGAATGAGCGAATATGCATCTATCGAGGCATTTTCTTACTTTTTTACCTACATTACTCCAAACCTAGTTGTAAGTTTTCCCAAAATAATTGCATCATCATCATCAGTCTATATTAGTCTACTGCTGGACATAGGCCTTATCATCTATCATCGCGCTTCATCTATTGTTTGTGATATTATCTGTGATAAGTGTATCATGTCAATTCATAAGTCATATAAATCAACTAATTTGACAGCCCTAAAAATTATGTTCCGTTCCTAGCAATCGAAATAAAGGGATGGCATAATTTTTTTGAATTACATTAGTCTTGTTTAGTTATTGTGACATCGGAATTGAAATTTTACACTAATCACCACCCTCGACAATAAAATGATAAAAATTTTCATTACCACGTAGTTTTATGGACATCCCTAAAACTGGTAGAGAGCGCGTTGAAGTCTTTTCAATGGGCGAAATGAATCTTAGACAACTTTGTATTGTTACTAAATGTTTAAAGAGAGATGCTTTTTTCTAGACGGTACTAAAAATACGAAAAATAGATTGTGCCACAAGGGAACAATATAACCTATTAAGGCGAGAGCTATTACTTATCCTGAGTAAAGTAAGTGACACAAAATTCGTCACTCTAAAAAATCTATGATTTTCTCTCATGTAGGGATAATTATATGAGACAAATTACATCCATAGATTTATACTTGACTTTCTGATGTTAGTTAATATTTCATTTATTTAATTTACAAATAAATCAAATAACAATTGTAATCTTTTGATAAAAGTAAAAAAAAACAATATCGATTGCCGCGTTTTTTTTTCATTTTTCATGCGGCGCGGCGTCGGAAGACGCGCTTTTTATAAACGGCCAAGACTATATCGAAACAAATTGCGTTCAAACTTTTTGAATTTCGAAATTTCGAACTTGTTGTTCCAAATTCAAAAGTCGTTTCTTCACTATTATAAAGTGCGCGGGAATGAGCCATTTTGCTTGCACTTATCTAGTAGTTACTCTTTGTTACTCTTCACCTCTTTTCGAATAGAACGTCGTTATCAGAAGTCCCGTTACGTATAAGGGCCTAATCATATCTTCACAAGAAACAAAACTCACCAGACCGTGACAAGACATGAAATACCACCTGTCAGCTTGACATTTCATTTTAAAAAGAAACTTTAAAAAAAGAACCTCCATTTCTCTGCAAAATTTAAAAATATTCTGTTCCATACCAAACTCAATTACTACCTACAACGTATTATCTACTTTATACAACCTAGTAATAAAGCTGAAATTGCATTTAGTTTGCACGTAATTGTTTTACCAGGACTTGACGAGCTGAATTGAATGTTATCACGCTGGTAAAAGGGTGTAATTTGGAGTGTGTAGGGTGTAATTTTAGTGTAGGGTGGGCATCGAAGCATGCACAATTTTCGCATAAAATGAAACATATGACAGGGATAATGCGGGCCATTGAACCTTTTTGTTTGATGGATGCAATGTCAATGTCAAAGTGTTTCAGTGACGTAAGAATTTACTCTTACAACTCAGCTCGTAATTACGAATAAGGAAATCTACCAGAGTTACGGTATCATGGCATATCATCATCATCAGTCCATTACTGGACATAGGCCTCCCCTAATAAGTGCCATGGCGCCCTGTCTTCAGCTTGCCGCATCCAGCATCTGCCAGCAGTCTTTTGTAGATCGCCATCCCACCTAGCAGGAGGGCGTCCGACACTACGTTTGCCAAATCGCGGTCTACATCTAAAAACACATTTACCCCAACGGTTGTCGGTTCTTGGCGAGATATGACCAGCCCACTGCCACTTCTGTCGGATGTATTCATTATGAATCAAATCCTTCAGAGAAACTCCTCACATAGCTCTTTCCATAGCTCGCTGAGCGAATTTGCCTTGAAACATTTTCATAGAAACAACGCGTGCGATGCCGAGGGTTGATGCTAGTAATAGATAAATACGAGATTAATTTTTTTTATTGATCAACCTACTCTGGTGGATAATAAAATAATTTGTTTGAAACTTACAAAACTAATTACTGAAAATACAAAATATCTTAGTTAGTAATAAAATAAAAAATTAAAATTATTTAATTTTTGTATTTAATTTTTTATTATTAAAATAAAAAATTAAAATACAAAATATCTTAGTTATCCATTTACAATACTTACAGAAGAAAATAGTAGTTACTAATAAATGCGGCTTTAGCACGTTCACTGAAGACGTGAAATATAATTTTTTTATGTATTTTCATTACTCATACTCGGAAAGTAGGTCTAAACATGCCTTAAGAGCGGGTTGAAAGTGATACCTTTCAGCCCTAGGGAGAATCGTTTTCAACTGACAGCTATCACGATAGTATTGAATCATGATAATGGCAGAAAGAGAAAAATAAATGCCGAAGTTAAAAAAAAATCGCGTTAGAAGCAATTCACTGAAGTCAAAAAACACGAAAGACAAGGCAGTATGGTTTTAAGGCCTGTACTAGATGGACTTTAATAATAACTAAAAAATAGCGGCAATTCGATTCATTTGTTTTCTCATGTTTTTATTTATATTTCCCTGTTATTCGTAATGAAAAGCACAGTGTTTACCTCGGGTGAAACTCACTTATTTAGTAGTCCCTTGAACTATTGCCGCCCTCGTTACACTCGGGCACCAATTCCCATCTTGGGACTAAATAAGTTACTTTCAACCCTTGGGTAACAATGTACTATTAAGTCATTTAACACGGGATATTTACCATAATTTGATTTGTTTAGTTTTTCGAAATTTCGGCACAGTTTCATGCACCATGATCACGAAAGAACTGAGGGACGAATTGAAGTGAAAAACGTGTTATATGACTTTAGTGTTCGAAACCATGACAGTTTCAAAAGATTAAATTTAATTTTTCTTCTTTTACAGATTTAAAAGGACATCTGAGCAGAAAAGGTACGTTTTTGGAAATGTTATTTTCTTTAGGTAGTAGTGGCTTGTAGTCTAAACCTATTATACCTCAGTACTTTTATACTGACGGGCAGTCAACCGTCATTCTTCAATACCGATATTTTTTTTTTGCATTACAATAGAATAGAAATAAAATTACAAGCAAGGAATAGAAAAATTACAACTAGTATTTACAATTGAAACCATTGAGCTAACTGCAGACGGTTGCAAACAGCCTAAAGGTAGCTCAATTGATCCATGTCAATACCAGTCGGAAGCGTCCCCAAGACACTGGCTGCATTACCACGCTGTATGGCAATGCTGATACGCTGAGCCAGATACTCACCAGCTCTCGGGTAACGCGTCCCATCGACCAGACGCTCAGATATTTTTTTAAAAGGAGAGCCTCGGTACCCTACGGACTTAGGGTCTCGACTCCAAGGGGAACAAAATATAAAAATAAAAATTCATTCATTTTGATCATAGATTTACGAACTTACAAATTCGACTATAGGAAAGTGTTTTTTTTATTGCTTCATTCTGTGCATTACTTATACTGAGGTACCTATAAAATAAGAGACTAGGTTTATCCCTGGAATAACACAGAAGCTAATTTTCATCCCATAAATCGGTTCCCATGAGATATCCTTGAGACGTTTCCGAAACAAAGCGAGCGAAGCCGCGGGCAGATGCTAGTAAAAATTTAGTTGCTTTAAGAACATTCGTCTTTTTTAAGGTCGATTGAAAAAGAAAAATCTTGCACTATATGGCTACGTAGGCATTATACAACCTTCCTAAAACAGAGATTTTGCGCAAGCTTAACAAATCCGGTTCGAATTCAATTCCTTGACATTGGACGTAATACACCAAAGTCAATGATATTTGCATATAATTTACATACTTTCTGCATATTCAATACATAATGATTTCTACAATATTAGGAAGTGATAAGCGAAAGTGTTATAAGGAAGTTTCCGATTTCGCATAATTTTATTGATTTTTTATAAGCCTAGCTTTGTTAATTTATTTAAGTGACTTTTTATTCATTGTTATAGTATTCTTTTTTTATCTTAATAGGTATAATAACCACGTCTAATAAACTTTTAGAATCAATTTAAATAAACTTGATGATGTAGGTACTTTTTCCAAAGCGGAACTAAAAATTAGTAATCGGTAATTATATAATATGGAGTGTTGAATACGGAAAGAAAAGAACGGACCAAATACCTGCTAAAAGTGAAATAATAAATAAATACAGAACAATTCACACAGCATCATCGATCCCCATCAGCCCCAAGCTAAGCAGAGCTCGTGTTATGGACACTAGATAACTGACTACATTACATTATTATTTTGAGAGCAGACCAATGGAACCAATTCCTGCAGATCGTACACAAATTGGTTCCTGGGCGGGAATCGAACCCGCAACCTCCTGTCGCAGGCGGACTATTTCCCGCTGCGCTACTGAGGTCATCATTTAGTTTGTTTTTTTGTATTTAAATTGCAGTGACAGAACGGCGAAAATCGTATGATTGTGACACTCACAAATACATCTGAATAATAACATCAGTATCCGAAAACTTACCCAGGTAGATATCTATTAGAATAAAGGTCATCTAGTGTCCTTCAAAGTGAGCAAAAATGGGATCGTCAAACGGTAGTCCCGCCATCCTAACCTCAAATACTGGGCACTTAGAAGAACGTTGTAATTCGCTTAGTGTGGGCCAGGGATGTACTCAGGCGCTTAGTTCCTTATTTATTTACTAGCAGGGCCTCGCGATTTCACGAGCGGTAATTTCCGTTCCCGTATGAATTCTGGGATTAAATATAGCCTATGTGTTATTCTAGACTATAACATATCTCTGTGCCAAATTTCATCCATATACGTTTAGTAGTTGCGGGAAAGAGGAAAAAAAAGGAAAAAAAAACAAACATCCATACTTAAAAACTTAGTAGGATTTATTAAAATTCAGCAGTTACCTTACAGCCAAATACTAAAATAACTAACTTAACTTAGATATAAAATAAGAGGAAAATTAATGACAGTTCTTTTAATACTAAAATATAATATGTGAATATAAATAAAAAGTAGAAAAGTTCACTCACCAGAAAGTCAGATATATCTGTATTACTTCTATAAAAAAGCTGAAATTTACCTAGCATAACAAAATTTAATATACTTATACCAATTTACAATTGAAACAGATTAGTAGCTTAATTGAAAAAAATTAAGAAGCGTCCCCAGGACACTGCATTGTCTGCTGTTTAGCATTGCTGATGCTCTGCGCCAGACACTCGGTTTACGCTCGCTTCATCGGTAGGTAGGTTAAAGATTATTAATTTCTCTTAAGAATTAAGTAGGTAAATTAACTTACAGATAATTTTGTTGTTACCATATTGGACTTGTAAGATAGTATCTTCGTCAAATACTAAAAAACTGAGTACCTAGTTAGACCAGCTGTGCGATTACGCTAAACATTCCATCCAAAATAGACATACGAAAGCCATTTTGATGGCCTTCGTAATTTGAAATTGTATGGAAAGGACGAGCGCGATGGCCATTGAAATGGCTTTCGAATGTCAATTTGGGTGGGCGGTTTTTGCGTAATCGCACAGCTGAATAACAAGAGACGTGATATGATGTGAGGGAAAACCTAAAAACTAGACTCCATTTTGACGGGCGTAAAGGTCAAATGGCTACCTGAATACATGCCTGTACCGTCTAGCCTAGGTTATTCAGGTCAAAGCACCAAGGTTACAGGCACATGACGAGGAATCTGCGTAGGCGCACTTATGTTGACATGTCGCTAATCTGCGCTAGGGATGCGCTGTATGTACTTATCGATTTTTATAATCTTGTAAGGTGAAACGGGATCCGGGATCGATTACTAAGACTCTAAGAGATGAAATTTTTATAAACTCAAAACTCAAACTCAAACTCAAAGTGCTTTATTTCCTTAAGACCTTACAGGACACTTGGACACGTCATAAAATTCATGTTATTAATAATTAAACTAGGAAATAAAGTGCTCACTTTGATTTTTGTTCACTTCAATCTTTTTAAAGTAAAGAAGCGAACAAAAACCTTTACCTTGTTAGGTTGTTATTTTTCGAGTTGGAGCAAAACTCGTCCCAAGCTTTTTTATCATCTAAATAATCAGATACTTTATAGTAAGCCTTTTTACAAAGAATAGTTTTGACAATTTGTTTGAATTTATTTACTGATAGTTTTTGCAACTCACTTGGAGTTTTGTTGTAGAAGCGTATACATTGCCCTTTGAAAGATACATTAACCTTGTTTAGTCTAGTTGTAGGCAAAGCGAGTTTATTTTTATTTCTAGTATTGACATTGTGTATATCGCTATTTTTAGGAAACTTATTGATATTTCTACGAGTATACAACAGGTTTTCATAAATATATTGACATGGTACTGTCATTATGTTAATTTCTTTGAACTTATCACGTAGGGATTCTCTGGGACCCATATTATAGATTGCCCGAACAGCCCTCTTCTGCAACACAAAAACGGTGTTAATGTCTGCAGCATTCCCCCACAGCAGTATACCATAAGACATAATACTATGGAAGTAGCTGAAATAAACAAGTCTAGAAGTATCTACGTCTGTAAGTTGACGGATTTTTTTGACTGCATATGCTGCAGAACTGAGCCTTTTTGATAGCTTATCTATATGTGGGCCCCATTGAAGCTTACTATCTAGGGTGATTCCTAAGAATACAGTACTTTCTACAATATCTAACCTTTCTCCTCTTACGTTTATATCAGCCTTAACTTGTTTCACATTAGGTAGAATAAATCTAATACATTTCGTTTTGGTTTCATTAAGCAAAAGATTATTGACGCTAAACCAGTGGACAACTTTTGAGATTGCATTATTCACATCGTCGAAATTTGTTGATTGTCTTTTCATTTTAAAAATTAAAGAAGTGTCATCTGCAAACAATACAATCTCGTGATTATTCTTTACAAGATCAGGCAAGTCATTAATATAAACTAAAAATAGGAAAGGACCGAGGATAGACCCCTGCGGTACACCCATAGTAACTACAGACCCCGAAGACCGTTTCCCATTAATGTCAACTCTTTGTATCCTATCATTTAAGTAAGAAGAAAGAAGAGCCAAAGAGGTGTCATTTATTCCATAGTGATGTAGTTTCCTGATTAATGTCTCATGATGAACACAATCGAATGCTTTTGACAAGTCGCAAAAAATGCCTAAAGCATCTTGCGACTTCTCCCAAGCATCAAAAATATGCGATACCAACTCTACACCGGCATCAGTAGTTGACCTGCCTCGAGTAAACCCGAACTGCTTACAATGTAGCAGGTCATTGCCATTAAAATGTTTAAGCAATTGATGTAATATAAGTTTTTCAAAAACTTTGCTAAATGTTGGCAGTACTGATATTGGTCTAAAGTTAGTGGGGTCAGACCTACTACCCGATTTAAACAATGGAGTTATTTTACTATGTTTCATAAGATCAGGAAATACGCCACAATCAATAGATTCATTAAATATGAATATAAAATAAAATTGAGAGAAAATAAATTGAATTATCGAATACTAGAAACGTCTGTCTGAAAACGCTAAATGACAAGGGTAATTAAGATTACTTGTTGCTAATCTGTATTTTTTTATTTGGTATGGACAATAAAATTTATCGAGATGCAAAATATTTAAGGAAACAAACTCCTCCTTAAATTGAAGACTTGTTTTCCTTCTCGAAGTTGTAGTTCACTCACCCCTAGAATTCAGCATCATTTGTATTAGATTTTTATGTCTTTTTAGATGAATACAGTTTCCTACATAATTAAAATAACAATAAACACTTTCACTTAAAAACAACATAAAATGCAAAATAGACATTCACGACATCCTCCCAACATTTTACATCGTAACATAAAGACAACACTGACATTACAAAATTGACAATATTAAAATTATCGCACCTCTAAAGTACCCTGTAATGTTTTATAGAGGTCGTTCTTAGACTAACAAACAAGGGATTTCAAACCTTTTCTCCGTAGAAATAGAGATTTTGAAGCCAACCTACTCGTAACGATGTCTCAATATCGATGCTGTTACATTCTATAAAGTTTTAAGCTCTAATGTCACCAATAATTAATGATCATCGATAAAGATTTTATCGACTAAGGCAAACACTATGGGTATCTCTGTAATACCACAGTACTTTGTCTCCGAGAAGTGCATAGTTTGTCTAAAGATTTTATGGCTTTTATTCCTGATTTTATAGATTTTCATGTTTAAGGGGTATTTAAAATTCTTTACTCATTATATCAATAAATAAAGAGTCGTAACATTCCTAAGTCTAAGCCGGCACCAGAAGGCTGAGTACGCATGATATTGGCAATATTGCCATTTAAAATTGGTATTTTAACTTTTCGAAATTAATGACGCGCTTCCAATTTTGAGTACAGAATTATTCCGGATTAGACCCATGTACCTAAAATATATTCCCTTCCGAGAAATTACCTACTATTTGACTCGCAAAACTAAAAACATTAGATATTTATTAGTATTTAGATATTTAGATTCAGAAGAAACATACAATTATTTGTGGGTTAGAGAACCTATTTACTATGTTATAGTTAGTTTCAGTTATTTTTAAACAGGACAATTACTGTTTGTTTTTTCTTGTTTAAAAATGTAGGTATGTATTAAATCTACCAATTAAAGATTTAATAATAATCTGTGTCATTTACTATACTTAGTTGCGTTGTATAATTATCACTATTTATTAAGATACACACTACTACATAGTATAAAACAAAGTCGCTTTCTCTGTCCCTATCGCCTTATTTATGCTTAAATCTTTAAAACTACGCAACTGATTTTGATGCAGTTTTTAAATATATAGAGTGATTCAAGAGAAAGGTTTACACGAATAATAAAACTGTGCGAAGCCGGGGCGGGTCGCTAGTTAATAATAAAATTCATAATAAACATTGCTTGTCAAAAATAGACTGCAAAAATACAGATTCAATGTTTTAGTTAGATAATCTCTATATATCTTTTCTACATAAAAATTTATCTCTATTTCCCTTGGTCACGCCGCTATTCGCGTGAAAGGCTGGACCTATTTCGCTGATTATTTTTTGTTGTTTTTGATAATGTTAGGAGAAGGCTCTTATGGCAGAAAAAAATACGAAAATTGCGAGGGAAATTAGAATTCAATATTCATAATTAAGCGACAACGTCTATCGGGTCAGCTAGTTTTAAATAATTCTTGATTTTAAACCAAAATTGCGTAACAAGTTTTGCAATAATTTCTCCAGATGTCGGATTCAATGTTATGAAACACAAAATACTGGTCCAGATCATCATAAACCACGGTAGACAATAATTCAGCGAATTACGGAAGTAAACCGAACGCGCTCGTAGACAAGTGTTAAATAGAAATCGCTTCATAGCGAAATATGTCAGTAGATTTTATATGGTATCCTTCCAAAGCATCAAAAAGCATTAGATAGTCTTTTATTATGATCACACACAAACGCCATAACAAAAGTTACAGAACAGTAACAATATCACTACGTAGTATAAAACAAAGTCGCTTTTTCTGTCCATATTTCCCTATGTCCCTTTGACTGCTTAAATCTTTAAAACTGCGCAACGGATTTTGATGCGGTTTTTTTTAATAGATAGAGTGATTCAAGAGGAAGGTTTATACGTATAATAAAACAGTGCGAAGCCGCGGAGGGTCGCTAGTTCAGTATAAATTTTAGGAATGAAACTAGGTAAAAACTATATAATTATAACACAAAAGAACACATTATTAATAACTAGTGACCGCCCCGGCTTTGCACGGTTTTTAAATTCATACTATATGAATTGTCCTGGATTGATTCGGCTTGAGCGAATTCCGCTAACGCTACCTTCATCCCCACCTTTTGTCTACCAGCTATCTGTTGTGATAAGATGGTAGATTTATCTAGGTTCTGCGCATACGTGGGCGGCCGTTGTTGTCACCCACGTGATAGTAAGCGCTGAGCACAATGGTGCGCTTTTGTTTGTCATCGGGATTTGTTTAGGGCGGTTAGAGAGTAAAAAATGGTCAGCGGTTTATCACCGCCCGCCCCGGCTTCGCACGTGTGTATTTTACAAAACGTTACTCTTTAATCACTGTATTTATTAAAAACCGCGTCAAATCCGTTGCGTAGTTTTAAAGATCTAAGCATACACATACACACACAGGGGAAGACAGCGCGAAGCGACTTTGTCGATTCATACGCTGCAAGGCAAAAACTGCTGAACAGTATCAGTTTTCAGACACGATTCGTGCTTACTCAAAAACGCTTGCAAAAGGTTGTGACTTGAAATGTTGAGATTTGTGACGTATCCAAGAGTCCTGTAAAGTCTAAAGGAAATAAAGCACTGAGTTTTGAGTTGACCCTGTTTTGTTAGTCTTATCGTCGATTACCTTGGTTATTGATGACGAATTGTCGATACTTTCGCCAATAGCGATGATCATCAGTGCTTTGCTTACTGGTTTTCCATTACAAACGCAGCGCCAAATTGAAAGATTATAATGAAAATAAAATTCTAATGTTTCGTCATATTCGGTACGGATAATGTGTGCATCTCATGTGATTTCATGCAACGAGTTATATCATCATCATCGACCTATATCAGTACACAGCTGGACATAGGCCTCCCCTTATGAGCGCCATAGCGCCCTATCTTCACTTTGCCGCATCCAGCATCTACCAGCAGTCTTTCATAGATCGTCACACCACGTGTCTATCAAGAACACGTTTACTCCAACACCTTGTCGGTGATTCGTGAAATATGGCCGACCCACTGCTACTTCAGCTTGCTTATTCTTTGAGCTATGTCGATAACTTTGGTTCTTAGTCTGACGTATTCGTTACGAATCCTATCCTTCAGAGAAACTTCTCACACAGCCCTTTCCATAGCTCGCTGAGCGACTTTGAACTGGTGGACCAGCCCTACCGTGAGTGTCCACGTCTTTGCTCCGTAGGTCATTACGGGTAGGACGCACTGAACGAATCCTATAATTCTATTGAATTCCTCCAGGTCCTCAGAAGTTTTACAATAGAGTTCTCCAATTCTCTTGAATCTGTATGTCTACGCCCTATGTAACTGTACAGGCCCAACATAGGTGTTGAATTGATACGTAACTTGTACTTTATCAATCATACAATTTCACCCATTATTTATTGAGTAACTGTTGTCTTAGTGCAAGCTGCCTAGTAGTGTTATATGCCGTCTTTCAATCTTAGGTCGGTAGGTTTGAATCCCAGTGGAAAACAAACTAGCGAAAAAATGAAAGAAGAATAGAAACAATTTTCTTACCACTAATAGTTGTACACAGTACATTGAAATACATACGAAATAGACATATATCATGTGTATACAATAACAGAATAGGCCATAAAGGTCCATGCCTCAGCATTAGGTATGCCTTTACAAGCCCTTAGTACTTTGTAAAATGTCTAAGTACTAATAATATTTAAGTTTCATTTACAACATTGTATTGTGTTTTGATGAGTTAACCTTTTCATTTATTTTATGACTGATTTATTTATTTGATGACCGATTTCGTGCGGTGGGTGAAGGTCTGCCTGCGACACTAGAGGTTGTGGGTTCGATTCCCGTCATTTTTGAGCGATCTGCAATAATTTATTCCGGGGCATCTGGGTGTTTTCTATGTCTATTACAAAATACCTATATATGTAGTATAATGTATTAAGTAAATCAGTCATCTAATACCCATAATACAAGCTCTGCTTAGCTTGGGGCTAGAAGATGCCGTGTGGAATCTCCAGCATTAGTTAATAAGACACTTTTTTATTTTCTTTCTCGTTAAAAAATACATTTTTACCATCTCATACCAAAAAACAGAATAAAACTTTTCAAGTGACATGATATTTTGGTCGTTTTTATAGAAATTGGTACGGAAATTTTAGTTTGTGAGTCCGATTCGTACTTGACCGGTTTTTATAAAGGGCCGGCTGATTCCATGAGAACTTTGAACTCGCTAACGACGTCCTTACAAGGCCAAAATGCGCTCATCAATATGGCTTCAAAATACCGTTAGCATACAACCTCCAGTTCATGAAAACCAGAAGTTATTTCCAAGAATCTCATTTTCCGTATCGTTTACAATCACACGCCGTTAGTACTATTATATGTTACTAACAACCTGCCCCGACTTCGCACGGCTAGCAGGCTTTAATATATAAATAACTAGTGACCCGCTCCCCGGCTTCGCACGGTTTTATTATACGTATAAACCTTTCTCTTGAATCACTCTATCTATTAAAAAAACCGCATCAAAATCCATTGCGTAGTTTTAAAGATTTAAGCATACAAAGGGACATAGGGACAGAGAAAGCGACTTTATTTTATACTATGTAGTGCTAGTAATGATCATATCACATTATAGATACTAAATGCATTACCTATATAGATACAAAAATGTACTGTATTAGGCATATCGGTCATCTATTTACCATAATACGAGCTCAACTAGCTTGGGGCTAGATGATGATGATGATGAATCGATTATCGAGCATTATTATTATTGCAGTTGATATTATCAATAGTTGATTTGATAGATTATTCTGCCGAAACCAATTTTCTAGTTACGTAATTGTAGCAACTAATTTTCTTTTTTATTTATTCTAATCTAATGATTCGAAATTAAAATGATTCCCTCATATTATTTTCGCACACAGATAAATATATAAAATTTACCGACAGACAGACACACGCGGCGTCGTATATTATGTTGTGTTACAGCCTAAGGCCTAATGGGCTCTGCAGATATGAAAGATAACCCCAAAGGTCCCAGGTTCGGTTCCCGATTGATTCTCGAAGTGCTTGGAGTTCCGTTTTGATTTATTACTCGTTGGGAGATTGAACGGTGAGTGACCGTGGAATTGGACACAAATATTTTTTAATAAGAATAACCTTCCCCAAAATTTCACAAAATAACAGATTGGAAACGAGAAGTTGATTATTAATTTTTTATTTAGTATGCTTTTTATATTATCAGGTAATATTTAAGAATAATTAATGTAATAACGCGAGTACTTACAATAACATTGAAATGTTATGTGCATATAATTTAAAGTATAAGTTGCATATAGTTTGTTTCAGTAATTTCAGTCCTATAAGATTTATAATGTATGAAAAGCATTAATGTCGCGGCTTATATTTCTATACGCCACACATTGTCCGTAAAATTATAACTTATTAATAGTTATAAAACTTGAATTTTTAGATAAAAGAAGAGGTTAACATTCAAAATGTTATTTACCTCTTCACGCCAAAAATACTGAACGAACGGTAGTTTTAACTATTATTCTAGATTAACATAATATACAAACTTTTACCCCAAGAAAAGTCGTGCAAAGCCACGGGCAGTCGCTATTTATTTCATCATTCTTACGGCTGTTATCTGCACGAGATCTTAGTTAACAAATACCCTATCGCGGTTAATAAATCTCTTGTTAATCATGTTATGTCACAAATTAATTATGAAGTCCGCGCGAACCATAAAAAGGTGAGAATTTTCTTATCTTTGATGTAACATTTTGATAAGAACTTCCGTCAAACTTATCTAGATCCTAATTGACAACATCATTAGCAGTATACGGTATATCTGGGTAGATATAGGTTAACAGCTTCTTGGAGCAAAAGTAGCTGAACATATTGAATACCTACGTAGAAATACGTTAACTATCCAGTATTTTTTGGTGACTTTTCATTAAAGTTCGTTCGTTCGTACAGTTCGTTGATTACATACGCAAAAAAGTTACATGCCGATTTATGATTTTGTTGAGGGACAAGCACTTTTTATTTGAATAAAATGAGGTGATATTAGTAGGTAGGTAAGTACCTTGTTTCTCCAATAACGATCATAGCAATACATTGACACAACTTGTTAAGCTACTTACGACTAGACGTCATCGTTTTACGGTAAATTAGATAGGCATGATATTTTATAAATAAATGTTTATCAACATGTCTATTACATTAAATTGCCGTTGTTAATTAGTTAATGATTGGTAATTAAAGGAAGGTAAAAGTTTTCCCATGAAACTCGTTGAGCAGTTAATCCACTGGTGTAAGATCATCAAAGGACTATGATAAAAAATGTGGGTTTTTAGATCAAGATTGAGTCGCATTTTTTTTAACAGATGATATGGTTTACTCACGAACACGATATATAATAAAAAAACATAGTGTTTTCACAGTGGAAGTTGGAAATGACTAAAATTGATGACCGTTTACAGGTTACTATTATTAAACTCATATACGCTGCGTAGGTACCTTCTTAAATATGTAAGTTTTTAGGATCTTAGCAGACTCGATACGCTAGCCAAGCATGTACGTTTGTAAGTAGCGTAAGCGTGTTAGCGTCAAAAATAGCTGATCATGACTATGTTCAGCTTTTTTTGTCGCTTACGCTTAAAATACTCTAAAACATAAGCTTCCATTGAGGTACTGTATTAAATTCATAAACACAACTTAATCCGTGGGAAGAACTCATACCTATTCATAACGATGATTCATTGAATAAAATATTTAAGCACCAAATAATCCGCCAAAAACTACAACAAACTTTTAACACGTTCACTGCGGTATTCTCCATTCAACCGCAAACATAATGAACCATTAATAAACATGTTAAAACATCGAGGCACGTATAATCGAATCGACGCCATATTCGGAACGTAATCGATTAGAATAACGAGTCGCCTTCCCGAGTTCCCAGAATCGATAAATAGGGATGGGAAAAGGGATCTGAGTTCTTAATTTTGACGATACTATCGATTCGTGATCGTGACGTCACATATTTTTATGAAATTTTAACGCGAAATTTTAGTGCGAACATGAAACTATTAAAATTCCCTACAATGTATTATAGAAACAAGTTTGAAAATTAATCAATGACAAATACTACAAAACACAATAATTTATTTGTTAGCCGACGATAAAAAGCAAGAAAAGAATGGTAATTATAAGTAGGTATAATCATAACAGAATAAAAGTTGCCCTTACCATATTTAGCTCTACACACATACTCCTTTGTTATAAATAATGTAAATGAAGATTGTTTTCGTTTTTTATACAATTTAGCTTGCATTCTATGTTTGTGTGATATTAGTAATTTTTATTATTAAATAAATTAACTATATGTCATTTTTTAACTAAATTATGTTTGTCCCAAAATTATTAATCAGTTTTGAGTGACCATCGAAACAAAACTTCAAGTATGAAGGTATAAAAACCTCTGCAAACATATAAACTCAGGTACACCTACTGTACCCATGGGTATTGTACGCAAACTTCGTCCCCTCCCTATTTGGGGACGCTACAGTAATATTAACGATAAAGTCCCGTTACTAAACCAAACCTGAATTTTACTCGTTAATTTAAAATTATGACCTCCTTAATGTTGCCTTTAAAGTAGGATTATAACTGACCTGCATTTTAAAAAGAATATATGCTTTACTCCGCCCATTTGTTCGACTAATGTATTCGTTAGTTTATCACTCATATTATTTAAGCCGGTCTAGCTTCCGCCAGCGGCGGCGTTGCACTTTTTTCCGCGATTTTAAAGCGATTGTGTCACGCGATTTGTTGTGATACCTGTCTTGTCTGCAATACTTTATGTACTAAAACGCATAAGATCTTTCACTCTGCTGCGATTTTATCAATGCGACAGAGGTTGTCCGATGCGTTTCCGCGTCCTGCGATTTTGCGATAATTATTCACGGAAATTTTTGTAAGCCATCCTGCTTACCGCTGCGTTTTGCCATAAGGCAGTGACGCGTGACATCTAAAAATCGCGCTTATAAAAACGCAGTTGTCTCAGGAATCGCACTACAAAATCGCATCAAATCTCGCGACACATCATCGCATCAAATTCACTTCGAAAACGCAGAGTTGAGGTTTTAGATAACTCAGCCCGTGGATGTCTTGTCCAACTTTAGGGACGTATAAAATAAAGGGTAGCTGCTACTCCCTCCCCCTTTCTTGAGGACGCAACAAGCAAGGGTGTGCGTTCAGCAGTGGAAAATTTGCTGATGAGGAGGTTCGCAGACTCAACGCAATCATGCAGTTATAATAAAAAAGCAGTTATCTTGAGATAGTTCAATTTATAGTGACAAGGCACTAAGCAAGTAAGTGACTGAAACCGGCTACCTTTTTCTCCCAACATGTAAGACTACACCGTTTCGCTTGTACCTGTTGCTGTATTTTTCCCATCGCATGCAATATGGTAGAAACCTTATACCCGTTGCAAAAAAATACAAGCTTTTTATTATCCTAGGTAAATACAGTGTTCTTGCAAACAGCTGGTTAATTCTTGATAGGTATGGAACCTAACCATAACGAGGAAATATTAGACGTATTGTCAATTTGATATGTTTAAAAAATTATAAATCGATTTCAGTAGCATAGATACTTATTTTTAATACATATAGAAAACAGAACCCTGTAACAAATATTTGCTGATCGTATTAAATTTTTTGTCCCAAGGCGGAAAACGAATCCGCAATCTCCTACGTCCCAGGAAGACCTTCGCACACAGCGCCACATAGGCTAGGTCATTGAACCGTGGTTTTTGGGTACTAGACAACTCAGAAAAAATGTTGTAGATCGTAAAAACATTCCTAGGCGGAAATCGATGCCCCACATCGATTGCCATCGTTTCCTTTCAAAAGAGTGCAAAAGAATGTCAGCTGTTTCCCACCAGTCTGTGACAAGGCATCGTCCAGACTAGAACTAGATTAGTAACGCTTGCTTGATTTTTTGCTCTTTCCATCGGTTACATGTGTGATAGGTCTGACGTGGATGAATGACGTAGGGAATAATAACCCTAATGTCATTAGATTTCTTGCTTTTTATTTGCGAACTTGCTCTGCATTCCACTGGCATGTAATAAATCATTTTGGTTCTAAAATAGAACCTGGAATCTTTTACTGAGACTCGTGATCTTTCTCTTGAGCTTGTTTAGGGTTTAACTTCTAACTTTGCTTATCTTAGATTTATGATTATCTCACAAAAATGTATAAAGGTAAACACTTATTCTCGGCAGGTACCTATAGTTAAAGTTAATGGCTACAAATTTATTTAATTTATTTCATTTTAAAATATTTTATTAATTACATTAATGTTCTAAGGATTTTATTGTTTTCTTTCTTTCAGTGTATCTATATGTAAATAAATAAAATAAAATATCATTATTTCCATGTTATTTTATGTTTCCGAAAACAGATATGACATTCCGAGTAACCGTAAATGTAAGTAATAATTCATAAATCGCATCGCCTTATAAAAATAATCAATTCCTTGACAAATCTGGCCTCTTTAGGTCAGTATTATTTAGGAACCATTCGAAGTAAGATTTGCCTATTGTGTTATGCATGATTGTGGTCAAAAGGGTAGGTACTAAATTACATTGGACATCCCAAATTGATCGGGCCATAATTTACCATCTGACATACCTTATATGAGTCATATAGCAAAACGGACATAAATCTTGAATTTAATTGTCAATCCATCTTACTTGCATCTGACTATAAACGTATCAAGTCACAAATACGAAATACGTACGAATTTACGACTAAAATCGCTTTTTTATGACTGACTGTGCGATTGAGGTGGTCTGAAATTGGTATTTCACCGAAGGGTGGTTAGTTTCTAAGATATTTTTTTTCAATCATCGTTTGTGGCCACTTTCAACACTTAGTGATCAGAAATTTATGAAACAAAAATAGAAATAAATATTTTACCATTATACTAACTATCAGTGACTGCTAAAAATAAAGGAATCAAACATTTTTTTTTTCATCAAACATATCATAACTTTCGGCATACCTACAAAAACATATTTTTTTAAGCGTGTCTGTGACAAACGATTTAAGCGAAGAGAAAATCAATTGACATTATTGTGATAATTATTTATAATTTAAATATGATATGTCTAAGTGCTCATTCTGTAAGCCTATATCAATAAAATTATTTATTTCTGATTTTAGTACCTCATGCATTTAAAATGCATTGTCTGCTGTATTGTATCTACGTTAACAGCAAAAATTTACAATCCATTATGTTCAGCTTCTTACGAACTTTAGTCTTTAGCTCATGAGATAATACCTACACGCAAGAATTCTCTAGCAATCTTATTTATTTAATCACATTACATTGTACTACAACAATCGCATTGCGACACCTCAGACAATAGACATTGAATGTCGCAGAGTATGCGTGGAATAGGTGACAATCATGTGTTTGCCAATCTTGTTATACCTACGAGTTCAGAGGGTCGTTTCATTTTGGATCTTGAAAGACCCTGAACGATCATCGAAAAGTAAGAGAATTATGTGAGGAGTTTGTAATTTTTTTGTTGTCAAAGCCGCAGCAAACTATAGCTAGATACTTCTTCTTAAACTTTGAAGTCAAATAAAAAAAGTATTTTTAGTAATTGTATAAAAAAAGTATTTTTTCAAATAACTCAATTAAAAGTTCAATTATTGACCTATGTTAAAGTTAGACGTCCAATTTGAATAACCCTTTTACAGAAATAATGTTACTATTCACTTTCTTTGAGAATTTTCGTAACAAAAAAACTATTTTATTATATTATTGTGTTTTAGTTTTGCCACAAGCTGAATCAGACGACTTAGGTATGCTTCCGATTGGAACTGATTTAAATAAATTTGAAAAAAATGTTGTTATTACTCTTCTATTTAGTACAATTTACCAGCACCTCACACACTTAGTAAATAGGCCATTTAGATCACTTGAGTTTCTAAAGGGATCTCAACTGTTTTTGTATTTCGTAAATACAAACTATAGTTATAAACGTGTGAATATGATTGAACTTATTTCTTTAATATACATTCCCATAGCAACCGATCCCATAGAGACAGTAGAACAGTTACAATTCATGTCCAATTGAAGGGACGTCGGAGTCGTGAGCCGGGAGTGACCCCTCGCCGCATATCGGTCAGTATCTCATTAGCGGACCGGCGCGAGGCATAGACTTTCAGAGAGACATTCGTAAAGATATTTTAACTCTATTAATAAAAAAATATATACGAAAAGATTGTGATATCTCTATTAAAAAAAATTGTTCAGCATTTTATGGCACAATTATGTGCTCATGAATTTTTGATACTTTCTCGTCAGTTAATTATGAAGCGATGTGTGTTCATCAGTTTATCAAAAAGTGACTGACATCTTTTGTTACATAGTGATGAGAAAATACCAAATTATCATACCTATCTATGTAAGAAAATTGTTTCAAGCTATAATGCCTCGATTTTGCCTTTACATTCAAAACAGGTTGTTAGAACATTTTTGATTACTGAATCAATATTTTTCGCCTGGTATATTACCGAGCTGAATATTGATCATTTAAAAACCTTCCATCAATTATTTCGTAACCCTTAAAATGAGTTTATTACTGATTGAAATTCAACCGCTACTACCAATAACTTGAACCACACCCCACTTAGTTCAGCCGGGCCGGCCAGCATGCGTTGTTTAGTTAACCTCACATGTTGCGAAAGGTACTTAGTGGTCTGAATGTCAAGGGTCCGCACCGTGTATACATTTGAACGCATGTATATAATGAAGAATGTATCGTACATGACTATAAAATAGCTGGCAAGAGTGTGTCGATCTATGGTTAATAAAGTTTTACGTTACAATTTAATATTTTTAGTTAGCCTATTGTTTTTTTTGGTAAAAACATTTGATTGACATAAAATTTGAAACATTAATGTGGCGTGGCGGGTGTAGGTCCGCCTGCGATGCAGGAGATTGCGTGTTCGATTCCCAGCTTGGGACAAATGTTTTTACGCTCTGGAAATATCTGTTACGGGGTTGTGGGTATTTTCTATGTCATCATCATCATCATCATCATCAGCCTATATTAGTCCAATGCTGGACATAGGGCTCCATGAGGCCTATGTACATGAGCGCCATAGCGCCCTGTCCTCAGCTTGAAGTCATTTTCTATGTATATGTAGTTAACATATCTATCTATGTATTCAGTATCGGTCATCTAGTACCCGTAACACAAGCTCTGCTTAGCTTGGGGCTAGATGATGCTGTGTGGATTGTCCAGTATTATTTTTTTATCAAGCTGAGGGATTTTGTTTCACGAGGAATGTCCTATTTTTGATTCAATGCTATATTTTTTATGTTTTTTTCTTACCATTTAACGTAACGAAATTATTGGTCTATAAGTTGTAGGACGAATTCTAGGTTCTGTGTTAGTATACCAACAAAAAAATGGCTTGAGATAGATGCATAGACATAGAAGCGATGACCGTAAATCATCATCATCATCATCAACCTTATATTAGTCCACACATAGTCCACAGCTGGACATAGGCCTCTCCTAATGAGCGCCATAGCGCCCTGACTTAATTTCGCCGCATCCAGAATCTGCCAACAGTCTTTCACAGATCGTCATATCACCTGGCCGAAGGACGTCCTACATTACGTTTGCCGAGTCGCGGTCTCCACACAAGGACACGTTTACGGTTGACCGCAATTATCAGAGTTATATTCCGTTTTCATCATTATCAACGGAACCCTAAAATTTGTTTCTTTTTTCAATTGATTTATTCGACGATGGTCACTCGGAATAGCCGTTTGATTTTCTATTGCTTGTTTACGTTTATCAGTCTTGACAAGTTTTGTCAAATTGACATTGGATAACGTGATGCTATTGCATAGGTGTCAATTTAGACAGGTTTTGTCAAAATGACATTGATTTTGATTAAAAATTATTAAGAGTTATAACCGGACGCAAGATGCCATCAACAAAGAAGTCAAGTCAAATCAGTTATTGAAAGACTCGTTTTAACTTTTAATTTAAAGATAAATTTAATAATATAAGGTAAATTACATCGGAGAAGCCATTGACTATTGACTATTGCCATTGATTGGCCTGCAATACAGTTTTTACTAGTTCGGGAGTCTATGGATAGGTACATTTGGATTATTGCATGTTAAACTGTGTCAAATAAATGATGTGTCAAATGATGATAAAAATAGATTTGATAATAACTATAGATTTACGTATTTTATTCAATAGATATAAGAACGTAGGTACGAATGTTTATTGAATCACTAAGTTACAACTTATAATTAAACTTATTTCAAATTCCTAATATTTATAAGACCGCACAAGAAGATAGATCCCCCATAATGCTTGCAGCATTGCCGTTGAATGGCAATGCTAATTCGTCAACCGAAATAGAAGCCAGTATTCCAATCACTTGTAAATTCAATGAGAATTTGTTAGGCTTCTTATGATCGGGCTAAAACTTTGTATAGACAGTTCTAGCCCAGGGGCCAAATTCCACTAATGTCAAAACAAAGGTCTCAATAGTGCCATTCAATCAAGATGATTAAAATGACGTTTGTGCATTTGGTGTTCTACTATTTTTCCGCTTGAAAAGACTTTCATAATTAGAATTTCAAATTGGTAGTTATAAAGGTAATCGTCACTGCTATGAATGAACCTCAAAAAGTTTGTGTCAGAGAGAAGAGTTTAAGACTGACATTTTGACACTATACTATTTAAATGGTGAAGTGATTGCCCTGGAATAACGCATAGGTTACATCCATCCCATCAATCAGTTCCCATGGGAATTGAAATAGCCTTGAGCCGTTTCCATAGACAAAACGTGTGTAAAACTGCGAGCAGATACTTAAAACCTTTCCTCAAAATAAAGGCAATTTTGTAGCTTTGACATGGCCATAAAATACGTAGGCAATGAAATAGAATTCTCTATGTAATATTATCTAAAGCCATCGTAAACGCCTGAAACCTGAACGAAATGTTTCCTGTAACATGATTCGTCTCCTAGTTACAAAAGGGTTCTAAAGGTGACGAGATAAATGGAGTTCTGCTTTCGTTCCAGTGCATTTGAACCATAGTAGTTCGAATAAGGTTAATGAAAATAAACGCTTATTTCATACTATCACGCTTTAGTTTAGCAGAGAAACTTCTAGAAATTAACAATGTATTTTCATAACCTTAACCTTGATAATATAGTAATACACCTAATTCTAAAAAAGTAAATTATACATAAATGCCTTTATATCGTCTGTAACTTTAATAACTTTGTAAAAATACCTTTATTAAACAGTCATACTCTAAGTTTGATTTAAGCACTTTTTTCGCCTGAAACACAAGACTACCTAGTTTAGGCTAAATTGTTATACTAGCTATATTTAGATAATAAATGTACCTAACGATTTATGGTTTAACAAGTTTTTTGATTAAAAAGTAAATTATGTCCTACCTACTTAAAATATGTAGGTATGTACCTAATAATATGCAATGGATCCATAACACAAGCTCTGCTTAGCTTGGGGCTAGATGATGCTGTTTGTATTTTCCAGCATTATTTATTTATTTATTATTGACAAAGAAATATATTCTATATATTTCTTTGTCAATAAAGTTTCCCAGCAATAGGTTATTTTGCATATAAAGTAAAATAAAAACACCTCACACCCACTATCGCGCTTTATGGCGTTGTAAATCCAGAGTTTAATATTATATAGCGTAAAATGACTGTCTCTCGTTAAATGAAGAACATACCATTTCTATAACAAATAGTATATTGTGTAAAAAACGTCTGCTTGGGAGGTCTTAAGCTGACTTTCCATTAGGAAAGATCATGCCTTATGTTATTCTTCATTATTATTGTTGTAATAATTGATATTATATAGTATATTTAATAACAACGAAAATTACAAGCAAGGAATAGAAAAATTACAACTAGTATTTACAATTGAAACCATTGAGCTAACTGCAGACGGTTGCATATAGTATATTATATACCTCAATTATTGTTGTAATATTTTTCGTTACATTTTCACGTTTCTGCATTAAATGTGTTAGGTATATGTTTATAACTATGTATAAGGTCAAATAAATATTTTTCTTATTTTATTCATAATTATCTATATTGTTTTCTTATTTTCTTCTTTCTTATTGAAGAATTTCTCCTTCCCGTTGCCGTTCCAAGCGTTGTTTCTATAAACGTTTTAAGGCTGTTTTTATCGCATTAAAATTGATTTATGGAATGAAAAGAAAAGCCTGTTTTATTCCAAGGCAAGAACTACTTACATTCAAAATTTCAATCCGTTCAGTATTTTTTACGTGAAAGAGTAACGTAAAGTATTTACTAATTTACAATAAATACCCACAGCTGGTAAAATAGTTTCCGAGAAAGTACATAATACAAATTATACAATCTGATTGGTGTATCTTCCTACCACTTTATGAGTTGTCACCGTATGAAATCTTCCGTCCTTGCAAAGCAGTAAATCTATATCGTTATTTCTTTATGCTTACAAAATAAGCACTTAGACAAGTCAAATTTTAAACTATAGATACATAATGATCAGAATACTTTATGAAATAAACTGATAATTGATTTTCTCTTCGCTTCAATCTTTCCTTGTGTGAATACAGCCTTACGATAATATGGGATAGTTTTACGACTTTCCTTTTTGTTTTAGTAATTTAATGCAAAATGCATTTTTTAGTGTTATTGCTATAAATGTTAGAGAACCTTTATTTATATTAGTACGTTAGCTTTAAAAGAGTTTAGGTCTAGCATTATTGTTTAATGCTAGTATCTGCCCTCTTTGTTTCTATGGAAATGTCTCAAAGCTACTGCTGACACATGGGAACAGGGCCCAGATTCCACCAAATAAATTGCTTCACCATTTAAATAGTATCGTGTGAAAATGTCAGTGTTAAACTCTTTTTGGTATTCTATTAGCACAAACTTTTTGAGGTTCATTCATAGCTGTGACGATTACCTTTATGACTACCAATTTGACATTCTAATTTAGAAAGTCTCTTCAAGCGCAAAAAATAGTAGAATACCAAATCCACAAACGTCATTTTAATCATCTTGATTGAATGGTGCTATTGAGACCTTTGTTTTGACATTAATGGAATTCGGCCCCCTGATATGTCGCTAAGCGAAAAAGCCGCCAATTCCATTGCCTCTATAGGATAAGTTAACTTAAGAACTAAATGTTTAATAATGATGCTGGATGCGGCAAGCTGAAGACAGGGTGCTATGGCGTTCATTAGGGGAGGCCTATATCCAGCTGTGGACTAATATATGCTGATGATGCTGATCATGAAATGCTTAATAAGGCTTTGTAATAAAGGATTATCTATCTATCTATTGAAGGGAAGAAAAGCAGCCTATTTGTTATTCCAAGGCTAGGACTACGTCTATTCCGTTTTGTAGTTTTTGCGTGAAAGCGCACATACATACAAACTTTCGCGTTGATAATATTAATAAAGTTTTTTTTTTGTTTCAGGTCCCTCTATGTGCATAAAGGAGTGAAGAACCACAAACTAAATAGTTTAGAAGGTTGGTATCTATTTTATCTAAACGGGGCTCAATTCTGAAAACGATTCGCTTGACTGCAATGGAAGCGTCATTGAATCTTCACACACAAAACGTCAGCGTTATGGCAGAATAACAGCGTTTTCTGTTCACAACAGTTGGCATTAAGCTGAACCTAGCTAGACCCATTTGCTACTGCACCACGCATTAATAGTTTAGGTACTTATTTTTATTTTATTTTTAGTTCAGCCTATCAAGATATTGTCTATTTGTAATTTTACTTTTTTTTATTTGAGAATGATTTATTTTAGTAAGTACCCCTTGTTCTGGATTCTGGGCATTTTCTATGTAAAGTCAAATATGTAAGTAATGTTATGTATTAAGTAGAAGGTCTGCTTAGCTTGTAGCTAAATTATTATTTTAACTATTAATTTATAATACAAAAATAATACGTATAAAAACACAGTTTTGGTCCGTGTTAAGGCGAAGTTAAAGCTATTAAGGGTGGGACCGTTAACTCGACTCAATTAATGTGAGATTAGTCGACGCCCTCAATCAATTCCGGTGTACGAAGTATGGTCCAAGTTACAAACAATAGCGAATTAATATTTTTTTTCAAACATTACATCATACAACATTTTTATAAACAAGGAAAATTACAATCAAGGAATAAAAAAATAAAACTAGTATATCCAATTGAAAATATTGAGCTAACTGCCAGACACTGGCTGCATTACCACGCTGTATGGCAATACTGATGCGCTGCGCCAGATACTCACCAGCTCTCGGGTCACGGCACGCATCGACCAGATGCTTAGATATTTTTTTAAAAACCCGGACAGCCTATATACAATACATTAAATACATTATTAGTCAAGTAATAATAAGTTTAATCAGTGTAAAGTATAAATAATTTCATTTTCTAAATCGCTATCCGCTATCACTCGCACCACGCCCGCATCGGTCCAGGAAGGTAATAACTTGCACCAGGTTAAGTACATCGGATTTGCCTGAGGTGCGAGTAGCTCTCGCGTTTTTAGCTGGACCCGTTTTGATAAGACTCTGCAGGAAGCGGCCAGCTTGCAGTTACGAATGGAACGGGATTTTTTAAGTACTTACTTACCTACTTAGTGTATTACCTACTTACTTTTATGTTAGTGGTTTTTAAAGGTTAAGATCAATTAATATTACAAGTCAGACCTATGAATATAGTAAAAAAATAACAACTTTCTAAACCACAGACACTAGTCTTTTGCAAAACAAACACTGTTATAAATAAATAAATTTAAAATAAATAAATAAATATACAATAATCAAATAATCATCAGTCAATCAATAATCAAATATCCTATGGGATACATCTATATATCCATATATATATACAAACCATCGCGTTTATAATATCAGAAAGGATTTTCCTTGAATAGAAACAAACGAAAACAAGTACTTAATTATAAAAAAAATCATAATTGAGTTAACTACAGACAATTGTCATCAATATGGAGGTGGCTCAACTGATCCATAAAAGTACCCATAGTCGCGTCTCCAAGACACTGGCTGCATTACCATGCTGTATGGCAATGCTGATGCGCTGCATCCACAGAATTTTGAATAATATGGTTGCATCAGATACTCACCAGCTAGAGGGTCAAGCGTCGCATCGATCAGACGCTCAGATCATCCTTTGCGAGAGAAAATTATATTTAGAATAAAATACTTAGATAAAAGGTAAAAATATTTAGATATATGTCACGAAGATACCCGACAATATACGAGGTTTTGTTTGACTGTCTCTCATGAATGCATTCAAATAGTCCTACGTACTCAGTGAACGAATAAAAAAATCTTTTTCAAATATAAGTAAATACAAAGAATACACGATCTGTCTTGTTGTCAAAGAATCGGATAAGATAACCCAAACATTAGCCTTTTAACAAGTGTGTCTTCCAAACCACAGTATTTTAAACACCTAACGGGATTGTAAAACGTCGACAGTTAAATGTAATTGTAAACAATGACTTTCTTTTACTTAAGTAAATTGAGTCATTATTAAATAACATATGGGACCTTGTCAAATTTAGTCCAAGCAGGGCGTTCACCCGAGATTGGGTGCAAAAAGGTGTACACTTCGGGACAAAAAATGGGATAATTATAATATTGACTAAAATCTTTACTTCAAACGAGTTTTTTTTGGTCTTTTTATGTTCATTGAATTCTTTAGATAATTTTTATTAAAATTTGCGAATCTAAATTTTATGAAATCAATTTTAAGCGGTTTTATTTGTGTCTGTATTGTAATTCTGTAATTCTTTGACTTTTTGTCCCTATTTTATTTTATTTTGATTTATAAGCCAACTCACGATCATTAATTATAGTTCCATGTTAGTGTTTAGACATAACACAACACATATTGTGTTCTATGCACACCATTTATTGTGTTTTGTCACTAGAAGTAACAAAAAGTCAAGTCACTCATTTAATCCCATCAAAGATCATACAAACCGACATACTTTATTCGCCATAAAACGTGTGATTCTATGAACAAAAAGCTTCATTTTGTCACACATCGGTGCTTGCAATGCAATCGTCAGTTTCCGTAATAAATATCACGTTATTTGATAATTGGCTATAAATAAGTAGAGGTGCAGACGAGAAACTCTTAGAAAATAATAATTTCTTGTGCGATTACGCATTCAAGTAGCAGAAAACTAAATTGATTGTAATTATTATTATCAAAATAATGAGTTTGTTGATAAATTGTATGGTTTATTTGTTATGTGTCTCCTACTTTTACTACACAATTTAAAATACTTCGATTTTATTTCGGACATGTTTTTTGCAGTGCAATGTTAGTCCATAAGGTTTTAATCAAAAAGTAAACACACATTATAGAACGGAAAAGTACAAATACTTAAAAAATACTTACCTCAAATAATATTACGAGCAACAAAAATTCTTCACATAATATTCCTATTTTTTTATTTTTTCCTAAGCAAATTGGCGACGCCGACAGATAAGTGCTCCGTTTGCGCTGAGCCTTTCATTACAAACGCCATTAATTTTTATGAGTAATTGTTAAGGCACTTAAGAGGAAGCTCTACTCAGTTATTAAATTACTGAAACATACACATATGTCTTTAATTACTCAGATTTATTGCGTACAACGGATTAAAAAAGTTAATTGTTTACTTGAAATATGTTTTGTAAACAATTCTGACCTTGTTTTAGTCTTTGTTTTAAAAGTGGCGATTTTGGCGATGCTTTTTTAATAAAGCTTGAATTAAGGACTTCAATTTGACAAAACTTCTACACTTTTGCGATGACTTTCAACTTAGGTGTCACCAAAATAACTATGTACAAAGATAAAATTCGTGAAAAATGTCCGCCATTATCTATAGAAAAACAACTTAGAATGATGAAACCGTTAAATCTACAATTTCTATTTACCTAATTTTAAACCATAATCGTTTACATAATACGAACATATCAGTTCAAAGTGCTTTATAAAATTATAAATAATAAAACGACGTTTAACGTTTAATTTATAAATTGTAAAACGACACAAAAATTCTGGCCAATGCCAATGTCCCGCAGTGTACACATCCGGTTATAAGCCTGTGGACACATTGCGTCAAGCATAACGGTGGTGTACCAGTCGTCGTCTGGTACAATTCTTGCTGCAGTGTGCATGCACCTTAATTATATACGTCAAACAATACCTACAACTGACCTGGGCCCGAATTCTACTAAATAACTCGCTTTACCATTACAACAGTTTCGTGTCAAAATGACAGCGTTAAACTCTTTTTGGTATTCCACTAGCACTAACTTTTTGATGTTCATTCATAGCTGTGACGATTACGTTAATGACTACCAACTTGACATTTTCTAAATGAAAGTCTCTTCTAACGCAAAAAATAGTAGAATTCCAAGTGCACAAACGTCATTTTAGCCATCTTGATAGTATGACGCTATTGAGACCTTTGTTTTGAAATTAGTGGAATTCGGCCCTATACTTAACTGCTATAGTTCTTCATAGGTTTTTCTCGAGAGTCTTCCGTAACGTCACTAAATGTATAACTAGTGTCTACTAGTGTCTGCCCGCGCCTTCACACGCGCGGTTTCTATGGAAACGTTTCAAGGCCTTTTGTATCCCTTGGGAACAGATGTGATGAAAAGTAAGTCAGTTAAAAACGTAAGTTAAAAGTCTATGTTACATTCCAGGGCTAGAATATGTCTATTCAAAATATCAGCCCACGGAGCAAAAACGAAATACGAAACTTTTTTTCAACTCCGTGTTTCAGCCAGTTCTGATAAGTCAAAGGGATAGGTATCTATCAGTTGCGTGAAAGAGTAACGAACATCCGTACATACAAAACTTTTGTGTTTATAATATTTATAAGGGTGCTGGGTGCGTTTTGGGCAGGTTATAGGTACTAGATGGCTGATAAACTAAATACATTACATTATTATTATTTTTTATTTTCTACATTGAAAACACCGAGACTCTACAAATATTTAAATATCGTACAAAAAATAATGAAAATGAGTTGGCGCTAGTTTTGCTCACAAAGCTTCGTCTTAACTCTGATTCATAGGATGTAAGTTGTTAAATTATTCTAGAAAGCTACAAAACTAAACAATAAACAGGCGCAATATAAGAAAGTATGCTATTAGCAATTCTACACAACACACCTCTTTCCTGTCATACCAAATTAATATTCCTGAACCTATACGCGGCGTCGCAAAAAGAAAATAATCTTCACGATGCATATAAAGTTATAAATATGCGGCCGTAGATTTTATGCAGAATACGTTTTTTTGTGAATAATGTATTAAAAAGTAATCATAGATTGGTAGATTGCCGATATCCGATCCGGTGGTTCTCAAGTTTGGAGCTTGGTATGACTTCTCTGCCTTCTTCTATGACGGGAAAGTATTAGTAGTTTGTGTTTTAAACAAAACAATAAAGACAATACAAAAAAGATACCTATTATATCCTTGATATTTTAATAATTAATTATGAAAATAATCTACTTTTTTTAAATGAACATTAACTGACGTCTAACTCTTAAGATCTAAGTTTGTGAATTGGCCTTTATCTTTTCAACAAAAAATTGTATGAGGAATAAGAAAATACAATTAGCGCAATTTTTTGTCGTTTAAAAATAAAAGAAATATAGTTTTCAAATTCATTATTTTGACTTACACCATACTAAGGATAAAATAGGAGTTTGAAAAATGCTGGCAATATGTTTTCTGGCATTGAATTAATATTACTTACGATAGATATTGAGAACCACTGTCTGAACCGTAATAAAATCGTTAATTCGTGTTGTAAGACCTCGCATCAGGATAGGATGTTGTAGTTTTAGTTTTGTTTTGCAGATACCTGTTCGGGATATATTACACTATTCCTGCGAACAGCGGGTTTTGTGGGAAGACTACTTTTGATCAAAGAATCATGTAAAAACGGCAAACCTATCATTAAAAAGAGTCCACATACATCCATGTCGGAAAGGATTTTACTAAGGCCTTTGTTGGAGTGATCGGTTTTAAATCCGTGAGTGCCATGAATGAAATAGTTTTTCAGTTGTTGTTGTGATATTTTGAGGTTTTATTCTTGAGAAAAGCGTTCAAAAAGAATTTGTGATCAATCAATGATCCTTAAAAATAATCTTCAAAACCTATCAGTGAAATGGCCTTCTTTTACGGCAATTCCAGCCAAGTCGACTTTATCAATGTTTAAAAATTAGGTATCAATGGATAATTCAGTTTCAAAAATTGATATTATTCTAATTGGTGAGTATCTAGTGCAGCGCATCAGCATTGCTATACAATTACATACAATGAAATATTAGTTTTGTTTGATTAGAAAAATACGAGACAGCTTATGGCTCTCTCGGTCAGCGCTCAATCGCGTAATCCTTACCCCACTACTTTCCGAGACACCATATAAATATTAACAAATTATAACAGTTGAGCTAATTGCAGACAGTTGCAAACAATCTAAAGTAAATATCCCATGCTGATGGGTGGTCCTATGCACTATAATTACATTAATATAAAGGTAGCCCAATTGATCCATATCAATACCAGTCGTCGCGTCCCCAAGACACTGGCTGCATTACGTACGACGCTGTATGGCAATGCTGATGCGCTTCGCCAGATACTTAGCAATTACAATATCGATTATTGAAACTTCGTACTTCTACATAGTATAAAAATATTCGCTTGCTCTGTCCCTATATCCCTATGTATGCTTAAATCTTAAAGCTACGCAACAGATTTTGATGCGTTTTTTTTAATAGATAGAAGTGATTCAAGAGAGAGGTTTATACGTATAATAAACCGTGCGAAGCCGGGGCGGGTCGCTAGTACATTATAAAACGGTTAAACAGATATTAATAAAATTGGGCAGGGAAATAGATTATACTATTCTTGTGAAGGACACATGCATTTTTTTAGTCCGCCGCGGGGTAGTCGTCAATAAAATCTAGAAACATCGACACACTTATAAAAGTACAATGAATTGGCGAAAGTTTTGTTAAGTTGTGTGTTTGTATGAGCGATGTTAAAAACTATTCAACATAGAGCTGTGAAGACTGCAGAAGCTAGTCTTTAATAGCTTCATCCAAGCTAACAGCTTCATGTGAAGTCCATATAAAAAGCTCACCTCCAATAATTTTCTATTAATTTCTCTACCGTTAGCCCATAAAATCGATTTACACAAAAACCCACGATATGTGCTAAGTACCTTATGACAGGTCTGAGTGTATGATAGCCATACCCTAGCCATGCCCTTATTAGGGTCCCGTAGACAAATCAAGTTGTAATAAATCAGTCTCAGCATGGGAACCAAGATAGTTGAGGCTGGGAGGTGGGGCTGTGAAAGTAGCGAGTAGATAGGCGGAGCGAGAGGCCTTTTTGATTGAGGTAATATTATAAAAAGAATTATAATGCTGGACAATCCAGAAAACATCATCTAGCTCCAAGCTTAGCAGAGCTTGTGTTATGAGTATTAGATTACTGATTTACTTTAAATTAAATTTATATTAAGTGCTCATGACATTGCGATGTACTTATTCCGGGCTATTTCCACCAGATCATATGATCAGTTTGCATCTGTTCACTTAAAAAGTGGGTCATCGATCCCTTGTGAATTTAAATATGTGCCAACGGATCATGCAATATATTTTTGAGTGTATTAGTGCTAGTAAGCAAAAACATCCTTTTTTATATGTCTTCTTTGTACCTGCTTAGTAACTCATAGTTGTGATTTTGTCAGTACGTTATATTATATTATGTTTATAGAAATGTGAATGGTGCCAACGTAATCTTCTGTTATAGATGTGATTTTGACTTTATTGAAATAAATATTGTATGAAGTTCCAACCAACAGAATTAAGAAAAATTGAATCAATATAATTTGTATCTCTGCGAGTATGTGTCGAAAGTGTGTGTGCGAAATGAGTACTATTTATGGCCTAATTAATTCAACCCGCCATGTTCGTGGCCACACGGTCATCTCCTTATTCGTCGATCCGGTACAGTTACCCGCAATATCATCATCGGACAACAACGGCGCTAATCGTGCCGTGTAGTCGTGATGTACACTCGCCCACAAAACGTATAAAGTTTATTTGTGTTTTTTTTCGTGATGTGGATGGAGTGTGTTTAGTTTAAATGGGCAAACTTTTCTGGCGATTAGTTTAAATTAAGTAAGCTTAGAGTTAAATTCTTACGTAGGTTAATTTCGCAAAGTAAGTTAAAAAACAATTGATGACATATTTATTCGCATTTCCGTGAATCTTATTATTTTATTGCTAGTGCAAATATTTCTTCTTAACCTTAACCCAAGTGCAAAAAACCTCTACCTGTTACAAATACCGTAATATTGAAGATTTAATGAAAAAACCTTTTGACTGCTTATAAGGAAAGATAAAAGTTACTTTAATAATTCTGTTTCGCTTATTAAAGTCGACCCAAGGCTATATTAATAAATTTAAAGACAAGAACTTACTATTTAATAAGATAGGTATTTACAAAATATCACTAAATAATAGTAAGCATCAATATTTTAAAAGCAAGAGTGAGAGAATCTAGCCTCAAGCTAGATCAACCTACGTAGAGCTTGTTTTATGGGTAGGTACTAGATTACTGATACAGCTAGATAGATTTTTTATTATTGCTTTATTAACACACCAGAATACCCATAACAAATATCTGCAGGTCGCAAAGTTTGTAACCAGGCGAGAATCGAACTCTCGTGAGGATGTCAGTTCATGCGTCGCAGAACCTTCGCCTGCTGCGCCACAAAAGTCGCCAAATAAAGAGCATAGTCCCTTTTATCACTGACTGTACCCAACATTGTAGATATCTATTGAAAAGTTTAGATACGGTCGTTCGTGATGGCGATCTGGCGATTCTTTTGTGCTGATTGTTTGTTTGATGCCGAGGTTTCGGTTCGCATCGGATCAGATTGTTTTCTTAAACATCTTCCGTGTATTTTTGTTTGGATTTAAATGAAGTTAGATTCAAATTGGAGAAAAACTTAAAGGATAACTTATAGAAAAACTTACATTGGTTCATATAGGTACGTATTTAATATCCCATAACTGAAGGAAGATTGCTCCCGTTACGTATAAAATCACGTTCGATTATTTAACCTTTTCTGTTAAAATAATTGTATAATTCACTTAAAATGAGAATTTATTGTCTAACTCAAAAATACTTTTGTATGTTGTACCTACTTATACCGTTTTTAGTTGCGTATGCGGGCATAGACATACGTACGTAAAGAGGTATGTACCTATCCACATAATTTGACATGTTTAAGTAATTTGTAAGCCTAAAGAATTAAAGTTATTGATTTACTGATTCATAAATTTTGTAAAGCATTAAATATAGTTCGGGAGTAAATGGATACATTTAGATTACTGTATGTTTACTTGTGTCAAAAATATTTTTTTTTTTATTTACTCTAGGAAGCTCCTCTTTGTTCGTAGTCGGTTAAGACCGATCTTGATCGTTCCACTTCCAATTAGCCAAAGTAAGACACAGGCCAAGTGTAAGGTCATTGTACATCAACAATGGACTCGTTTATGTAACTTACATTACGTTACGCGCCGGTGATTACGGCTAGAGGTACACCGAGGGGAAATGTGAAAAAAAGAATTCATTTATTGACTCACCAGCTGATCCGTTCGCGATTTCATTAATGAAGACTTTAGTAATATTTCAGGCCATTTTAACTACCTTAGAATACGGATTTTCAAAAAACCGTTAAAAATCCAGTTCATGATATAGCCTGGCAACGCAAGCTAAACAGAACTTGTCTTATGGGTACTAGATGATTATACTTAATAAGGACAATAAATTATGTAGACATTTATTATTATATAAAGGAAACACCCAGTAGGTATCCCGAAACAAATATTCGCAGATCGTTTAATATTTGTTCCAAGGCGAAAGTCGAACCTGAAATCTCCCGCATCGCAGGCGGACCTTCGCGTCGCGCCACATTGGTCGTAGATATAGTTTCAACTAGCGACCCGCCCCGGCTTCGCATGGTTTTATCATACGTATAAACCTTCCTCTTGAATCACTTTATCTATTTAAAAAAACGCATCAAAATCCGTTGCGTAGTTTTAAAGATTTAAGCATTCAAAGGGATATAGAGACATAAGGACATAGAGACAGAGAAAGCGACTTTATTTTATACTATGTAGTGATAAGTTGGTCTCAGTGTACCATGAACCTAGCTAGTTTTAACTTGAAATAACAACACGTTTAGATTATTTAACGGGTTTTTATCGTCCGATAGGTTTCCTAGCGCCAAACACCAAATTGGAGTTTGCAGGGTAAGGGTGCTTACATACCGACTAAGATTTAAAATTAAAGAATTTTATATGTAACTTAAAGATATGAATGAACAGTTACAATGAAATTAACCTTTAGTTACTTGATTAGAGGCTAATGTGTTAAATATACAATAATTTTGGACTTTAATAGTACGTTGTAAACGATATCAGTGGGTGTACCGTAGGGGTCTCTTCTTTGCACATTCCTCTTTTCTAGATATAAATATAGTTAATGATAATGAACGACAACCGTTGGGGTAATAGTGTTCTTGAGTGGAGACCGCGACTCGGTAAACGTAGCGTAGGACGCCCTCCGGCCAGGTGGGATGACGATCTGCGAAAGACTGCTGGCAGATGCTGGATGCGTCAAGCTGAAGACAGGGCGCTATGGCGCTCATTGGGGGAGGCCTATGTCCAGCAGTGGACTAATATAGGTTGATGATGATGATGATGATGAATGATAATGAAATATATTAATTTTATTTGTCTGCCAGCCACAAAACTGTTATTATCACATGGAAATAAAGTAAATCCAAATGTAATTGTTGTAACCCCAATCTAAACAACACTTTACGTTACATTGACTTTCATAATCTCATTCTGTGGTCGCTGTGTTGATGTTGTCATTATTTGGAATCCGGTTTCAGTACAGTTTTAATGTACGAAGCGTTTTTGATAAAAAGTTCTTGAGTTGGCCAATAACACCCGGTAGCACTCGGTTGGGTGACTTTTATTGGTGTTTTGTTTACGCCTTCGTGTTTCTAAGGGTGCGATAGGAGTTTAATAGAGAATCTAGTGATATCACATTTGATATCGTCTGGATCTTCCTGGTTGATATCGTCCTGATTGAAATCGTCCTGCTTGATATCGTCCTGATCAACGTCGTTTAGGGATAAACGACGTTAAATTCAAACATATCCAATTTTCCAACGCGGTCTTGTAGAGTTATTCGTTTGTTCTACCTTAGTTATTCAATGTGTACCTATATGATTTGTAATTAAATGTGTATTATTTTTTTCATCCCTAACTTTTAACGGGCTAGCTGATGCATCTATCAGATTTGAAAAAGGTGCAGTTTAAATATCCTGTTTTTGCACTTTACGTACTTTTTTAGTTTCCTTTAATACCTTTTTTATGTACTTATATCTAAAATTTCGTTATCTTAATTCCAGATGTGAACATCTCCGCCATGGCAGCGACAGACAGCCAGGTCCTGGTCGCAGCTTCCCGCTGGTCTGATGAGGGCAGCTACCTCCGAGAGTTCGTCTCCAAGAACCGTCTCCCGAGCGTCAGCAAGATCATCAAGGGACAGTATGGCGGCCTCGGCGTCCCTACCCTCCCCAGTCCAGGCCTTCAAAGCACAGCGTTGCTGGTCACCGTCGGAAAGAGAAAGAAGATCATCGCTCAAGCCATTAAGCTCAAAGAGGGACGGCGAATGGTACCCGTAGGACCTAGAATAGCCATTCCAGAAAGCTATAAAGGCTATTTTGAGCTACTCAGTGAAGAGGGGAGAGCTGTTAGATGCATGGAATCTGTATCAGAAGTCGCTAGGAGAAAGTTGGATGATGGTTGCTTAGTCAGAGAACCTATTAGGGTTATATGCGCCAAAATTGATCAAGATGGTTACATAACAGCTGATGGAGCGAGGAATTTACCAGCTGGGGAAGTTATAATGCCTAGAGGAGAAGCTTTTTTGGGGAAGAATAAATACCTAAAGTGTACGGATTCCAAAGGCGATATGGTGCTTTTAAGTTTGGATCAGCGAGGAAAGTTTTCTGCTGTAGCTAAAGAAGAGAATATAAGCGGTGTGCATACAGCAAAGACCTTATTAACTAAACGTCTGCCGATAACAGTCAGATTGGTACACGGTACTCCACCAAGAGGTCTGAAGAGCGCCAGTCATTTTGTACCAGAAATAAGGCTGCTATCAATGTTCGAAGAAGAGCATGTCTTTGCTTTGCCGTTGCAAAAAGAAGGAAACTCTCTGATAGCACTGCCTTTAGCAGCACCTCTAAAGATGCAGAAATGCAAAAATGAAGATCAAATAAAGAACTTCATGGAATTCTCCAGACTAGTCGAAAAGTGCAATCGTCTCCTAGTAGACGTTGTAGATAAAATACAAGTTTTGGATGGGAAACTGGGGGATCCAAAACGACTTCTACATGGTCCCTTACTCACTCCTCCTATAGTCAAAACTGGGTATTTTCTCCGAAGGAGTGCATCTTCAGATTCCGCCCACCACCATAAGCATTCCTCTCGACATAACCACATATACAGCACCCATAGAGACGAAGCTAGCATTCCTGATGAATACGATGAGATTGACCAAATATATGACTACGTTCGTGGCTTCGCTCCTCTTCCTAAGACAATCAAACCATCGTACACTGAAATTAGTTTAAAGCATGAATCGGCACCAGCTTCTCCCGCCCCTACGCCGATACACATGCCCTTAATAACAGAAACCAAACCAGAACCACCCCCTATAGAAACCATTCCAACTAAAAAACCTCTCAACATACAAAAAGCTGAAAAACGAACGCGCAAACCTCCAGTTAAAGAGACGCCAATAACTGTTTACAAAGAGAAATGTTCCATAGCTCCCACTCCTAACCTACCTAAGCTTTTCATCAAAAACAGCGTCAATAATAACAAAGCCAGAATGGTCTTCAGACAGAAAAGTAGTTCTCCGACTAAAGAATGCCCAAGTCCCTTAGCTAGTCCTATAAGAACCAGCAAAGATGACTCTCCCATCTTCAACATAAGGTACAAAAGCCTCAGCAACATCCACAATGGCATGGAACTAGATGGAACATTGGACTCAAGTCATTCTGGCGGAAGAACTTCGGGAGATTCCGGAAACGGGCCGAAGTTACCCGAAAAGAGATCAAGGAAGCTCAGTAGACCAAAATCTCTGACGAATTTAGTTTGGGAGTTGAAAGGATGTCCAGTGGAGACGGAGAAACCAAAACCTAGGGTTAAAAATGAAGGGTTGAAGAAGCTTGGCAATAAACTATCACTGGGGGCGCAAAAGAGGGCGCCGACGCTGTATCTTTAAATTGTAAGTATGAAACCTTTTTTTAACAATACACTTATAATACGTACGAGTGTAGACATTTGTAAAAAGTTTTAGAGGGCTCGATAGACTAAACCTTTATCTCAAACATTATCATCACGAATCATTAGGTGTTGAACGTGTGAAATAAGGCCCATATATACATAATATATACCTATATTAATACCTACCTACATTGTTCAAACTCCTGATTGGTTTCATAATCGTCGCTAGGAACTGAAAACAACACTTTTCCGATTTCACAACGCCAGTATTACGCAGGATGACGTGATAAAGTAACACGATAAACGCCTTACGTTTCAATCAACAATAAAATATGCGCTTAATTTTGTGAAATGAGTGTAAAAAATTCTAACGATTTCTACAAAATCTCTCAATATGTTATGCGTTTGAACAATCACTAATTGTAACAAAAACTATACGATAGCGTGTAGCAATCAATAAAATATCAATGGACTGGTCAAGTCGTGTATAGGCAGACAATGAGCTGAGGTTCTGTAGGTACAAAATAACTAAGTAATTCAAATAAGTATGTTATCAATTTTCGACTGAATATATAATCTCACAAATGTCAAAAATGCGAAAGTTTGGATGGATAACTGGATGTTTGTTACCTCTCTTCACGCCAAAACTACTGAACGAATCGGGCTGAAATTTTGAATAAATTTATTCAAAATTTCAAGTTAAGGTCTTGAATAAAAAATAGGCTTCAACAATTCTCACGCGGACGAAGCTGCGGGGCGCAGCTAGTTATGATTATAATTAAAATAGAAGTAAAACAATTAAAACTAGTATTTACGATTGAAACAATTGCGCTAACTGCAGATGATTAGAGAGTTTTTCTAGCTAGTTTCTTCTATTCTTAATATAAGCTTCTATTATAGGTTCTATAGGTACTACCTACTTCAGTAAAAATACTGTCTCAAGTACCTACGCATTAAAATCGCAAAATCGCATGTAGACAAAACTACTAAAGGAGCGTATAATTAAATACATACCAAATTAAAGGTAAAGCTTTTTGTCATCTAATCTAAAATACCGTGGTCGAAAAATACTTTGTAAAAAGTACCAAAATGTGACTCGCATGTTAAGATTCGAAAAACTGAATGAACTGAACTGAACATTAAACATTAATTGCTTTGAAAAGTGTGCTTGTCGCTGTTCTAAGATGTCTACGGAGTTTTCCCTTTAAATCATCATCTTCATTATCATCAGCCTATATTAATCCACTGCTGGACATAGGCCTCCCCTAATGAGCGCCATAGCGCCCTGTCTTCAGCTTGACACATCCAGCATCTGCCAGCAGTCTTTCGCAAATCGCCATCCCACCTGGCCGAAGGGCGTCCTACACTACGTTTACCTACGGAACCCTAAACCCAGATTTCACGTCTTAACCGTCAGTCAATGACCGATGCAACAGGATGTGTCGAAGGCTGCTTGTTATATGTCTGCACGGTTTAACTGATTCATTGATTACACCGAAACTAAATGGAAGAGCTGAGCTAAATCAAAGGTATTTATTGATCTAGGTACCTTTAACTTCTGTGGATGAGTATACGATGACTGTATTGTTCTAGCCGAGTTCGGCCTCAGTGGCCAGTCTTAGGGGAGACTTTCGATCGAATCGATCTTTATTCGCCTTTGTAAATGACCACCGCACTGGATAGGACATTTAAATATAACTATAGATACCTAAATAATTCTGGACATCCACACAAAATCATCTAGCCATCTAGTCCCAAGCTAAGTAGAGCTTGTGTTATGGGTACTAGATGACTGGTATACTTAATCACTACATAGTATAAAACAAAGTTGCTTTCTGTCCCTATATCCCTATGTCCCTTTGAACGCTTAAATCTTTAAAACTACGCAACGGATTTTGATGCGATTTTTTTTAACTGATAGAGTATTCATTATGTAGTTTTATACGTATAATAAAACCTTGCGAAGCCAGGGCGGGTCGCTAGTACAATATAATATATTGTACGCGTAATAAACAAATCCATGTAAAATAATATATTACATAGATTTTCTTTATCACACATAAAAAATACCGAGAACTCTGGAACAAATAATAATAATAATAATAATAAATAATTCCGGACAGACCACACAGCATCATCTAGCCCCAAGCTAAGCAGAGCTTGTGTTATGGGTACTAGATGACTGATATACTTAATACATAAATATTTAAATATTTGCAGATTGTTCAGACATTTGTCTTAAAGCGAGAATCGAACCAGCAACCTCCTACATCGAAAAGGTATTAAGATAAAGAAATTAAAATTTTCAATTCAATTGTCAATTGTAGAATATGCATAAATATATTCCAGCAAATGTATAGGTATAAAAGTTTTGTCATCAAACCAAAATAGGAAAACCTAAAACTCACGTGCGACTTTCAAACGTAAAAGGTAAGAACCTATTGCTTATCAAACAGACATTCTCTAGTTATAAACTTCTGAATAAAGATTACATCTCCTATTGGTGCATACGACTGGCATATCACGATGCGTTGCGAAACGGAAGATCCATCGGTGTTCTATCCTTTAATGGTAATAGTTTGCTAATTTTGCCACTGGCGTTTATATCTGTAAGTAAATTATTGAAAGAGTAAGACTTACCCTATGCTACCTTCTTAAGGTCAAGTCTGGTTTACAAATCGCAAAAGTTTCTGAACATGAGAAGATGAATTATGTGATAGTATTTTTTTTATGTTTCTCAGGTATCACTACATAGTATAAACAAAGTCGCTTTTTCTGTCCCTATTTCCCTATGTCCTTTTGACTGCTTAAATCTTTAAAACTACGCAACGGATTTTGATACGGTTTTTTTTAATAGAAAGAGTATTCAAGATGAAGGTTTATACGTATGATAAAACCGTGCGAAGCCGGGGCGGGTCGCTAGTAAATACTAAAATGACGAAGGTAAATAATGCTGAAAACCCTTTGAAGATTTACGATATGATATTATCTGAGTGGTATCCCAGGTAGAGTATCCCCAGGTGGGATGACGATCTGCGAAAGACTGCTGGCAGATGCTGGATGCGGCAAGCTGAAGACAGGGCGCTATGGTGCTCATTAGTGAAGGTCTATGTCCAGCTGTGGACTTATATAGGTTGATGATGATGATTATGAGAGTAGTTGAAATTTAATATAATTCACGACTAGGAATGTAGGAATACTCGAGGTATTCTCAGGCGAGTTTGAATGAAGGATTAATTGAAGAATATCCACTAAATATATTAGGGTATAAGTCTTTATTAAAATTGTGATGGTTTGCCATACTAAAGATTTCTAAAATGTAATATTCCTTTAAAAAATAAATCGTCCATCACTCTTAAATAATTCGTTTCTAAAAAAACAACTCGATAAACCCAATCAGCTAAAATGAATTCTTAAACTTAGCTCTCATTTCAATTATAGCCAACCTTTTATCTTTCGAAGTAAAATCAGCCAATTTTACAACTTTTTAACAGCTATCACCTGTGTTTATCAAGTTAATGTAAAAACAGGGTGTTCCCTAATCAATGTGACACGCAAACCCAAGGTGTGTTGGCGCTCCTATCCAATTAGTTTACAGTAATACTGCGAAACTATAATGGCAAGCAAAATATTGCATAGTTATAGTCACGATATGATGTTAATGGACAAACTGGAAGGTCGGACGAGCTAAAAATAAAACCGGGCAAGTGCGAGGCAGACTCGTGGACGAAGGTTTCCGTATGTTTATATACGATAAAAAAAATGTTTGTTGTATGGGCCTACCTATGGCCCTTTTATTTTGTTTTAAGTATTTGTTGCTATAGCGGCAACAGAAATACATAACTTGTTAAAATTTCAACTCTCTAGCTATCGCGGTTCTTAAGATACAGCTAGGCTTAAATAACAGTGACTGAAAAGTCAGTCATCAAGTAATGGTCAAAATTAATTGACAACCGTATAACTTAAATTTGGTTTTCACTTACTTTTTTGTGTGAAACAATACAATGCAATAAAATGATAGAAATCAATCACCATGCTTTTAGATTTGCCAATAAAAACAACATTCGGCTATCTCTCTATTCAATAGAATTAATTAACGAATGCACAAAAACGTAACTATGTTTAACAAACATTTCTTTTGAATAGCAACTGGTTGGTTTTAGAAAAACTAGAATTGCAAGAGTTCTCAAGACTTGTATCGCCCTGTCTATAAATAAGAACTGAATAATGCATTGAGCTAGAACTAGCTTTTAAAAGGGCATATACCCGGTATGATAAAGTTTTCTTTTCACTTCAGCAAGAAACTATCTAAGTACTTATAAAAAAGTTGTTTGAGCCATTATCAAAATAGATGAAAGAGAGGATGCGATTTAACCAGATAATTCGGTAATTATCAAAATATATAAAAAAATCGGATTTGTTACACCATTTTACCCACAACACCATTTATGGAAATCAGTTGCAGTGTAGATACACTGGTTTAAATAAAATTAATAATGTCCAAAATTTCAATAATAATGCAAAAACAATACTACTTTTGACAATTGAGCTTACTGCAGAATTTGCTAACTATCTAGATGTAGCTAAAGTAATCCAGCCTAAGGAAAAGCCAAATAAACACTGAATTTTTAGATAAAATTTACTTTTAAAACAGTCTGCAAATATTTTTATGGTATTTAGCTAATTTAAGATAGTTTGAGATTATGATTGCATTCTAATATTCAGCTAGGAATTATTTAGGAACTTATAAGTTCTAAGTAACAAATTTAAATTATAATAAACGTTCTAATTTAACCAAATTGTGCAATATAAAATTAAGCAATTTCCGATAATCGAGCCAAATCCCAATTTAGTTTCTAATCTTCTGCAATTGGGCCAGTTCGATAATTTGATTAAAATTAGCTTTAATATTATGGCTGTTTGCATAAATCATTGTTTAGATTCATTTTCAAATCAGAAGCGCAAATAGTGTTTAAAATGGTCAATACTTGCTTAGCAAACACAGCTTCCATTATGACATGCGCATTACACGTACATAAATACCTACCTATTAGCAGTGAAGTGAATTCCCACCATCAGGTGAGCAAACTTCCAAAACAAACAGATTTTTGATAAATAAATCTACTTACTTAATATTATTTATTTGTAAAAATAACGATTTAAGATTCCTTAATTTTTATACGGTTTTTTTAAGTTTTGTGAGACAAATTCTCTGGAATTCCACTAATATTATAAACGCGATTAAATATTATAAACCTCTTCACACTAAAATAAATGAACGGATCGGGCTAAAATTTAGAATAGACGTATTTTTGACTGGACTAAAAAGTTTAATAACTTTTAATCCCTAATTAAATTAAAAAAAAATACAAACACACAAATGTCTACGCGGGCGAAGCCGGGGCGCTGCTAGTAATTTAAGAAAATCATCATGGAATAATTTAAAAGAATAATTGAAATCTAAACATCAAACCATATCCTTGTTTTTTGAACTCAGTTAAAAATAGCTACAACCGCAGTCTGTTTTCGAACTTCATACTCTTCATAAAAAATAAACAAAAACTTCACCCACGAGTTGAACGCCTTGTAATCTCTTAACTAGATCTGAAATAGGTACCTACTTTACGTAATGCGATCATTGATACTGATAAGCTAGTTTTGGCGCTCAGAGCATCACTGTTTTGTGACCTCTTGTAATAGTTCTCCAGGTAGGTAGAAACCTACTTGCTAACTGGGTTTATGGTAAAAATGATGAATGAATACTGTTTTTTTTTTAATCTAAGTTTTTTAAGTTAGTTTTAGGTCGAGAAAATGCTTTATAAGATACTAGCGACCCGCCCCGGCTTCGCATGGTTTCATTATAAGTATATAAACCTTCCTCTTGAATCACTCTATATATTAAAAAAAACCGCATCAAAATCCGTTGTGTAGTTTTAAAGATTTAAGCATTCAAAGGGACATAAGGACATAGGAACAGAAAAAGCGACTTTGTTTTATACTATGTAGTGATGCTCTGCGGTTTCGTTTGAATGAAATGATTGCAGAAACATAGTATTCTAAGATAGGTATTTCCAATAATCTAGAGCCTGCCAGGTGGTGAATGTTTATATGTAACTAATTATGGATTTTTATTACTCTTTCACGCAAAAACTACTAAACGAATCGGGCCGAAATTTTGAATAGACTGAGAATACATGTATTAAAAATCAAACTACGACAAGTTTTTGTAGAATTATAAACTTTATTTAAAATTTGATTTGTCAGAGAAACAATATAGGTAGAAATATAGGTACAAATTAGAATTATCCATTAAATAACTCGCCCTTGATCATTTCCAGCGCCAAAGCCCTTGCAGTATTACCACGCTGAATAGCGATGGCAGTCCTTTGCACCAAAAACGATTGGAGCGGGAGTCTCTTTGTGTCTCTTTGTGTCTCTTTGTCTCTTGTTTTTATAGTAAATATAATTACGTGTTTGATTTCACAGACACAAGGACAATTAAACTGGCAGACGGTGACCTGGACTTATTAATATTGGCAAAGCTACGCGCTATTAAAATAAGCCCGAAAAGGCCTACTGACCGGCAAAAGCCTCATTGATCCTTCCAACCACGATTCTTCATCTACCGTTGGAACCATAAAAACCTTATACCCAGGCAATGCATAACCCAGTATTCATAATCAAGTTTCAAGTTCCCGGTATCGTACCAACCTCGTTCAATACCATCTATGAAAGCTAACGGGCCCTCCGTTTTTGGAGGTATACGGTCTAAGAAGCCGTGTTATCATAAGATCAACTGTTATTATTCGCTCCTCGTTATTTAGCAAGCAAACGGGATTCGTCGCGGTCCTTTGCATGTCTTGTAGGTATTTATTTGCGTTGGTTAGAGCTACAGATTCTGCAATCATACATGGTGCATAAAGATTTGCTAATTTCAGGAAACAAATGGGCCCAGCGACGTTTTTCAAGTGGTGTTTGCCATTTTGTCCTATTTTAGCCTACTTGTCAAAGGAAGCTTATGTACCTAAAAAGGAACAAATATTTTCAAATCGTACGAACAATCGTTCCAAAGCAGAAATCGAACCCTTAACCTCCTGCGTCGCAGGCGGACCCTCACCCGCCGCGCTACTTCGGTCGTCGTTTAATAATACATACCTGTTCTAAGGGGACTAATCGATGGACAATCACTACCCCGCTTTGTTTGATCATGGTATGCTTGGAATACCCTGTACTTATAATAAACCTTCGCTTTGGATGCTATGTTTAAATCTGAATTTATTATATTAAACTATATGCGCCCAGTGGTTTTTCCAACCTTAAACAAAGGGGCTGTTGAAAAAAAGCCTATTTTACCGATTCGTTTAGTAGTTTTGGCGTGAAGAGGTAACAAACATCCATCCAGCCACTCATCCAAACTATCACATTTTTATATTAGTGTGATCTCTATTCAAATACTTACAGAAATGTTTATGTTAAATTTTGAAACTAAATCTGTATAGTGAATCTATATAAAATTACTTTTTTTCATTTCAGACCTGAAAGAGGATGCATTCTAAGCAATCAAGAAATCCACGGCTGGTGCAATGAAGGACCTACAAATGAATGTCACAAAAATCACTTACATATGAGAAGATGAGTCAAAAGTTTCTGAACATTACAAATTAATTTGATTTTTCAGTTTCAAGCTACTTTTGTACAACATAGTTGTCAAGAAAATTTTGCATCTAGGTAAAAATTACTTGACAATGCACAGCGTAATTAATGATATTAATAATAATTAGCAAGCAAAATAAATGTTTAGCTATTTATGTTCCATTCGAAGCACTTATAATTTTCTAAGTACCTATGTGTAATTAATTACGATAAATGTTTGACATTATTTTAAGCGACACGATATGAGTGAAATAATTATGAATAAAGAACTTAATTTTGATCTCTTAATGATTAATTATAAATGTTATATTTATGATTGAAAGCCATATTAAGATGTAATTCTTCTTGGTGTTCTTATAGTTGTAAGTTGAATGAATTCATGTTTCAATTTAAGAATTCATCGCCACAAGATGGCGTTAAAATCAAAATAGAAGTACTTCCTACAATGTTTTAAAGTAACTATAATTAAGGCAGATCATCACCGGTCGCGGGGATTTTTTTTACCTTGTTAGTATTTTGCGTTAATCTTGGCCATTTCCTATTTTCAATACACTTTTGCTCTCCTGGTACCTACTCTGGAGGGATTTATCTACGTAAATCAATCTTAGATGGAGTCAATGGACTCATAATCAATTGGTTTACAATATTTTGCAAAACAAAATTTGTGTCACTTTTTCAAGTAATACTTGTAGAACGCAGAAAAAAACATTTGAATTTCCTGCGCCTCTGGAGACGATCACCTTATCTCAATTTCGTCATTGTGCTTTGGTTTTGCAATAATTCAATAAATATTTTAGAAAATATTGTTATATGAATATCCAAATTAAATAGTAATACGGTTCCTCTATGTGCCTTAGATAATAATAATAACCTTTGTCTGACTGCCAGTGTTTTTATCTTGTATTCTTTGCATTTATTACTAAAAGTCATAATATGGAATAGTCTTTAATAATAATCAATAAGATTTAGTTTTTGAGACATTTAGTGCATCATAAACTGAACCTTACTGTGCTCATAAATAAGTCTCAAAAAGCAACCGGTAACTGATAAATTTCTTGGAGTGTGAAATTAATTTTGATACTTCGATTTATTTATCAAACCTAGAGGTAGGTAAACATCATAAGAATTTAAATTCTTTCAGCAATTCAGTCATAAATACATGACAGCAATATACAAGCAATGTATATCAAGCAAAATTAATTTTGTTAAGTTGTTTTGAAATCTAGTTTTGTTTAGCTTCTATTGCAACATCAACCGTTAATGAATATTGGTCTGTTTCAGTAAACGATTCTGTTTTCGAAAATTTAGCTAGGTATTTAAGGTCTGTCTTTAATTTTGTATTCCAAATATTTTTCTCCGTTAGTTTAAGTAATCATCAATATTCCTAGGCTAATATTTTTATCTATTGTCATGTAAGTTTTAAAGTCTCGGTATTGTAATACTTATTCAATAAATGAAAATGGAATTAATCTCTCGTTTTATTCTTAAACTAGCGACCCGCCCCGGCTTCGCATTTTTTATTATACGTAGGTATAAATCTTTCTCTTGAATCACTCTATCTATTACAAAAAACCAGATCAAAATCCGTTACGTAGTTTTAAAGATTTAAGCATACATAAAACCTTCGTTTTTGCTCTGTGATACGGACAGAGAAAGTGACTTTGTTTTATACTATGTGGTGATAAATAAATAATACTGGACAATCCACACAGCATTATCTAGCCAGAGGCTTATGCTAGAGATCGGCAACCTTTTAAAACGAAGAGCCAATACATACAAACTCACAAAATTTCTCAGTTTATAAGAGCCAAATTTTTTTCAGTACATATTTGGTAACTTACATTCAAACTTTACTCAGGTTTTGCCTATTGAATATTTGTAACCAGCACCAATTCCATGTTGATCTTATTTAAATTCGTCCATTCGTACAGTTCATTTATTCATTTACTAGCGACCCGCCCCGGCTTCGCACGGTTTTATTATACGTACCTATAAACCTTCCTCTTGAAATACTCAATCTATTAAAAAACCGCATCAAAATCCGTTGGGTAGTTTTAAAGATATAAGCATTTAAGCATACAATGGGACATAGGGACAGAGAAAGTGACTTTGTTTTATACTATGTAGTGATTTATTGCGACATTTCTTCGGATTTTTACCACTCTGCATGACTTAGTACCTATTCATCGATTATACTATTTTTAATACTTTTGATAATACAATAATTAGTTCCTTTACTGCGTGTTGAACTGGAGAGCCGCAACTTTACATCGAAAGAGCCGAATTAGGCTCACGACTTCTGATCAGTCCCAAGCTAAGCATACCTTGTGTTGGATACTAGGTAATATAGAACACAAGAAATTACATAGATAAATATTTTATAATACATAGAAAATACCAAGAACCCCGGAACAACTATTTACAGATCATACAAGCATTTATCCCAAGGCGGGAATCAAACCTTAAACCTCCTGCGACGCAGACAACTTCGCCCACCGCTATAAAATATAACACTTATACATATAAAATATTTCACTAATATTGGCAAACAGCTCTCGGCAAACGTAGTGTAGGATACCGTCCGGCCAAATGAAATGACGATCTGCGAATAACTTCAGGCTGGGTTGAACTTCTGGATGCGCAACTGAAGATAGAACGCTTTATGACGCTCATTAAGTCTATGTCCAACTGTGGACTGTGCTGAAATATTGAGATACTGGAGGCCAATAATCAATATTTCATTAATATTTTTTACCCTAAAATAAGCGCATTTAATCCGTTACTTCATCTTCCGCCGCGTTTTCATTTTTCAAGTTACTACTAACGCCATCTAGTGTAAGTGGATTAAATTTTATACTAGCTCGACCAACTCTACCACTTAATCCACCTACCACGTTCACGCTTTGCTTTTCAACTTAACATTCTACTATTCTTCAACTAGATGGCAGCACTAGATAAATTGGCTACAAACTGGTAGGTAATTTCGATTTTGAGTAGTGTAGGTAGCTAGATGAAACAAAAGCTCTACCATATTTAATTTTTATCTTTCTTAAATATAGAGGTATGTACATTAGACAGTATGCATATCGATAGGTCTTAACAGGTAATTTACATTACTACGTACAGTTAGATACTAGATTAATGTATACACAGGTACCTAAGTATTTCGAAATCGCCTAGATATTTCAGGCATAACACAAATCACTGATATCACTGCTATTGTCTATTCTGATGCTAATAAATACCTTGACATTTATAGGAGCTCGGCACAATACCAAATTACTACATATTACAACAATTTTTATGATGTTGAAAATTATAAGTGCATTTATACTTAACTACTTAAGGCTTTCTTTTATACCTTCCTCCAATAAAGTCCCTTCAACTATTCGATCAAATACACCTACCCCTTCAACCTGTCAATGTAGGTACTTACTTACTACTTAAAGCAATTTTTAGGAATTTGTAAATCCTGAAAAGAAATGATTAGGACGCTTATTTCTAGTAGTACTGAGTCCTTTATTGGTTGAGTACATTGGGAATTAGGTAGAAATACCTACCTAGTTTACGATAACGAAGAAAGTTTTGTCTCCTTCTATACTATGGTGTCTTGCAGTACTTCGGTTAGATAGAGAGGATCTTATTTCCGTAGCTTGATCGTAGGCTACTGGAATCTTTGTTTCATAATGAAATTTTAATACATATAAAGGGTCGGCAACGCGCGTGTAATGTCTCTGATGTTGCAGGCGTCCATAGGCCGCTGTAACTGTTTTCCATCAGGCGGGCCGTATGCTTGTTAGCCACCTTGGTGAAATAAAAAGTAAAAAAAGAATTCGATTTTCGAATGCTTTTGAGAAATTTGACGTAAGCTTTTTATACGGAATATTGAATTAGTACTATGTTTATTAATCTGGGCTAGTACCTATGTACTAGCCCAGATTAATAAACATAGTAGAATATTGAATTAGTACTATGTTTATTAATCTGGGCTAGTAGGTACATAGGTACTAGCCCAGATTAATAACGTAATAATAACGTACAAAACCTATCTGTACGTTCTAAGCGAGATATTCGAGATGTTCGTCTATTGATTGTCTGTCGAGATAGTCTGAGATTGTCTATCGATCTCTCGAAAACTTTTTCGTAATCAAATTGTACAATAACTGGTAAGGTAATATGCACACCGATAGCCAAAATGAAGGTCACAATGATAACTGTGGGTGCCTAGATATTTATTATATGTATTGGTTGGTACATTTGGAGCAAGCGAAAAGATTCCAAGTCAAGGCTTGACTCTATCAGTATTTAAACACGCCTGTGTTCCGTACTATCATTTATAACCTTGACTGATTTCCACACGATATCTACAGTTCTTTACCAAGCATCAATTTGTATGTTTTTAGTCCTATCATGTAGAGAACTGAAAAGAAATCACAATATTGTAATACAAGGGAAAGTTCCATATATCGAACTTTATTTCGATATGTCGTCGTCATAAAAGGTCATAAATTACAGCAAATAGCGAAAAAAAACCTAGTCGAATCAAGGTTTTAGGGTCGAACGAAGCCTAAATCAACCCTTTGAAAACTTAAGTTCTAACATCTTTACTGCTCAAAAAATAGGTATATTTAAAAAAAACCTCTACCTGCTGTAGCTTAGATATAGATAAAAATATATAACAGTAAAGAATAAATAAAGTATACAAATATGTTTTATTACGTACTTAATACAAACTAAAAATAAGATTTTCACAGGAGATCTTAAAAAAAGGTAAAAGACTAAAAGGTAGGTAGAGAAAGAGTCGACATTTCTTAGAAGTATGTGGTATAATAGTAGTATACGGACAAAGTGCAACATACATAGAAAAAATATTTTACAAAACATAGAAAGGACCCGAAACAATTGTACAATAATTTATCCCGAGATGGGAATTGAACCCGCAATCTCTTGCGCCACAAGAGAACAGTCACCCGCATAGAATTCTTCTAAATATAATTTTAACTTAATCTATTAAACTAAGGCCTCAACGCATTCAAACCTCCCAAATGCCCTTCATCCCTTTGCCTCTGCATTTGCAACCTCTCTTCATCCTTCCCATCTATCCCCAAACCTAACCTCTCAATCAACTTATCCCCTTTATCGCCATGAAGTTCCCTGAACACTTTCCTTCTCTTCTGAGAGACATCCGGGTCGAAGATCCATAGTTTCTGGTCATGGATGACCGGATGCCCGACGAGGTTTGTCCGGATAAATCCGGCTATGGGTCCAACGGACTCGGGAGCAGTTGGTCGGTAAAGCAGGGTGATGATGCAGAATGACAGCTGAAAGGTTATGTCAATGTCAAAGTTGGAATGACAGATTTTACATTTTTGGAGGAAGATTCAACCAAGAAATAACGCGATTTCGTAATGTTAAAAACGCTTTTAGTAAAAGTGTGCTAATGAAGTAATATATGCATAAAATGTGCGAAATATATAATATTATCTAGCTCTATAGCTAGATAATTAGACCCTGTACATGTTAATATGACACAACAACCATTTACCTAACTACTTATTTATTTGATTCCATTTAGAACAGGCTATAGCACAACTGTAGCGCTAAATAATTAATCTCCCTTTATTCTAAAGCGTATAATTCTAATGTCATTCAAAATATTTTTTTAGTTTTTATTTGGATAGACTAGAGATATCAAAGGGCAATTGGCCCTCCTATCCTAAGTAAATGTTGTCGGGATTTTTCAATAGGTATTTACCGTCTGCAGTTAGCTCAATGGTTTCAATTGTAAATACTAGTTGTAATTTTTATATTCCTTTGCTTGTAATTTTCGTTGTTAATAAAGATCTTTTATATAGGTATTAGGTATATCCAATAACGAGATTTTTAATTCCTAGTGCTTATTACTTTCCCTAATTAAACAGCAAAAATCACTTACAAATATTTTCCACATACCTAGCGTAAACTTTCACTTTTCACAATAATTCAGGATTTCACTTTTTTTGATTTATTTTTATTTTAATTTAATTTATACACAAGGATCCATCCACTCTCGCTCACACAACCAACTTGTTTATTGCACCTTTTACATTTTAAAAGCAGTCCACGTTACTTAATCGCGTTGCTGTTACGTTCAGGGCTGTACGTTACGTTATATTTTTTATCGAGCACTAAACGCACTCAGGCCTCTCTAATCACGTCATCAGAGTAGGACGTAGGCATAGGTCGTTCTATTCTGGTGTACCTATTTATCGGATTTATGCGATTATCGAATTCTAATATATATTTAGTTGTTTATGTTTTAAGTTAAAAGAGACAAACAAGAAAATTATCTTAAAAGTTTTAGGTTTTAGTTCCTGCTGCCACTAACAAAAATGTCTTGAAAATTTTTAAAAAGTAAATCACACACAAAAAGTAATCAAAAAGTGAACCCAATTTAAATATAATAAGAGACGGACCGATAATTAAAATGAAAGATTTATTCAGATTCTTGTTGAAAAGTACCGTATTAACAAAGAAAATAGGTAACTATATTATTTTGAATCCAACTTAATATACCTACATAAACACGAACGTTTGTAGGTATGGATGGATGGATGGAAGGATGTTTGTTACTCTTACACGCAATAACTACTGAACGGAAATTGATGAAATTTGGCACAGAGATTGATTATAGTCTGGAATAACACATAGGCTATACTTTATCCCGGAATTCCCACGGGAATGGGAATTACGCTAGTGAAACCGAGAGGCGCTGCTAGTAAATAATATAGGTATAGATAGATATAAACTGGTCTCAAATAATGTGGCAACCCTAGTTCTAGCCATTATCAAATTACAACACAGGGTCTGACGAACACGGATTCATAGTTTTGAGCAATCATTTTCGAATATTATTTAACTTTTTAATGACCTTGTATTGTTCATCGCTATGTTCAGTGTTAACCACATACTATTACCGTCACCTTTAACCCTCTTTTACCTCATGCTAATAAGTTAGGCACAAGTTTTTAACTATCTGCATAACGACTTACCTAGTAGTAAAACCTCGCATCTTACCGACCTCATGAGTTAAAAGGTATACATAAGAATTTAAACAGTTTTCTTGATTTCTTGCTAGTTAAATAATGATCCTACCACATAGACCGCCAATTTTAGCTTAAGTTAGTTTAAATTGTTTCTGTAAATTTTATTGTTTCTTAGTTCTAAGTGTGCAATAAAGAGTTTTCATTCATTAATTCCTTCTTTGACAGTGAGTGAGTTGTACATTTTTACAATAGGTCCTAAAAAGCATTCAAACTAAAGCCTTCGTTAAGAGTGATGAAATAAGTAGTACAGAATATGTGAAAAATTTCTTAGAAAATATCTAAAATTATCAAACTGTAAACACACTTGTACACGAAAAACCGGTAATAATAATAAATATATCGTCTAACGCAGATTTTATCAAATCAAAGATTTTGCGGTAATTCCCTAGGCCAAGGAGAATAAAACCACTCCGTAATAGCCTACTAGGTTATAACGAAGTGTTTTATTTTCTTGGTACAGTCTAGGATCTCCTATCCGTAGTAATTCTATTCATTTACAGTTTCAGGTAGAATACTCTACCATAACTTGCTGGAGTCAACGTCGAAAATTAAAAGTAAAAAACTCCCGCCACTCGCATCAAGCTCTCCCATTGGCTGGCGCATCCCCCTGCTTTACCGACATCGTCATGGCGCGGAAAAATCAATAATCCTCTGACAACTTGACATTCCATTCCACAACAACAAAAATTAAATACGTAAAATAAAATGATGCAAGAATACGACGAAGATTTCTTTTTTGAAGAGGACAAACTGTACGTAAACTCTGTGTTTTAATTTTTAAACAAAGGTTATATGTGACAAGTGAATTTTCGTTATCATTTTGTGTTTATCTGGTTTCCTTTGCAGTTATCTTGGTTGAGCTTTGCAGTGTTGTTTGGTGTATTGTTTTGTGATGTGGCGGCAAAACGATCCTTTCTTTTTGACTACTGACCCGAGGATTTACCCATTGCACCCTCCCATTGCCAGCATGTTTGAGGATCGAATGTAAATCTATTATTTTATCCATGTAAAACCTAGTTATTCACTACAAAGGTTCCCTAGAAAGAAATAGTCAAGGTTACTACGTACTATGTTCAAATTACTTACAGAAAATGTATACCTACTCTCCTGAATCTAAACATAATAATATCACCAGTCGGAAGCTTCATTATGAAGCTAGCGGCATTGCTCCGCAATTCAGATGCGCTGATCTAGATTTTTTTAAATTTTTATAATTTTTTAAATTATGCACAAAAAATTGTTCAAAAAAGATAAAATTGGTTTGCATTATAAACGTATAGTAGTGCATTTACTTATAATGTAAGCCAATTTTGTCGTTGACTCTACTTAATCACAACGATATAGACAAACGGTAGGGAGGAAACGTACCGTAAAACGGTACAAGATTGCCCAACTAATTTGACTTTGCCCACCACGGTACTTTTTTTTAAATTCTTAGTATTATCGAGAATGTTCTAGTAGCTTTTATTTCTTATTTATTGGTAGAATTCTGAATATGTCACTGACAACACTAAATAACCGAGTGTTGCTAATTTCACTTCAATTGACTGTCAGTTGATGTCAAAGTTGGTGGTGTTTTTAGCGGGTCAAATTTCGTGCGGAAAACTTTATTGAAAAACAGTACTTGCAGTTGCAGCAGGCAAGTAATTATTTTACCACTATAAGTTTATAACAAATAAACAATAACTGTCGAATATCTGACGCGAAACTCTTTTTAAACTCGAAAATATTCAGGTGGGCAATGTCAAATTACTTTTTCTGGAGTACTGTTTACGACTTTGCCCACCAAAATATTGTTGTCAGGGTTGTCACTACGACATTCAATTAAAATTGATTTTTGTATGTCCTATTATTAGTAGGTCGGTTGGTATCTATCTAACCACCTATAAGACGACCGTTGTGGCGCGTTGGGCGAAGGTCCGCCTGCGACGCAGGAGTTTGCGGGTTCGATTCCCGCCTCGGAACAAATTTGTGTACGATCTGCAGAAATTTGTTCCGTTAGTCTGGGTGTTTTCTATGTATAATAAAAAATATGTATCTATGAAATGTATTGTATTAAGTATATCAGTCATCTAGTACCTATAACACAAGCTCTGCTTAGCTTGGGGCTAGATGATGCTGTGTGGACTGTCCGGAATTATTTATATATTTATTTTATTATGAGAAAGTATTTAGTTTTCAGTATTTACTTATTTCAATTCCTCTTTATCAAATAATGTAATGAAAAATTTACCATTTCTACAGTTTTTTTGTAAATTAATGTCTTAATTTGTTTTATAAGCTAAATGAGGTACTTACCTTTTTATCAATTTTTTTTTTTGTGTCAGATAATAATAACCAGCGTTTTGTTAAAGCAAAAAAGCTATAATTAATGTAATGCTTATTTTCAGAATGAACAACAAAAAGTTACAACCCTAGCACATCTTTTTATTTGTATGAAAATTGTCCAAAAATTATTTGTGTCTTTGCCCACTCAATTTAGGCGATTAATTTGCTTGCTTGAACGTTTCATATTAAGATATAAAGTAACATTGATTTCCCATATTGCTTGTTCCTTAAATCTTGAGATCATACGGTCAAAAATACCGGAATTACGATTTTTTTTGCAAAATGGGCAAACTTGTAAGTTTTTATTTTATTTGGCCCGCTCTCTAAATTATGATTTTTTACACATACCGTCCCATTTTATTCGACTTTTAATCTTTTATTTGCAAAGAACAGTATTTATTTATAATAATGTAGCGCAAACATTATTTGAACTATACATACTTTTTAAATTATTTAAACTTGAACCACTAAATCCAAGAAAATTGGGCAAAGTTTCACTGTTTTACGGTATTTTTAAATTACAATTAAAAAAAATATATCATATGGCAGTGAGGAAGATTCAAGGACTTAAAATTATATCCAATACTAACAGCAGATCAAGATAATCCTAAACAAACCTTTTTTTATGAAAACGATCTTTTTGTTTACTTAGCAAGCCAATGGAAGAAAAAGAAACTAACACCTTACTAGTGTCTCTTCAAGAAACGTGAGTTTTCTAAAAATTTATAATTTAAGTATTATAAGATTTACCTATATCAATAATTATTTTCTACTAAAACTTTTATTTTTATTCAGTGCATCAGTTTCACAGCAAGATATCCCGAGAGATGGCGAAATTAAAATATTTGAAGAGTAAGTAGCCTACAATGTATGCTTTTGTTAGAGAAATAGTAGAAAAAAATCCAATAGTGACCCTTACCAATATTTTTACTACTCTGTCAAGAAAGTACCGGGAAAATATCAATAACACACAAAATTTTAGCTGTTCATCTAAATCCTTCAGGAACATTTTCGGTGACTCCGAACCCAAATTTCCATTGGAGATGTATAATTTAGGACAAAATCCTTGTTCAATATTTTAGTCCAAAATAAAATTCGCAATGGCAATGCACACTAGACATGATCTAGGTAACTAAAATAACATGTTATGCAACTCTAACTCAGTTGTGCCAATCTTATAGCAAAAAAAATAGATTTAAAATTGAATTTGGAACGATATACAAATTATCCATTCCCGATACTTTTTTGACTGGATGTAAGAATATAAAAACTTTTTGTCCACAGTTTCTATCAAATAGCTGCATAAAACGTAATCTGGACTAAGACTGAGGGAGACCTGAGTGATAATTGTTCCTTATACTTAAAGCCAAAATACCTACACCAGTATTTCTAAAAAATGGCCAAGCAAAAGCTGAGCTGATTCAAAATAGTTTCAAGATAATCATTTTGAACTTTATTTGCAGAGAGTCTAAGGATGAGATTGGCGCAATACAATCTGAATCTACTACAGACTGCATTTTCAATGACCTTCGTCAAGAAAGATACATGATCTACCACCAAGACTTGATGTAAGTCTAGATATAAAATGTAGATGAATGTTTGTCTAGACTAGAACTAGAATAAAGACTTAGGTAGATATTAAGTTTTTAATGAAAATACTCAAAATCTGACGTCAATTTTGAAAACCAACCGCAACAAAATGCTGCTCTATAAAACTTTACTTTGTTTTGGATTTTACTAAGTTTATCCAGTGCCGGATTTATATTTTTTATGAGTGTAGGCCACTTTTTTCGCCCCCCCCCCCCCCCGTAGACATAGAATTTTATTGTCTGCAATCGAGTGACCGTCCTCTGCTCTGAAATCTGCCGCCCCCCCTAGGACACTGCCGTCCCCCTAGGACGCTGCCGCCCCTAGGCCGCGGCCTATACGGCCTATTTACAAATCCAGGACTGAGTTTATCTAGAATAAAGTTTTTAGAGTATCTTGTCTTAACGAAAATAATCGAAAACGGACGAAAAATTTTGAAAACGGTTCCAATCTCGGCGGAATTCTTGAATGTTCTGACGAAACTAAAATAATTCAAAAATTGTGTCAATGTACATTATAATCTATTTATCAATGTAATCGTGACAATATTATATTCCATATTCAAATTATAGAAAAACTCAAAAAAATAGAAAAGGATTAAAATTACTACTGGAACTGCTTTCAAAAGGACACTGACCTTAGCTATTCAGTGTTATTTAAAATTTATTATTAATTTTAGTGTTATAATTTAATTAATAAAACTAAAATTATAAATAATATCTATATATATAGTGTATTTATAGATGCTAGTTATAGTTTGACGATGTTTGTGTGTTTTTGTTGCAGATTTTAGATGAGCTAGGTGTTTAAGAACACGCTAGAATATGATTATGTGTGAATTTTGCTTGTGTCTGTTATTAAATATAGTAAGATTACACAAAACACTAGAAATTTTATTTATACACCTATTAACTAGCCCACCATATGAGTATTCACAAATTACGCATAAAAAAACTAATTAAAAATTACTCCACATTATGCTACCTAAAAATACAAAAACTTGTGTATGTATATCAATTTAAAATCTACCGAAACTAGCTAAGTTAGTATACTTAACGTAAACATGAAAGGCAAGTAGTTTTTCACCGCCCAAGTACACCGGTAAGGCATTTTAGTCGTGGCTTTTTAATTGTTATGTTGCTTTATTCATAACTAAACAATCTGCATGTTAAAACCATGAGTTGTTTTCAGGGGTATGACGGTGACTTCGGGCAGTGTTGTCTTGAAAAAAGATGAGAAAAACCTGATAGGTGTCAGTATAGGTGGAGGAGCTCCTTTTTGTCCATGCTTGTACATTGTTCAGGTTAGTCATAATATTAATAAATTCATGCATTTTCCCAAAAAAAGAAAAACATAGGAATCCTACTGATATTAAAAACGCGAAAGTTTGTAAGTGTGCATCGATGGATGGATCTTTGTTACTCTTCACGCAAAAACTACTGATCGGATATGGAATTCCCACAGGAACGGAAATTATGCGGGTGAAACCGCGAGGTGCTGCTAGTAATAAATGAAATTAAGTACATAAAATTCAAAGGTAACTAACGCTCAATACAATAATATTATATAGGTATTTTACTTAAATCTAACAACTATTATAATATCGGGTAAACTGTCTCACATTATTGCAGTACTAAGCATTGCCCAATACTGCGCTGGTTTTCAGTTAGTAAGACTAAACCTTCCACTGTCACGACTTTGAAGCGCGTCTTGTATCACGCGATTTGTTATTTCTAGACGCCACGCGTCTTTATTGCTAATAACCTTCCCATAGAAGCAACGCGTTCAGATACTTGTTCTTTATTGAATCCATTGACCCAGTCTGACATGGAATTTTAATTTGAATCCTACTAATATTATAAACGCGAAAGTTTGTATAGATGGATGGATGTTTGTTACTCTTCACGCAAAAACTACGGATCGGATGTGGATGAAATTTGGCACCAAGATAGATTATAGACTGGAATAACACATAGGCTATATTTTATCCCGGAATTTCCACGGGAACAAGAATTACGCGGGTGAAACCGCGAGGCGCTGCTAGTCACTACATAGTATAAAACATAGTCGTTTTCTCTGTCCTACCTAATGTATGCTTGAATCTCTAAACTACACAACGGATTTTGATGCGTTTTTTTATTAGATAGAGTGATTCAAGAGGAAGGTTTATACGTATAATAAAACCGTGCGAAGCCGGGGCGGGTCGCTAGTAGTTAATAATTAACTTACTTCATCATCATCAACCTATATTAGTCCACTGCTGGACATACTTAACTTGGTTTGTGCAATTTCAGATATTCGACAACACGCCCGCATCCAAAGAAGGCACGCTACAAAGCGGCGATGAGTTGGTAGGCGTCAGTGGTCAGTCCGTTAAAGGGAAGACCAAGCTAGAGGTTGCTAAGATGATCCAGTCAGCTGAGGTAATATTACATTTATATGAGTATCTTATATAACTTGGTTTGTTTGAGCAAGAGCCAGACATAATTGGATTTTTCTAAATAGAATAGAAAAGAAAAGAGTAGATTATAGTAGAACACAACAGTCAGAACAGAGTAGAATAGAATAGAAAACATTTATTTTTTTGAAATGTTACATTTTTTAGGCCTAACCTTGCGTTTTTTAGAGGACGCAATTTTATTTTTTTGATGTGTAGGGGGGGTCAGTGTAAAGCTAAAACCAAGTTTGTGGGGTCGCCACCCTTGTCCCACGGCCGCCATCTTGAAAATAGGGGTTGAAATGGTTTTTACGATATATCTCTTAAACTATTTATTTGATAAAAAAAACTTGTTACCATTTCTTGTTGCAAATTAAATTCTCTACAACTTTAGTCCAGTAACTTTTTGTCGTAGAACTATAAATAAAAAAGTTATAAGCGAAAATCTTCAAAAATTCGAGAAAACAAAAATATTTTTCGATTTAACTTTTTTTTTAATCATTTTACGAAAAAATGATATCTGACCATTATTGTAGATCGTTTTTTGAGGAACAACTTTTATTCGCATCATTTTTTCATTAAGTCAATAGCTAAGGTTTTACAGCGCTCCGAAGTGAGTAGATACTATTTTTCAGTACTCTTAACCATACCTATACAATGTGATTCTTCGAACCTTGATCAAAAGAAATGTGCGGATACACGACACATATTTATCGGTAAAAATCAAGATAAAAAAAATTATATGTTATTTATCTCAAAAACAAAGCAGTTTTAATAATTTTTAAAATGAAGACTACTTCATCTGGTTTTTTCTTCGTTTCTTTTTGAGTAAATGGTGTATTTTATTCGAAGTAGTCTCATTTGAAAGCTAGATAGTTTACCTAGCTAATAAAAAAAAATAAAAAATACAAATACGATACATAAGCGTAGTAAAAACAGTATTTTTTTAGAAATAAGACAAAAAAAAAACGATTTTTATTTTATTTTTTCTCTGTAACTTTAAAACTTGGTAATTAAGGTGTACTTTTTTGCATGTTGTATTAAACTTCATAATTTATTCTACAAATCCTTCAAAAACTGGGGGTCTATCTCTTTCCGTTGTCATGTTATTCACCATTTAAATTAGGTACTTTCTGCCATTTAGTTGAGATTCCTGTTGATATCTGTACTTGACTGGTGTTAAAAAAAAATAACATTAATTTTTTTTTATCTCGGTTTTTATCGATAAATATGTGTCGTGTATCCGCACATTTCGTTTGATCAAGGTTCGAAAAATCACATTGTATTATACGTGTGTACTAATAATATGTCATCAGTTATTGTTTTTTTTGTTATCATAACTTTTTTAATTACGAATTTTGCAATATTATCAAAAATTAATTATTGACTGTTCGATGCAACGCGTGACCCGAGAGCTGGTGAATATCTGGCTCAGCGCATCAGCATTGCCATACAGCGTGGTAATGCAGCCAGTGTCTTGGGGACGCTTCCGACTGGTATTGACATGGATTAATTGAGCTACCTTTAGACTGTTTGCAACCGTCTGCAATTAGCCCAATGGTTGTACTAATTGTAAATACTAGTTGTAATTTTTATATTCCTTGCTTGTAATTTTCGTTGTTAATAAAGTTAAAAAAATATTGACTCTTTTTCACTCCATAACAGGATTTAACAATTATTGATTTTTAAACTAATTTTAAATCTTTCCGAGTTACCATCAGGTCCAGTCGTGGCCTGGTAATTATAATGATCCTGAAGACTGGGGCTGGAAAATTATTGATGCCAGTACAGAACTCTAAACCTCCAGCACCCCCTGAGCTTCTAAAATTGATCTTTTGCAAATGCAAAGGAAACTGTGGAGCGATGTGTGGATGTCGAAAAGCAGGACTGAAATGTTCTGCAGTGTGCTTCCATTGTTCTGGAGAGACTTGCAGCAACGTAATGGAACTCTCAGAATTAATAAATGAAAATGACTCTGATCATGAACCGCCAACATTAACACCCCTTCCTTCTCCAGTTCTCCCACTGGTATTTAATTCAGAAAGTCGATCAGATGCTGAGCCGCAGCCTGGTCCTTCGAAACGACTGAGGACGGAGTAGTTCTAATTTAGAAAATCACCGTGGATTATATTATATATTATTGGGGATAACACGTAAAAAAACGCGCCTCTAGACTCTACCTCGTGGGTGGTGGGGAAAAGAGTAAATAATTAATTATTAATAATATTGCAAAATTTGTAATTAAAAAGGTTATATCAACAAAAAAAAAACAATAACTGATGACGATGACATATTATTAGTAAACATGTATAATATAGGTATAGTTAAGAGTATTGAAAAATAGTATCTGCTCACTTCGGAGCGCTGTAAAACCTTAGCTATTGACTTAATGAAAAAATGATGCGAATAAAAGTTGTTACTCAAAAACGATCTACAATAATGGTCAGATATCATTTTTTCGTAAAATGATTAAAAAAAAGTTAAATCGAAAAATATTTTTATTTTCTCGAATTTTTGAAGATTTTCGCTTATAACTTTTTTATTTATAGTTCTACGACAAAAAGTTACTGGACTAAAGTTGTAGAAAATTTAATTTGCAACAAGAAATGGTAACAAGTTTTTTTTATCAAATAAATAGTTTAAGAGATATATCGTAAAAACCATTTCAACCCCTATTTTCAAGATGGCGGCCGTGGGACAAGGGTGGCGACCCCACAAACTTGGTTTTAGCTTTACACTGACCCCCCCTACACATCAAAAAAATAAAATTGCGTCCTCTAAAAAACGCAACCCCAAATGTAACTTTTCAATGGACTACTACGCGTCAAATCGAGTTTCACCTCTATGACGTGTAGCGAAATTTAATATAGTGCTAACCTTCGCTATTTTAAATTTAGACAATTTACCCGGTAGTTAACTTAGTTACTTTTGGGATGTAATCTTTCCGAAAACATTATAATAAGACTTTTTGTATTTGCGCTTTTGATTTTTGTAGGAGCGCGTTGAACTCTTTTGTATGAAATCATTCTTTTTTTTACAGGAGCACAATAAATAACTATAATTTTCTTTGTAAATAAAGTTTGAATGTATTAATTACCAATATGTATCTATAACATAACACAAGCTCTGATTAGCTTGCAACTATTTATTTATTTATTTGCGATTACCATCGAACTCGTTCAGCTTTTAATTACAATAGAATTTGAATTAGACACAGTCAGCTAATAATAGACATTCACTAATAGATACTTCAATTTTATATTTTAACTGGCGACCCGCACCGGCTTCGCACGTTTTTATTATACGTACAAACCTTGCTCTTTTTTTTTTTATTGAAAATGGTCGAGCGTTTGGCCACTATCCCAGGTAAGTGAAGGCCTAAGATGGAGCACACTATCTATTAAAAAACCGCATCAAAATCCGTTGCGTTGTTTTAAAGATTTAGGGCTCAAACACAAAACTGCGAGCTCGCATCGCATCGCAAATATCTGCGAGCTCGCACGATAACGTCCGATCTCATTTGCATCGCGCATTCCTGTCATATTACGTCATACTTGGTGACCCCCCTTTTAGTCCGCTCTGAGACAACTTTAGCGAAAGATGCGCGGCGCCTGAGCCGCCTTCTTTGTGTTGTAAAAAAAAACTGCTTCAGTTCTCGACTCATAGTAATTTCGAGTAAAATAGTTCCCTTCAGAGTTCATAATCGTATAAAATGGATGAATCCAGAATCTTCTTTTTCTTTTATATCTATTTAACAATAACAGCAGTGCAATTGGACCGATTTATGCAAAAATGATCCAACCCACAACCTAGTCAATTTCGAGTTTTTTTAACCTATGTAATCAGTATAAGGTATATTTTAACATATCAAAGACTCACACCTCTATGTTCACAAATGTGGAAAATCCATATGATCCAACCCACAACTGTCACGTCGAAGACCATTTTTTAAAATGTATAAGTGTTTCATGCCACTTGAATCATTTTTGTGTTGCTTTGGTTACCCTAACATATAACCGTTCTATTTTGCTACAATGATTCAAACTATAATATTAAGCTGGTCCATCAGTTCAAAGAGCTCAGAAAACTATAGAAAGAGCTATAATCGGAGTTTCTCTGAAGGATAGGATTCGTAAAGAATACATCCGAAAGAGAACCAAAGTTATCGACATAGCTCAAATAATTAGCAAGCTGAAGTGGTGGCAGTGGGCCGGCTATATCTCGCGAAGAACCGACAACCGTTGGGGTAAACGTGTTCTTGAGTGGAGACCGAGACTTGGCAAACGTAGTATAGGACGCCCTCCGGCCAGGTGGGATGACGATCTGCGAAATACTGCTGGCAGATGCTGGATGCGTCAAGCTGAAGACAGGGAGCTATGGCGCTCATTAAGAAGGCTAGGAACCTCTCCTAAATCTCAGCGGCCGATCCGTGTGTATTTGTTGCTGTTTCAAGTCGAATGAAATGGAGCGCGTTATGAGTGAGAAAGAGCGTCTAAACGAGTCAAAGTGATCGTGTCACGAAATGCTTTCGTCATTACCGTTAAAATAATAGCCTCTCTGGATTGGATGAATTCAGAAGTTCGTTTGACTAACGTCAAGAAATCTTGTCAGGAAATTAATGACGTAATTTTAATTTCAAACTACATCAAAAATTTTGATAATGGATTTTATTCCGTTACTATCAAAACCCCGTGGCTTCGTCCGCGTAGAATTAGATTTTTTAACCCCCATTTTAAATAAGTATCAAAATCCTGAAATACGTATTCTTTCACTCATAAATCTTCACTACTAGTTGAACAATTCTCATACAAAATTTAACATAGGTACCTACCATCTTACCTCTTTTCAGAGTAAATTCAGAAAATTCGGTATGTGTACTTTTATTTTGTATTTGAAGTCACACTACGCATTAAAAAATTTCATAACAATGTTTCCATCCCTTTTCACCCGCATTAGTGCTTTTACTAGAAAAGGAAGCTATTTTCAAAATTTCAACTTTTTATGTAGCTGCAGCTTATGATGATGCATCAGTCAGTCAGTTTGCTTTGTATATATCGATAGATATGACGACCCGTCGAGCTCAGTCGGCTCGGCCCGTTCGGCTGCGTTCGCCCTGTTTCGTGAATTGTTATATTTCCACCAATCGTTCGATGCAATAATTGACTGGGTCTGTCAGGGGTGAACGCTATATTTGATTGAGCGTGTCAGCTGCCTGTCGGTGAATGGCTGAGCCGTCTGACGATGACAACTCGTTGTCGGTCGGGTCGGCCCGTTCGGGTGCGCTCGCCTTATTTCGGAAAACGTAACATTTTCCACCTCCTCTGCGTCTTCCCGCCCCCCTCGCGTGAGCGAGCGGTGGCAGGAACGAGAATGATTTTAATTTTTTTTGATACTATTTCGTTGCTTTCGATTTATTTTGATTAAACGATTGTTTTCTCAAATATTTTTGTATATCCCTAGAGTTAAATATATTTACGAAGGGCGCACCGAGACAGATTTTCGAATAAAGGTGTTTATCGTGCATAAAAGATCCCTTGAAAATGACTCGATTTAGTGTGAAAATATGGCAAATCAGTTTCGCTCTTATTTAATAATGATTATGTTTTTTGAAAAACTAAAACGGTGCACCCGTAGCTTATTCTTATCCAATATTGTGTGCTAAATTTCATTGAAATCGAGCCGGTACGTTCCAAATGAAACGAAAGCAACGTTTGTATGGGGGCTCGGGTGTTCACACCAATCTTAAGGGAGGCCTATGTCCAGCAGTGGAATAATATAGGTTGATTATGATGATGATGATATAAAACAAGTTCAGCTTTGACAAGTTAATATTTGAAATTGCTATTCCATCTTAGTACGTAAACGAAATAAACCATAAAATTCATAACACACAGAAGCCGGAGGTGTGGCGGAGGCAAAGGCTTGCCGGTTTTTCCTATGGCACTGCGTTCGCCACGGCCTGCGGTGTGTGTGTAGGCTTTCATAGGATTTCATAGAATACAACTCGCACGCCTTCGCCTCCGCCACGCCCCCGGCTTCTGTGTGTTTCGTACTTTAACGAAAAATAAATAAATAAAATAAAATAAGTACAGGGCCAGCAGATCTAATGTTAGATACCAGATGATTGCATTGATTAATTTAAGAAACCGAAGGGAAGCTGCAATAATAGACGATGTAGATGGTTTATGTGATGAACCTCGTTCTGATTTGGACGAGGAGTAGGGCCAATTTTGTTTGATTTGTGTTTTAAAACACAAAAATGATTACTAATTTTTATCACACTTTGAATCATTTGTGCTTTTTAATTTTTGCACCCTACATAGCTCTTTCCATACAAAATTAATTTTGTAATAATGTTCCAGGCGCAAGTTTTCCCAATTATCTACTAAACTATTACAATTTATTCTTTATATTATTTATAGCAAAAAAGTTGAGTTTACATAGCATTAAATCAAATTAAAATAACAACATTTTGTATTACAAAGCTAGAGAAATACCGCCACAAACTTAAATATCTCGAAATGAGGTTTGTGTGGGTTGGATCATTTTTGCTTAAATCGGTTCAAGTATCTTTTTGGGATCCATCTTACGCTTCCTAAAAACACGTCCAATACGGCTGACTAAACTTGAAGGTATGGTTACCCTACAAAACGGTTCGCCGCACAAATTCGCATCGCAGAAATTCGCAAATCAAGTTCGTGTGACATCGCATCACATCGCATCGCATCGCATCGCATCGCACCAAATCGCAGTTTTGTGTGGGAGCCCTTAAGCATACATTAGGGATATAGGGAGGGACAGAGAAAGAGACTTTGTTTTATACTATGTAGTGATATACTACCTAATTGTGAACACAATTATTCGAAACGAATTATCACGACAGACATCTATTTGCTGTGTGGATTGTCCAACATTATTTATTTAGTTATTGACGTAATTAGACCGGCCTTAGCTCAATTACTTATTACAGCAGGTTTTAACATAAACATAATCGTCCAACTGCCCAGTTTGGGGGTTTAAGTGTATGTATGAATTGTCCAACTGTTTAGTTTGGGGGTTAAAGTGTTTGTATGAATTGTCCAACTGTCCAGTTTGGGGGTTAAAGTGTATGTATGAATTGTCCAACTGTTTAGTTTGGGGGTTAAAGTGTTTGTATGAATTGTCCAACTAGTTAATTTAGTTTGGGGGTTAAAGTGTATGTATGAATTGTCCAACTGTTTAGTTTGGGGGTTAAAGTGTTTGTATGAATTGTCCAACTGTCCAGTTTGGGGGTTAAAGTGTATGTATGAATTGTCCAACTGTTTAGTTTGGGGGTTAAAGTGTATGTATGAATCATAAACTTAGGATGTCAAAGACAAACAGTGACAGATGAACGGCGTTACCAAATCTGAAATGTCAATGTGTGGGTGATATAGTGTTGTCAAGTCAACATTCTCGCATCATATTACCTATCGATAGTTGTAGTGGCGCTATCATAGGACACTTATGATTTAAGGTAACGAAGTTAAATACAAATAAATCGAGGACCTTTTAAAATTAGCCAAATAAAAAATAAGTATTTTCAAATAATTACAAAAAAAATGTAGGTAACAAATAGTTTACTAATGAAAAGCGAAGAAAAAAAACCTTAATTGTTTTTCGTTTTTAATTTTTGATTTTTGTCTAGAAGTGCTGTACAATACCTAGAGGTATATAGGTACTTTCAATAAATGCATTGGACTTATCCGTCGGATAGGTACTTTTATTTTTCATACCATACCTACAATTGGTAGGTACTACTAGGTACATACGAATTTAATGTGTCGTCAATAATTTACTGGTGTAAAAAGAGTATCAGGTTACCCCTTATAGTCAAGTTATTTACTAATCTACTTCAAGAAATGATATATCTTCTATTTCTTATAAAAGTGTAGGTTTGGTATGAAAAATTAAAAGTACCTATCCGACGGATAAGTCCAATGCATTTATTGAAAGTACCTACATGTATAAAATCTAAGTAACACCAAACACAAAAAATTATAAGGCAAAAATTATTAATTTACTTGTTTATATTGCACAATCGTGTTCTTTACTACAAGTTCTTTAGAACCCTAAGTAACGATATCTATGAGCAATCACGTCGAACCTACACGTCACACGAGTAATCGATTTTATCGATAGATAATTATGACGTCAGCACTTTGTCAAGCCCTATCGTAACCAATGGTTTTACATTTTTACACCAAATATCTGTGAATTCTCCATTTAGTAATGTAATTTGATGATACGCTTAAAGGGAAACCTATTATTATAGATTTCAATAGTTCTTTTACCTCATCTTCAAACAAAAAATGACGAAATAATGATAATAAACAATGCAGTAAAATAGTCAAAAATTACCTGTGAAACGTGCATTTAGTGGGCTTTAACGTCTTTTAACTTTATATTCACTCACTGAATACAAAACCATGGTTGCAGAATAGCATTTATTGTTCTAATCGTAAGATAATTCACAAAATTTTAAAAAATATTTTCGATTTCGGATCAGCCGGGACGCTATGTGACGATATTCTCTCAAATTAGGTAACATGAAAATCTAGTTTACTATCTCTTTTTCTCTTACGGAGATGGGTTTTTGACGAATACCTCTCGCTCCCACGCTTTGTTGGTCTTTTGAACGTAGTGAAAAAATTCTATGGTATGGTATTCTATGGTATGAATCGTCCAACTGTCCAGTTTGGGGGTTAAAGTGTATGTATGAATTGTCCAACTGTTTAGTTTGGGGGTTAAAGGTGGTACGAGTATTCTCTCAAATGGATACAGGGAAAGATCTTCCCTGTACTGGGTCGGCCCAACTGGCCCACATACCCCTCTTGTCGTATCCGATATCAACTGTCGGGTCTTTCGACCGACATGATATCGGATACTAGTATACCTATAGATGAGATGTAGTTGAGACCAGCGTTTGCGCGATGTAAGAATAATCCTACAAAAAATAATCATAAAATAATCCTACAAACAAAAATTCTGAGTAGATCACGTGATCTACTCAGTATTTTTGTTGCGTCATTTGTAGTTCAGCTCACGTCATGCTAGATGTCGCTACATTTTTTGTTTGTTTTGTTTATTTTGCAGACTATAGGCGAATGTGTTGAGAGCGCTGCTGTCATTTAGGATTAGGACTCAATAGTCCTTCTTCCTTCTAGTGTTAGGTTGCCTAGAACATGGCTCCTTTTCAACCGTTTCGTTTCGATTGGGTTGTCTACAAGAGCTCTTGCTAGTGGATTGGAGTGGTGCTTTAGGCACAGTATCGACTGCTTAGCGATTTTATGTCGCTACGTAAATGATTTTTCTGTACATTTCAGGACGAAGTAACAATAAACTACAACAAGCTCCACGCTGATCCTAAACAGGGTAAATCCCTTGACATCATCATGAAGAAGATCAAGCACCGAATAGTGGAGAATATGTCGACAGGCGCGGCCGATGCTTTAGGCCTTTCGCGGGCTATTCTCTGCAATGATACCCTGGTCGCTAAGTTAAACGAGTTGAGGGATACAGAGTCTACTTATAAAAGACTGGTGGATAATGCTAAAAGGTAAGGTATTTCGTGAGACAGGTTTTTGTAGACCACTTTTGTCGTAAATGACTATTTAGTGTGTTTCTGAAAGAAGAACGAGTTTTTTTGAACAAGTTTTTCTGGAAAAGTAACGAGTTTTTTTGAACGTGTTTTTCTGAAAAATAACGAGTCATTCGTGTGATTCTGAAAAAGAAAGTCTTTTTTAACGTGTGTTACTGAAAAAAAGAACGAGTCTTTTTTAACGTGTGATTGTGATAAAATAACAAACTTAGGTACTTAAAGTGTGATCATGAAAAAATAACGAGTCTTTTTTTACGTGTGATTCTGAAAAAATTACAAGTCTTAACGTGTGATTCTGAAAAAATAACCATTCTTTCTTAACGTGTGATTTTGAAATAATAACGAGTCTTTTTAACGTAGATTAACTTAGTCTAATCCCTATGCTTTTGTAATTTGAATATTGCGATTTAATATTTTCTTTTTTTTTTGACAAATCTAACGACTAATAACTTAAATTAAAGTAATTAAAAAATAACGCATAATAACGATCTCAAAAAATTGTGGTCAAATCTTGACCAAAATTAAAAAAAATTACACAAGAAGCACCAGTTTAAAATACTAAAAAAAAAGAATTATCAAAATCGATTCACCCAGAAAAAGCTTTCACACCAAAAAAACATACAGACGAATTGAGAACTTCCTCATATTTGTAGTCAAAAAGGTGGCAAAAAGTACGAAAAGGTGTCTAGGATTTAAATTTTCCAATATTTAGGTACCTATTTTACTACTTTAGTACCTACCAATATCAACTAAGCCCTCCCGTTCTCTATTTTACTGCGTTGGTACCTACCTATATATCAACTATACCCACCCTTCCCCTTTTTTCTAGAATGTTAAAGGCCTACTTCGATCTAATAGTAACATACAAGACAATGGGAGACATTTTCTGTGGCATAGGAGTGCGAGAGCCGGCTCCGAGAGCATCGGAAGCCTTTTCGAAGTTCGGACAGTACCACCGCGGGTTGGAGAGAGATGGCATCAGCATGTTGAAGGCACTCAAACCGGTGAGACGAACGGGTTAGAAAGGGATGGTCGATTACTTCTAGTTTTCATACTATCTTCATACTATGTCACATTATAGGACACATATCCGAAGAATCGAAAACCTTTGTTGGGTAAATGTGTTCATGAGTGGAGACCGCGACTAGGCAAACGTAGCGTAGGACGCCCTCCGGCCAGGCGGGATGACGATCTATGAAAGACTGCTGGCAGATGCTGGATGCGGCAAGCTGAAGACAGGGCGCAATGGTGCTCATTAGGGGAGGCCTATTTCCTGATGATGACGATGACGTCAAATAAAGATAAAAGATTGTATGGAAATACCTATGTAAGGTTTATGTGACTGCCCAAGGTCCACGCGGAAGAAGTAGCGGTCACAGCTAGTTCATAATATTTATTTACAAGTTGCGCCCCGCGGCTTCGCCCGTATGGAAATGTATTTGTCAAATTTCAGAAATTTCTTGCTCGCCTCCTAGGGGTAGTTTCGTAAAAAAATACGTGTTTAATTATTTACTTTGTAGTATATTTATAACGAGTTTTGAATAAATGACTTTATTAACAACGAAAATTACAAGCAAGGAATAGAAAAATTACAACTAGTATTTACAATTGAAACCATTGAGCTAACTGCAGACGGTTGCAAACAGTCTAAAGGTAGCTCAATTGAATAAATTGAACCAAGGAAAAATAATTTTTCGTACAAAGTTTACTACCCCCCTTCAGAGGTTAAAATTTCCATATTTTAATAACCTATGTCCTATTCTAGGTCCTAAACTATCTATACGTACCAAATTTCATCTGAATAACTTAAGTAGTTACGGAGATTACCTATAACAAACATTCACTCAGACTTTCCCATTTATTATAATAGGTACTAAGATTGTTTTCAAATTTCCAGATCCTAGCAGACATGGGCACATACCTAAACAAAGCCATACCAGACACGAAGCTAACGATTCGAAAATACGCCGACACGAAGTTTGAATACCTATCCTACTGCCTTAAGGTCAAGGAAATGGATGATGAGGAATATGGGTACAATGCACTGCAAGAGCCGCTGTATAGAGTGGAAACCGGGAATTATGAGTACAGGTGGGAATCACTACATATGTAGTATAAAACAAAGTCGTTTTTTCTGTCCCTATTTCCCTTTGACTGCTCACATCTTTTAAACTACGCAACGCATTTTGATGCGGTTTTTTTTAATAGATAGAGTGATTCAAGGGGAAGGTTTATACGTATAATAAAACCGTGCGAAGCCGGGGCGGGTCGCTAGTATAGTATAAAGTAAGTCTTGAGGTACCAGGCCATCATAACCTATGGGAAGTGATTTGCACAAGTACGCCGACACGAAGTTTGAATACCTATCGTACTGCCATTATGGTCAAGGAAATGAATGATGAGGAATACGGGAATAACGCACTGCGGGAGCCACTGTATAGGGTGGAGACCGGGAATTATGAGTACCTACAGGTGGGAATAGCTTCAATCACAGTTGTCGTGGTAGCTTATAAAATTAACAAGCTTTGCTTACGATGATCAAGTCCGAGGTTGATTCAAGTTTTAGTCGAGATTGAGATAACGACTATAGTTAAAGGTAAGGGTATAGTTAAGTTACCTACTAATCGCGTAAAGCCGCAAAACATACCATACTGAGTCATGAAGTACCTATCACTACATAGTATAAAACAAAGCCGCTTTTTCTGTCCCTATGTCCCTATATCCCTTTGAATGCTTAAATTTTTAAAACTACGCAACGCATTTTGATGCGGTTTTTTTTAATAGGTAGAGGGATTCAAGAGGAAGGTTTATACGTATAATAAAACCGTGCGAAGCCGGGGTGGGTCGCTAGTATAGTATAAAGTAAGTCTTGAGGTACCAGGCTATCATAACCTCCTATGGGAGGTGATTTGCACAAGTAAGCCGACACGAAGTTTGAATACCTATCCTACTGCCGTAAGGTCAAGGAAATGGATGATGAGGAATACGGGTATAACGAACTGCAAGAGCCGCTCTATAGGGTGGAGACCGGGAATTATGAGTACAGGTGGGAATAGCCTCGAGGATAGTACAGTTATCGAGATGGTTTAGAAAATTAGCAAGCTGAAGCTGGTCCGAAAACGAAAACAAAGTTTAGTTGCCACTAACAGCAACTTTGTATCTCTTTCTAAACTAGGTATACAAAATAAAACTATTTTAGTCGTTATTATAAGTAGGGGATACCTATTTATAATTATGTTTCTAATTTTAATAATGTTTCTACCTACTTATAAAAATGTTTCTACTAATAATAATTTTTCTATTCATAATAATATTTCCAACTGACAGATTGATACTGCGCTGCCGCCAATGTTTCTACATATCATGATTTTCCTACTGATAATAATGTTTCAACTTATAACAATGTCTATAGGTACTTTAGTTTAAATTTTCTACTTATAATAATGTTTCCACCGACAGATTGATCCCTGCCGCCAAAGTTTCTACATGTGATAATTTTTCCTACTAATGATAATGTTTCAACTTATAACAATGTTTCTAGGAACTTAAGTTTAAGTTTTCTACTTATAATAATGTTTCCAACTGACAGATTGATCCTCCGCTGCCGCCAGGACGCTAGAAGTCGCTTCGCACGGCTCCGCTCGGATGTTCTGGTAAAGCTAGAGTTACTGGAGAATAAGAAGACGCAAGACGTGGCTTATCAACTCAGGCGGTTTATTGAGGGACTGGCGGTTTACCACAAGTATGTTTGATATTACACTTGAGTAAGTTAATCATTGTCACACAAAAACAATTTTTAAAAAACTTTCCAATCCATATACGATCATCTATCACCTAGCTATGCTGGGTTTGCTATTACTTTACTTGAGTAAGTTAATAATTGTCACACAAAAACAAATTTAAAAATCTTTCTAATTCATATACTATCATCTATCCCCAAGCTAAGCTAGGTTTGTTATTACTTGAGTACCTTAGTTAATCATTAGCTCCGCTCGGATGTTCTGGTAAAGCTAGAGTTACTGGAGAATAAGAAGACGCAAGACGTGGCTTACCAGCTAAGGTGGTTTATTGAGAGACTGGCAGTTTACCACAAGTATGTTTGATATTACACTTGAGTAAGTTAATCATTGTCACACAAAATACAAATTTTAAAAAAACCTATCCATATACGATCATCTATCACCAAGCTAAGCTGGGTTTGCTATTACTTTACTTGAGTAAGTTAATAATTGTCACACAAAAACAAATTTTAAAAAACTTTCCATTCCATAAACGATCATTTATCATCAAGCTAAGCTGGGTTTGCTATTACTTTACTTGAGTATAAGTTAATCATTGTCACACAAAAACAAATTTTAAAAAACTTTCCAATCCATATACGATCATCTATCACTAAGCTAAGCTGGGTTTGCGATAATTTTACTAGAATTTTTGTTAGTTATTCATTTATTAGTCACAAAAAAAAAAAAAAAAAGAATGCAGGACTTCTAAAGCTAGAGTTACTGGAGAATAAGACGCAAGACGTGGCTTATCAACTCAGGCGGTTTATTGAGGGGCTGGCTGTTTACCACAAGTATGTTTCATATTACTTTACTTGGGTTTTTGTTAGTTAATCATTTGTTAGTCACAAATAATATAAATATTATCTATAGTGTTGGACTTCACACAGCATCATTTAGCCCTAAGCGAAACAAGTTTATTTAAACAAATAAAAAATTATGCTGTTTACCCCACAACATCATATTATTAACCTTGCTTAGAGCTTGTGCTTGAATAGAATGGAAAAATAAAATAGCAACAACTAATAAACTAAGCAACAATTCCGGGATAAAATAAAGCCTATGTTATTCCAGACTATAATCTATCTCTGGTCCAAATTTCATTTATATCCGTTCAGTAGTTTTTGCGTGTAAGAGTAACAAATATCCATCCAAGTTTATAATATTAGTAGGATAGATCATGGTCTACCTATATTGTCTAATAGGTAGTCCGAATAAAATATAGAAGTATTTATTATGTATTTATTTTTAAAATAAAGATGTTAATTACCATCTTTTTCAGTGAAACAGTGGATCATCTTAAAGAAAACACAACGCTGTTCCCAGTTGAAGTGGATCTGTCTCAGAATGCATTCCAGTACAAATCCACTGCGCAGATGATTCCGGTTATCAACACTTATTTTTTAACATACGTATTTATTAACATACTTATTTTTTAACATTCGTATTTATTAACATACGTATTTATTAACAAACTTATTTATTATCATATTTATTAACATAATTATACTTAATTTATTTAGTAACATACTTATTTATTAACATATAACATACTTTATTATTGACATAAACTTGTATTTGGCCACGGCTTAGCACGCGTTGCTTTTATGGGAACATGGGATTAATGGGATTAAAAGTAGTCTGTGTTATTCCAAGGCTAGAAATAAGTCTATTCAAAATTTCAGCCCAGATGTTGCGTGGAACTTCCTCTTGTTAAAAAAAACCGCATCAAAATCCGTTGCGTAGTTTGAAAGATTTAACCATACAAAGGGGCATAGAGAAAGCGACTTTGTTTTATACTATGTAGTGATTAAAATAAAATCGACCCAAAATAAAATTTAAACCAGTACTTACTACCTCTAGACTGTTTGCATTGCAACCATCTGCAGTTAGCTCAATTGTGTTAATAGTTTCTATTCCTTAATTGTAATTTTCTTTGTAAATAAACATTAATTTAACCTGTCTTATAAACTGTCGTATAACTTTATAATAATTTCATAATATAATTTCAGGATAATCCCGACGACGAAGAAGAAGACTTAGAATTCGCGAAAGAAATCAAAGAATACCACGACATTCTATCAGAGAACGAGAGAGAAAAACACAAAGTGACAAATAGACGGCCAAAAGAAAAGTCAACAGAATCTGAACAACTTCTACCGGAGTTTGAAACCTCTGAAGTACCAGATAGAGAAGAAGATAGAGAGGAAGATAGATCAGAGAATCTACAGCTTTTAACAGAGTTGGGATTAGCAGATGACTTTGGGGAATTCCAAAATGGTGCTTTGGATGATTTCTTACCCAAGAATGATGATAATAATGATGTTTTTGAGAAATTGTTGAGCGATTTGAACTTTGGTGATCAGATGAACTAATTTTAATTAATTTTTTACTACTTTTTGTGTTAGCAAGAGTTATTTGTTTAGCTAGGTTAATATTAATTTTGATAGAGAAATGTAATTGTAGTTTATTATTTAATAATACCTATACATTATTATTATGTACCATTGTTTGATTAAGATAACAATAAATAGGTTAATTGTTTGATGTTACTTATCGTTATTTGTTTTTTTCTGTGAAATTTTATATTTTGTTTTACCTATTATTCCGATATGTTTAAAAAAACAATAATTACAACGATGTGTAAGATAAAGGGATTTAAATAAATAACCAAACACTATACTTTAAATGTTTTATTACCAAAAGTGCCAAAATAAATAATGCCTTTTACTAAAATTCTACAACACTATGCACTATTCCTAAACATCATTACTTCTATCTACAATAATGTGGCAGATTTGTTAATAGATAGTAAAATAATTCCGGACAGTCCACACAGCATCATCTAGCCCCAAGCTAAGCAGAATTTGTGTTATGGGTACTAGATGACTGATATACTTAGAACAATACATTACATAGATAGATATTTTTTCTGATACATAAAAACACCCAGACCAACGGAACAAATTTCTGCAGATCGTACACAAATTTGTTCCGAGGCGGGAATCGAACCCGCAACCTCCTGCGTCGCAGGCGGACCTTCGCCCACCGCGCCACATCGGTACTCATATACATACATTATACATACATACATTCCTATTTTTCACATACAAAATAACAATACTTTTCAGTAGCCATGAGGGTTTCGATAAGGATAGAAATCCATAGGGTCTCGGTTTTATAAATATCTTAGAAACTAAAAGCGCGACTTTGGGTTGTTTTTTTTTAAATATTCACGTCGAAGTTTAGGATTTTTATGTAATATATATATAATATTAGTAAGGCTGTAAATAGAAACGGGGGATTTTTAGGTCAGTTGTATGATTGTCGAAGAATCATAAAAACTGACCTAGACTGTCGAAGAATAGATTTTTACATGCAAAATCAGTTGTGTGAAATTTTTCTAGGCTTCATCTGTTCTTCATCTGTTTTTATATTAATCAGAGCGGAGTCTAATTTGACAATAGTTCTTTCCCTCTGCGTGAGAGGTACCCTCACACTTGATGGGTCATACAAATTGTAATTATTTTCTTTTCGCTCAGCTTAAAGTTTACATAACTGAAGCTCTTTAGAAGTCAGACACAAGAAACACTTCTAAAGAAAAGATTACAAAAACTCTGTTCTTTGACTTAGGCTGCTTATAAAACATCTGCGTTTAAGCCTAATTATTCATAAATATACACTATCTTCTTAGTTCCGACTGGATATGGGAATCTTCCTTCAAACACTGCCTTTAGATAGTTTTCTTTCAAGCGTAATCCATCCAAAGCTGGCGTTTTTTCTCTGTTTTTAGCCGCTAACGTTTCCGGCACATACTTCTTCGTATCAACTAACGTTTCTTTAAGATATCTTTTATTAGTATTTATATGCTGCTTATGTTCTATCTTCTTTAATTTTGGAACGTAATCTTTCGCTTTGCTCACATTTAAGATAGGAATTAGAGGAATTCCATGCTTCTTCTTTATTTTAGATACGTAAAAATCTTTCACTCTATCAATATGTACAACAGGAACAAGATCTTTGTATTGTAGTAGTTTACCAAGCGGAGTGTTATGTGTTATTTTTTCGAGTTTGCTCTTAGCTTGGTTTTTGATCGATTGGATGCGTTCTTTCGCTTTGTATGACATTTCTAATAAGTTTTTGGCTAATGCTCCAAAGTTGGTTGCGGCTTCGCGTTTCATTTTTTCTATAATGCTCAATGTTGCCTGCGATGTATGGAGAGCAAGGAGTATGAAAACCTGAAATTAAATACGTACTATATTTTAGTGTCTATAAATTAAAACGTGTAAGTAATTTTATAGAAATATGAGAGTATCTGGCTCAGCGCATCAGCATTGCCATACAGCGAGGTAATGCAGCCAGTGTCTTGGGGACGCAACGACTGGTATTGACATGGATCAATTGAGCTACCTTTAGACTGTTTGCAACCGTCTGCAGTTAGCTCAATAGTTTCAATTGTATATACTAGTTGTAATTTTTTTCTATTCCTTGATTGTAATTTTATAGATAGATACTTTTATTGTAACGCTTAAAAAACGGGAAGTAAATAATTAAACCATTTATAGGTACCTACGTAAATAAATAACTGAACTAAACTGTTGCTAATGAACCATCACTCATAAATAAAATATGAGTCAGAATAAAGTCGCTCCTAAAACTGGAAGAAAGATAATGAGAAGGCATTTGCCCCGCATAAGGCAAATCATTTTTGTGAAGACCGTTTACCAAGCTAACACTTTACATTTATTAATTAACTAGCGACCCGCCCCTGCTTCGCACGGTTTTATTATACGTATAAACCTTCTTCTTGAATCACTCTATCTATTAAAAAAACGCATCAAAAAGCATCGTAAAGCCAACATGTGGCTCTGACGGAAGACCAGCGTTGGTTGCTAGCTTGCTAGAGACCAACTCATGCTGAGGCAGAGCCATTTTGTTACAGATTTACTCTTCCCATTTTAGTATAAGTTTAGTCTAATTTTATAAAGTGTTTCTGTGTAATTCTGGTAACAAATAAAACATATTCTATTCTATTCTTTTCTAAAATCAGTTGCGTAGTTTTAAAGATTTAAGCATACATAGGGACAGAGAAAGCGACTTTGTTTTATACTATGTAGTGATTCATTTAGTTAAATCTGACTAGACAGGACAAAGTTAAAGCAATCCCACAGGAATGTAATAGTCTCGGAAGCCGTTTCACTCCATATGAGACATTACTTTCTCCATAATGATTCCTTTGCATTAATCAAATCTCTAATCAAACAGAAAATTATTGACAGGCAGTTGAAATTGCTGCATTGAATATAAAATCAAATAGGTAAGTACCTAGGTAAGTATACATATAAGTCTGGTTAACTAAGCTAATTTATCGGGAGATTTTAATTAAGCACCCTGTTTAAGACATTATTATTTTCAAAACCTGATAAAGTGATTAATATTTAACAATTTTTATAGGTAAGTACGTAACATTATTAGTACATTACATAGACACATCATTGCTTAATATATATAGGCAGATAAAATTACCGCATTGAATATAAAAACAAATATACCTACAGGTACATATTTAAAGTCTGTAACTTAGCTATCTTATCGAGAGATTTGAATTAAGAACCCCTCTTTATAATCTTTTTTTCACAACCGGACAAAAAGGTTAATCTATTACCAATAATTAATAATTAAAATAAATAACATCATATTGACATGGATCAATTGAGCTACCTTTAGACTGTTTGCAACCGTCTGCAGTTAGCTCAATGGTTTTAATTGTAAATACTAGTTGTAATTTTTCTATTCCTTGCTTGTAATTTTCGTTGTTAATAAAGTTTACTATTAAAATAATCAAAAATTAAATTAGTACTCAACATAAATACTAAATATACACCTACCAGTACAGTAGTCGACTTCATCTTGGCACAACTGACTCGTCCGAAAGTTCAACACAACAAGTGGCCCAGGCGTCGACATGCGTCGATATAAGCTAATGATTGCTGCAACCTATTAATTTATTAGGAAAGTATTCTGTGACTTCGAAAACTAACTTGGATCGTAGTTAGATCGCTTTGATATTGCAGGAAGTTTCACTAAACTCGAAACACCGCACCGTTTCAAAAAAACACAATTTTTTTCGTCTAACTTTGATCTGGTAGAGAATTTGGCTTTTTTTGGTGTTATTTGGATTTAAGAATATCTTTTGATAGAGAAATGAGCTGGCAAGTTTTTTAATTAAAATTTAGACTAAAGTCTGATGGATGAGGTTGGTGGATTTCAGACAAAATTTGGCTTAAGCAAGTCCTGATAAATAAAATTATAAAATATGTTGAAAATATTATTAATGAACACGCGAGTAGGTATTATGGAATACTGAGTGGAACTTCATAGATCTTATCATTATATCTTTTAATAGCAAACTAAATACAGTTACATGATGACAAATGAGACACATTGGCGATGTTTGTTTTAGTAACACTGTGTCATACAATAACAATGACAGAATTTTCATGGCTCAGCTACAGATGACACACGAAATGCGAATAAAGAACCGTACCAAATAATAATAACGGTCATGTGGGAGTCGGAATAGCGCTCAAAGGGTTCAGTATCTATAAAAACAGTAATAAAATCATGTTTTTTGTCTGGGATCCACCCTTCAATATTTATTTTAAATTGTTTTTAGTATTATCATCTGCGATACAGTTGTCATCTGCGACACAGTTTTTTAAACTCTGCAGATGGCATCATTTCCATTTTTAAATATGAAACTATTGTTATTGTTCCATAATATAAGATTATTTATTTATTAATTTATTTAAAGCTATCGCGGTTCTTGAAATACCTACAGCCTGATGACAGACAAACGGACAGACAGCGAAGTCTCAATAATAGGATCCCGTTTTTACCTTTTGGTTACGGAACACTAATAATGATTAGTAATTGATTAACTCTCTATACATCTGAGGTCCATAAACCTCTTGCGGCTTATTAAGGATACAATTAATTATTAAAAAAGTGTTTAAGACGCTCATCGTTTCATAAATTTGTAACATTACATTGAATTACTTATTAAATGAATTAAATACATTAATTAAATATTGCCTATACAATAAACAGTTAAGTCGGAATATGTAAGTACACTCATTCTGAAAACTTGTTTACTAATTTAAGCCCCAGTAAGCCACGGCGCGTTCTTTATTTCTTTAGGCTTACAAAATAAGCACTTAGACAAAATAAATTTTAAACTTCAAATAATTCTCAAAATAAAGGTTATAATTGATTTTCTCTTTCTCTTCGATAACTTTGTCCTTATGCTTACAAAATAAGCAAAGCAATTAGACCAATCGAAACCTTAAATAATTATCAAAATAATTTAAGAAATAAGATGTTAATTGATATTCTCTTCGCTTCAATTTGTAGTCACACAATTCGAAAAAAAATCTTTGATAGTTTCACCAAAAACCTACATCGTTTTTGAATCGCTGGCAACAACACCCGTTCAGAATACGTACGTAGAAAGTATTAGCAGTCGAACCATATCAGAAGTATCAAAATTCAGTCAGCACGCGCCATGCTTTCTGAATCCACAACTATGTACGACATGGCGAATGATTTATGTATGTTATATAACGCCTGGTAGTTGTGTTGTGATGTCACTGCTCCTTTATGGACCAGGATATTGTAACGGTTTTGGATGTTAGAAAATTGATTTGATAAGTGGACAAAACATTTACTGAAATTTCGGTCAAATTAATCTTAAGGTTTACAAGATATTTTAAGTATATTATATTATGTTGATACTTTTTGTTACAAAGTATCAATACTATAATTTAAATTTTTTTCTTCGATATGATGTTTTTTTCAAAAAGTAACAATTGACTTCAAATTTCACATATTTTAAGGATAACTCAAACACTACTGGTGATACTCGATAAAATTTATATGGGACCACACATTCATTCATGAATGAGGTAGGTAGTTAGTTGTACTTACATAAAATTTTCTTTTGTGTTTTTAAGTCAATAAATAAAACGACAATCAATTCCTTAAAATAAAAAATATATTAAACATATGCACAACTTGATGTTTAGCTTAATGTACGTTAAGATGCACTAATACAAATAATGAATATTAAACATTTGAACCTGTCGATAGTTCAATACAACAGAGCTTTTAATATTCTGAACGTTTTGGTACCGAGTGTAGCGCCCTCATTGTAAAACAAACAAATAAACTCTAAATTCAAAAATCGTAGACCATAGTTGACCCACTGGGGTTAGAACCGACCCCCTTTCGATTTCGTGCACTTATTTTGAGGCACCTTGTATTATTTCTATAAATGAGGCAGCTATATTCGGGACGACATATTTATAAAAAAATATACATACATACAACAAAATAAAAACATAGGTACAGCGATGACTAAATACTAACTAAGCCACCTGTAAATTAAAGACTATGTTAGAATCATTGTGTTTCATTGCAATTATTATCATCCCATTATACAAATCCAAAACACTTTCAATATTTTGACTAATGTATGAAAAGTTAATTGTTATTACTATATTTAGTTAAAACCTTGCTCATTTTATAATAGTTTAAATAAGTGCATGTTCGGCTAATTTTACATTAATTGTCGTAAATATAAAGATGTTCTTGTATTCTTGTATCTTGATCTATGTAAGTGTCGGAGTAGGAAAGACTTACATTTTCAATCCCAATCGTTAGATATCTACACGACTTATTTGAGACCTACTTGAGGATATTTACAGAAATCAAAACTTTTTTACCTTGATCTCTTTGAAGAATAATCGTCAAGCACGAGCACAATCTCTTATAGCTATTCGAATGATAACACGTTTTTTATCAAGTTAAGATTGTGTTTTTTTGCTGTTTAAGCATTATACTATAGTGAATTAAGCAGCTATTAGTTAAATACATATATATACAATACATACTGAGGGACGTTTCGCGAAAATTTCGATCTCCTTGCAGAAAAAAAAACTATATCGAAATAAATACATCTCATAGCTACAGTAAGGACAATTTATCTTGGCAGGTCCGAACTACGCGCGGAAGGCTGCGCAGCAACACTTTTTAGGAACCATATGGTGGCATGAGTAGGGTGCGCGGGGCGGTGGTCTAGGCTAGAGACGCACCTTACATAAAAACAATCAATCCTATAATCGATCGAATTTCATAATCGATTAGTTTCATTTTGAACTCATTCATTTTAGGGTATAGAAGATTATTAAAGTAGTTAAATTTACTAATAAAGTGAATTTACTCATTAATTAATTATTATTTATAAAGGATTAAAAAAAAATGTTTGGTAAAACTATGTTTTCTATTTTAAAAGACATGATTTACATTTTAGAAATCTATTAAATACTATTTGAGTAACGACTGTTTGAGAACATTTAAAACCTCATTATAAAATCGAATAGAAACATTTTTTATCACTTAATTTCGATCGATTTAAATAATAATCGATTAAACAACACCCACGAGTACGCACATTGCACATCTCTTTTATCTTGACTTTTGTTAACTTCGATCTTTATCGGCAATACTCGGTACGAGGTTTTTGTCTCTGTCACACGTCAGCATTGGTTTGGTGTTGGTGACGCTATCTCTGTCTTAACCACAGTTGCGTACAAAAGTGTTCGTTGTGTTTTTGTTCATTTTTTCAAATAATAAAACAAAGTTAGAGGATAAATATTGAGATATGATACAATTAAAGATTAAAAAAAACAAGCACTGAATAATAATAATGGCTTAATGCCATTATTATTATTAATCAGTATTTTCTCCCTGTATTAGATATTTTCTGATCGTATATTTGTTTATCTGGCAATAACAGTTTTCTTTGCAACTGTGCATGCGCAAAAGTTCGCAGAGCCTATGTTCAGAACTGCCAAGAAACTTTGTCCTTACTGTATTTGAAAGAAAGAAAATTCATAACATGCTATGTTATGAATTTCAAGTTAAGATTGTATGTTCTGAAATTTAAGCATTCATAAGCAGCTTTTATTTGAATACATATTTTTACAATACATACTATGGGACGTTTTGAAAATGGACTCTCATAAGATCATCTTTAATCCAAAATGAAAAGTAACATTTGATAACATCTGCGATGACGCGTGACCAATTAGTTATTTTACTCAAAAGAGATTTTGCTGATGCAAAATTTTTGCATAAAATATTATATATCAGGTATTTATAGCGTACCTTTTGTTTGTGGTTCCCCTACGTTTCCATCGCTGATTCTCAAGACGAATTGAGGGTAGTCAGTCATGGATACTGCCCTTAATCCTTGGCAGTAACTCCGAAGAAACGTAGGCGAAACATAAAAAAAAGGTACGCTGTAAATACTCTTTTGGATGAAATAACTTATTGATCACGCTGTAGCTGGTTTCGAACCTGATCATCACATTTTTTTTCTTCTATCCGACAATATTAACTACCAGAGGGGTTAAATATCGGTTGTATTTAGGTACGAGAAGGGTTAAATGTGTGTATTTGTTTGAGGTATACTGTATACAATGAAGTGTTGTGTATGTATTGAGTGTGTACAGACAAAACGTCCCGTTTTTTATACATACTCTAGTTATATCATAACAGATCGCTTTATGTGGCCCAGGATTGAAGTTGCGCCAATTCGTCGTCTTCCTCTGTAATTAAAGAAGTAAATTGAAGTTATGGTAATAGTTTAAGTTATTTTTAAGTACTCATCATCGTCGTACGCCTCTCGCTAAAGCAACATCATTGTTTGTTTGCTCCGTATTTTTAATTTGTAAAAGTGTAAAAATTGACGTGACTCTGTTGGGAATTATTGCAATTTGTGACCAGTGAAAACACCTTTCTGGTAACTGTTACTTTTTTGTCTCCACACACTGAAGCCGGAGGCGGAGCGGAGGCGAAGGCGTGCGAGTTGTATTCTATGGAATCCTGTGAATCTACACACACACCGCAGGCGGTGGCGGCGCGGTGCCATAGGAAAAACCGGCACGCCTTCGCCTCCGCTCCGCCTCCGGCTTCAGTGTGTGGAAACTTTTACTGTGTTCACTGCTAATGTTTTATTATGTGCATTGTTGGCAAGCCTTAAAACATAACTAAATAAATGAATGTCCAGCAGTGGGCTAGTAAAGGGAGTGCTCACCGCTCTGTTTAGACTTGCTGGGCTTGGGTTTGTCGTGCACCAGGTCCGCGGTCGGCACATCCGGCAGATTGTCCGCAGGCACGTTGATGCCCAGCATCTCTTTGTCGAGATCCTCCTGGAAAACAGAAATAAGATGAGTTAGTAACTAGTACTGATATGATATGGAGACCGCGACTTTTCAAACGTTTTTCACAAAGTCACCCGAAGCTCAGGCACCAAGCGATAGGTAAGCGTATAGTTACCCACAACACAGATCTTTATCTAGTGTGGGTAACATAGGATATCACATTCCTGGTTAACATCAGCAAACCACTTTAATAGAGAACAGAGAACATTCTGTTATTGTAGTGTAGGACGCCCTCCGGCCAGGTGGGATGACGATCTGCGAAAGACTGCTGGCAGATGCTGGATGCGTCAAGCGGAAGACAGGGCGCTTTAGCGCGAGTTAGGGGAGGCCTATGTCCAGCTGTGGACTAATATGGGCTGATGATGATGACTGATATGGATCACTTGACTGTTTGCAACCGTCTGCGGTTAGCTCAATTGTTTCAAACTGATATACGCGTGTCCCTTAGCAATATAAGGTTACTAGCAGCGCCTCGCGGTTTCACCCGCGTAATTCCCGTTTCCGTAAGAACTCCGGGATAAAATATAGCTTATGTGCTTTTCCAGACTATAATCTATCTCTGACAAATTTCAACCAGATCCGTTCAGTAGTTTTTGCCTGAAAAAGTAACAAACATCCATCCATCCATCCATACATACAAACTTTCGCTTTTATAATATTTGTAGGATAGGGAATGAATGAACGATTTGTATGTAAATATTATGTGAGGTTTATGTAAATGCCTAAAGTCACTATTCCACGCGGTCGAAGTCGCGGGTATACAGTTAGTAAATAAATCTATACCAGTTCATCATCATCATCATCAGCCTATATTAAGTCCAGAGCTGGACATAGGTTTCCCCTTAAGAGCGCGACCAAATCATCAATCGGGGTCTCAACTCACTTTTACCCCAACCAACGGTTGTCGGTTCTTCGCGAGATATGGGCGGCCCACTGCCATTTCAGCTTGCTAATTCTCTGAGCTGTGTCAATAACTATGGTTCTACATCCGACATAAAAACTCCTCACAAAGCTCTTTCCATAGCCCACTGAGCGACTTTGAACTGGTGGACCAGCCCTACCGTGAGTGTCCACGTCTCAACTCCGTAGGTCATTACGGGTAGGACGCACTGATTGAAAACTTTCGTTTTCAAACATTGCGGTAGTGCCAATAAACTAAAATGAATTTGAAATTTGAAGGGTTCTCAATTTACCTGCTCGAGAATCCCTTAAAGATTCTGCGCTTCTGGACGGAATTAGGCTGTATGTTTAAACTATTATAATGGTTCTAACTGATTCTTATTATCGCATAATGGACCAAACTGAGTCTAAAGGTGAAAATACAGGGTTCACTTTTGTCTTTCAATTTGGATGAAGCAACCAAATTGATCCATGTAAACTTCTAGGTGAATCATTCAATGTTGTCGTTCTACGGCGTTGAAAGAATTAAAAATGCTTAATATTTTCACTTTTGGCGTTCAATCGTTTGGTCCATTATGCGTTACTTAAGGTGAATACACGGCTCAACCAAATTGATTCAATTTGGTTGAACCGTGTATTTTCACCTTAAGTAACGCATAATGGACCAAACTGAGTCTAAATGTGTAAACAAGAGTACTTAACCCTTAACCCTTACCTGTTCAAGTTCCTCAAGTTCCTTCTCGAGTTCGTCTTCGTCGATATCGTTGGGGAAGGCCACGTTGTTGGAGATAGCGTCGGTGATCTCGCGCGATATGTCGTGCTGTTCCGCGATGTCATCCATAATGTCGTGCACTTTGTCTACGTCGCTGGAATAGGGGGTTTAGGGTTAATTATCAATCAAAATATTTACGATTGAATTCGAAAAGGAGTAAGTTCAATTCTAGGGGTATTTTAATTCATTCGATTCGTTTCCGCAACGGAAACTCGAATTTGATTCCATTTCCGTTAGATCTTTAGAAGCTATTTTGATTTCATATCCAAACTAAGGAGCTAAGGATCCAAATTCAAATGTCAAAAGTTTCCGATATCGAATCCGAAGGCTTTTCTGATGAATTAAAATTGAACCCCTTCCAGAACTAGCCTGTAGGTATTATATACATAAAGTAGCGACCCGCCCCGGCTTCGCAGGGTTTTATACACGTATAAACGTTCTCTTGAATCACTCTATCTATTTAAAAAAAAGGCATCAAAATCCGTTGCATAGTTTTAAAGATTTAAGCATACATAGGGACAGAGATAAATATCTCTCGCGTATGTCGTGCTGTTCTGCGATGTCGTCCATTATGTCGTGCACTTAGTCTACGTCGCTGGAATAGGGGGTTTAGGGTTAAACTTACGATTGAATTCGAAAAGGAGTAAGTTCTGAACTCGGCTGTATTGTTTTGTGTTAACCTTTGTGTGGACTGATTTTGATGTTTGTAATCTTTAAGGCGCACCTAGTGTACCTACCTCATGTACACTAGTTTCACTTATTTCGCTAGTGTACCTCCTGTTTGCTTCATTTTGGTGTCGACCGAATTCGTAAAGGACGTTCTCAACTCAATGTGTTATGGGATAACCTTTATCTTAGTGTACTGATTTTGATATTTGTAATAATGTTTAATGTATTGTATTAAGAGGCGGTGCTAGTGTACCTTGGGGTACCGCCTTAAGTTCGAAACACACAGAAGCCGGAGGCGGAGCGGAGGCGAAGGCGTGCGACTTGTATTCTATGGAATCCTATGAAGGCTACACACACACCGCAGGCCGTGGCGACGCGGTGCCATAGGAAAAACCGGCACGCCTTCGCCTCCGCTCCGCCTCCGGCTTCTGTATGTTTCGAACATTAAGTATGTAAAGGCGGCTTTACTTACACTTCTTCAACTTTACACATCCAATTATATACAGATCATACAAAGATGTGTCCGAAAAAATAATTAACCCGCAACCTCCTGCGTCGCAGGCAGACCGCCCACCGCGCCACTTCGGTAGTCATAATATGTTTGTACATATGACTATGACAGGCAACTCGTCCTATAATATCACTACATAGTATAAAATAAAGTCGCTATTTCTGTCCCTATGTCATTATGTCCCTTTGAATGCTTAAATCTTTAAAACTACGCAACGGATTTTGATGCGGTTTTTTTTAAAAGACAGAGAGATTCAAGAGGAAGGTTTATATACTTATAATACAACCGTGCAGAGCCGGGGCGGGTCGCTAGTTAAAGTATATAATAATATAGTTTGTAGGTACCTATAATTGAGGTGGCATTTAGATATATCATTTTTAAGAACAGGCCCACTATCCTTATCTTCATTGGTGCAATGTTTCAAATAAATTATCTACTCACATATCCTTGTGCGCCAGCTTCATAGCATTAGCAGCATCTTTCATAGTGTTGAGCACCTGTGCATTGGTGTTGGCTCCCTCCAGCGCTTCCCTTTGCGCTTCGATCTGCGTGAGCGTGCCGTCGATCTGAGTCAGCTGCTTCTCGTAGCGCTTCTTGCGTTTCAAAGCAGCGATGGCGGCTGGAAGAGGCAGTCATTTGTTACATTAAAGTCGTATAAAGAAATTAGAACTATACCGCGATTCAACAACATAGATAATATTTGTAAACAAATAGTTACAAAACCACAGGAATATTGGTGAAAGATATATTACGACACTGGTATCATCATAGCAAGCTGCAGGAGCTTCAAACTATTCGTGTTTTTGACAGTTTTCATTCATCTTTCCATTGGTCTCTCATTCATTGTCGAACTCAAACTTGCATCTTTTTCGTTGTGCTTGAGCTATTATGTGTTGTAGAAGTTTAAGTTTTGCTTTTTAGTTGTTAGCTTGCAGTTACCTTGCTGTTGTCTGTTATTATTTTAAGCTTTTCTTAAGTTTTCATTCATAAATGTCATTGTTTACATAAAATATGTATATTTCTGAATCAGAGTATAGTTTTTAATTAAGTTCTTCCCCAAGACTGCATTGCTCTGTATGGCAATGATGATATGCTACACTAGATACTTCATCATCATCGTCAGCCTATATTACTACACTGCTGGACATAGGCCACCCCTCAAGACTAGAAACTTACCAGCTAAAAAAGGATAATAACGATGAATATTTTTGCTCTAAGCATTATTGGCCTCAATGTTATGAAAATGTCTTGTATTAGAGGCCTATTTTCTTTAGATTATGTGCTCGCTTTACAAAAAAGTAAGGCATGTTGAAATCATAATAAGTTACCAATATTTTAATTCAGTAATACTTCCACAAACAAATATAATTATAAAAATGTATCATTGTAACCGACGTTTACAGGGTATTATTATTATTTATATTTAAATAAACTTTCAAAAAAGGTATTACCAAAAAATTTTAAAATAGGATCCCACAGTTAAATAATAACAAATTACACAATTTACCTGTATTGCCCAATGCGCAGTGTGCACTAACAAAATAATCCATAACATCGAGCGGGGCAATTTCGACTATGGGGTTATTCCAACTAATGACAATAACTTTTATTTTACTTATATTTACTCAAAACGACATCTAGATCCAAGTAGGTGAACAGGTAAATTCGACAATGCTTCATAGATGGCTCTTCTAAGGCATAAACTGTCTTACTTATAGGCACTTTTTGTCAGACGTCATTTTGCGCAACAGTGACAGCCAAGCAAGACGCTCGTTACATTTTTCGTCAAAAGATGTGTTTTGAACGCTTGTTTTCTAGATAATACATTGCGAGTGAAGAAAATATAAACTATTAGTTGTTATTCATTTATTTGTTCCAAGAAAAGGTACGTTTTTGAAGAGATTTTTGAATATGTAGTTGAAATTACCCCGCCAAAATAGTAAAGTGGGGTAATTCCAACTAACCTCAAGTTGTAATTACCCCGCTTAGTTTTGTATGGTGTTGAAAAACACTAGTGATGTCCCATATATCGATACTTTTTTATAAATAGCTGCGCCCCGCGGCTTCGCCCTCGTAGTAAATTATTTGTCAAATGCAGAACAATAGGTACCTATCGAAGACCTAAAAATTTCAGAAATTTATTGCACGCCTCTTTGAGGAAGTTAAATAAAAAGAAAAACATTTTTAACTATTTACTATACTTACTTATTATTTAAGTTTTATTATTTGTATAAATTTAATTTAAATATGTAAGAAACTTATTTTCATTTCTTGTTTCGTAGGTAAGGGCTAGCAAATGTTTATATTTAGTTATTTTAGTTTGATCCAATTTATCGACTACGTTGATCGACATATGCGGCGCACTGCGCAGCCCTACATCTATGAAAAATAGTTGAAATTACCCCTCCAAAACGGTTAAAGTGTTTTTTTGCAACACTGAGCCTTCTTACGCAGTTGTAACATACGAATTTTATTGAAAGATTCCATTATTATAGTCCAGCAGATAATTTTATCGCATAAGCAGGATATATATGTGCCATAGTTGGAATTACCCCACCGAGGGGTAATTTCAACTATTTCTGCCTTGTTTGAGAAACTTCGTTCTTTTGAACATACAAAATGGGTATTTTGTCTAAGTGATAGGTGAAAAATGATCTCAAATCAAGCCTTTTAATAATACATTCATCCAATCTACCTTATCGTTATCACAAACGAGAGTGCTAACTTTTGAAGTTTAAGTCAGTGTTTTTTTAGTCGGAATAGCCCCGCTCGACCTTATTCATCTTTAATTTAAAACTCTTTTTCTCAGCCTTAGTCAAATTCTGGGAGTTTTAAGCAATGTAAGTTAATACTTAAAAAGCGGGATTGCAATTCATATATAGCATCATCTACACCCAAACTAAGCAGAGCTTGTGTTACTGTTACTAGATAATACTCTTCAATCACAAAATAGAGACAAATTAAACCAAGTACATATTTTACAAATGAAATAATTGAGATAACTGCAGAATTGCAAACAATCTAGCAGTGCCTCACTCAAGTAATCAATTACCAGTGAGAAGTGACCCCAAGCATTGTCCTGTTTTATGGCAATGCTGATTCACTGCGCCAGACACTCACCAGCTCTCTACTCACAACTCTAGATAAATGATTTCACAATACCATATAAATATAGAGAGATATTGTTTTAGGAACAGAGAACTTAGGGAAAAAATTACTATTTTAATGAATAATAATAATTAATAACACAGTGGTTTCTATGTGGTGTACACAATTGCTTACAAATCCCAGAATTTACTGGCTGCTGTCCAGTGATGCCAGCCTATTCACACTCTCAGAGCTTAATATGCATTAAGTCTATTTATTGTATTAATCTTTATTCACTATCTGATACTTCTGTCCAGTGTCTGATAACAAGGAAGCTTTGTCCTCTTGATACCTACCTACACAATAAAATTGTTTATTTATTAACAAACTATACTTGCATGAATACCTAACTATCTATATAAAAATTACGGGGTCATCAATATGTACAAGCGAAAGGTAGGTTGGTAATATGCTACCTTTAACTTTTGTGGTATCTGACCACAAAAGGGTACCTATTAATGGAAATTATACTTAACTTATTGTAATGATATGACGCGTTTGTTTAGATACACAATAGGTGTTGTGGCTAGGTAATTAATACCTGTAAACCTACCTAAAGTAGATTGATAACAGTTATATAAAATGTGACTTTTTCAAATAATAACCTTCGTTTATTAGTTATTTGATGAGCATAGAGGAAGAATTACAATTCCAGTATGCTTGTAATTGGCTCTTCGTTTATTAGTTATTTGATGAGCATAGAGGAAGAATTACAATTCCAGTATGCTTGTAATTGGCTCCAACAATTCAAAAACAAGGTCATTCACATAGTCATTTACGGATATGTTCTTGGACAAGCCTTCTTCGGCTCTGCCCAGAAATAGCCCAGAAAACTCACCTCTTTTGTTCTTCGTTCCGTTTTTCCGCGCAGTCCCGATCTCAATTTCTATTTTCTTCTCTAAAAACTCTTGTTTCTTGATGAGTAACTCTTCAGTCTCGCGTAATTTCTGAATTGCATCGTGTGTTGTTGGGCCCTTTTCATCCTTCTTACCGCCAAAGATTTTACCCAGAAAACTCATTTTGACTTTCACAGATTCACCTAACTGTTAGATAAAGGCACGTAAACAAAAAATTATGCTTTGATTACGCTCAAATTACGCAGGAATCGCGAAAAATTGCTTGATTTCGCGATCTAATTTCCTTTTTTTTGGAGTGTGCGTCACCTGTTAAACAATCAGAAACTTAGTCTTGCAGTTTTTCTGTACTGTTTGATGTGTTTTAACTTAACTGTTGAATACAATTTTTTCTTACATCAAGTTTTTATAATGTTCTGCAAGTTATTAGAAAAATATTTATATTGCTTTAACTATCTATAAAAATAAAGAAAAGGAAACAATATATCATCCATAACAACCTACAGCTTGGCAAAAAAGTCTTGAAACGGAACTAATTTTTTTGATTAATGGCAACATTCTTAAAACAATGACGTTTGATGTAAAATTGTAAACAAAGATTACGAATTCTCGGATTTTTTACTTGGATCGGTCAAGCGGTGGTGATAAAGTGACGAAAAGTGAAAATTATTGAATAAAACAGTTAGAAGTGCTGCCAGGGAGGTTATTTATAAGGTATACAGGCGATGTCTGGCAGAATTTGAGGCCAGAACTATTCTTTCAGATCTCAACAATGTTTTTCAAAGAACCGCTGATATGACAGGTTTGTGAGAGTTTGTTTTGTAATTTTAAGTTGAATCAAAGGTAACTTGATGGTCCTAAAGCAGGATTAAATTAAAGTTCCACGGAACAAGTGAAATATTCAACAATAAACATTGGGCAGTAAGGTTATGTTTACGTTTGTTCTGCGTACTCTGCTATAGCGCGGGCATAGAATTTGATACTTGAGCTAGACTAGCTAATACGTAAATCTATTTCTACATAATTTAAATGTTGTGTTATTTCTTTGTAATAAAGTTACTATAGCGTTTGTATTTTAAATGGTCTAGAAATAAGGTGCCTACATAATAAACTGAAAAAGGTAAGATAAAGGTATCATAAAAAGTTTCTTCTTTATAGGAAGCAGCTGAGCGTGCTAAAACGGAACGGTTCCAAGCTATTACGGAGGAGGAATTTGGAGAATTCGTGCCAGAACGTAATAAAAATAGAAAATGAATACTGTGAGACAGAACTTACAATGTATTAATAACAATGTATTAAATTTTAATTTACTTTATATATTTTTTTCTTTATATACTTACATAACAAGAACCTTGCTCAATTAAACAATATTTATTGATACTATGTACTAGTGATACTATGTGTGGATATAAATGTACGTATAACAGAAATGTACACCTAAGTATCAAGACTAGCTTGGTGCGCTATAGGTGTTGCCATAAGGACCTACAGTGGCGCCCCCATTATTTTCTACTCTTTTTTGCCAAGCTATACAGAACAAATCGATTTCTAAGCTTAGCTTTATGTTTCAGAACGCCGAATGGGTTTTCAAACAATATAAACCTATTAATTTAAATAGCTTATCAGCTGTTTTCATTTTCTCAGTATTGCTTAGAGATGACGTAATTTCGTTGGACTCTTGAAATAAGACACAGCATTGAGAGCATTGACATGACGTTTTATGACTCATCCGTCAAACCGTCATGTCAATGCTGTGATATGATGGCAGTCAGTCTTTCATTCGAAGCTGTGCCGGTTTTTCCTATGGCACCGCGCCGCCCCGCCACACTGCCTGCGGTGTATGTGTAGGCTTTCATATGATTCAATTGGATACAAACTCGCACGCCTTCGCCTCCGCTCCACCTCCGACTTCAGTGTGTCGAGACCGAAATTCTCTGAGTAGAAGCAGCGCCATAATCAAGAAGTTGATATTGAAGTTAGCAGTCATTCAGCTGATTCAACTGTTGTCAATGTTATGGTGGCTGTCTGTCAGTCAAGTCAATTTAATTTTGTGACTTGTGATTGTCGTGATTGAAATAATTGATGTATTTGTTGTGATTTGATATAGGTAGTTGCTTGCAAAACGGGCGGTCGCCGTATGCGGCAATTTTGTGTATAATTTTTGAAAATTCGTAGTAATTTACAAATTCAACAGCCCTAATCTCAACGTTACTTTGCAAAGATGGTCCGAGTGATAACACAAGAGACGTACGATGAAGTTGTTCAAGAGAATATCGACGAGTTCGACATGTCTCCTGAGGAGGCGATCAATGAGGCTGTAGCGCAGTTTGTGGCTCAGGTATAATTATATCCTACTAATACTATAAACGCGAAAGTTTTTAAGTATGGATGGATGGATGTTTGTTACTATTTCACGCAAAAAGTACTGAACGGATCTGGATGAAATTTGGCACAGAGATTATAGTCTGGAATAATACATAGGCTATATTTTATCCCGGAATTCCCACGGGAACGGGAATTACGCGGGTGAAACCGTGAGGCGCTGCTAGTAAAAATTATGTCTAAAATACATAGCATAGAATACATTTATAAGTAAACTTATATAAATTATTTACACACAAATCTGTGACTACAAAATTAGCTAAAATAAAAAGTAGTGTTTTTTTGTTTTCGTTTTTTCACATTCATTCTTGCACATAAGAAGTTTGATGATCTAAGTTAAGCTATTTACAGCAGTGACTTGATCAGATAGCATCATAGAATAATTATGAGTATGACTCATATTGAATCAGCAGTAATTATATGATAGATATTATATGAAGATACCTTAACCTTAATAATGCATCATGCCATGCTCTCATTTATAGAATTAAATAGTTCAGTCTTGTGCAAAGCAAACCACCTTGACTCAGTTTTGCTGAATGCGGTGCCTTACACTTAGAAGTGTGCTTAGTAATTATTGCAGGCCTAATCATCATCATCATCATCAACCTATATTAGACCACTGCTGGACATAGGCCTCCCCCAATGAGCGCCATAGCGCCCTGTCTTGAGCTTGACGCATCCAGCATCTGCCAGCAGTCTTTCGCAGATCGTCATCCCACCTGGCCGGAGGGCGTCCTACGCTACGTTTACCGAGTCGCGGTCTCCACTCAAGAACACGTTTACCCCAACGGTTGTCGGTTCTTCGCGAGATATGGCCGGCCCATTGCCACTTCAGCTTGCTAATTCTTTGAGCTATGTTGATAACTTTGGTTCTCTGTCAGATGTATTCGTTACGAATTCTATCCTTCAGAGAGACTCCGAGCATAGCTCTTTCCATAGCTCGCTGGGCGACTTTGAACTGGTGGACCAGCCCTACCGTGAGTGTCCACGTCTCTGCTCCGTAGATCATTACGGGTAGGACGCACTGATTGAAAACTTTCGTTTTCAAACATTGCAGCATGGATGACGAGAAGACTTGACGTAGTTTCCCAAATGCTGCCCAGCCTAGCTGGATCCTCCTCTAATACCTAATACTAATACTTATTTATAAATGCACAAGTTTGTATGGATGAGTGGATGTATGGATTGATGTTAGTTCCTCTTTCATACAAAAACTACTGAATGGATAAAGCTGAAAGTTTGAATAAACATAGTTCTCATGGGATAGATATAGCCTTGAGCCAATTCCGTATAAAACATGCAAAGCCATGGCCAGATACTAGTTGTACAAAATGATGCCACTTGTATCATTTTCTGTATAATCTGAATATAGGCCAATCATCATTCATCCATCATCAGCTGTGATGATAATGATCTCATTGTTGATTGCATTTATTTGCATCTGTAAATTCAGTATTCATTTATTTGACCACAAAGTTATTTACTAACATTGGCATGTCACTTACTAATAAATACATTTGGTAAATCTTATATAAAAGATAATGATGTAAACATAATGATAACTATTTTTTGTTCATTCTAGGAGTGTTATTTTTGTTTAATATTAAGGTTTTTTTGTTACTTCGACAAAAATTTAGATAAAAGGTTGTAAAACCCGAAGAAAAAAATAGATGCAAATTTATTCATTACATGTACTTACTAATTAAGTAAAATAAGTGTTAGGCATACTAATTACATACTATACCATGTAAAAACAAACAATTATGATTTTCTTTAACAATAGTGCTTTATTTCAGGGAGTCGATCTGTCGCATATAATCAAAGACCTAGCTCTAACCTCTGGTGATGATCATCTGGTGAGCACGACCATCGGCAAGCTGAGAGCTCTGTGCAATGATGAATGTGGGGACGGTGCTGTGCTGCAAGAATTGGATGTTTTGAAGGTACGTATACTCCAATTCAAACATAGATTTTTTTGGCAGCAAATGAGTTAAAATACCAAAGTAATATGGGTGTTACATATTTTATGATGACATTTTTATTGACGACCGATGTGGCGCGGTGGGCGTAGGTCCGCCTGCGACGCAGGAGTTTACGGGTTTGATTCCCGCTTCGGAACAAATTTGTGTATGATCTGCAGAAATTTGTTCCATTGGTCTGTGTGTTTTCTATGTATAATAAAAATATCTATCTATGTATATAATGTAGTAAATATATCAGTTATCTAGTACCCATAACACGAGCTTCGAGTAGCTTACTTTGGGGCTAGATGGTGCTGTGTGGATTGTCCGGCCATATATATATATTTTTTTATGACGGTATCAACAGAGTAGGCTGCAGGAGCTCCTAACAATTCGTTGTTTTGAATACTTTCATTCATCATTCCATTGGTCTCTCATTCATCTGCAGCTGTCTCAGTCAGACATCTGGCCTTATGTCTGCCTGTTGTGTCTGTTTTAATTCTGTGAATTAAGTTAAAAAAGATGAAAACGTTTAAATAAATAATAATAATTCCGGACAGTCCACACAGCATCATCTAGCCCCAAGCTAAGCAGTGCTTGTGTACAAGTGTCTACTTGGGTACTATACTCTGAATTGGAATCATGGATATTTTTTGTAAACATTGAAATTTATGAATGAAAACTTAACAAAAACTGATAGTAATAACAGACAATAGCAGGGCAACATCAAGCTAACAACTAAAAACCAAAACAAAATCTTCAACAACGCATAATTGCTCAAGAACAGTGAAAAAGAAAGAAAAAGTTCGTGTTCGAAAACGACTAAAAGACCAATGGAATGATGATGGAAAACTGTCGAAAACACGAATTGTTTGGAGCTCCTGCAGCTTGCTCTGATAATACCAGTGTCATAAAATATATTCCACCAATATACCTTTGCTTTTGTACCTCATTTGCTTACATAAAATATCTATGTTCTTGAATCGCGGTGTAGATGACTGATATACTTAATACAATACATTACATAGACAGATATTTTTCTAAAGAACTGTATGGCTCTTGAATTAGGGAGGCCATATCTCACGAAGAACCGGACCGCGAGCTGGTGTCTACTTGTTCTTGAGTGGAGAGTGCGACTCGGAAACGTAGTGTAGGACGCCCTCCGGCCAGGTGGGATTACGATATGCGAAAGCCTGCAGGCAGATTCTGGATGCGGCAAGCTGAAGACAGGGCGCTATGGCGCTCATTAGGGGAGGCCTATGTCAAGCAGTAGAGGCCTATTTCCAGCAGTAGAGTTATATAGGTTGACTAGCGACCCGCCCCGGCTTCGCACGGTTTTATTATACCCATAAACCTTCCTCTTGAATCACTCTATCTATTGAAAAAAACCGCATCAAAATCCGTTGCGTAGTTTTAAAGATTTAAGCGTTCAAAGGGACATAATGACATAGGGACAGAGAAAGCGACTTTATTTTATACTATGTAGTGATGATGATGAGATGAGTTATGGATCCGTTAAGATGAGCCTAGCGTAGCGCAACATACTTTTTCAATGCACTGAATTAGGACCGAATTCCACTAATTTCAAACCAAAGGTCTCAATAACGTAATGTAAATAAAAAAAAAATAAAAAAAAAAAGCCTTTTATTTCCAGTACATTTACATTTCAAAAAATCTATGTATATGTTAGTTTTATTTAGTTTATTCTATGTTATTTATTTGTCTCTTACTAAGTATTTATAGTAACCTATAGATCTACCGGAATCCCAGAATGGGTGAAGGCCTCCATATGTCAATATTTAATATTTTTTGCGATTGAAGAGACTCTCATTAGTTCGAAAAATGTGTAATTGGTAGTCATAAACGTAATCGTCACAGTGATAAACCTCAAAAGATTTGTGCTAGTAGAATACCAAAAGGAGATTAACAAAGTCATTTTAAAAGATACTATTTTACCTAATGGTGAAACGATTTATTTAGTGGAATTCGGCTCCAGACCATCTACGAGCCGTGTTTAAATATGCAACGTAAGCTACAAGCTATAAGTTTATTTTCGAATTTCAGTCAGAATGCAACAAAGACATCGCCTATCGCATCAGAGCGGCAAAAGAAGGCGCTTACAAAATACTCGTCGACATCCTCTACTCAAAGTCAAGTGTGCTTCAACAAGAGTTGAGGGAAAGAGACAGAAAGATTATTGAGAGTACACTTACAACTTTAGTAGCACTGACAGATTGTCAGCCTGATTTATTGGAGGAGAGAGGGATTAATATGATGAAGACGTAAGTTTTTGTACAACTAGCTTCTTAAGGCGGTTTTGTGCGCAATTTACCTTTAAAATTGACTTAAAATACAAGGTTCTCTATTAGTATGTATTTAAACAAAACGCGTTCGCTAGCTCATAACTTTTTGTAGTTGATCTGATTTTAATAATTCTGGGTTAGTTACTACCTACTAATAAACGCAAAAGTTTGTATGTAAGTACGGATGTTTATTACTCTTTACGCATAAACAACTGAACGGATTGCGCTGAAATTTAGACGTAATTCTAGCCCTGGAAAACAAAAAGCTACATACTTTACAATTTGACATCCCTCGGTTCTATATATAAACAACGCGTGTGAAGCCGCTGGCAGATACTAGTCTTAAATAAACGCTCAATAAATCAGATTTTTTAACTCATAAATAGGTAGAAAGGTAATTAATTAGTAATGCTGGACCATTCACACAGCATCAAGCCAAGCCCCAAGCTAAGCAGAGCTTGTGTTATGAGTAGTAGATAACTGATAAACATAATACAATACATAGCCTTGACAGATATTTTTACAATACATAGAAAAGACCTATAGAACATATATTTCCAGATCAACAAAGGTTGTCGAAAAGTGTATGTATTGACAGGCCTCCGTCACTTGTCTATAGCTATACCTATACTTATTAAGTAACTACAGCGTTCGGCAACTTGAAGTTGTAAATCAATAGGGGCTGCCCCGCGCTGTAAGTACATGCTGGTACTCGCGTATCGTAGGTACTACCTACACGACTGCGACGCGTTGCCGTCGTGACTCGTAAGCGAGAAGTTGACAACCCTGTGCATCGGCAATCCGCGCCAGACAGGGACAGAGTTATACGTAAGAAGGGAGTGGCAATGTTTAGGTGTATATCGCGGTAGGCGGCAATAATATTACTGCCTCAAAGTACAATTCAGCGCGAAGACATCTGAGTTGTACTTTGAGGCGTCGCAGCAAGAGTAGCTTTTTAAATAATTGTTTTCAAGAAGTTCAACTTCTGTATCTGTATCTATTCTATGGTATTGGTTTTATAATAGTTAGTAGGTTCTATGGTAGGATAATAGGTTCTATGGTATGTTTGATAATACCTATACAAAAGAATTATTGAATGCTTTTCCAGTATCCTCGACAATGTGGAAGATGAAGACATAATCCTGGCAACACTGAAGTGGATCTCAAACTGTTGCCTCAAACACGAAATGAATAGGCAGAGGATATTCGCAAAGAACATTCCAGAGAACCTCAAACTTTTACTCAATGTTACTGGAAATGAAAAGGTAAAATTAGAACTTAAAATGAGTACATAATTTCTACTTAATATTTCCACTTTTGTTATAATATGTTACTTAGGTGTACATATAACAATGCGTTGTTAAGAAAAGTAACACACTAATAAGCAATAAGATTCCAGCAGTTGGAAAACCTTCAAAGTTTATTTTGAAAATTGAGTAGGTATGTGAAGAGGTACCTCGGTATACCCTACAAATAAATAATAAGTTTATTCGTAGGGGTAATTATAATAAGTAAATTAGAATATATAATAATAATAATAAAATATTTATTCACAAAAGATGGGTTTACAAAGTTTTTATACACTATATAAAGTTTACACTAATGATTGTTGGTCGATCTTATTACAAACTTGTAATAAACCTATCAGGGTCAAAGATAAGGACACCTCGCTCTAACTAAGTTTATGTTAAACTTGTATATAGACGCGAGGGCTCACACCTCCGGCACTCACATGTGAATCTAGGTTTTTTTTACTTCATTAAACAGAAAAAGAAACTAAATTACTACTTGTAACCTAAACTATTAACTACCTATGTATGTAATATATTATAATTCTAAAAAAAGGATTTTTTTAAATAATACAGAAAATAATAAGGTAGGTACATAATAACAGAAATAGCTGAAAGTATTAATACATAAACCTATAGCCCAAATTTAAGAGGAAGATCTAACATTGAATATCCAACAAGTGCTCTACCTGCGAGTAGTCAAGGTTTTTTAGGTAGCTTGTTACAAAACGTTTACATTTTAAGTGAGTTTTATGCTGAAGAGTTTCTATTTTATTAATTTTGTTGTAAATATACGGAGCTAAGAACTGAGAGTGATGGCGTGCGAAAGATGTTTTGCATGATTTTATTGCATAGGTTTTGTTTTTTCTTCGTTTGTTTGAAACGTCATAATGAGGTGTTATTTTATGCTGTCCAAGAATGATTTGCTGAATGAAAATTTTCCTAACCGAAAGAATTTGTGTGTCATTGTAGAGTTGGGTTGTTGGGTATCTGAAAGGCTTGCAATAAGCCACCTTCAACACCGCTCTCTGCGCCCTCTCCAGTGGAAGTAGATGTGACTTTGCAGCACCGCCCCAAGACCGGATGCAGTATAGCACTAGGGATTGGCAGAGCGCAAAGAACGTGGTTTTTATTTGGCTATTTGAAGCCGCATGTCTAATAAGTTTGAAGACGGCTATTAGCTTGCGTACTCTAGCGGTGATGGCTCTAATATGTAACTCATATGTCATATGTTGGTCTATAATGACACCAAGGTATTTTATAGCGGAAACTCTTTCCAGGCCTTTACAGTTGCAGTTTAAGCATGACGCTTGGAGACACTGGTTGGAATGTGCTTTTATGTTGAACTCCGGCTTAGGTTGTCCTGGTTTGCGGAGTGAGAATGTAACACACTTTGTTTTGGCTGCATTTAAAGTAAGTATATTACTGTAGAGGTACTTGGAGACTAGATCAAAACCATCTTGTGCTTGTTTAAAAAGGCCTTTCCAGCTCTCATCTCGGAATAAAAGGACTGTGTCGTCGGCAAACGCAATAACTTTACAATTTCTGATCGGTAGACTGCATATTTGGTTTATATAGACTAAAAATAGAGTCGGGCCGATTATAGAGCCCTGGGGAATTCCAAAAGTGACTGGTAGAGCCGAACTGATGTGCTCTCCAATCTTCACACTTTGAGTTCTATCAGTAAGGTAGCTTTTAAATAGGTCCAACTGCTCTCCCCGTATTCCTAGACCTTCCAGTTTATTCAAAAGTAGCGGTATAGAGACCGTATCAAACGCTTTTGCAAGGTCTAGGAATACACCCATACATTTTACACCATTATCCAAGCAGTCCACAATAAAATCATTTAGTTCCGTTACTGCGTCTGCCGTTGAACGTCCCTTCCGGAAACCGAACTGGTTTTTTGAGATCAGATTGGACCCTTCTAAGTACTTAACCAATCTGTCATTTAATGCTTTTTCGAGAATTTTCGATAACGCCGGAAGTATTGATATTGGCCTATAATTACTCACAATATTTCTATCTCCTACCTTATGAATAGGTAGAATAATAGATTTTTTAAAAGAAGTTGGAAAAACCGATGTAGAGAAACTAAGGTGACATATGTGTGTGAGGGGTGGTATTAAGGACTCTTTACTTTGTTTTAATATTCGAGTTGAGATGTTATCCCAACCAACGCTGCAATTGTTTTTAAGAGAGTTTATAAGTGCCCCTATTTCAGTTGGTTGAACATCCAATAACCCAAATGAATTAACGGCTTTGTTTGGTGATACGAGTGTGTCCCTTTCTTGTAGCTGACCTTCGGATATCTTATTTGCCAGATCTTGACCCACGCTAACAAAAAACTTATTTACAGAATATAATGATCCATGTGGATCTTCTGTTTGTAGAAGTTCCTGGGGAAGAGGTTTTTTTAATTTAAAACTAGTAACGCTGTTTATGGCTTTCCATATTTTTTTGGGGTCTCCACCAGCGTCTTCAAACTGGGCCTGTTCATATATATGTTTCAGTTTACGCATAAGCTTGTTGAAGAAATTACGATATCTCTTATACACAGTCTGCAAAGTTTCATCATCCGGTGACTTGCGTAATTTTCGATGGAGGTTATCTCGATGTCTCATACACCTAATCAAACCAGGAGTTACCCATGGCTTAATAGGTGTTTTACGACGTGGCAATTTTTTCAATGTTGTATGTTTATTTATTATATTTGACAAAGTATCAACAAGATCATCAGTGGCACAGTTACAATCCGCGGAGGAAAGTACTGAGCTAAAATCTGTTTTAGAAATTTCCTCTTTAATAGCTTTGTAGTCTATTTTTGAAATTGTGTGTGACGTAGAGGTTGAGGTCTTATTCTGTAATGCTATTAAGAGAGGATTGTGGTCTGTGACACTGCTTTCGACAATTAATGTAAGTGAAGTTTTTTCAGATTTTAGAAATATGTGGTCTAGACAACTTGTTCCTCTGGTAGGGTAAGTATGCGTTGGTAACAGACCATGATATGCTAGTAGATCTAGGTAGTCCGCTGATTTGTTAGACGCCTCATTTTCTATTATATTAATGTTAATGTCACCAATAACAATGACGGTTTTATATTTGGATAGTTTGTGTAAAACATTATCTAACGAGATAATGAAGTTTTCCAGATTTGCGTATGAAGGAGATCGGTACAATGAAACTATGGCGATGTCATTATTAACTATAGAGATCAGACAATTGGCATTTAAGAATGTAGGTTCGTATGAGAGGGATGTTATGTTTGACCTTATATACACTACAACTCCATCCAATGGCTGTACTTACTGGATTTTCATCAAGTAAAGTTGAAATTTAATTCAAAACCATTTATCATACTAAATTATGAATGCGAAAGTTTGGATTATATTTGTTAACCCTTCAAGCCGAAACTACTGAACGTTTCGCGCTCAAACTTTGAAAAGACTATTGATTGTTTAAATTGTTTTTAAATAGTTCTAGGCCTGAAATAAAACCTGGGCATCCATCTCAAAAAACAGTTCCCATAACCTAGAAATAGCCTTGAAAAATTTTCATAGAAACAAAGCGTGCTAAGCCGCGGGCTCATCCTAGTAATTAATTAATTTCAGCTATTACTAGAGACTCTGGTAGTGATCCGCCGCCTGACGCTGGACGACGACATCCGGCACGAGTTCGGGAAGGCGCACGAGCATGCTCGGGAACTGGCCGCCAACATGCTGGACCCTATCAAGAACCTAGTCAATGGTAAATATATATAATACTATGTAGTGATACATTTCAGCTATTACTAGAGACTCTGGTAGTGATCCGTCGCCTGACGCTGGACGACGACATCCGGCACGAGTTCGGGAAGGCGCACGAGCATGCGCGGGAACTGGCCGCCAACATGCTGGACCCTATCAAGAACCTAGTCAATGGTAAATATATATAATACTATGTAGTGATACATTTCAGCTATTACTAGAGACTCTGGTAGTGATCCGGCGCCTGACGCTGGACGACGACATCCGGCACGAGTTCGGGAAGGCGCACGAGCATGCGCGGGAACTGGCCGCCAACATGCTGGACCCTATCAAGAACCTAGTCAATGGTAAATATATATAATACTATGTAGTGATACATTTCAGCTATTACTAGAGACTCTGGTAGTGATCCGGCGCCTGACGCTGGACGACGACATCCGGCACGAGTTCGGGAAGGCGCACGAGCATGCGCGGGAACTGGCCGCCAACATGCTGGACCCTATCAAGAACCTAGTCAATGGTAAATATATATAATACTATGTAGTGATACATTTCAGCTATTACTAGAGACTCTGGTAGTGATCCGGCGCCTGACGCTGGACGACGACATCCGGCACGAGTTCGGGAAGGCGCACGAGCATGCGCGGGAACTGGCCGCCAACATGCTGGACCCTATCAAGAACCTAGTCAATGGTAAATATACAGGGTGTACAAAACGGTCAGTATGGGAAAGTCTGAAACATACGAAGATCTCTGCTTAGGAATCATGATATCGATTTTAGTGACAAGAAAAACTGCATTCAAACATTTTAAAAAATCTTGTACTCAGTCTGGGAATCGAACATGAATGTTTTGAAAAATAAAACTAACAATATTTTTAGATAGATTTCGATTATAGTGTAGACAAAAATATGTCCGAATAAAGAAACTTTATTTTTTATTTAAACTTTTTATTATCCCCAGAACATTTGGAGCCACCACTAGTGAGTGAACTCCTAGTGTCTCTATCCAGCATACTGGTCCGAAACGAGCTTTGCGCAGCCGCGGCTGATTGCGCCCTACTGGACGCATTTACTAATAACTACGAACGGCCGAATGTCATCGCACAGGCAGCTAAACTGTAAGTACTATAACTTATTTGATTATTGTTATTGAGGTAAATCCTTACAATTAATTAACTAAATTTACTAACACATTGCTTCAACAAATATTTGGATGTGACAAAAACGTATTAATAATCAGCCATCAATATCGCTTTCTCGCCTAAAGACGAATGTATGTACGATGTGAAAATATTTATTTTGAGGTTCTGAGTGTTTTCTATTTATTAATAACAAAATATAAATCTATATTATGTAATGATTAATTATATCAAGTCAAAAAGTACCCATAACACAAGCTTTGAGTAGCTTGGGGCTAGATGATGCTGTGTGTAAGAAAAGAGAGGGAGGTAGAAATAAAACAAGTTTTAAATTATGCTTTTAATGATTAAGATATAAGGTACGTAACATAAGTATGCTACTATTTCCTACCGTCTAGTCTGCTACCGTGTAGTCTCATACCATCTAGTCTGCTACTGTCTAGTCTCCTATCGCCTAGTCTGCTACCATCTACTCTGTTACTGTCTAGTCTGCTACCATCTACTCTGCTACCGTCTTCTAGTCTCCTACCCAACTTTCTACCAGTTAGATTGCATTAGAGTACCTAATTAGATCTATAGTAGTATACATATAGTTTTGATGGTGCAATAAAGTGTCTAAAAAGAAGACTGAATTGAAGACTATCAAAGCCCGGTCATTTTCTCCGCTGACTGATAATGCGACCTCACAAACAAACACCTCTCGTTATCTAAATGCAGCGACTTGTTCTTGACCGTTATCTCATTCTCCAACAAAGATCTCTCATGTATCAGATCCGCCCTCAGTCTTTCCGTCTCCAACGATCTCTTTTGCAACAGACTCATACTGTCATTCAAATCTCTCACCTCCTCGATTAGACCTATCAAAGACCCTTCTCTGCAATTCTCTACGTTCGGTCTTATGCTTTTAGTGTTCAATCTCGTCTGTGCTACTTGCAGTCTTTGTGATACCTTCATCCTTTCATCGTGTAGCGTCTCTAATATGTTCTCAGTTTCAACTATCTTCTGTAGTATCACGCGTAGTTGATTTTCCAACTCTGTCTTTACTTCTTGGGTTCTTGCGATGCGTTCTGCCAAAGCGTTGTTTACTTTTATGTCTTGCGAGCGTAGATCTCTTGCTGTGTTTATTAATACAGCGTCTACTTTAGATCTTAGTTCTTTAGATCGTTCGATAGCTGTCTTGAATTGAACCAAACCATCTACAGTAAAGTGTTCCCAGGATTGAACGTCGGATTGTCCTTCGCAGAGTTTAGTCGATCCAGCGGAGTATTTTACGTTCTCTGATTTAGTATTTAGTTCATAGTTCTCTGTTTCGTATTTGAATGCTAGACTTTTGTTGCTCCAATCGCGTTCAAGCGCGTTTTTCGCTGCTTCGTTCATTCTCAGTTGATCCTCAATATCCCTTAACATCTGACGGTGTAAACGCTTCACATTTTCAATCAACGCTGATTCAGTGAACAGTTGTTCTTGAGGCATATCGTATATTAGATCACTTTGCATCCTCATCCTTCTCAAATCTAAGCATTCTTCGTTTATGTAATGTGGTATATTAAGAGTATCCATTGCATTTTTCAGTTGCTGTCTTAGAGCTTCTAAGATATGAATTTCAGCATCTATATCTCTTATAGCTCTTTCAAGTTCGGCTTTCCAGTAGTTTATATGCCTTGCTCGGTGTTTTAACTGGTCTGTGCTGTCAGCATAGTCATGGCAGGAAGTCTGATTGACTTTGACTATACAGTTCTTGGTAATGGATGTGTTATCATCGGTGATGTGGATGATATCGCCTTGTAAAACTCTTTTATTGTGGTCGTGCCATTTCTGGATGGATGCTAGGCCGAAGTTTCGGTCCCCGAATGATAGGTAGTCGCCGTTTTCTGCTGTTGTCATTATACGTTCGATTTCTTCTCTACTGGCCATGGTTCTATCCTCTTTAATTTAGTAAAGCACACTCACGAAAAACACGATTTAGTTACAGTATTGTCGTCGGTTGCGTCCAATATTTTACGTAATTTATTTCTTTAGTTATTGACCGAAATTTGTTGATATTTGTCTCAGTATTATTCAGATACTCGTATGTTACTTATCAGAAACTTTGCTAATTTGATTAATTAATTCCCATACTACAAATATATAGCTTTTTCCAATTTGGTTTTCTTATGAAGACCGTTTTGAGTCTTTACCCTTAGGCAAATGGTAAAGCCCTTTTGTTAGATCAATAAGAAAGCTCTGATTGCATGGTTGCCATAGAAATGACATAAGGAAGTTGATTTACGTATGGAATTAGGTCGGGACGATAAAATTATTAATTCTATTGGGGTTTGTCACGCTAGTTGGGGGTCAATGTAAACATTTATTATTATGATACGAAACAGGGATTGTATGAACAACTTGTATCGAGACTGGTGTCCTCAGATCACCTACTTTAGGTTTGGTAGTTGATCTGTTATATACATATTCATATATTTCATACATAAGACAATTACACAACACACACATAAATACTGGTGTATTTTTGTTTCATACAACTAGACCCTAGTAACACCGTATATGTACAATATGTTTTGGTGTAGTGGACGTTGTATTTTAAATTGGTGTAGTATAGATATACAGGGTGTTTGGAAGCTCGGTGCAAAGCCTTAAGGGGGTAGTAGTATAGACCATCTAGAACATTTTGAGCCACATTTGTCTTAACCAAAGTCTAATTGTTTTTTTTTTAGGGACCTTTTACGATTTTTAACCAAAATCCCAAAAAATTCTAATTAAGTGCTGATAATGCAAGGTTTAAGTGGTAATGTCTATTTATTTTGTATTTTTTTAATAGCTAAATGTGTGTTCAATGATATTAAATCATTATAAAGCACAGTTTATGCTAAAAAAATGACTTTCAGACTATTTAAACTTTACAGAAAAAAAGAAAAAGAAAAAAAATGTTTTTTAATGACATTTAAAAAAATAAATAAAATAGCTGCAGATGTTCAAATTATTTTAAAAACACGCTGAGTTATTGCTCTTTCTTTTAAGGTATCATTTACTTAGATATCTATACAATTTTCGAAAATACGGTGCCTAAACCAGTTATGGGTAAGAAAATTACTGTGTACCTAATAATAAACTTACCTGAACAACAATGTAGAGAGGGACCTTAGACAACTAAACAAAGGCCGCTGTGCCGGCTGGCGGTGTACTTACAATAACAAAGAGCTTAACCTTGATTCCTTGGTTTAGTTGCCGAGGCAGCAAAGCGTAAGTACCTGAGGTGGGTTGAATAGTCATGGACCCAGTGCTTCCAGATTCACTGTAATTACAGTAGATTTACTGTATTTTAGACTTGTCTACTGTATACTGTAATGATAAAATACAGTGTATGGAATATACTGTATTTAATTTTCTTATAACTTTATCATTCTAAAACGTAAAACGAAACGCAGCTAATCTACACCCATAGACAATTTATAGTAGGTCTGCTTATAATAAAGTTGCGGGGAATTCCCTGGCCATACGGAACTATCGTAGAGCACTCTGGGACGCAACTATCAATAGTAGCCGTCTCTGTCTTACAAAGGAACATTGCATTTTTCGTCTGTTTATTCATTAACTTGTTTTGCCATGGTAGTGTGCAGTGATGATAAACTCTAAACTAAAAACTTATAGCGAGATTACTGTAAAAATTAGTTCAAGCAGTGAGGAAAGTGATGTGCGTAGTACAGTAGCGATGCTGGGAAAAAATTTTTTCGAGGCGGGAATCGAACCCGCAACCTCCTGCGTCGCAGGCGGACCTTCGCCCACCGCGCCACATCGGTCGTAGATAAATAATGATAAATCATGAGCAAATGGTTCTGGAAAACGTAAATAAAAAATGTTTTTTTATATCGAAATATATGTTAATGACTTTGACTTTAATGACTTAATCACAGGAAGCAGCTTATTTTTCCATCAATATTTAAACAAAAAATACTGTAATTTTACTGTAATCGATTTTGAAATCTACTGCATTATTTTTAGAAACTGCTGTATTTTTTTACTGGCAACACTGTAATTTTACTTTTGGGATCTGGAAGCACTGCATGGACCCATTGTTTTTTTAAAGTCGTCTCATCTCGTCTAGTCACTGCTCTGCTTTCATGCGTTGCGAGTAGACGTGTTTGAATTGAGATCTGTGTTGTGTTTGTGATTCACCGTGTTCAGTTGTAGCTCTACGCTCCTGCACGTGTTGATTTTAGACTATTGAAGAGTTTGACTTTTGAATTGTGTGTGTGTGTGTACTTACGGCCATGGCTGCATTTACAAACCAGGAACAAGCGGATATCGTTTTTATGTATGGCAGAGCTGATGGTAACGGAGCTTTGGCACGACGTTTGTACCAAGAACGTTACCCGACCCGCAGGTAAAGTAACATTTAATTCTAGCATTAGATCAATTGCCATTTTGATTTGTAACAGACGTGGTCAATAAATAAGTAATTTCATTTCAGGATACCTAATGTCCGTGTTTTCTACAACACGTTTCGCAGGCTTTCTGAATTTGGCATCCATCACTCAGGACCCGGAGTGAATCCGGGAAGACATATCCCCGCCGTTGAAGAGGAAATAATTGCAGCCTTTGAAGCGGATCCTACAACGAGTGTCAGAACTGTAGCTAGAGAATTGAACCTTTCAATATGGAAAGTTTGGAGTACCATGCACCGAGAAAAAAGTATCCGTTTCACGGTACAGGCGTGCAAGGCTTGGTAGAAACCGATCCTGAGAGAAGGATGCGGTTCTGCCGATTTATGCTCAACAGTGATATTGATGACGGATGGTTCTTAAAATCGATCCTTTGGACTGATGAGTCCAAATTTACAAGAGAAGGCATCACGAATTTTCATAATTTACATGAATGGGCTGACAAGGACAGCAATCCGCATTGGAAAAAACAGGTACACAAATGTTTATTAAATTAATTCCAGTCGTTCAACACATCTTTAACAGAATACTTTAATTAGAATGCATTTTTGTTTTAGGTGTCTTTCCAAGCCAAATTTTCAATAAATGTATGGGCTGGAATAATCGGACGAACATTGATTGGGCCACACGTTTTACCAGATAATTTAAACGGTGAGAATTATCTGCATTTTCTGCAAAATGATTTACCAGAACTCCTGTTTGAAGCCGAAGTACCCATACTAAATACGGACAGGCCAATCATCTTTCAACAAGATGGATGCCCAGCACATTGGACGTTAAGTGTCAGGGAACACCTTAACAACTGTTTTCCAGACAGCTGGATAGGCAGAGATGGGCCCATCCCTTGGCCCGCACGATCGCCCGACCTGACCCCAGTAGATTTTTTTGTGTGGGGACGGGCAAAGGATCTCGTATACACTACTGAAATTTCCACGAGGGAAGAATTACTTCAAAGGATTGAAACAGCTTTCACAACTATGAAACAGGAAATGCAGCTGAAAGTCACGACGACGGAAGTTAGAAATCGTTGTCGTAAATGTATACGCAATGGTGGAAGCCATTTTGAGCATCAGAATTAAAAAAATAATCATCAAAAACGTTTTTTTCTTATCTCCTTAAAATCAGTATTTACGGACTTTAACTGGTTTAGGCACCGTATTTTCAAAAATTGTATAGATATCTAAGTAAATGATACCTTAAAAGAAAGAGCAATAATTCAGCGTGTTTTTAAAATAATCTGAACATCTGCAGCTATTTTATTTATTTTTTTAAATGTCATTAAAAACATTTTTTTTTCTTTTTCTTTTTTTCTGTAAAGTTTAAATAGTCTGAAAGTCATTTTTTTAGCATAAACTGTGCTTTATAATGATTTAATATCATTGAACACACATTAGGCTAATAAAAACATACAAAATAAATAGACATTTCCACTTAAACTTTGCATTATCAGCACTTAATTATAATTTTTTGGGATTTTGGTTAAAAATCGTAAAAGGTCCCTAAAAAAAAAACAATTAGACTTTGGTTAAGACAAATGTGGCTCAAAATGTTCTAGATGGTCAATACTACTACCCCCTTAAGGCTTTGCACCGAGCTTCCAAACACCCTGTATATCAAATTTTAATATTAAAATATTAAGCTCATAATAAGTTATTTATTTTATAAAATCTTTTTTAAACTTTGGAACAAATGCTTGTACGATCTGTAAATATTTTTTCCGGGATTCTGGGGTGTTTTCTATATAATAAAAAATATCTTTCCATTTTATGTTTTGTATTAATATAATTGTAGATCAGTCATCTAGTACCCATAAAACAAGCTCTGTTTATCTTGGGGCTAGATGATGCTGTGTGGATTGTTCAGCATTATTTATGTATTTATAATATGTTTCAGAACAACAGCGCTGGCTGGTAACGACGACGTGAAGCGAGACCTAGTTAAGCGGGGGATTGCACCTATCATCGTCTCGGTTCTCAGCAGGCATGCGGTAACTACTTACATATCACTACATAGTATAAAACAAAGTCGCTTTCTCTGTCCCTATATCCCTATGTCCCTTTGTATGCTTAAATCTTTAAAACTACGCAACGGATTTTGATGCGGTCTTTTTTAATAGATAGAGTGATTCAAGATGAAGGTTTATACGTATAATAAAACCGTACGAAGCCGGGGCGGGTCGCTAGTTTTTAATAAGATATAAACTCAAATCATTTCATCCATTCATTCATTCATTTTCATTCATTCAATCATTCTTTTACATATATAGCTCTCGCGTTAAAAATAGATATTAATAATATATAATCTAGTGTCTTGGGGACGCTTCCGACTGGTATTGACATGGATCAATTGAGCTACCTTTAGACTGTTTGCAACCGTCTGCAGTTAGCTCAATGGTTTCAATTGTAAATACTAGTTGTAATTTTTCTATTCCTTGCTTGTAATTTTCGTTGTTATTAAAATATATAATTGTATTTCCAGAACAATGCCAGCACCGCAGCCCACCTACTCAAGAGCATAGCCGCGCTAACCCTGCGTGATTCCGCCAACAGCGCTGAGTTCTTCGAGCACGGCGCGCCGCAAGCCATCGTCGACGCTATGAAGGCACATCCCGACAACGCTGCTGTACAGGTTAATCTATATATATAAAAATGAATCCCTATTTCCCTTGGTCACGGCATCACGCCTGAACGGCTGGAACGATTTCGCTAATTCTTTTTTTGTTCTGTTCGCTACTATCAGGAGAAGGTTCTTATGAAAGAAAAAATTAAGGAAATTGCGCGGAAAATTAGAAAATTTAAAATTACTTAACCACCTTATAATAAAACCTTGCGAAGCCGGGGCGGGTCGCTAGTACATAATAATAAGCCTTTTATTTCATGCAAAAGAAAAGTGAGATACATAGTTACATAGTTCAGAGAAAAAAAGAGTTTTTAAATTAACATGATGAAAAAAATGTTTAAGTCTAAATAACTGTACAGGTTACCAATACATAAATATATGTCCAGTCCATCCCAAGGTTGCCTGGATCGCTTTTAGCGATAAGGCCGACATTTATACTTAGTCTTAAGCTAGGTTCATAATGCTGTGTCGGGGTGTGTTGTGGCGCGACAGAACGCTATCGGTCTCATAGATTTAGCATGACTAGATTCACATTAGTAGCTTGTGTTGGGGTGTGGCGCGATCTGTCGCTAATGTGAATCTATTCATACTAAATGTATGAGACCGATAGCGTTCTGTCGCGCCACAACACACCCCGACACAGCAATATGAACCTAGCTTAAGACTAAGTATAAATGTCGGCCTTATCGCTAAAAGCGATCCAGGCAACCTTGGGATGGCCTGGACATATATTTATGTATTGTTAACCTGTACAGTTATTTAGACTTAAACATTTTTTTCATCATGTTAATTTAAAAACTCTTTTTTTCTCTGAACTATGTAACTATGTATCTCACATTTCTTTTGCATGAAATAAAAGGCTTATTATTATGTACTAGCGACCCGCCCCGGCTTCGCACGGTTTTATTATATGGTGGTTAAGTAATTTTAAATTTTCTAATTTATGAACATTGCAAACAAGCAATATGAACCTAGATTTAGTATTCTTAGTTTTCTTTCAGTCTACCATACAAAGAAAGATAAAGAGTTTTCTATTCTATTATCTAACTAGAATCTGATCGCGGCTTCGCTCGCGTTGTTTCTATGGTAACGTCTCAAGAATAGAAAAGAAATACTTTATTTGTAACTGAAACACATAAAAGAAAGAAGGTTATTTCTATCCTATGGAATGAAAAGGCTATGTGTTATTCCAAGACTAGAACTACGTCTATTCAAAATTTCAGCCCGATCCGTTCAGTAGTTTTTGCGTGAAAGAGGAACAAACATACATACAAACTATAGCATTTATAATATTAGTCAGGGTTACTCGTACTCGAACTCGTAGTTAAAAACTTTATTTGGAACTTCAGAAACACACATAATACGATATTTTATACAGCACACTAGTAAAAACAAACAATACCTAATAAGATAGTGTTTATATTTAACTAGCGACCCGCCCCGGCTTCGCACGGTTTTATTATACGTATAAACCTTCTTCTTGTATCACTCTATCTATTAAAAAAACCGCATCAAAATCCGTCGCGTAGTTTTTAAGATTTAAGCGTTCAAAGGGACACCTTGACATAGGGACAGAAAAAGCGACTTTATTTTATACTATGTAGTGATAAAAAAATATCTATGTATGTAATGTATTGTATTATGTATATCAGTCATCTAGTACCCATAACACAAGCTCTGCTTAGCTTGGGGCTAGATGATGCTGTGTGGACTGTCCGGAATTATTTTATATTTATTTATTGGGCTGGCAATAAAACCGAAACAATAACTAAAATCTAAGATAGGAACCTACGAAAACATATACAGCCTTACCACAAAAAACAAAATCACGACTAGGCACGTGTTTAACAGTTGTTTAGAACACGTGTCTAAGTCGTAACTTTTTTTTGTGGTAAGGCCGATATGGCTTAGACGCGTGTTTAACAGTTGTTTAGCAAAAGTCTTCCTACAATCTACATCTACACCTACATCTTTCCCATGTTAAACAACTATTAAACACGTGTCTTAGTCATAAAATATTACCTACCTACCTCTCGTCACTAAAATCTGGGTAAAATGTCTATAAATTATCTTATGTTTGCAGAAAAACGCATGCTGGGCTATCAGAAACATGGTGGCGAGACTCCGAGAACAAAACTCAAAGTACCACGAGTTGGGAATCGAACCCCTACTCAACGCAGCCTTCGACAAATTCAGCAAGGAATTCGGTTTCGATATCAAATCTGCACTCAGAGATCTGGAGTGTGATGTCAAATTTGACGAACAATGGACCGGCAAGGGAGGGGAAATACAACAATAAGTTATAATAATTATACATTCCAAGAGTTAACTAGCTTATTTAACCTAGGAGGGTTTAAATGAAGTGATTTTATTCCCTTTTGTACTTTTTATCACGCCTTTTATAATTTTCTTTGATGCAACTAAATTTCAAGTAGTTACTTGTAAAAAACGCTTTCTAATTTCTAAAAGGCATTTAAAATTAAATCCTTGTTCTTTTTATACTTTGTTATTGTATAATGAAGCTTAAACACTTATAACTTGCATAATTTATAAGAAAGCAGCTTTAAACTAACGAATATTATACGAATATATTTAGCTTTTTTTTAAGATTTAGCCTTATGATTAATATTCATTGCCTATGTCCATTGGGGGAGGCCTATGTCCAGCAGTGGACTAGTATAATTTGATGATGATTGCCTATAACTCACATGCTCGTATTTACTGCCACAAAGCTGGACAGTGAATGTTATAAAATTATAATTCTAATGACAACTATTAAATTTATCAATGATATGATGTAACAAACCCTGCAATTGTTTTTTTATATTTTTAATTAAGAATCTGATTGTTAAGGAGCTTAATAAAACAAATTTAATAATAAAACATTTATTGATCACATTCGTTTCATTACAAAGTATTTTTGTTAAAATCTAACTTAAATGCTATACAATTAATGCATTCCTGAATCAATTACAATGTAATATATTGAATCATCGCACTTACGTCTTACGCAAAGACTTGTCTTATGAACGTAACGAAGTTTGAACCTTTTTGCTCGCTTTTGTTCAAACTAAGAACAAACAGAAAACCTTTAAATTTCTCTCTCACCAAAAACGTTCCGGAATTCTACCATAAATAACTTGAGACTCGAAAGGGAAAGAAATTTTCATAATAATCACGAAATATCACGAGAGATCTCCAGACTAATCACAAAATATCACTGGGGAGAGAGGGTATAGTGAGATAACACGTGTATTTTTGTTCAATGAACCTATGAGTACCTATTCTTTAAACCAGACAGTGAATCATTTTATTATCTGGGTGCTATTACCTATCATTGTTAGGTATCTTTTATATTTAGATACAATTATATTTTCTTGAATTATTAGATACTTTGTTGTATCTAGGATAAAAAACACGTGTTTCTTCTATCTAAAACTTCACCACCCATCAAGAGTGGGGACTAAAAGTTGCATAAAAACATTGATTAAAAGACCAATATAGCAATGGTCTTACACAGATTGTAACATTTTGTCATTCTACTGTAGATGGAAGGAACTAAATACGGAGGGACGTGTCTTAGAGTGTCAAGTATGAAACCAATTTAAATATCTCTATGCAAGCAGCGCATGTATTATCTAGCTAAATTCATCTATGGATTGTATGTAACGATACCATTGGCATAGTAAAGTGATGGGTTAGTAGAATTGACCCCTGTTCCTGACTGCAGTAAATGCGTTGAATCAAAAATTACCATTATCTTAATATCTGTCGATATCTTAAATTTACAAGACGACTTCCCTGTTTTATATTAATTCTAAAATCTAAGTTAAAATGGTAACAAATTTACAAATTACAAGTAACAAACAATTATTTGTACTTATTCGGAGGGAGTATTTGTGAAACTATAAGAAATGAACAGTAAAATGCATACTCAAAAAATTTGTATGACCGAATTAAAATTAAAATACTAGCAGTAGTTTTATCAGGCAATATTCAAAAGGGAATAATACCCAGGAATATTATATAAATATAATAAAATAATTAAATAAATAAAGTCTAAAACCTTAGAAATATTTATTTAAAACTGAAATTCAAACATAATCTCGAAATTGTTAAACATAGAAAATAAACAATTAAAATCACATACCTACATTACCTTAATCTTAAACTAAAATCTAAGATTATATAAAATACTCGCATAAACGAAATTTAACTAAAAAGCCAGCTGTGATTCAAATTGCTAAAAAAATCACGCATTTCGTAAAAAGCAGTGTAAATAAAAACAGTATTGCTAAGTCATTTTCGTATAACAATTATCGAAATGACCGTAGGAATCGAAATACTTTTATTCGGTTTATAGTGATTGGAATTGAACCCAGAACTCAAAAACTTGCTTATTTTCAAAAACTATTTTAGTATTACAAAATAAGCACTTAGACAAGTCAAATTTAAAACTATAAAACAATCAAATCACTACAAAGTATAAAACAAAGTCGCTTTTTCTGTCCCTATATCCCTTTATATGCTCAAATCTTTAAAACTACGCAACGGGTTTTGATGCGGTTTTTTTAATAGATAAGAGTGATTCAAGAGGAAGGTTTTATACGTATAATAAAAACGAGCGGAGCCGGGGCGGGTCTCTAATAAGAAATAAAGTGTGAAATTGACTATGTATTAAAAAAGTATTAAAATATTTTTTAATAATTAAAATTGGCTTGATTAAAGTAAGATAGGAAAACATATTTACAGAGGTAAGATTTAAATTTGTCTATGCTGATTATGCTGTTTGTCTATGCTGGATGCGTCAAGCTGAAGACAATGCGCTATGGCGCTCATTAGGGGAGGCCTATGTCCAGCAGTGGACTAATGTAGGCTGATGATGATGATGATGATGATGCTGATTATTAATTAACAGCTTTCTTGATTTATTTTGCACTTTCTATTGATGACACGGTTTAATTCTAAGCAAAACTTATCTTTGGTTTTATGAAAACAAATATTCTAAATTTTTTTTCATGTGGAGGCTAATTATAAAGTTTTAGATAATTTGAGTGTCATACTGAAATTCTACAGCATAATTAATAAAGATAAGTTCTTTATTAACAACGAAAATTACAAGCAAAGGAATAGAAAAATTACAACTAGTATTTACAATTGAAACCATTGAGCTAACCGCAGACGGTTGCAAACAGTCTAAAGGTAGCTCAATTGATCCATGTCAATACCAGTCGGAAGCGTCCCCAAGACACTGGCTAAAAGAATCAACATAATTAATTATGTTGATAATTAAATTAAATTTATTTCACTTTCCAAACTTTGTTTTGACATTACCTACGTCAATTGAAAGAACATTAAACTAAACTAACTCCTGTCAAGGAAAGTTTCTGAAAGTTTTTAGAAATAACTTTAACATGACATCATGTTTAAAAGCAATTGAGTATCAAATCTTATTCATGTACAAGTGTTAGACACGAGGTATACAATGGTTAACTTAATAACATTAAAACGTTAACAGGAAATATCATAGAGATAGGTAGTGATTGATAAAAAAATTAAATTATACAAAAATTTACAACGGAATTTCACGCATTTATTAAGAAAAACTACTGCTCAGATCTTGATGAAATTTAAATAGGATCACACAAGCACCTGGCTTTTAATTAATAAAAAAACGTTAATTTTGTTTCCCCCCAAAATTAGGTTCATTTTTTATTTTTTTACGCAAACCATCACTACCCCACATCTACATAAATTGTTTCCAAAAATTACAGTACATTTTCAGAATTTAGGTAGTTTATATACCAAATTCTGAAGCTAACATTAGCCTAACATTTTGATAAAATCAAAAATATCTTGACTCTGGGGTGGGCGCTAGCCCAATCTGGGCTGGGCACTGGCCCTATCTGGGTTGGGCATGGCCCAACTTGCCCTGCCACTAAATACGCCAATGAATATCAGTCATCACCAATAAACAAGCTCTGCTTAGTTTAGGGCTGGATACTGTGCGTTGCTCTAAGAGTAGTTTGGTCCTTCGAGCCGGATCAAGATCGGTAATGCTGGGCCTTCTGAAGGAATTTATTGTAATTCCACTTCCGATAGTTCATAATGCAGCGTCCGTTCATTATCGTGTGGACCATTATCTTCTCATTGTATTCTAGGCTTGTTAGAAGCTGGAAAGAGAAACAGGAATTATTACATATTTAAAGTTTTTTAAACTTCCACGTACAGAGCACACTTGAAGTCATTAAAAACGGGATATTTGCCATGATTTGTTTTGTGTTTTCCAATAACTATTTCATATCATAATAATATCATGGTAAATATCCCGTTTTAAATTACTTAAGAGTTAGTAACCATGATAGTTTTAAAATAACACATTTGGTTTATTATACTCGTACACTGTATTTCGAACTCGTCGTTTCTATGGAAACGTTTCAAAGTTATTTTTATCCCATGTAAACTGATTTATGGGATAAAAAGTAGCCTATGAGTTATTCCAGGGCTAGAACTACTACTAGTTTTTGTGTGAAAGAGGAACAAACATCCAAACCATGGATTGGTTCAATCTACTATATGGATTCTATTTGAATTATGGATTGGTTAATGGATTTTTTTAAGCAAGTCGGTTTACATATTATTTCTAACTAATAATGATTTGAAGAATATTTGCTATTATTTGTTTCATATTATTCAAGAACGGTAGTTTTGTAAAAAAATAATTACGATATGATTTTAAAGATTTTGTATTTTATTTGTAACATCATTTAGAAACAAATTTATTTGTAAGAGAACAAATAAACGGAGCTCAAAGCTTACCTTGGGCGTCAGTAGGAAATACTGCGCGTTGTCAGTATCCGTGGTGACCTTCACAAGAAGTTGGAACATCTTGCGTTCATTGATCGGATCCATGCCCTGGTTGATTTCATCCACGCATCTGTACCAAACAAATTGTTAGTTTACAAAATGCTTCAAAGTCAATAAAATATATAGGATAGCCGAAAAATCGGTCTCGATATCGAGGCGTTTAAAAATAGTAGTAGTTTATAGGTATACAAAACAACATAACTATACATAACATAAAAAACTAATCATTCGATATTACAAATTCCTTTGTTTGCTTGCAACAGTTTGCTTGGGGCCTTAAATGTCGTTTGTTTTTATTACCCTAAACTGTGGGACAACTGCCTTAAGGTGATTTCGCGTCCAGGACTAAGCATAGCTCCGCTACTAGATGGCGATGATTTTCAATTTTGATGTTTTTCACTATTTTCTAATTAAATTGTTCATAATTGTTTAATGGTAATGTATTTGCCGCAAATGGTATGTTGTTTTTTATGTACCAAGCAATTTTTCAAGTGTTGAAAGCATTTAGGGAGCTTGTATTTGGGAAGAGCAAAAAAGATCTTGCCTGTGTGAGTGATCGGCCGCTACGAGTCACTCACACAAAAAAAGATCTTGCCTGTGTGAGTGATCGGCCGCTACGAGTCACTCACACAGGCAAACCCTATAAATTCAGTGGAACTAAAATAACTACTGTTCGAAAAATAACAGAGATAATTGGAGACGCCTTAGGACAAAATATTTTTCGGACCAATATTTCCGTTTTCGGGACATTACTAAATTACATCTAAAATTAATTCAATAAAACCACTAGTTAACGAACTAATTTTCGACTCTTGTTTTTTTTAAGAATATAAACAGGCTCTATTTACATTTAAAAAAAAATTGGAGGTAATTTTCTTTTATCGTTTTGAACAATTTAAGTAAAAAGGCGCAGAGGGTAATGTTATTTACAAACTAGCTTATTAGCTAAAGAATATCTTACAAATCATAGGTAAAAAAAAATACTTTTCATGCTATTTATTAATTTCGTTAAATCATTGGAATTGACAAATAAATTGAATAAGTTCACAATAACAATCATTAATTTTAAATGTACTCACTGTGAAAGTTGTTCCAATTTTATAATAAAATTACATTAAAATTATTAGCGTAAGGAAGTCTCCACTTTTTTTGATTCTGTTCTTTGTGTACTTAGGTATTTTAGCTCCGATTTTACGACCACTTATAAAAGATTAAAAGTAATACAAATTTTCACAGTATTTCAATAACTCACTTTGGACTAGCGGTTTGAACAGTCGGATGGGTGCGACGATGTATAGTCGTACCTGGGTTCGAAACCACCGAAAATTTAATTTACTTTTTGCTTTTTGAAAATGAAATATCCACAAAATTTTGATACATCCCGTTAGTACGGGCTCGAATCCCTTCAACACTACCAAAATTTTTGATTTTTATCATTTTTATTCTTTATATTTTGAACAATGTCATAGACCTAGTACAAACAAATTCATATTTGTCATAAATTATTTATTGTAAGCCTTCCTAAGTCTATTTGATTGTTATATAAAACTTTGGTAGACTGTTCTGCGTAGGTACATCCCACAAAGGGTCCTGACCTCGTTTCTAACGGTATGACAAAAATAAAAAGAAACAATTATGTACTATCAACACCAACTGATTTTTATTTTATTTTAGCTCTTACGCCAGCTAAGTTCAGGCATTTTTACAAATCGCTCATTGAATGCAAAACTGCCACATTTCAAAAATTTAGAAAATGGTTTTATTTCTGATAAAGTATATTTTCTCTTGAGAACATTTCATAAAGCTAGTTTAATTTAAATATTGATTTCTTTTTATTGGGATAATTATCTTAACTTTGCTTCAAAATTTTAATGCAAAATGGGCTTTTGTAGTTTTTATCAAGTTGGGTGATAGCTATAACAGCGACCATTATTTTAAAAAATAGAGCAAAAAATTACGAAAACAATGATGTTTTAATATAAAAAAAGAAAAACTTTAACTTTTCAAAAAAATCATGTTCAAAATTTTGTTTTGGCTCTCTGTAAAAAGTTACGATTAGTCCAATAAAAAAAAAATATATATAATTCCGGACAGTCCACACAGCATCATCTAGCCCCAAGGTGAGCAAAGCTCGTATTATGGGTACTAGTTGACTGATAAACTTAATACAATACATTACATAGATAGATATTTCTTTTATAAATACATAGAAAACACCCAGACCAACGGAACAATTTCATGTTCAATTTCTGTAGATCGTACACAATTTTTTCCGACACGGGAATCGAACCCACAACCGGTCGCAGGCGGACCTTCGCCCACTGCGCCACATCGGTTGTCGCTGATGAATGATCGAAATGCTTTGCATACAATCTGACACGTCTGATGCTGGGGCCACACTACCGTGATATGCCGATAATTATTTTAATTATAACTTATACAACACCTAGGTGTAACCACGATTTATGGCCATAATTTTACAATGCCAATCAATATGGCAAATGGCGGTAGACAATAGCTCCGGCGGCGGTCTTTTTTCGCACATCAAAGAAGATTACCGCAGTAATTAATGCGTTTGTGGCCACTACCGTTTGTCCAGTGTGCAATATGAGCTCACCGGCGACGCACGTGATATTTTTACCGCCTTATTTATTGACATATCTAGGTAAACTCTAGTGTAACCACACCAGGTCATGCAGTATAATTATTGCGGTAACAGCCCGGTAGACGGTAAGGTAGTGTGGCCCCAGCGTAAAACTCTCTAAACTGGTATCTATAAGCAAACATTTTATCTGTTTACATAGTGTCATTTATTGTTGTCATGGAAACGGAACGTAGGCTTCCTAGATCTTATTTGACATGCAGCAAAAATAGATAGGAATAAATACTTGGACGATGGAAAAACCCTTTGAGAACTGTAGACTATGGTATTATTAGATGATTCTTTAGATAGCACAGAGATGGCGATTCCGTCGCCGCCGTCACACTCACAAGTTCAAGTAAGCGGGCGTACAACATTATCCGTGTTCACTCACACATTGATAAAAATGGCCTAAAATTTTCACGTTATTTCTAATTATACCGAGTGTTTTCATGAATCAAACACAATTTGCCGCAAATAATGACCAATAACAAAGCCAAAAACAGTTATTTATTTGTTAAATTATGTCCACATCGCTCATATTTGGGAAAATACAAACGTATGACAATCGGATCACCTTAAGACTTTGTAGAAGTTTCTAGAGAATTCTGTAAATCAGTTCACGTCGGACTGTCAGCTGTCATTATCTCTCTATCTATATCATCATCATCATCATCAACCTATATTAGTCCACTGCTGGACATAAGCCTCCCCCAATGAGCGCCATAGCGCCCTGTCTTCAGCTTGACGCATCCAGCATCTGCCAGCAGTCTTTGTTTCACCTGGCCGGAGGGCGTCCTACACTACGTTTACCGAGTCGCGGTCTCCACTCAAGAACACTATATATGAAGCATGAAATGGTACCTGAAAGGCACCGCAGTGAGCGCCTGGAGCGCTAGAAGGTAGGTGGCGGTGGCGAGAGCGCGCTCGCCGCCGGACTGCGCGTGCCGAGTCAACTGCTGCAGCTGTTCTGACGAGCGGAACGACACTAGGATGCTGATGCCGTACTTGTCGTAGTCATCCTGGAAAAGTACCATATTTGAAATATTACAATAATACGTGTTTTTTTTTGTTTAGCATTATTGGTATTTTTAAACAGAATTCTGCTGAGGTGGCACTAGGTAGTGTTTGAGTTATACTTAAAAATGCATATTTAGTATACAGAATAACCCCGAGGTGGTCGAGGTTACTAGTAGTCTTTGAGTTATCTTTAATCTTACTATTATAATAAATGCGAAAGTCTGTGTGAATGTTTGTTATGAGTAATCTTTTTAACTAATTAAGCTATTAAAACGAAATTCGGTATGTAGATAGTTTAGGACCTAGAATAGGACAAAGGCTATTAAAATTTGGAAATTTTAACCTCTGAGTTCTGGTTCGATTCACTCAAAACTCGGTATAAATAAACTATGGAGTAAATAATTAAACACGTATTCTTTTATTTTTACGCAATAACCCCTAGAGGGTGAGCAATAAAACTAGTAGTTTTTGATTTATCCTGAACAATGCAAATTTTGTATACAGAATAACCCCGAGGTAGGAGGTTGAGGTGACCAGTAGTTTTTGAGTTATCCTGAATAATGCATATTTTTTAAACCATTCTGTGAAAATATGAATTATTAAGGATCATTCGATCCTGAGGCGATCGGGGTTTTAATAGTTTTTGAGTTATCCTTAAAAATTTCAAGTCATTTCTTGTTTTTGATTCATCACGTAGGTATACTCGAAAAAGCTAACTTACATCGTTGCCTCCTCTATCCAGCTTGATTTCTCCGGCACATCCGAGCTTGGCGAACATATCGCCAAAACTCTTGTTGATTTTGGTTAACAGAGATTCTAACGGAGGCAGCCATTTTCGACTAGAAATAAAAAAATACAAAAATAAATTAGATAAACAAGCAAGATTGGGAACTCGACGACTGGTGTTCATATGAACCAGTCGAGCCACCTTTAGACTGTATGCAACAGTCTCCAATTAGCTCAATTGCAAATACTAGTTTTAATTTGTTTCTTTGTTTTGTAGCAATGGACAATATAGGTTGATGATGAAGCTAAGCAGAGCTTGTGTTACGGATAACTGATATCACTACATAGTATAAAACAAAGTCGCTTTCTCTGTCCTTATGTCCCTATATCCCTATGTCCCTTTGAATGCTTAAATCTTTAAAACTACGCTACGGATTTTGATGCGGTTTTTTTTAATAGATAGATTGATTCAAGAGGTTTATATGTATAAAATAAAACCGTGCGAAGCCGGGGCGAGTCGGTAGTAATTAATAAAACTGATACTTTTTATTATTATAAAAACAATATCTGAAAATTATATCTGGAGATTGTATCCACAACATTTATCTCAGGACGAGACTCGAACCCGCAACCGCCTGTCGTCATTATTTGCATAGTCTGTAGGTAATTATTTTATTACCTGAGCTTTTTCAATTGCTCTTCAAGCGTCTTGTTCATATCACTGGAACTAGTTTTTTCATTTCTCAATTTCGCGATGTGTTTTTCACGTTCCTCGAATTCTTTGACGATCTGAAATAAAAAAAACATTTTATTGAATCTTTATGCTCTATTAACAATGAAAATTACAATCAAGAAATAGAAAAAAAAAATATTATACATTCAATTGAAACCAGTGAGCTAACTGCAGACGGTTGCAAACAGTCTAAAGGTAGCTCAATTGATCCATGTAAATACCAGTCGGAAGCGTCCCCAAGACATGTTATTTGATAGATATCTTAATCAAATTTAGATTTATATGCAACTGGCATTTACCTACTAGTAACAGCCTGTGGCTTCGCACTCGTTATTTCTACTTAACCTTAACCTAAGAAATCCTAAAAAATAGTTTTGTTTTTTATTGATATTTTGTGATCTCCAAATGACGTCATTACCCTTTCATCTCCCGGTTCCATGCATTCGATCCTGGTCTGCAGCTCATAACAGTGTTCCACCAGAGCTGTGACGTCAGAGGGCAGGGCTTCGAACTGCTGTTTGTCAGGGAAGTCAGCGTCTTGAGGCAACTTGTTGTTGGAGCTCCTTTTAGCTTCGAGAAGCTTCTCTTTGGCGCCGGATTTAGCGCGGTTCAGTGACGCTTCTATGGTTTCTAGTGTTGCCTGTGAATGGAGATAATACATAAATTTAATTTATAATGAATCTCTTATGGGAGTGACATAGTCACTGTGTGACAAAACTCCATTATAAAATAATAATAATAAGTAATGCTGGCACACAGCATTACTTATTACACAGCACCATCTAAACCAAAAGTAGGCAACTCAATTTTTTTTTGCATCAGTGACTTCCTTTGTATAGCCCTACAATTTGACTGATTGATTTAATAGTTTTTGTTTGTTTTCTTTTGTGTGTTTACTGTAAGTTTAGGTTATGATGGGACTGACATACTATCTTATAAGTCAAAAGTCTTTAAAATAAAGAAGAATAAAAAAAAATTGTGTTATGGGTTAGATAACTAATAACTAAATAATGCTGGGTAAATCCACACAGCATCATCTAGCCCCAAAGTAAGCTACTCAAAGCTTGTGTTATGGGTACTAGATAACTGATATTTTTAATACATTATATACATAGATAGTAATTTTTTATTATACATAGATAACACCCAGACCAACGGAACCAATTTCTGGCGATCGTATACAAATTTGTTGCGAGGCGGGAATCGGCGGGTATAATATAAGTACAAAAGTATAATCTTTTTTAACATTATAATTTGCTTATTTGTCAGAGAAACAAAACAACAATTAATCATAAAATAACTCATAATAATAAGTATATTTTTTTTTCTTTTTTTATCATCTTTATTAACAACGAAAATTACAAGCAAAGGAATAGAAAAATTACAACTAGTATTTACAATTGAAACCATTGAGCTAACTGCAGACGGTTGCAAACAGTCTAAAGGTAGCTCAATTAATTCAAAATTAACAGCCATATGGCTTTTACTATTATTCGGTTTTGCCTGTTTGTACCTAAATTTACGTATTCTTTAAGATGTAGTCACCTGTGGAAACACAGCGAGCTATTGGAAAGCTTAGACAACATTATAAAGAATACTTTATCATCGGTTTTGAATATTGATTTGGATGACAAAGCGTGGTCGCAGGCCTCCCTACCTGTCAAATTGGGAGGCTTAGGTATTCGCAAAATTTCCAGTGTAGCCCTACCAGCGTTCCTATCTTCCGTCTACAGCACTAGTTCTTTAGTTGAAAAAATTGAAAAAAACACGTCTGATTTGGTACGATCACAAATTTCTTTCAAAATTTCATATTTAGACGAAGCTAGAACGGCTTGGCATAGTGCTTGCCCCGATGCTGCTCCTCCAAAATCTCTTTCGTCCCAACGGCAATGGGACGGGCCTTTGTGTGAGTTGACACGGAAATGTTTGTTACAAACGTGCTCCAGCTCGGCAGATCGTGCCCGTCTCCTAGCCGTTTCTAAATGGGAGTCAGGACATTGGCTGCAAGCACTTCCTTCTTATAACACTGGCACTTTATTGGACCCCGCTACTTTCCGTATCGCAACATGTATTCGGTTGGGTGCAAGGTGTTGTGCGCCTCATCAATGCCAGTGCGGTACTGCAGTCGAACAGCTTGGTCATCACGGATTATCGTGTACTAGGGCCGCTGGTCGGATATCTCGTCACGCCAGCCTTAATGACATCATCCGGCGGGCCTTTGTCAGCCTTTGTCACCTTCCCATCTTTCAAGGACATCCACTAGGGCTGGTGCGGCGGCAGATCTGGCCGAGGATCTCAAGAGGCGCAAATATGCAGGTCTCGACAGAACCTACGCATTTGCTCCCCTTGGATTCGAGACCCTAGGTCCGTGGGGTACCGAGGCTCTCCGGGTTTTTTAAAAATTATCTGAGCGTCTGGTCGATGCGACGCGTGACCCGAGAGCTGGTGAATCTGGCTCAGCGCATCAGCATTGCCATACAGCGTGGTAATGCAGCCAGTGTCTTGGGGACGCTTCCGACTGGTATTGACATGGATCAATTGAGCTACCTTTAGACTGTTTGCAACCGTCTGCAGTTAGCTCAATGGTTTCAATTGTAAATACTAGTTGTGACTTTTCTATTCCTTTGCTTGTAATTTTCGTTGTTAGTATAAATTAAAATTATAATATTAGTTTATAATAATTATATTATTAATAGGGATTCTTACCTGAATATTTCTCAATTCGTTCCGCAACTCCCTCAATTTGGACTCTTGCTCTACTATAGAATTTCTGGTGAATTCTAGTTTCATCTGTAACAACAGAAGAGCATGTTATTTATGTGTTAAAAGTCAATAAGTACAGAGATGATAAACGTTTAAATATACACATAATTTACACTATTGTGTTTTTGTTACTATTTTTCGCACGTAGCTTCGCCTGGAAGTAATTAATCACTACATGGTATAAAACAAAGTCGCTTTCTCTGTCCGCTTTTTATGTCCCTTTGTATGCTTAAATCTTTAAAACTACGCAACGGATTTTGATGCGGTTTTTTTAATAGATAGAGTGATTAAAGAGGAAGGTTTATATACGTATAATAAAACGTTGCGAAGCCGAGGCGGGTCGCTAGTTAGGTATAAAATTCAGTCGAGTATTTCATTATTTTCTTAAGAATGAATTTATTTCTTTATTGTAATACTAAAACGAATTTTCATAGATTTACAACTACGCTCTAAAGACTAATATTCTTTATACTACCAACCTACTATAAAATCGGCTATTTTCATAATATACTGGATCCTGCCCGCGGCTTAGCACGCTTTATTTTTATGGAAACGTTCAAGGCTAATTTCACGGCTAGACTTCTACGTCTATTCCAAATTTCAGCTCGGTCCGTTCAGTAGTTATTGCGTGAAAGCAAAACAAACATCCATACAAACTTTCGCAATTATGATATTAGTTAGGATGTACCACTTTTATATACAGGGTTATAGGTATCTAATGATTAACCTCTTAAAGGCGACTTGTGTGAATCAAGACTAACAACTTTTGTTCTATGACTTTTGCCAAATCGTTATACATCTCCAGTTTTAATTTTTTTTAGTTTTGGCGGGCATTTCTTTCAACCCCCGCTCGCCTCACCGCAACCCCTTTCTTTCCCTACTAGATTATGTATACGACATATAGGTCATGTACCAAACCGACATGTCTCAATCTGCGACGCCTAGATAGAGCTAAGAAGATTAGAACTGGAAATTTGCTAATAATATTTTTTTTGTATAGGAAAAAAATCATTGACAGAAAAAATCGTAGAACAAAAGTTGTTAGTCTTGATCTACCCAAGTCGCCTTTTCGAGGTTAATCATTAAACACCTATAACCCTGTATAGTAGTAAAAATCTTAAAACAAAAGGTCTTTAAGACAAGGTTTCCACTTTTTTGTCTGAAGTAGTTGAGGTTTTCATCCAACCGTATCTAAACCATAAGGATTAGGATTTTGTTTCATTCAAATAAGTTCAAAGACTTTATTTGGATAACAAACAATTTCAGAAATTCATTATGCTGGATGCTACAATTAGCTGAAGATAGGGCGGTATGGTATGAATGACGCTCATTAGGGGATAACGTATGTCCAGCAGTGGACTAATATGTTTTTTTTTATTATAACAAGGACTTTGTCGCTTAGCGACCACACCGTCCCATAAAAATCAATACAAATAAAAACAATAACAAATATAAACATCTATCAATCATTACACACTAAATAAAGAGCAAAAACAATTAACATAAGAAAACAAAATGTTCCTACTGACAAAAATCAATCATCAATTTTTTTTTTTCTTTCAAATAATTGTAAATTTACTCAATTAATTGTAATTGCATGTATAACGGTGTGTAACACTTTTTTTAATTCTTATTATTTATTTAATTTTAATCAATTTATTTTTTCTCTTTCAATTAATTGTAAATTTATAAATGTTTTTTTTTTGTGATTTTTCGTTATTCAGTATGAACTTTAATATTTTAGTATTTGTTTTTCTCTTGCAATAAAATTAAATTTAGTGTCTATACGGCACTGTTGTAAAAGATTTTCGATTTGCACCTGTAATTGTGGTGGCACTTAGATATATAATTTTTAATACAATACATATACGTACGTAGGTTTACAATACATGTTTTGGTGTAAACTGCGTTGGTGCAATTTTCAAATAAATAAATAAATAAATAAAATAAATAAATAAAAAATAATAAACATGGCTTCACCTATTATGGATTAATGATGATAATTGTCACTGACGGGCGGGCTAACTGCGATCCTAATGTGTTAATATATAGTCATAGGTAATAAACTCGTCAAAATATGGAAGTTTTTATACTGAAACTAGCTGCGTTACGCGGCTTCACTCGCGTGTAATTTATTTTTAAATGTCTTATGTTTCAATTCGTAGGTTTATTTTGTAGGCTAATTATTTTTTCTTAGAACCCATTTTCCGTAGAGTACCTACCTATCCCATATTGCATAATTGGGATTCTCGTACGAGAACCCAAACATGGCTTATGATACTAAAAATTAACAGTTTCTATCTTATATTTACTTATAATCCCGGGATTCAAACATCATCATCTCAGGATCCTACCTCAGAAGGTATTATCAACTCTATGTTACTTTCACACTCAAACTTTAGCTAATTCCGATCACTGACATAAGGAACAAAGAGTTAAAAACGCGAATAGAAACAAAATAAATCGAGAAAATCTTAATTATTTATAATAATTATGTGAAAAAATCATTTACGCTTTTGTTAAAGCTTGAGAAATAAGGTTACAGTCAATATTTGAGGTTACAGTTTTTGTGGACTTATTAGGAGTACGCAAAAAATGTAACCTCAATTATTTTATTATCTTTCTTATGACGGATTATATTTAACACTAGCTATGCCGGTGGCTTTGTTCATCTATAAACTGAATAGAACTTTTCTTTTTGCACTTAGTAACATATTTTATTAATTTATTCATTAAAAACATAGTACAGCTACCGTTACAGGCACACATAATGCGATAGCGTAACTACTTGTCTGTATAATATACTAATCATTATTACATACTTAAATTGAAAACATGAAATTGAATTCAAAGTGAAACAAAAGAAACTGTACTATAGTCACTATAAGATATTTATAGATACTATAGACTTAGAGGAAATTATGTCCCTGTGGAAATATTTTAGTGCACAAGTGTACGCGCAAGTAAATGCATTCTATATTTTCCCTCAATCGTATAATCCAACGGATCAACGACACAACCGGTGAGAGGTCAGTCGAGGGACCAACGACTTGCTTTTCGAAGCTAGGGGGTGATATATTACCATCTTCCTGAATACAGGCTGCTAGTCGGTACGTTTTTCTTGCTAAATAACTACCAATAGTAATTTTAGCCGATAAAAAATAGTATATTGAATCCTCATCATCAGCGGTTGAAGACGAGACCACTACACTAAGAAAACGGTTTTGCTATTTTTGTTATTTAAATACATATATAAAACAAAGACGGTTACTTACACAGTTGATAACTCAACAACGGCTGGACCGATTTTATTCTCTCATAGTTATAATTTTTCTCCGTCCCGTATAAACACAGGGTACCGCGCAAAAAACTTCTACGCAAGCGAAGCTGTGACACAGCTAGTTTGATATAAAATGAGTGTGTAATAACAAATACTGCTATTGTATTACATTCTGTGGGAAAAGAGGTGCTTTTAATAGAATACTGATAAAATAACTCCTGTACAAATAGATAAATATTCAACAGACAAACTCTACGTTTAAGATAATAAGTATAATGAATTAAACAGTTCCAATTTATGTTAACAACCCGTGAAAAGTGTTTTTCAATACAACTAAACAAACAAGCAATCGGTTCAAACATGTCTAAAAGTACATTAGTGCGACAGGTAAGACCATTTATTTTTGCAAAATACATTATTTGACTAATTTTAATATCTTTGTAGTGTAGTGTGTAATTCTAAACATCTTCTTGTCAACTTTAACCCTTTCCACTTAAACTTATCTTTTTAAGGAAGTACTATGACTAAGATTTCTTTGAAGACATAATAGTATGTAAGTCTTTTACGAAAAAACATCAGAAATTAAACGTAGAACAACGATTTATTTATCGGCAACTATTTGCGAACCTTTTGTTTTAATTTCCAACAACATTTCCATCGCGTTGCAGCAATACATACAAGCCTTGACGGCCAGTATCCAAGACTATCCTCAATTCGCCTTCAATGTCTAAGTCACAACTCGATGGAAAGGTAGGGGGAAAATAACACAAGTTATGTGATAAATATCAGATCCCTACGTGATAAATTTAAAATGACAAGACCATGTCGAAATAATAAAATAATTAATTAATTCCGGACAGTCCACACAGCATCATCTAGCCCCAAGCTAAGCAGAGCTTGTGTTATGGGTACTAGATGACTGATATATTTAAACATTATAATATAGAGATAATTTTTTTTTTATACATTGTAAACAAAACACCCAGACCAACGGAACAAATTTTTGTAGATCGTACACAAATTTGTTGCGAGGCGGGAATCGAACCCGCAACCTCCTGCATCGCAGGCGGACCTTCGCCCACCGCGCCACATCCGGTTGCCAAATGTCTAAAGGTAAGTTTAGATCTGTTCAACATTTCGTTGAAGCAACGGATTGTCGCACGCAACACTGTTACACAATGTTGTATGTTCAACAATGATCAACATCTGTTGCAGCAACTGATTCGACAGTTTCATTTTACATACGTTCTACAATTGCCAATAATGTTGAATGAATCCATCAAATGTGGGTACAAGAGCAACACGTTTCAACATGGCGTATTTTGTAGAACGGTCGACGTTCTGTTGCTAGACTAATTTCACAAACGGCAACAGTGTTGCTTTCAACATGTTACTTTCCACAAAATCGCCCGATGTTGAACAGATCTAAACGTACCTTAAGTCACAACTCGATGGAAAGGTAGGGGAAAAATAACACAAGATATGTGATAAATATCAGATCCCTACGCGATAAATTTAAAATGACAGAACCATGTCGAAATATTTATGAAAACCTTTTGCACACATAGAAATATCAATTACTTACCCATAAATAAATACAAATTGGTTACCTAAAACTAGCTATATACACCCGTTGATACTAGAAAATATATGAATAAACTGGCTTTGCCAGCCTATTCAACGAGACTTAATGAATCTTTCAAATGGCAATACGCTTCTACAAGTAAAGTAAATAAATATTATAAATGCTGGATAATTTACACAGCATCATCTAGCCCCAAGCTAAGCAGAGTGTCCAAAGTCCAAGTAAGTTGATAAAATTAGCAGTAAAATACCTTAAAAAAGTAGCTAAAATTCATATTAATGTTTTGACTAAGTACAACGTAATTTAACAGGTATTAATAGCGAATAAATAACCTGTAAATTGTTATAATTATGTGCTCTGATCGTGTTAGCTTTAAAATATTTAAGACTACGATTATTTACAAGAAAGAAAGAAAATTATCTATTAGACTACGACACACACATAATTAACTCTCGCTCCTCTCTTTTTTCAATTGTATCCTAGTTCTATATATTATTTGATTCGTCTAATTGTAATTTCCTTCTCTGTTAGCTCTGTAAGACATAATCTTAATAGATGGTTTTGCCAAATCACACGATCTGCTTCCTTTAATGTCAGACAGGATGCTTTCACAAAGCATCAGATACGTCACAACACAGCGTCCAAAATTATTTAAAAGTCCTCGTATTATTCTTTCATTTTGATACCACAAATATTACAGATGTTCGTAGTAGCGTCCCCACAATTGGCGGCGTTGTCAGTTGGTGCAGCGGTGACCCTGCCTAGCATATTGCTTCAGCAACTTAATAGCAAGGAAAGCTCTATTCATATGGAGCTGGAAACAGTATCTTGGATTGGTAAGAATAACAAACCTAAAGGGGTGAGCATATAGACGACTTTTGCGTCATTTTGGCAGTTAGGTACTTGACCAATTGACGGGATTGACTACGTTGGTCAGATTCCATAGATGGATAGCGAATAAACAATTAACTAGATGATAACTGAGAAAGCATCGATAGTACATGTTTATTTTTCCATTAGCCCTTTTTTGGTATGCTTTCTATGTATCTATCAGAGATGAGTCTTTGCCTCAAACAATGGAAACTTTACAAATTATTTATCTTCCAGGTTCCATCCACGGATTGGCCGGCATACCAAGCATCTTCATGCCAACAATCATGCAATGGAAGGGCAGGAAGCTAGCCTTTCTACTCGCGTGCCTTGTCAGCATCATCGGATGGATCATCGCCGTCGCCGCCACTGACGCTGCAACTATCCTCATTAGTGAATCCTTCCACGGCTTTGGAAACAACAGCTTACTAGCCGTTAGTCTTTTAAGTATCAGCGAAATGGTCGCCCCGCGTTTAAGAAACGTAGCCATGATATCATTCCACGTGGTTCAAACCTTTGGCATGGCTATGATATCAGTCTTAGGGCGATACTTACACTGGAAGACGGTCAGTATGATCATGTGCGCTCCGATAACTATTTCGTTTCTGATGGCATTGGTGTGGCCGGAATCACCGTCGTGGTTGGCGTATAAAGGAAAGTTTGAGAAATGTGAACAGGCTTTCGTCTGGTTGAGAGGAACAGACGAGTACTCGAAACTGGAGTTGGATGAATTGATGAGCGCTCAGAAAGAAAACTCGAAAAATAATAACCGGAGAGCATTAAATTTGACGTCGGTGTTGCGCAGGGATTTCTACTTGCCTACAATTCATATGTTCACTTTACTGTGTTTGACGTATTGGAGTGGAAGTATTGTGATACTGATATATTCCACGCAGATGATACAATCTGCAACACGTAACGAAAATGCAGCATTCTATGGTGGTATGCTAATAAACATCATTTTATTCATCTGTACAGCCTCTAGCACAGTTTTGGTCAGACGTTTTAAAAACAAATCCGTTGTATTATCGAGCACTGTTTGTCAAATAGTTGCTCTTTTATGCACATCTTTGACTAATTTCTTACAGGACTTGGAAATTATAAGCAAGGATTCGTTATTATGTCTATATTTTTTAGTTGCGTATATGTTTGCAACTAGTTTAGGAGTTCTTCCTGTAGTTTTCACTATAGCTGCAGAGTTGATGCCAGTGAAGCATCGAGGTTTAGGTGGGGCGATGTATATTATATTAACGTGTGTTTTACATGCGTCATCCTTAAAAGCAGCCCCATATCTGTTTCTGTACATTAACTTGTATGGAACGCTACTTGTGTTTGCATGTAATGGTGTAATCTGTGGATTGTTCATTTGGAGGTTTGTACCTGAAACTAAAGACAGGACAATGCAAGAGCTCGAGAACTTTTACGTTTGTGGGAAATTCGAAAATAAATTATTAAAGGAGGATATACATTGTGAAACAAAGGATTTATACAAAACTCAAATTATACAAAACGCTAGCACTGAACTGTGTGAACTCTGACGCGTCCAAATCAAATGTTTCAAAACTTTAACAAGATTTTTTAGAACTTCTATAGCCACTGCTGAAAGGGTTTTGTGAGAGAGTTTTTTTTATCATTTATTTGTAAAGGGTTTGTTCAGTGATTTGAACATGCCACTCTTGTAAAGTACACATGTTACAGAAAGAAAACACAACAAAAAAGATGATAAAAACAACAAATTTTGAAGGTATGTGACAAACCAACTACATGAAAGACAAGTGTCCTTTTTTGAAGAGTCACAAGCGAACTGTTTTGCCTTTTTTTACTATTATAGCTCTCGTAAATAATAAATACGACGAATGCATGATGAATTATATGCAATATATATATATATATATAAGTTTGAAAGTATTTTAATTTCTGACATTATATAGGTGATTACATAAATATTTTTTTTATAGAATAATATTTTACTTGCAGTTAATGTTATTTTTAATTTATTTTTTGTTATTAATGTGTAGTAGTAAAATATTGATTTGATTTATCTGTTTTATATGAACTGTATGTTATTTAGTTTGTTGATAATTACTGACGCTAAGTCAAATAACAGATACCTACTACAAAAAAGGTTGTACTGCGTCTAAGCATTCAGAAAGTGTTTTATAAGAACATGGATTTGTTAGTACTTTTAATATCACACGAAAGAAAGTTACTAATAAAAAAAAACAGAACAATTTAAAATCTACCTTTTGTTTAGACGAAACATTACAAAACGAATGTTGTATTATGATCGGTTTAAAATAATGTTTAAGAAGTCAGATAGGATTACAAATATTACAATCGAGGTACGATACTGTCATTTTTTTTTCTTTTGGCTCTCAAATAAGTCAGTTTTATAAACTGCAGTTTTTGTAGAGTTATGACGTTATGAGTTTTGTTCATTGATTTTCACTTCACCACTTATTACTTATTCATACACCTCATTCTTTCTCATTCTTTTCTTATTACATACAAATAACTCTAGCAGAACTTCGGTAACGGCAAACAGAAAAAAAAATTAAACACAACTAAAATTATCACGACAAAAAAAAATAGTTTTTTACCTAATAAAATAAAGAGAATTAAGTTTCTAATCAGAAAATGTTTGTTATACAATCAAAAGTAGGTACTTTAAAAATAAAATAAAATTTGCTTGCTATATCGTTTGCTATGTGCCCTGCCTCGGGTCTAGTACTACCATCTTCCTGAATCCAGGCTGCCAGTTAGGTAGATTTTTCCATACATAATGCCAATGCCGATACATAATTAGTACTTCGAATCCTCATCATCAGCGGTTGAAGACGAGACCACTACACCAAAAAAACGGTTTTGATATATGTTATTTATATATTTAAAGCAGCGCCTCGCAGTTTTTTCGCGGTAATTCCCGTTCCCGTGGGAATTCCGGAATTAAATATAGCCTGTGTTATTCCACACTATAATCTATCTCTGTGCCAAATTTTATCCATATCCGTTCAGTAGATTTCGCGAGAAAGAGTAACATCCATCCATCCATCCATACTTACAAACTTTCATAATATTATAGGATATATAAAAAAGTCGTTTAGTTACACAGTTAATAACGCAAGAACAGCTGGACCAATTTGAATCTTTGGTTTTTGATTTGTTTTTGATTTTTCTTCGATCCGAATAGCAGAATAAACTCAGGGTTCCGTGCAACAACAAATCAACACGGGCGAAGCTGTCACACAGCTGGTTTGATATAATAATAATAATACACAGGACAGGAAGGCTATATGGGAAAGCAAAGAGCTGCATGAGAGATTCTACAAGGTCCACACAGGTCCTGATGTAGATCTCCTAAGCTCAGTAAACTGGCTACGTTTTGGTGACCTCTTTGGGGAAACCGAAGGCTTTGTCTGTGCAATTATCGATGAGGTAGTTAAGACGAACAATTACCGAAAGTATATCATGAAAGATGGCACAATCGATATCTGTCGAGCGGGTCATCTCCCAGAGACCCTTCGTCATATACTTTCGGGTTGTTCGCACCTAGCTAACTCTCAGTACTTGCACAGACACAACCAAGTAGCCAACATTATACATCAACAACTTGCTCTCCGATATGGCCTTACTGGCCCTGAAGTTCCATACTAGAAGTACACACCGGCGCCAGTTCTCGAAAACAGCCGTGCCACGCTCTATTGGGTGGGACCGCTCTATCATTACAGACAGGACTATTCTTGCAAATAAGCCTGTAATAATATTATACTGATAGACCGGTTAGAAAGATGGGCGGTACTAGCTGATGTCACCATACCACATGATGTTAACCTCGTTAAAGCTGAGAAAGATAAACTCAGTAAATATCTTGACTTGGCTAACGAGGTTATCAGCATGTGGGATGTTGATTCAGCGACCATCGTCCCAATAGTCGTTTCAGTTAACGGGGTAATAGCGAAGAGCCTCGATAAACATCTCAAGAGACTCTCGCTAGGAAGTTGGATCGAGGGCCAGATCCAAAAAGCGGTTCTCCTGGATTCGGCGCGTATCGTCAGGAAGTTCCTCTGTCTGCAACCCTAGTCACCGGTTGCTTGAGCCTAGCTTCGCGGCCGGTGATCCACCGTTTTGATATATTTTTAACTGTAGATTAGTTTTACAATATTTTTGTATTTTCTATATTAAAAAATGTATTTTATAACGAGTAAGTATTAAAATAAATAAAGTAATTTTTTTTTAATAATGCTGGACAATCCACACAGATACATCTAGCCCCAAGCTAAGCAGAGCTTGTGTTATGGACTAGATGACTGTTAAACTTAATACAATACATTACATAGATAGATATTTTTTTAATATATATAGAAAACACCCAGACCAACGGAACAAATTTCTGCAGATCGTACACAAATTTGTTCCGAGGCGGGAATAGAACCCGCAACCTCCTGCGTCGCAGGCGGACCTTCGCCCACCGCGCCACATCGGTCGTCAAGTCATAAATATGAGTGACTAATAACGAATACTCTTATTGTATTACTAGCTGGTGCCCGCGACTTCGTCTGCGCATGATTAGTATTTCGAGTACTCGCGATTTTACTTGCGTAATTCCCTTTCCCGTGGGATTTTCGGGATAAAATAAAACCTATGTGTTATTCCAGCTTATAATCTATCTCTGTGCTAAATTTATATCCAGATCCGTTCAGCAGTTTTTGCGTGAATGAGTAACAAACATCCATCTATCAATCTATCCATCCATGTATCCATTCATACTTACAAACATTCGCGTTAATCAGTTCAATTCAGTTTGTTTCCCCTGGGCTATACGGGTTTTCAAAAATTTCTCACAGCATCTGAACGACGCGCGCGTCGTTCAGATGCTGTGAGAATTTTGAAAACCCGTATAGCCCAGGGGAACCAAACTGAATTCCGGGATAAAATGTTTCCCTTGTCCAATCGTCCCGAGTTCCATTCGAATTCATTCACTTCCGTCGTGATGCGTGGTTAAAGAATTTTTCTTTCACCCTCTATCCCAGGGGAACCTTACCGAATTCCGGGATAAAATGTATCCCATGTCCAATCGTCCCGAGTTCCATTCGAATTCATTTACTTCCGTCGTGCAGCGTGGTTAAAGAATTTTTCTTTCACCCTCTTTCCCAGGGGAACCTTACCGAATTCCGGGATAAAAAGTATCCCATGTCCTTCCTTGTAGTATGAACTCAAATCGTCCCGAGTTTCATTCCAACTCATTCAGCAGTTTCGGCGTCATGCGTGGTTAAAGAATTTTTCTTTCACCCTCTCTCCCAGGGGAACCTTACCGAATTCCGGGATAAAAAGTATCCCATGTCCTTCCTTGTAGTATGAACTCAAATCGTCCCGAGTTTCATTCCAACTCATTCAGCAGTTTCGGCGTCATGCGTGGTTAAAGAATTTTTCTTTCACCCTCTCTCCCAGGGGAACCTTACTGAATTCCGGGATAAAAAGTATCCTATGTCCTTCCTCGTAGTATGACCTATAATCATGCCGAGTTTCATTTAAATCCATCAAGTAGTTTCGGCGTGATGCGCGTTTACGATACAGACAGACAGACAGACAGACAGACAGACAGACAGACATGAAAAAAATGACAGTTTTGGCTTGAGTATCGATAATAGAGTGCCCTCCAAAAAAAATTTTCAAAATATCTTCAATGTACAGAATTGGACCTGTTACAGTTTTATTATAAGTATAGATGTTCCGTGGGAAAAGAGGTGTTCTTAATAAAGTAATGATAAAATAACTCATGAACAAATGCATATTCAACGGTAGCAGTAACAACTATTTTGCATGATAAGTAAACGGAATTAAATAATTCGAATTTATTTTAAGAACGCGTGAAAAATATTTTTCCGTACAACTAAACAAACAAGCAATCGGTTCAAACATGTCTAAAAACACATTGGTGCGACAGGTAAGATAATCAGTTTTAATTAGTTTATTTTATCGCTGCTTTAGTTTATTATTAGTGGAAACTTTGAATTAGCCTTAATTTAATTTTTTTTTGTATCTACTCACTGGTGTCGATTCTGTTGTTTTAGGAATCCTAAATAAAATCTTAAAATTTCTTAGTTAGATTGACTTAAAATTTATGGTATTCTGTTGCAAGTCTTAAAAATACCTAATTTAAAACGTGTTTGACAATCGTAAAATCTCTCTAAGTTTAGTAGTTGGTGTTGCTGTAAGCATAATAAATATGTTTTCTATAATGTTGCATGTAACTTTTCTGTACCTGCCCTGAATGTTTTTATTCACAAATTACATTAAATTCTAGGTTTTCGTAGTATAAGCTTTGAGCATTCTGCTTGTAAATTTTAATCATGACCAAATTAGGTGCCTCCTAAAATTAAGTTAAACGTCTAATCTTAGCTAAAAATGTGATGCACAGAATACGGTTTTAGCAATTTTAGCTAAGTTGAGTTGTTTAACATCTGTCATCCTAATTTTAAATCTGTCAGTCTAATTTTTAAAACACAGAATAGCATTCGTGGATTTGACGTTTCTAAATCTTAAAATTAGCTAATTTTAGCTAGGTCTAAAACAACAGAATTGACACCACTGTCTAGCTGTAAATTTTTCAAAGATAGTAAAAATAAAATATAATTCGTGCAAAATGCATTAGACTAATTTCGGAATCTTTGTAGTATGTAGGTACAAAACATATCCTTGTAAACTTAACCCTTTCCTACACTTCTCCTTTTAAGTAAGCTTCTAATAACTAAGTCGTTCTTTTTATTAGAGTAGGTAATTCAGAATAAGAAAAAAACATAAACATCAAGAACGACTATATTTTATCTGATATTTATTGCTCGCCTTGTTTTTATTTCCCCTGCATTCAGAAAGAAAGACATCACATTGCAGCGATGCAAGCTTCGAAGCAGGATGTTTGCATAAAGCATCACGACAAAAGGTCTAAAATTATTTACAAGTTTACGTTTTCTTTCATTTGATACCACAAATATTACAGATGTTCGTAGTAGCGTCCCCACAATTGGCGGCGTTGTCAGTTGGTGCAGCGGTGACCCTGCCTAGCATATTGCTTCAGCAGCTTAATAGCAAGGAGAGCTCTATTCATATGAAACTGGGAACAGTATCTTGGATTGGTAAGAATAACAAACCTAAAGGGGTGAAGATTATAGACGACTTTTGCTTGATTTTGGCAATTAGTAGTTGCTACTGTAGACTAGGGTTATTTTGTAAGCCTAAAGAAATAAAGATATTGAATTTTGAATTTTGAAATTTTGGTCCGGATGTACAGCTCAAAAGGCTACTTTTTATGATCGGTGCCGAAAAAAAACTTTTGAATCTTGAATTTCTTTAATACTTAAAAATAATACTTATCTCATTTATTCATTATTAATAAATATCATCAAAATAGCTATGCCGCAAATAGCTATGCCGCAATGCTGTACAGTTCCGTTTTTTGAGAGCAGCCGCCTATTTTTGCGCTTTTTTTCTTAATTTAGCTTGGAACTTGCTAACGCGTGGAGCGTTTAGATTCATCGCTAAATAATCCATATTTGCGATAATTTCACAAACGATATCACTTTTCAACAGGTTAATGAAACAAATTATAATTTATGTCACGAAGCCTAATCAAACACATGAAAATTAAATATTTTTGGACCTCACGCAACACTAGCGCCCCTAGTGGCAAATTCACACGCGCTAGCCCCCATTGACGGGATTGACTACGTTGGTCACATTTCATAGATGGATAGCACAGTTAACTGGAAGATAAATGAGACAGCATCGATAGCACATGCTTATTTTCTTCTCTGTTCTTTTTGGTATACTTTCTACGAAACTATTCAATGAACTATCAAACAATGGAAGCTTTACAAAATATTTAACTTGCAGGTTCCATCCACGGATTGGCCGGCATACCAAGCATCTTCATGCCAACAATCATGCAATGGAAGGGCAGAAAACTGGCCTTTCTACTTGCGTGCCTCGTTAGCATCGTCGGCTGGATCATCGCCGTCGCCGCCACTGACGCTGCAACTATCCTCATCAGCGAATCCTTCCACGGCTTTGGAAACAACAGCCTACTAGCCGTTAGTCTTTTAAGTATCAGCGAAATGGTCGCCCCGAATTTAAGAAACGTAGCCATGATATCATTCCACGTGGTTCAAACCTTCGGCATGGCTATAGTATCAGTCTTAGGGAGATACTTACACTGGAAGACGGTCAGTATGATCATGTGCGCTCCGATAACTATTTCGTTTCTGATGGCATTGGTGTGGCCGGAATCGCCGTCGTGGTTGGCGTATAAAGGAAAGTTCGAGAAATGTGAACAGGCTTTCGTCTGGTTGAGAGGAACAGACGAGTACTCGAAACTGGAGTTGGATGAATTGATGAGCGCTCAGAAAGAAAACTCAATAAATAACCAACGAGCATTAAGTTTAGCGTCGGTGATGCGCAGGGATTTCTACTTGCCGACAATTCATATGTTCGCTTTACTATGTTTATCTTATTGGAGTGGAAGTATTGTGATACTGATATATTCCACGCAGATGATACAATCTGCAACACGTAACGAAAACGCAGCATTCTATGGTGGTATGCTCATAAACTTCATCTTATTCATCTGTTCAACCATTAGCACAGTTTTGATCAGACGTTTTAAAAACAAATCCGTTCTGTTATCGAGCACTATTTGTCAAATAGTTGCTCTTTTATGTGCATCTTTGGCTAGTTTCTTTCAGGATTTGGAAATTATGAGCAAGGATTCGTTAATATGTCTGTATTTTTTAGTTGCGTATATGTTTGCAACTAGTTTAGGGGTTCTTAATGTAGTTTTCACTATAGCTGCCGAGTTGATGCCAGTGAAGCATCGAGGTTTAGGTGGGGCGATGTATATTATATTCACGTGTATTTTGCATGCATCATCCTTAAAAGCAGCCCCATATCTGTTTCTGTACATTAACTTGTATGGAACGCTACTTGTGTTTGCATGTAATGGTGTAATCTGTGGATTGTTCATTTGGAGATTTGTACCTGAAACTAAAGACAGGACAATGCAAGAGCTCGAGAAATTTTACGTTTGTGGGAAATTCGAAAATAAATTATTAAAGGAGGATATACATTGTGAAACAAAGGATTTATACAAAACTCAAATTATACAAAAAACTAGCACTGAACTGTGTGAACTATAACGCAACCAAATCAAATGTTTCAAAAAGGTCTTGTAGAACTACTATAGCAAATGCTGTAAGGGTTTGTGCGAGAGACTGCTTTGTGTTAAACCAACGTGAAAGAGAAGTATCCCTTTTTTACAAGCAAACTGTTTTGCATTTTTTCTCTAAAATTATGTGTAAGTACTTTTATCGATGAATAATTTAAGATCTAAGTCTTGGCATTTACTCATATTTTTAATTTTTTTTCTTTATTTGTTGATGACAATATATCATATAATTTCAATTTTAAAGAATTATATATTTATTATATTTTTAATTGTTATTTGAATTTTTTTGCCCTAAAATATTGATTTTATTTAGGTATCTGTTTAGTTTAAACTGTATATAATTTTATTTGTCGACAAAAATGTTATTAAAGTGAATACTTAGTTTATTTTTGACCCAAATTGTTTGGTTTGGTTGTTTTTTTTTAAGTATACCCTGTGTCCCTTTTTTCATCCGTCGAAAGAACAAATTTGAGGGTCGAACGTTAACCTCTACAAATGGTGCATCACGATAATGATCTTATATTCTGTATAGAAGCGAAACAAAACAATAGACCCTACCTACTGACTGTCGCATTCATTATGTAATCAAGAAAGATTACGAGAATTACTTATTCAAGACGCTTCTCACAGGTATATAATTTCAAAACTCAATGAGAATCCAGCAGTTATATTTTAAATCGTGCTCAAGCGCACCTGTATGCAAACACCATATAAATGGATTTGCAGCAAGGTTACCAACAAGTAAGTTTATAATAGTTAGGGAACGTACCCATGCTACGTGACCCGTTAGGAGAGGTTAGGGGGGGGGGGGTTCTTTGAAATACCACGCTCGGTCACAAGGGCGGGGGGAGGGTTTAGCAAAATATTATTTAAAACCAAATTTATGCTTACTACGTGAAAACAAGATAAGGAGGCGGGCGTCCTGGTACTACTGATGGTCTCCGAGGGGGGGGGGGGGTAGTACAGTAATAATAAATAATATTTTAGATAATTTATTTGCAGTGCGTGCGCTATAGCATAGTCGTTCAACATTTCTTATGAATTTGAGAATTTGATTGTGAAAAAAACTAAAGTTGTTAAAACTAAAGTTGTATTTATGATCGGTAAAAGTTCCTTAAACAATGTTTCCATAGAATAAAAAAACATCTTTAGGCTTACAAAATAAGCTCTCGAATAAGACATTTTTTTAACTGGTTAATTGATCATTAATTTCCTTACTATTTCTTTTCATTATTTTTTTATTCCTTACAATAATTAACCTTTTTTCTTCATTCAAGCTGTTAGTAGCAGTGACACCACAACTGGCTGCGTTCTCGCTCGGGGGCTGTATTACATATCCCACGGTTTTGTTACAACAACTTAAGGCAAATGACAGCTCTATAAAAATAGACTTGGACACTTCATCATGGATTGGTAACTAGTTTTATCATTTGACGAATTTTTGATTAGCTATATATATTTTGTAGTTTGTCAATGCAGAGTGAAAAAAGTGGCATTGAAAGTAGTATAACTTCCGTCGGTAGTATAAAACAACCAAAAATACAAAGGTTATTCGGATTAAATCAAAATCAATTTCTTCCAGGGTCGATATACGGATTGGCAGGACTCCCAGCGATAGCAATGCCTTTTATAATGCAATGGAAGGGACGGAAATTAAGCTACATACTAGCTTGCACATTCTTGGCTATGGGATGGAGCATATATCTATTCGCAAGAAACACGGCTTGCATTCTTATAAGTGAATCTTTCCATGGTTTGGCCACGAACAGTTTGCTGCCAGTGACCTATTTAAGCATATCTGAGATGATCGCCCCAAAGTATAGGGCAATTTCGATGCAAACTTTCGGCTTATCACTGACTTTCGGGTTGGCAACTGGCGGGATCATAGGCAGGTTTCTGCATTACAAAACGATCAGTGCTATAATGTTAGTTCCGGTGTCTGTATCACTCTTTATTGCCTTTTTCTGGCCTGAATCTCCCCCGTGGTTTGCGTGTCGAGGGCAATTCGACAAATGCGAAAAATCATTTATCAGGTTAAGAGGAACAGACGAAGAATCAATCAAGGAATTAAAGATACTAGTCAAAGCTCAAAAAGAAAACCTGGATAGAAAGACACCGAGTGTGACATGGAAAAGTTTACTGGAGGAAGTGACCAGTCCGGATTTCTATAAACCTGCATTTCATATATTTGTCTTACTAACAATGATGTACTGGAGCGGTCTAGATTTCATAATTATTTATATCATTGAAATGGTAGAAGCCTCAGCACAGAGTACAGAAGCAGCGTTTTATGCTAGTATCGCAGTATATTCGATATTTTTTGTATCATCAATTATTACAAATATTACAATAAGAAGGTTTAAGAATAAAACAGTGTTACTGACTAGTACGTGCGCGGTTATATTGTGCTTGATATGTTCTTGTTTAGTAACATTCTTGCAGAGTGTAGACATACTATCGAAGAAATCATTGCTTTGTACTTACTTCTTAGTAGCCTACGTAACATCAGCTACTTTAGGGTTAAACGCAGTTGTGTTTCTTATAGCGGCAGAGTTAATGCCTGTGAAACATAGACATATAGGAGGTGCTTCGTATATAATTTTCAACTGTTGCTTATACGCTTCTTCTCTGAAAACATGTCCTTATTTGGTTTTGTATATAAGGATGTGGGGTACATTTTTGTTATTTGCTGTGAATGGGATAATTTGTTCTTTATTTGTGTGGAAGTACGTACCAGAAACTAAAGGCAGAACTCTGCAAGAGATAGAAGACTTTTATACACATGGAAAGTTTATAAAGAGGAAAACGACTGAACATAATACACTTTTGAATAGTATGGAATAATATACGGTCAACGTTTTTACACGTTCTTTAAGATTTTGAATTGTTTATAATTGAAAAAGCTTTTGTTAATATGGAAATAATTAATTTAAATTGCTATATTGTTTTACGTAAGCACCGGAAAGACATATGAACGTGTGAACTTTTTTTTTCACACGTGAGTTAACTTTAAGGACTCGATAACGCAAATTTACCGAGTACAAAGTAAGCATTAAAACATGTAGGCAACTTTTGTAAGATCTAATAATTATAAATGTGGCAAATAAAATCAAAGATATATTTTTTATTTATTGGTCATGGTTTTCTAAGTGCACTAGAGTTTAAATCAGTATATTTGTAAATTATATAATTTTGAACGACGCATTTTTTTACTTTAATTAAAATATTTAATCCATAATCCAGTCTGAAAACCTGATTTTTATTAAAACACTAACATTCAAATATTAAGTGTGGTAAAAACCATTAATAAAGAACAGTAGACAATTAAACTTTAATTGATACTTGTTGACGAATAATATTACAGATTAAGTATTTGTTTTAGAATTTTTGTGTTTTCAAGTGTTGCTAAGGGTTTAAAAAAATTCAATTCGTATAGCATACGGAAACCAACAAACATAAAATTGTTTACATCTGCTCAAAATTAAAAAATATTCAGACGCTTCGACGAATCAACGTTCTTTATTTTGACGAATCCGAAACTTAAAAACACGGCAGTTAAAACATATCTCGATCAGGTTGAATAGTTGCGAAAGAAGATAATGTCAGTTCTACCGTTGCTAAGACAGGTAATATGTTTAAAGTTATATTTAATTTTTTCTTAGAATTATTTATTTAGCTATTTAAAGAGAGGGCTCAAAATTTTTGTCGGTTTGTTTTAATAAGTTTTAGTTTATTTTGCGTATCTCAAAATAATTTATAAATTCATTTACTGAGAACATAAAATTAAACTTAAGTAGTCTTCATATAGTACTCTAACTAATGCGTAGGTAACTAAAAAGAATGAGTAAATATGTTAAAATATAAAACGTAAGTTAACAAAAAGATAACTATGACTATTTTTTTGTACTAAAATGTGAGTACTTAGTTGTTGACAAGTACAATGGCTGTCAGAACTAATAAATTGTTTAAATAAGTGTTCATTAGTGAAGTTAGAAATTATGATCCTGTAACTCACTGCTACAGTCAGTTGGCGCTCATTGGAGGCCTAGCATATGTCTAGCCGTGGACTAATATAGGTTCATCATCATCAGCCTATATTAGTCCACTGCTAAACATAGGCCTCCCCTAATGAGTGCCATAGCGCCCTGTATTCAGCTTGACGCATCCAGCATCTGCCAGCAGACTTTCACAGATCGTCATCCCACCTGGCCGGAGGGCGTCCTACACTACGTTTGCCAAGTCGCGGTCTCCACTCAAGAACACGTTTACCCCAACGGTTGTCGGTTCTTCGCGAGATATGGCCAGCCCACTGCCACCTCAGCTTGCTAATTCTTTGAGCTATGTCGATAACTTTTGTTCTCTGTCGGATGTATTCATTACGAATCCTATCCTTCAGAGAAACTCCGAGCATAGCTCTTTCCATAGCTCGCTGAGCGACTTTGAACTGGTGGACCAGCCCTACCGGACTAATATAGGTTGATCATGATGAATTCATTACACAAGACACTATACAACTCGCACCCATTAAGCTGTCATGGTTAACTTTAAAGCTTGTTTCAGTTCCTAGTGGCAACCTCACCACAGTTAGCAGCGATTTCCGTCGGTGGATCTGTGACGTTTCCGACACTGCTGCTACAGCAGTTAAAGTCAAATGACAGTACCATATATCTGGATATGGATACTGGATCATGGGTTGGTAAGTTACATATTAATAAAATTTATTAATTTTAGACAGGCTGGTCCGGTCAGCGAACTATGGCGAGCTATGCTCGGAGTTTCTCTGAAGGATAGGAATTGTAATGAATCAGAAATCAATATCTTTATTTCTTGAGGCTTACAAAATAAGCACTTAGACAAGTCAAATTTAATACGATAGGTACATAATTATCAAAATAATATGAGAAATAAAGTGATAATTGATTTTCAGTTGGCTTCAATCTTTTGTCCACTAGTGGAAGAAACGAAATAGGTATACAAGAAGAGTAAAATCACGCATGTTAGGGTAGGCAAGTGGGCTGTTTTTGACTATTCTGATCAGATCAATTACTTTAAATATTATAAAAATAGAAAATGTATTTTTTTCACAAAACATGGCCTAGCGAGGCCTTGCTTGTTTTATGATAAGTTTATATCCAAAATTACATCATGATATATTATGAAAGCTCAATAATAATTTTTATTTTCCAGGTTCAATCTACGGTTTGGCAGGAATCGGAGCAATTTTAGTCCCCATATTTATGCAATGGAGAGGACGAAAGCTAGCTCTTATAGCCACCTGCTGTTTCATCACTATTGGCTGGTTAATCTCATACTTCGCTTCTTCAACCTCCATGATACTCATCAGCGAATGTTTCCACGGATTTGGAACGAACAGTTTGTTTACTGTAGCTTTCCTCAGCATGACGGAAATGTTGGCTCCAGAGTATAGGATGATATCCATGCAGCTGTTCGGAATCAATCAAGCTATAGGCATGGCGATCGGAGGTATTGGTGGACTATTCCTCAGCTTTCGAACGATTAGTCTAATCATGGTTGTGCCAGTTGTAGCCGCGATTGTAATCGCATTGATGTGGCCGGAGTCACCGCCTTGGCTAGCTTGCAAAGGAGATTTCGACAAGTGCGAACAGGCTTTTGTCTGGCTGAGAGGAACTGATGATCGATCAAGGAAGGAGCTAGAAGTACTAATCACAGCACAGAAGGAGAATTTAAAACAGACTTCACAAAAAATGACTTTGGAGACGTTTTGGAGCCAAATCAGCAGCAGAGATTTCTACATGCCGAGTTTACACGTGTATCTGTTAATGAATCTTTTATATTGGAGCGGTGGTGACGTTGTACTCATATATTTCATAGAACTAGTTTCGAAGTCAACGCAAAATGAAAACGCTGCGTTTTACTCTGCCATCATACTGTATTCTATTGTTCTCATTGGATGTGTCCTAACGTATTTCACTGTAAGGTACCTAACACCTAAAACTATAGTGTTGTCCAGTGCGTTTGGGGTTGGTTTGAGCTTGATAGCGATTTGTATTGTCACATATTTACAAAGCGTAGGTACTGTGTCCAAAGATTCTTTACTGTGCATGTATTGTTTGATATCATTTATGTTTTTTAACAGTTTAGGTCTGAACGCTGTTGTATTTTGTATAGGCGCTGAATTAATGCCTGTCAAACATAGGAACATAGGGGGATCTTTGTTTATTATATACAACTGTGGCTTTTATGCGGCGACACTTAAAATTTCTCCATATATGTTGCAGTACATGGGCATGAGTGGAACATTTCTGATTTTTACTATAAACATATTGATATCTTCGTGTTTAGTTTGGAGATATGTACCGGAGACTAAAGGAAGGACTTTACAAGAAATAGAGGACTACTACACGTACGGGAAATTCACTCAACGGACTCTTGAAGACGCAGTTTTGAAATTAAATTAAATCGAAAATAAGAAGTGTTTTATTTACTTGTTGATGATGTTGTAATTCAAGATATTCATGATAGGTAGGCTATGATTTTAGAGCAGACTGAAATGCATGTACCTTCTATGATGTATAAGGCCGATTTATACGACGTCACACGAAAACCGGTACATTTTCATTGAAATTTATTTATATAAATAAGTAACTCAAATGCATGCCTTATCATTTCAAACAAACAAACCTTTGTTGTCGAGTACATACATTGTGTAGAAGGTTTAATTTTCTGCATATCACAATCAGCAAAAAAATGGTTTCAACTAAATAAAAAAACCTGAAGGCAATCCCAAATTAGGACGAAATCGTTCGGTCATTTTTATCTTTCTAATAGATACTTTCAATGTCTCGAAAACGCAAGCCTACTTCTTTTTTCTTTGAGTCAGTTCAGGTTCCTTCTAAAATGTACCGGTAAAAATCTATGTACGTACGCTCATGCGCGTACCATTTGCAATTTTATCTGCGAATTTATTTCTTTATTAGTTTTTAATGCTGATTAGAGCTTTTTATTAAACAGAAATTTACATATTGCTAATTTATTTTTATTTTTTCGTGAAACAGATGTAGTAAAGATAGCGAGAATTAGTTTGTTATTTCAACTTATTTTTATAAAACTTTATAATGTAGTTAACGTATCTACTAAAGTTTAGGTATTTTGATTTATTTTATTTCACTTCATCAAAATAGATTGAGAGCGGAAACTTTCAATTAATTAATTAAACGTAAGATTAATCATTTACATTGCTGCGTAATTTTCATTTCAGTTACATAGTTATTCTGTGGAGTACAATTTTAAATATAAAATAATAAACTTTATATTCGAATCCGTTGTTGACACAATGGTGGCTTCACCAGTAGTAAGACAAGTGAGTTTATTTATATTTTCTACGCATTTCATACGATCACATGAAACTTAGAGCAACTTCAACTCTTGAAATATTATATTCGAAATATTAAAATTTAGCATAGCATTGCAATAACTTAGTCAATTATTCTAAGCAAATACAATAAAGGTGAATATCAATGAAACCATTCTGATTCCAGTTAATCGTGGCATCAGCATCTCAACTGGCTGCCTTTTCAGCCGGAGGAGCTATCACGTACCCAAGTGTTCTACTGCAGCAGCTCAAAGATGACACTACTATTGAACTTTACTTTGATACTGCTTCTTGGATTGGTAAGATAAACTTCCCAGTTGTTACTAAAGCCATTTTTTTTCGGTTCTATATAAATCATAATTATATTATAATAAAGGAATCACCGGGCTCTATGGCGCTCATAAGAGGAGGCCTATGTCTAGCAGTGGACTAATATAGATTGATGATGATGATGATAAATCATAATGTGTGAGTGTGACATTACTATAACAATTACTCCAAGCAAGCAAAACGGTGGAAAAATTTCTGAAATTCTATCGTTTATAATTATTCCCTCCTCCAAATCAGGATGAATATGTTTCGAATTCATTGCTCTCGAGTGTATTTAATTAAATTATTTATTTTTACGAAACTACCCCTAGGAGGCGTGCAATAAATTTCTGAAATTTGACAAGTAAATTTCCATGCGGGCGAAGCCGCGGGGCGCAACTAGTTTATTATAATAGTGAGATGTACTTAGTGGTCTATTTCCAAACGTTCTACATTGAGATTGGCAAGTGGTATCTACTTACGTGTGGTGCCGGCTAAGTCGTGTGGTGCCGGCTTAGAATTGCACCACCCCAACTCTTCCCATGGGTGTCGTAAGAGGCGACTAAGGGACATACCGGGGGTGGGCAGCAGCGCCCCTGCAGAACAACCCCTTCATCAAAACTGCGATCCCCAACCCGCATGCCCAGCGTGGGGATTATGGGCAATACCCCCAATGATAGGAAACGCCATTCAATGGCCCCCAGTACCCGGCCGCCTCGCTATTCCTGGCCATGGTAGCGGTCACGGTAACGGCGGGGCAGGGGGTGCTAAGAATCACCGGTATTCAGGCTACCACACGCTTACCAAAATGACCCTGGCAACGTTTAACGGACGCACTCTGAGGCTTGACCATCACCTAGCGCAGTTGGAAGTGGAGTTAGAGAACATTAAATGGCATGTTCTAGGGTTATGTGAAGTCCGTAGAGAGGGGGAGGACACCGTAACCCTAGACTCGGGCCATCTTCTCTACTTTCGCGAGGGTGATAAAACATCCCAAGGTGGCGTAGGTTTCCTCGTCAATAAGGCCCTCTCTAGCAACGTTCAAGAAATCTCCAGTGTGTCGACCAGGGTAGCGTACCTGATCCTTCGGCTGTCCAAGCGGTATAGCATGAAGGTAATTCAGGTTTACGCACCGACCTCGGCACACTCGGATGATGAAGTGGAGGATATGTATGAAGACATATCCAAAGCCTTACACAACACCACTAAGGCTCACTTCAACGTTGTTATGGGGGACTTTAACGGCAAGGTGGAAATCCAAACTGGCAACGAATCCCGAATAGGCCCGCATGGTTATGGAGTCAGGAATCACAGGGGGCAAATGCTTGTCAACTTCCTTGAGAAAGAGGGGTTGTTCTTAATGAACTCCTTCTTTAAGAAGCAGCCCCAAAGGAAGTGGACATGGCGAAGTCCCGACACTGTGACTAAAAATGAGATCGACTTCATCATGACGGATAGCAAGCACATATTCAGAGATGTCTCAGTGATCAACAGGTTCAATACCGGATCTGATCACCGATTGCTCCGAGGCACTCTGAATATCAACTTAAAGCTTGAAAGAAACCGTCTGGTGAAGTCCACGCTCCGACCTAATCCAATCCAAATCATGGCGGGCACCGAGAAGTTTCAGCAGCTTCTCGGGGATAGATTTGTTGCTTTGGACGACTGATGACGCTGACGAGAACCTACACAATCTGGTCGAAACGTTGAGGGATGAGGGCATTAAATTCTGCAGAAAACAAGGTACTGGCAGGAAGTCCAAACTCTCGGATGAGACTCTGGATCTGATGACAAGAAGACGGGAAACCACCCAAGTGACTTCGTCAGAGCGGTCAGACCTGAACAAGCGAATCGCGAAGATGGTACGGCGCGACCTTCGGAGCTCCAACACACGCCTCATTGAAGAGGCGATAGAGCGCAACCGAGGGTCCAAAGTATTCACTCAGCAGCTTGGCAGGAGCCACCTGACGAAGCTTAAAACGCACGATGGGAGGACCGTTTTGTCGAAGCCGGAGATCTTGGCCGAGATAGAGGATTTCTATGGCCGTTTGTACACTGCACATGCCCCTCGTTCCCGGCGAGATGACCATGATTCTAGAGCCACCCTGACACGCCACTATACCGACGAACTGCCAGATATCAGTCAAGATGAAATCGTGTTAGCTCTGAGGCAGCTTAAAAATGGAAAAGCCCCGGGTGAGGACGGTATTACTTCAGAGCTTCTGAAGGCAGGAGGAGCCCCCGTTATACAGGAGCTACAGAGCCTCTTTAATACCGTCCTTCACAGTGGGAGAACTCCTAAGGCGTGGAGCGGGGGTTTGGTGGTGCTCTTTTTTAAGAAGGGCGATAAAACCCTTCTTAAAAACTATAGACCCATCACACTCCTGAGCCACGTCTATAAGCTGTTCTCGCGAGTGGTCACGAATCGTCTCGCCAGGAGACTCGACGAGTTTCAGCCACCGGAACAGGCCGGGTTCCGCGGAGGATATGGCACCATAGACCACATTCACACAGTGCGGCAGATTATACAGAAGTCCGAAGAGTATAATCAGCCCCTGTGTCTCGCTTTTGTGGACTATGAAAAAGCCTTTGACTCTGTCGAAACCTGGGCTGTTCTGGAATCCTTACAGCGATGCCAAGTAGACTATCGTTATATCGAGGTGCTGAGGTGTCTCTACGATGCCGCCACCATGAGTGTCCAAGTACAGGACCAGCAGTCTAAACCCATCCAATTGCGCAGAGGAGTGAGACAGGGGGATGTCATATCCCCGAAACTGTTCACGAGCGCATTGGAAGATATGTTTAAGACGCTGGACTGGAAAGGTAAGGGCATAAACATAAACGGCAATTACATCTCACACCTACGATTCGCTGATGACATAGTCTTAATGGCGGAGTCGCTAGAGGAGCTGACCCACATGTTGGACGGCCTAGCCTCAGCCTCACGTCGCATCGGTCTTGGCATGAATTTGGATAAAACCAAAGTCATGACCAATAACCACATTAATCCAGGACCGGTCGTCGTAGAAGGCCACCTTCTCGAAATTGTTTCCGAGTACACTTACCTTGGGCAGATTGTGCAGTTAGGTAAAAACAATTTTGAGAAGGAGGTCAAGAGGAGGATTCAGCTGGGCTGGGCAGCGTTTGGAAAACTACGTCGAGTCTTCTCGTCATCCATACCGCAATGTTTGAAAACGAAAGTTTTCAATCAGTGCGTCCTACCCGTAATGACCTACGGAGCTGAGACGTGGACACTCACGGTAGGGCTGGTCCACCAGTTCAAAGTCGCTCAACGAGCTATGGAAAGAGCAATGCTCGGAGTTTCTCTGAAGGATAGGATTCGTAATGAATACATCCGACAGAGAACCAAAGTTATCGACATAGCTCATAGAATTAGCAAGTTGAAGTGGCAGTGGGCCGGCCATATCGCGCGAAGAACCGACAACCGTTGGGGTAAACGTGTTCTTGAGTGGAGACCGCGACTCGGCAAACGTAGTGTAGGACGCCCTCCGGCCAGGTGGGATGACGATCTGCGAAGGACTGCTGGCAGATGCTGGATGCGTCAAGCTGAAGACAGGGCGCTATGGCGCTCATTAGGGGAGGCCTATGTCCAGCAGTGGACTAATATAGGCTGATGATGATGATGATGATGATGTTTCGAAATAACAATATTATCAGCTGAAATGCCGTCCAATTTTTCAATAGTCATACATATTTGACTTCTTATGATTAGTCAGACGACAATTAAAGTCAAGCATAGTGTTCTGTTAACCCAATAATAACTCCTGTTTCAATTTCCAGGTTCAATACATGGTCTTTCTGGGATCCCCAGTATCCTGATGCCGACTATAATGCAATGGAAGGGCAGGAAATTTGCCTTCATCTTCGCATGCCTTCTGACTTTAACAGGCTGGGTGATTGCCTTCGCTGCAAGATCAACAGCTGCTGTGCTAATCAGCGAAGCTTTTCATGGGATGGGAAGCAACAGTCTTCTGGTTGTTAGTGTGAGCAGTCTAAGCGAGATGGTTGCACCGAAACATAGAAACGTAGCTATGCTAACAATGGGGACTGTACAAGCGCTAGGCATGGCCCTTGTGGGTATAATGGTCCGATATGTACACTGGAGGACGATAAGCATCCTTATGAGCCTACCGATCGTGGTTGCGATAATAAACGCTTGCATATGGCCAGAATCCCCGTCTTGGTTGGCGTGCAAGGTAGAATTCGAGCGATGTGAGAAAGTTTTCTTATGTCTAAGAGGGTCGGACGATGTATCGAAGCAGGAGTTGAAAGAACTGATATCGGCTCAGAGAGAAAACTTAATGCAGGGAGCGAAAAAGAAGTCAACCAAGTTTTGGAAGCAAATAGCTAACAGAGATTTCTATATGCCAAGTATACATATGTTTTTACTTTTGAATATGATGTATTGGAGCGGGAGTGCAGTGGTTCTTATATATTCTATAGACATGATCAAGAAAGCTACGAGAAACGAAGATGCAGCATACTTGGGAGGAGTTGTCACCAATCTAGTATTATTCTTCGGAGTTGCCACAAGCAGCGTCTTGGTCAAATTCTTTAACAACAAAACAGTACTTCTATCAAGTACATTCGCTGCTGCATTCTTTCAGTTCTGTAATTTCTTTATAACACTCTTGCAGAGCTTAGAAATAATACGAAATGACTCGCTCCTAAGTTTATATTTCCTGATAGCATTTATGATACCAAATTGTTTAGGTTTGAATTCTTTAGTGTTTTCTATATCAGCTGAGGTGATGCCGGTTAAATATAGAAATATTGGCGGAGCTCTGTACATAATATGTAACTGTTCTTTATTAACTTCTTCATTGAAAATATCTCCTTACTTAATTTTTTATATAGATTTGTGGGGAACGTTTTTGATATATGCAGTGAATGGTGCATTGTGTGCGTTATTAGTATGGAAATATGTACCGGAGACTAAAGGCAGAACTCTACAAGAGATTGAAGATTACTATGCTTATGGAAGGTTTCGTGTAGAACGTTGTTTAAGTGACGATTCTCTTTTGATGTCTGAAATATAAGCATTGATTGATGCCACAATTTGGTGCATAAAATGTAACTATGCATAATTTTGAATGATGTATTCAATATTTGAATAAACTTATTGTATGTTTCTTGCAAGTCTTTCTTTTAGCAATACTTGTATTTTTATTAATTAGCCTTTAATGTTGGCAACACCGTACATCTGATGCTGTTGAGATTTCATTTTATTCCTAATATAAAGTAGCACAGAGAAATATTTATAAATTTTAGAAATATAAAGAATATTCATTTTTTAATTTATTTGTTACAGATTGAATTTGTATTTTTTCTGAGGTTCATATCTAGAAAGCAAACAGATTTAAAGAGGATTAAATTTAAATCGTAGGCTTTAATTTTAAAATTCTTTTACATCGCGACTACATGAAATTCAATGTTTTTTTTATATTTTAGTACTTATCTTAAGTAAGACACATAATTATAAAAGAGGAAACCCTGGATCCTAGAATACAGCTATGAGTAGTTTATGATACTGTCAAACTGTTGGTGTGTCAGAATTATTGTCATTTGGTACAATTTATTTAATTATATTCTCGTTAAGTAATTAATTTTTACTACAGAAAATCAATATTATTATAAAACTATTCTACAGTAAAAAATATATTAAAACAGTGGATCACCGGCCGAAGCTAGGCTCAAGCAGCCCGTGACTAGGATAGGATCGCAGAGAGAGGAACTTCTGACGATACGTGCCGAGTCCAGGAGAACCGTTTTTTTGGATCTGGCCCTTGATCCAATTACCTAGCGAGAGTCTCTTGAGACTTCCTATCGAGAGTTTCTTGAGTTTCTTATATTATTATTTGATAAAAGGTGCTTCTACAACGCTAAATCATTTTGCTTTTATGACAGTTTTCAACTCACAAACGATGATTATGAGGCAGACAAACTGGACGACGAGTCAGACGATATCGGCAATAGCAAAATAGAGTGAAAGAGTAAATAATAACGATAACATAAAAATAAATATAAACTTAGAGACAACAAAAGAAGTATTAAAAAAGCTATTATGTACTCGTTTTGACTACTAATTTTAATATCCTTTGTAGAAATAGCACTGGGAAAACTTTAAATTCGTGTTATTAGCATATTTATTACAGCAATTATAGCAATTTTAACGCGAACGAAGCCAGATGTAGCAGCTAGAGGTAAAATTACCAGCTATTTCAAAACACGTTTCTGGTTTGCAATATCAACATTTATTTCAGTCAGTGCTTCGTCTAAGTGAATACGTTTGTCACTCACTTGATTGTAATTTGCAATTGTATTGTTATTTATCTCTTCCTTTAGACATTAATACAGACGTTTACATCGACACGATAGACAAAAACTATAGGACTAGGGACAATATCAGACTAATGTCAAATCATTACTTTGTTCGGTTCGAATTACGCTGTTTTTGGAAATATGGTTGAATCACCATTATTGAGACAAGTAAGTCCAAAATTCAATTACCTATTTATTTATGTTTAAGAAATATTCGAATATTATATAGCTGAAGTTTAGCATATAAAGTGATATCTACCAACCATGGCGATTTGGAATGATGTGGAAAATGTGGCTTTATGTGGTAGTAGCATCTGCCCGCGGTTTCGCATCCGTTATTTCTATGGAAACATTTCACGGCTATTTTTATCTCATGGGAATTGATGTATTGGATGAAAAGTAGCCTACGTGTTATTCCAGGGCTAGAACTACGTCTATTCAAATTCAGACCGATCCGTTCAGTACTTTTTGCGTGAAAAAGGAACAAACATCCAAACATTCACATACATAATAATAAATAATGCTGGACACACACAGCACCATCTAGCCCCTAAGTTACTCAAAGCTTGTGTTTAGGGGTTCTAGGTAACTGATATATTTAATACATTATATACGTAGATAGATTATTTTACTATACTCAAAAACACCCAGACCAATCACTTAAAATCTACATAGAAACATTGACGTTGATAATATCGTAATATATGATAATATCGTAAGTTAGTGTTCGTCTAAACTACCCATATACCGAGCTCTGCTTACATCGGGGATGGATGAAGATGTTAATTATTTTTTATTGAATATGGCGCGACCATTTTTGGCCACTATATTACGTAAGTGAAGATGTGGCCGAAGATGGAACACGCTTTCCCAGAAGTAACTTATTCACTCTTGATTTAAAGACTCCGAGATCGTATTCTGGCGGAAAAACAGACGCTCGCTCATTCCACTCTCTGGCCGTTCTTTTTAAGAAGGTTGAGCAGAATATATTCATATCATTATTCAAATCTTTCCAGCTCATCGTAGCAGCAGCGCCCCAACTAGCAGCATTATCAGCTGGTGGTGCTGTCACTTATCCAAGCGTGCTCCTCCAGCAGTTAAGGAACAATGGAAGCACCATCGACCTTGACTTTGACACTGCGTCGTGGATTGGTAACTTCAACTTACATAACTGTTTCTGTGTATACAAGTGCATATTTTTGTTGATGGTTAACCTTTTATTTTAAATATTCGCTCATGTAGTTTCTTTTGTTTTCCTCAATAACTCATTGATAGGTCACCTAGAGATTGCTTCTGTATAAACAGGTGCGATATCCATCGTGTTGATGATTCATCTGTGTTTCTCTACATTTTTCATTCTTTTCATCAACCAGGGTGACTTCCTAGGTGCAATTATTCTATTCTACTTTTTATTTCAAAGTTATAATTATGCATCTGTTCAGCAAAAACAATCTTTCACATATTTTCTTTTATGCAAGATAATATTTTTTTATTGACTTAGTTACTAATACTAATTAACAATCAATTAAAATTTTAGTAAGAACAAACAGAATGACTAATAGGTATTGTTGGATCCTTCAAACAGCATCTTTAATTCCCAAGGTATTATGGGTACTGGATATTAATACATTATACTACACAGATAGATACTTTTTAATATGTATAGAAAACACGCAGACCCGGAACAAAGACCTGCAGATCATACAAACATTGATCACGAGGCAGGATTTGCACCCGCAACGCTACGCCTCTGAGGTGTTTTTCCATGCAAATCTTGTATTCTCTCTATTTCCAAATTAAAACACAAATGTTTTCCGATTCAGGTTCAATACACGGACTATCTGGAATCCCAAGTATCCTGATGCCAACCCTCATGCAATGGAGAGGCAGGAAGTTCGCTTTCATCCTCGCTTGCCTGCTAATCATGACCGGTTGGGTCTTAGCTTTCACAGCCAAGTCCACTGCCATGATCCTCATCAGCGAGACCTTCCACGGATTGGGAACCAACAGTCTCTTAGCCGTCAGTATGCTGAGTCTAAGCGAGATGGTAGGACCGAAGTTCAGAAACGTGTCAATGCAAATGTTTGGAACGGTACAAGCTCTAGGCATGGCTTTAGTTGGAGTCATGGTCAGATTTGTGCACTGGAAGACTATAAGCTTAGTCATGAGTTTACCTATTGTCGCTGCTCTGATTATAGCTTGCATGTGGCCTGAATCTCCGTCCTGGTTGGCTTGCAAGGGAGAATTCGATAGATGTGAGAAAGCTTTCATATGGCTGAGAGGGAACGATGATGTATCGAAGAAAGAATTAAAGGAACTGATATCGGCACAAAAAGAGAACATTGGGAGTAATCGAGCAAACAAGTCTTCGAAGAAGTTTTGGATTCAAATAACGAGCAGAGATTTCTATTTACCAAGTTTACACATGTTTCTACTTTTGAATATGATGTACTGGAGCGGTAGTGCAGTGGTTTTGATTTATTGTATAGACATGCTAAAGAGAGCTACAGGTAACGAAGATGCCGCGTTCCTTGGAGGAATTGCTATCAATCTAATATTATTCTTCGGAGTAGCTACAAGCAACATTCTTGTTAAGTTCTACAATAACAAAACTGTACTTTTATGTAGCACTTTTGCTGCTGCGTTAGCTTTGTTTTGTAATTCCCTAGTTTCTTTCTTGCAAAACATAGAAATGATACCAAAAGACTCTCTGCTGAGTTTATATTTCTTGATAGCATTCATGGTACCTAATTGCTTGGGTTTGAACTCTATTGTGTTTATTATGGGTGCTGAGCTAATGCCAGTGAAACATAGGAATGTAGGAGGAGCTTTGTATGTCATTTACAACTGTGCATTACTATCTTCGTCACTAAAGATATCTCCGTACATGTTTCTATACATTGATTTGTGGGGAACTTTTCTGTTATATGGCGTAAATGCAATATTGTGTGGATTTTTGGTATGGAGGTATGTTCCAGAGACTAAAGGCAGAACATTGCAAGAGATTGAAGACTATTATGCATATGGAAGATTCGACGTAACGCGTGAATATCATAGGGTTGATTCTGAGTTCCTTGGTCACATGAAATGAATAATTCCAGATATTTACACAAGCCGTCATACTGTTTATTTCTATTTAAAGCATTTAGATATTAAAATGCAAATTTTACTTTTATGTTTATTGATGTAGAACATTTTCATGTTTAAGTTTCATTATTTTCAAAGACTCAAAGTAATAAATTCATGTGCATTAATTTTGAAAAGATGTTATTATTACTTGGCCACCCACCACAAGGTCTTTGCCCTGCATTTATTTGATTTGGATACTAGTTCCTGCCGCGGCTTCGCACGCCTTATCCCCTTATAAAAGTAGGGACCGAGTTTCAGTTAATTCCTTCGAAATTACACATTATATTCTGCGCTTTTTGTATCGGGCTTTCTCTTTTTTGTAAAAATCGTTTAAAACGCCTTGAAAAGCATACCTCTTTTATTTGGTTTTTCAACAATACCTTAGGGTTATCCTTTCTTTGCGAGCCTCTTTCTAGGGGTTTTTAGAGTTCCACCATGGTTATTATATCAAAACCAATTGAACGGGATAGGTAGGTACTCGGGATTTGAAAATAAATTCTTATTTAATGTTTATAACTAGTTTAAATCCCGTTTTTATTCAGTTACTATTGGGAGTGGGTGGCTCATCTTTTTGACTACATAATATCTGAACACTGACTGACGTATTTGGATAAAAATACCTACATACAAGATAATAGAAGATGAATAAACGTAAGTGCATTTTATTTTATTAAATAATTGAAGCTACCTAAACCTTTGCAGGTTTAGGTTTAACATTACCTATACCTACCTATTAAGTAAATCAGGTACCTAGATCGTATTATGTACATTGCCTCCATGTGAGTGTACTTAGTAGGTAGTGTAGGGTAGGCCTAATTATAATAACTTGTTAGGTTGGTAGGTACCTTACTTAGGCACCTAGCCACTGACCTAGGATACCTACTCGCAAGCAACAGGCAAAAGGCGGCTTGAATAAGTGATGGTAGTGATTATATTGGCACTAAAATCTATGATTATCCGAAAAATGGTTGTGTCGACTTTTTAACAAGCTTTGAATTAACTTGCACTGTAGAAAGAGATACAGAGTTTGGTGGCCACCAAGTGCAACATCGTATCTCTTTCTAAAATAGACAAACTTAAACTACTACGGATGCATATGATAGCTACAACAAACTGAACATTTGATTTTTGGAAATTCCTTTATTTAACATATTATATGATACCTCTTGTCTGTAACTTAATTCAATGGTTTGATGACACATTGATGAAAGAAGGACTAATAATCTCTATGACATAAAATACACCATAGAGCTAGTTAATTAATCGTAGGGAGGTGATTTAATAATTACTTAATACATGATAAATACATAATGCTGAACAATCCACACAGCACCATCTAGCCCCAAAGAAAACTACTCAAAGCTTGTGTTATGGGTACCTGATAACTGATATATTTAATACATTAGGTATATAAATAGATAGATACATATGTTTTATTGTACATTGAAAACACCCACACCATCGGAACAAATTTCTGCAGATCGTACACAAATTTGTTCCGAGGCGGGAAAGAACCCGATGATAATTTAGTCGAAGACTAAGATCCTATGACTACGTTTATATACACAACTGTCTACGATCGCTTACCAGTGACACGGATGAATACTTGAATCATCATCATCATCAACCTATATTAGTCCACTGCTGGACATAGACCTCCCCCAATGAGCGCCATAGCGCCCTGTCTTCAGCTTGACGCATCCAGCATCTAACAGCAGTCTTTCGCAGATCGTCATCCCACCTGGCCGGAGGGCGTCCTACACTACGTTTACCGAGTCGCGGTCTCCACTCAAGAACACGTTTACCCCAAAGGTTGTCGGTTCTTCGCGAGATATGGCCGGCCCATTGCCACTTCAGCTTGCTAATTCCTTGAGCTATGTCGATTAATACTTGAATGCTGATTCTAAAAATATGATTTACGCAAATTTTACGTCTCACTTAACAAATTTCTGAGAATCAAACTTTTATGGGACTACCTAGAAATCTTTCTTTATACAACAACTTCCAACAACAATTTCAAAGACAGAAGAAAGCTTGTACAGTGAAAGATTTATCAGAGAAAGAGATGGTGTGAGCTCACTTTTAATAAAAGAGTTTTAGAGGAACCCAAAGAGAAAGTATGAGAGTTTAGAAGAGCTCCATGAGATTACAGTCCTTCCTATCTCAAGGAGCTAGGGTTAGAAAATTTATAACTTTGTTTTTTACAAAAATGGACAATAATTTCCTTTTTCAGAATAAACAGGTATGCCCTTAGCCATCTTTTCTTTTCATTTGGGTTGTATACAAACTTCCAAAGTTACGATCTCACACGTAAAGAGATAAAGAAATCTTATTAATTATACAATATTAGGTACGTTAAGGCAGAACCACACTGTTAAGGTGTGTTTGTGTTGTGACCTAATCAACACGCGTGGAAACCACGTCATAATCATATCGGATTCATAATTTAAATCTGGTTACTTATTAATTTATTGTTTTTTCTTCCAATAAATAAGAAGCAAGTTCAAAGCATGGTAGATTATGTGCATGCCATCTCTCTACCGAATTTGCATACCTTAGCCGGTCAAGCGTGTTGTTTCACCTATATTTTTGTCATCTTATTTACACATGTTTTTTGCAATAAATATCTTTGAATCTTTGAATCTACCACTTATTATTAAGGATAGCTCAAAAACTACCAATCATCTCGCTCGAGTATCTCTTAATCATTTTCTGTACAACAAAAAGCATTATGAAGGAATCTCCCCGTTGCCACTCGTTGTTTCTATGGTACCGTTTCAAGACTATTTCTATTCCACAGTAACTGATTTGTGGGATGCCATGAAAAGCCTTTGTTTTATTCCTGGTCTAGAACTATATTTATTCAATATTTCAGCCCGATGCCCGTTCAGTCCGTTTTTGCGTGATAGTAACAAACATCTAGACATCAATCAATACATATTAAAGATAAATCAAATTTTGAAAAAAACTTAAGTCTTAATGGGGAACACACGAGAAGCACCAGCAGCCTTATTGTCTAACTTAAAATCGATTACTAGTGGTCGACGCAGTCAGTATTCGATGCTGTCTAAGGCATAAGGTATTAATACATACATTTATTGCCTGCTTAAATTTGTAGTGAATTCACTACAACATTAGTTTCGGTTTAGTTTTATCAATTATTTAATGTAGTTTAGTAGCTTCTTTTTTTCTGTTATTAAGTAGGTATATTAATTTTGAAAATTACTTTTGTAAAATGTCACCGTAACATGTTCAATTATTTGTTTTGTGCACATGTGTTACGTCTCAAGCCAGTTGTACGATTACGCTAAAACCACCCATCCAAAATTGACGTATGAAGCCCTTTTAATGGACTTCGTAATTTGAAATTGTATCGAAAGGACGCGCGCGATGGCCATTGAAATGGCTCAAGAATGTCAATTTGGAGGGGCGATTTTAGCGTAATCGCACAGCAGGTCAGATTTTCTTTGTCTTTCTGTGATATTTTATTATTGCCTGTTATGTGTTTTGTGTACCAAATAAAAAATAAAACTAACAGTCAAAAATGAAGTCGATCTCGGTTACCAGTTAGTTACACAATAAGGGCCCAGCTTTCATTTACAAAATAAAAATCAGAGTACCCATATAGAAACTGATAAGCTGCTGACGCGTCTCAGTCACGACACACCACATCACAATAGTGTGGTGCTAGCTTAATAAATTTAAGTAATATTATATTACAAGGTTAGCTTCAGTTGAATTTTAACAGTTGCAATTACTAACATGGCTTGTTCAACGTTTAAAAAACAGGTAAGAATTCAGTTCTATAGATCTTATTTGAATCAAAGAAAAGAAACACATTAAAAAAGTATTCATATGCAATTGAAACAATTGAGCTTACTGCAGACTGCTAGAGAGTCTTTACAAAAATTCAATCAATTAGAAGTTTAAGTGATAACAGAACTATTTGTATGGGCGTAATGGGCGTAGGTACTATGTACATATGTCCATCTCTGCGAAGCCGGGGTGGACCGCTAGTAAATTAATCGATGTTATTGACATAGTTATATTATTTAGATAGAAGATTTCTTTATTGCACCATCAAAATATGTTAGAGTTACTAAACTCTACACCTTAATAAAGTGTTAATTCATTCATTCATTCAAAGATATTATGGCCGTAGTATAGTACATATGTGTCCAGTCCAATGCGGAATATAACCCGCAACCTCCTGCGTCGCAGACAAGCTTTGTCGCAAAAGGTCGTCCAAGTACAATTTCGTTTCAATTGGGGCTACCGCGTGTGAATTTGCTACTAGAGGTTCTAGTGTCGCGTGAGGTCCAAAAACGTGTTTTCACGTGTTTGAGTGGGCTTCGTGACATAAATTGTTTAATTTACCTGTTGAAAAGTGATCTCTTTCGTGAAATTATCGCAAATATGGATTATTTGGCGATGAATATAAACGCGTTGATAGCTAAATTAAGAAAAAATAAGCGGCTACACGCAAAAAATGGAACTGAACAGCATTGTGGCATAGCTACTCGATATGATGATAGTTATTTATTATGAATAAATGAGATTTTATTTTGAAGTATTAAAGAGATTCAAGATTCAAAAGATTTTTTCGGCACAGATCATAAAATGTAGCCTTTTGAGCTATACATCCGGACCTTAATGAACAGTGGCGCCAACTGGTGAGCAAGAAAACGGTAGCCCCCATTGAGCGCGTAAGTTGATCCTAACGCGTGTATTATACAGAAATCAAGTCTAACATAGTAGGTAACTAACGGGTATTTTATATCCAAATTAATAATTGTGAAGGGTCAGTAGGTCTAGGTTTTAGGTATGTGTTGATTTCACGAGGTAAGCTAGCTAATAGAGTATCTAATCTAAACACTAAAGGACTTCTTTGACATGGATATGTAAATTGAGGCAATATATGACTAAATTGTGGCTAGATTTATATTATGCTGCCATCATGCATAGATGCTATTTAAATTATTCAGCATAATTATCATTACATTTAGTATAGATGTCCATCTTCTAGGCTTTGTAATAACCACTTTACTAAAGAGGGAGAGTTTGGACGGATGTTTGTTTGTTATTTATGTACCTACTCCAAACAAATAAACAGATTTATTTATTTGTTTGTCCCAAAGCGAGAGTCGAACCCGCAACCTCTTGCATCGCAGGCAGACCTTCGCCCACCGCGCCATGTCGGTCGTCGAAATAATCCTTATTAACATTATAAATGCGAAAGTTTGTATGAATGTATGGATGTTTGTTCGTCTTTCACACAAAACTACTTAACGGATCGGGCTGAAATTTGGAATATACGTAGTTCTAGCCCTGGAATAACACATAGCTACTTTTCATGCCATAATTTTTTTAAAGCAAAAAACTTTATTAACAACGAAAATTACAGTAAGGAATAGAAAAAAATACATCTAGTATATACAATTGAAACCATTGAGCTGACTGCAGACGGTTGCAAACAGTCTAAAGCAGTGGTCGTCATAATTTTCTGGTCAAGTGCCACATAGGACAATGTGACGTTATGACGTACTACTCCGGACCGCACTATATACCATATGTATATTGTAAACTAGCAACAGGTTTAGTGAAATGTTGGGTACTACAATTACAGAACGCAAATTATTATATTAAATATTTTTCACTCATACTCGGAAAGTAGGTCTAAACATGCCTGAAGAGCGGGTTGAAAGTGATACTTTTCCGCCCTAGGGAGAATCGTTTTCAACTGACAGCTATAACGTTACTATTGAACCATGATAGTGGCAGAATAAATGTTAAAGCTAAAAAAAAAATTAGCCTTTTCGCGACAATTCACTGAATTCCAAAAATACGAAAGACAAGGCAGTATGGCTTTATGGCTTTCGCCTGTCCTAGATGGACTAATATATAATATAAAAAAAAAATCAGCGGCAATTTGATTAATTTGTTTTCTCATGTTTTTTATTTATATTTCCTTGTATTCGTAATGAAAACCACAGTGTTTACCTCGGGTGAAAGTAACTTATTTATTCCCTCGAACTATTGGGCCAAACCCCGTCTCGGGACTAAATAAGTTACTTTCAACCCTTGTAACATTGTACTATTATTACGAACAGTTGAATTTCAGTTCAGCAATCCTCATTGCATGTAGTCCCAAATGTCCCAAATGTCCCGTGTAATAATTGAACTGCCACGCACAGAAAATATTGTCACAGTGCTTGAAAAAAACATAATATTTATTTTATTTGCGCTGTTCTTGAGTCAATCACCGCGGGCCTCATATATAGTATAGGTATCTCTGAAGGCTGGTGCTACATTTTGGAAGACACCCCAGATACTGAAGCAGTTAAAATTTTCAATAACTACATGGTGTTACATGGTGTCGGCTAGAACATGAAAGTTTTGTAGACATTTGGTGTGTTCACGGCGAACTATTTTTAGGAACTATTTTTAGTAACTGAAAAACAATAATACTAAAAGTTGATCATCGTGATTTACTTTAATTTTTATATTTTTAATACCTACTATAAAAACTAATCATTATGATTTGTTGTAAAAGCATTATTCATAGGTAAGTAGGTATTTACTTGTAATTACTTAGGTATTTCTGATTGTCCTTTTTATTGTAATAATAACAATAGTAAAATCACTTAAATTTGTTTCGCTATGACTGTTTTTGTTTAAATAAACACTACTTTAAATCACTTAAGCATTTTATTACTGACTGTACCTCATACCGTTTCATCTTGTTTTGGGATTCGTTTATGAGTGGTATTCGTTAGGAATAGAATTTAATGAGGTTAAAAAACTAATACCATTTGGTATTACTTTTTTGGTATTAGATAGGAATAGATCACAAAAATGGCGAGCGGGCCGCTAAATCAGTATTCCCATGGGATATAAAAAGCATTGAGACGTTTCCATAAAACAACGCGTGTGAAGCGGGCAGATATTAGTTGTGAATAAAACCAATTAAAATAAAAGAATTTTATTTTAATTTGAATGAAATGAATTATTCCAGCTGTTAATAAAATAAATTTCATTTATTCCAGCTGTTAATAAAATAAATTTCATTTATTCCAGCTGCTAATAAAACAAATTTCATTTATTCCAGTTGTTAATCAAATAAATTTCATTTATTCCAGCTGTTAATCAAATAAATTTCATTTATTCCAACTGTTAATAAAACAAATTTCATTTAATCCAGGTGTTAGTGGCTGTGTCCCCACTGCTGGTCGGGTTCTCTGTTGGTGGGGCGATGACATTTCCTACTGTACTGCTGCATCAACTTAAGGGTGAAAACAGTACGATTCATATGGATTTCGATACTGCTTCTTGGATTGGTTAGTATTTTTGTTAATTTATTGTCTCTTTATGCTTTTGAATAAAATAATTGTTATTTGTTACACAAGCACAAAGTTGGTTTTAACCGCGTGCTCAATTTTGATGACCGAGCAAGCGATTCTAAAATTAAATCACGAGCTTGGAGAGTGATTCAATATTAGAATCCTGAGAGTTAGCGAGGGAATCAAAAGAGCAAGAAAGAGGTAAAAAATCTTTGCACTCGAGTGAAACTCGTAACTTTTCATCCCACCTCAGCGAGAAAATGACTAAATGCAAAAAAAATAACATTTTTACAATCAAAAGATACTTTTATTTCAGCTTAAGTATTAATTACTACATTATCATATGTATTTATAAAAATTAAAGCAAATTAAAAAAGGACGAGAAGGTTCAGATTACGGATTTTTAACAAAAAGGTATGATAATTTGGCACCATGGAGGTTGAAATAAATAGGTTTAATGATGTTTTGAATTCGTAAACTTATTGCACACGATGTTCTAAATTCAATTTTTAAATTAAAAAAGGAGGATAAGGTTCAGAATACGGATTTTTAACAAAAAGGCATGATAATTTGGCACCGTGGAGGTAGAAATAAATAGGTTTAATGATGTTTTCAATTCGCAAACTTATTGCACACGATGTTCTAAATACAATTTACTCTATCCTTTAGAGGATAAAAACGGCTTTTGCACTCAGATATCGAAGATGAATTTTGCGTCTGGTCCCGTGTCCAGTAAGTAAGGCCTATTTGTCTTAATTGGACCTGAGGTCCCGGCTCATAAAATTACACCACTCGCATTGGCGGTCCTTGTATTTTTTTGAAGGCTCCGGCTCATAAATGGATATTAGAACCTCTCGCATCTGAATTTTTTTTTAGCTGCAATTTTCCGGACGTGGTATGTTTCGATCTGGCAACTCTAGTTCAGATGAAGGATAACTAGTTATCACAGAAATTAGTGCTGTTGAACGTTTTAAGACTACCAGTTGTAACAGTAAAAGATGTTTTTGGAGATTCATAAACAGCATTCGAAAAATAATTGAAAGCAAGAAAATGGCATTCTGCGCAGGGTCTTCTTTAATAAACCTAAGGAACGCGTTTGTTATTTCGGCCCATCTGAGGTTTAATACTAGAAATGCCTTCAAAGCTAGCGCCGCATTGATATAACAGAGGAAATCTCTTTACAGGTGCCATTAACGGTATAGCAGGCCTCCCCAGCATCTTCATGCCAACCTTCATGCAATGGCGAGGCAGAAAACTTGCCTTCATTGTCGCCTGCCTCATCTCAATATCTGGATGGATCCTCTCATATACAGCCAACTCTTCAACCCAGCTACTCATCAGTGAATGTTTCCACGGGCTTGGAAGCAACAGCATATATACCGTCATAAGTCTATCAATAACTGAAATGATTGCGCCAGACTATAGAGACTCTGTTATTCAGCTTTACTTTGCAGCAAGTTGTGTATCTATGGCAATCTCAGGATTGCTGATACAGTATGTGCATTGGAAAACTATCTGCATTGTCATGTGTGCACCGATGGTTTTCGCTTTGCTGATCGGTTGTGTGTGGCCAGAGTCGCCTTATTGGCTGGCGTGCAAAGGAGAATTCAGGAAATGTGAGCAGGCGTTCGTTTCATTAAGAGGCACTGACTTAGATGCCAAGAAGGAACTTAGCGAGCTAATTAACGCTAAGAAAGAAAGGGTCAAGGATATGGTAACATTAAGGAGTGATGAAAGTATAGTCAAAAAGATATGGTTCAAAATCATTAAACGCGATTTCTACATTCCCTATCTACATATCATAGTTCTCGAGTTCCTGGTTCATGGAATAGGAGGCATTATTATATTGATATACTCAATTGAATTGTTTAAGAAAACAACTACTAATGAAAGCGTCGTTTTTCTCGGTAGTTTTATAGTAAGCATTATTATGTTCTTAGGGTTTATGACGCATTTGACTATCAGCAAGTATTTTAAGAAGAAAACGTTTTTGCTTTGTAGTGTTTTAGCAGCTGCGTTGTCCATAAGCATCGCTGCTATAGTTTCATACTTGCAACATATAGGGATTGCATCAAAAGAGTCTTTAGTAGGTTTAATTTGTCTAATCATATATATTATATCAATAAGTTTGGGTATAATGCCTCTCTCTTACCCAATAGCATCTGCTTTGATGCCAGTAAGACATAGAGGGATAGGTGGAATTCTGAACGTAACGAATATTTGTTTGTTCCATACTTTAACGTTGAAAATAGTGCCTTATATGATTCTATACATACATATATGGGGAACGTTTTTAGTATTCGCATTGAATGGTTTAATATGTGGTTTGTTAATATGGAAGTTTGTACCAGAGACAAAAGGTAGAACGCTACAAGAGATTGATGACTATTATACATTTGGAAATTTTGAATATAAAAGAACAATAGACGAAAATCTTGAAAAGATGATTGTAAACGTAAGATGAATTGTGTAAGTTAAACACATAGTTTAAGAAATAGCTGTAAAAACAAATTAAACAATAGACGAGAAAAATAGTGTGTGATTGTAGAAGTAAAATCTCTTTAAAATCTAAAAAACCGGTTGCATTACGATGTGATCACAAATAAATTTTTTGTTCAGTTTTTAACTACCTATTTATTTAATTAAAAAACCACCAAATAGATATCAACTTCTACGAATTCTTAGCTTTGCGCGTTGTTTATATTAACTGCAAAAGATTTATTCGATTTATTTATTTTGCAACTGATTTAAATTAACTGTTTGTAAGATAGTGTGGCTTAAGAATAAAACATCGGCACTATAGTTTATAAATATAAAGCAAAGCTTAGCTTATTTCTTACATTCTTACCGATCACCTACCAAGTTTATTGTGTTTGATTTTTTAGTCCTGTTCATTCATCTTTTTATCTAATAATATTACCTAGTATGGATAGATCCTATACTGATTGTTTTAATTTTCTACAACTCAATACAAAAATGTCCCAAGCCTTCCAACTTTGGACCTTATCGTTATGTACAAATGTGTTATGTGCAACGGATGAATTAAAGATAAGACACAGATATACTTTAATGCAGGAAAGGATAATTAAAGCGAGTTAATTTACCTTTTTTAAACATAAGTGGAACACAAATAGCCTTTGTTTAACTTACATTTAAACGGGGCGGGAAGTAGTTGACGTAGTCAGGGAATTATTTTTTGATGTTCTTTACTCTATATTCTCTATTTATTCAGCGATTTCGATACTTACCTACAGTCAATTGGTGAAAAAAATTCCATGGTCCAATAACAATTGCAAACTTTTTAGTAAAATTGCATAATCATAATCATTTGTAAGTCAGTCATTGTTTGTAAAAAACTTATATATGTGGAGACTTTTTTTTTAGCTCATTTTTTTTAACACTCTGTAGAGAAAAAACTCTGTCAAACTATGAACCGACAATGAGTTTTATCAGTCACCAAGGCTAGGTTGCAGTCTTTACTTTCAATGTACAATAATAAAAGTTAAAATTACAAAACAAATAGTAAAAAAAACATACCTGCATTTGGCCGGTTTTAGTTTTATGCGCTAAAACACGTTGTACCCATATTTACTATATTTACCTACCCATTGAGACACAGTTGAATAAATAGCGCGAGAAATACCTATGAATAGTAAATTAAACGTCTTGTCTTTTGTCCTGAATAATTATTTAGAAAAGATGATGTAATAAGTGGTTATTTAAATTAAAAATAGCCTGAATAAGGACCTGTATTATACCTATTTTCCTGTTTATACCTATTTTTCTGTATTTACCTATTTTCTGTATTTTTAATATAAAAGTAACACAATAGGATTTTAAAGTTTAGTCTTGGATATGACGGCAAAGAATAGAATACAAGTCTACAATTGCAAGAATCTTTGCCTATAGTAAAACCATTGCTCGCATTCATTGCAGATTCGTATGATTTTTATTTCACTACATCTAAAGACACGATTGATTACGCTTTTGTGTGAAAAGTGTGACAGTGTTCAGTTCTCTAAATAATTATTGTAATTTGAAAACGTAGATAATTATATACAATAACTGTTATTATGGCTGTGTCGCCTATTGCGAGACAGGTGAGTTCTTATCAATTTAATTAATTGTTACTATAACTTCACACTAATATTTAAATTAGATATTATTTAAAAAATGCAAAGCTTTTTGCGGGAAAGAGTAACAAAGGATATTTGTTACTCATTCACACAAAAAGTACTGAACAGGGGCCGAATTCCACTATCCACACTATCCACTATGTCAAAACAAAGGTCTCAATAGTGCCATTCTATCAAGATGATTAAAATGACGTTTGTACATTTGGTATTCTATTTTTAGCGCTTGAAGAAATTTTCATAATTAGAATTTCAATTTGGAAGTTATAAAAGTAATCGTCACAGCTATTAAGAACTTCAAAAAGTTTGTGCTAGTAGAATACCAAAAAGAGTTTAATACTGACATTTTGACACGATACCATATAAACCGTGAAGCGATTTTTTTAGTGGAATTCGGGCCCAGCTGTGCGATTACGCTAAAACCACCCATCCAAATTGACATTCTTGAGCCATTTCAATGGCCATCGCGCGCGTCCTTTCGATACATTTTCAAATTACGAAGTCCATTAAAAGGGCTTGCATGCGTCAATTTTGGTGGGTGGGTGGTTTTAGCGTAATCGTACAGCAGATCAGGGTGAAGTTTGAATAGATGTACTTCTAGCCCTGAAATAAAACATAGGCCACTTTTCATTCCATAAAGTTCCCTTGGGATAGGAATAACCTTGAAACTTTACCATTGAAGCAACGCATGCGAAGTCATGGGCAGATACTTGTACATCATAATGTTACTCGTAAGTAACTTACATAATGAAAGTAGTTATCACTACCACACTATACGATACAATTATAGTCAACTAGCAGCGCCTCGCGATATCACCCGCGTAATTCACGTTCCCGTGGGAATTCCGGGATAAAATATAGCCTATGTGTTATTCCAGACTATAATCTATCTCTGTGCCAAATTTAATCCAGATCCGTTCAGTAGTTTTTTCGTGAAAAAGTAACAAACATCCATCCATTCATACTTACAAACTGTCGCGTATATAATATTAGTAGGATAAACTATGTCAGTGTAGTACCCATAACACAAGCTCTGTTTACTTTAGGGTAGAACACAGTTATTTATTATTTATTTCTTATATTATTTTGATAATTAGTATTTTTTTATAGTAGTATTTTATTATAGTATTAAATTTGACTTGTCTAAGTGCTTATTCTGTAAGCCTAAAGAAATAAAGATATTGATTTCTGATTTCTGAAGTCGTCAACCTGTGACTCGCGAGCCGAATGCCGCTCTCGTATACATATAATATATGCAGTAGGATGTAATATTATATGCATAAATAAATAAATTGTATTATTTTATTCTCAAAACCATTAAAGATAGTTTACTGCTCTACTCATCGAAGGCACTATCTTTAATGGTTTTGAGAATAAAATAATACAATTTATTTATTTATGCATTTCAAAAATCAGAAGCAATATTGCAATCAAATCTTTTTTTTCTTTTGAATCTTTTTTTTTTTCAATTTGATTGTATCTTTTGATTTCTTGACCAAATTTGTAGGTATGCTGACTAAGTATTCCTAAGTATTGTATTTAACACTAAGTAGTAAGTAACTAAGTAGCTTCTTAATCAATGTTTTATAAGTTTTCGTAAATAAATATTCTTATTCTAATCTGAATGAAATGCAACTGACACGAATAACTTCATACAAACTTCGGCACATAAATTAGTGAATCCTGAGTAAAGTTTGACTGTAATTCATCACAATCATATGACCTGCGAAAAACTGCAGGCAGATGCTGGATGCGGCAAGCTGAAGACGGGGTGCCTATGTCCAGCAGTGGACTAGTTGTCTATGTTGATGATGATGAATCAAATATGTTCTTTAATATTCAAACAAAAAAATGTGGCTCTTTATATACCTACTGGGAAATTTCTTTTGGCAAAAAAAATTGGTTTTTTTTTACTCTTTTGGCTCTTCCGTCTCAAACGGCTGACCACCTCTGCTAGGTATCATGCTTTGTCCAGCATTATTTATTTCCAGCTACTAGTAGCCAGTTCCTCCCAGCTAGCAGCGCTATCGGTGGGAGGAGTGGTGTGCTATCCCGCAGTATTGCTACAGCAACTTCGAAGCAACGACACTACTATACCACTGGATTTTGACACTGCGTCTTGGATAGGTAAGAATGAGAAATTTGTAAAATTAATAAAATTGTGTAAAAATTGTGTTTTCTCTCTTTTAATAATTTATAAATCTTCCTAATCTCTTATGAATTTTCTCTGAAGGATTCGTAACGAATACATCCGACAGAGAATCAAAGTTATCGACGTAGCTTAAAGAATTTACCAGCTGAAGTGGCCGGCCATGACTCGCGAAGAACCGATAACCGTTGGGTTAACGTGTTCTTGAGTGGAGACCGCGACTCGATAAACGTAGTGTAACATGCCCTCCGGCCAGGTGGGATGACGATCTGCGAAAGACTGCTGGCAGATGCTGGATGTGGCAAGCTGAAGACAGGGCGCTATGGCGCTCATTAGGGGAGTTCTATGTCCATGTCGATGACTAATATATGTAGATTGATGATGATGTGTTAAAAATCCATAGGTCTTGTTGTGATCCCACCGCTGTCACCATGTTGTGAATGAAAGACAGGTTGACCAAAGACTGAATTTATTATCTACCCTCAACCTATTTATAAGAAAGTAACATACAAGTTACCTACAAATATACGACAGGTCTTAAGAATCCGCCGAACCACGCTCGTAACTTCGATTCGAGATGCAAGAAAAATTCGGCCCGCATATCGTAATGGTTGTTGAATAAAATCGTCTAGGATGGTCAAGTATAAAGGCATTTTTATCGGGTTTTTACCGTGGAAGTCCGCATCGAATAATATTAACAAGAAATATAAAAAGTCTGAATATAACAGGTTTTTGTGTTCGTTGTGATTCATCATTGCATTTTATACTTTGTTAACTTTTATTAACATAACTTAATTATTACAAATACCTAGAAATTGTCGAGAAACTCCAGTGGGACTTTGGACTGTTTTATGATTCGTATATTATGATCAGTATAAATTATAATAAAACCGGCAAGTTTGAGTCTGAATCACGCACGGAGGGTTTCGAACCAAAAAATCATGTCTGTTTTATGTGAGCCCTCTTAAATCTGGGGCCGAATTCCACTAATTCCAAAACAAAAGTCTCAATAGTGCCATTCAATCAAGATGATTAAATGACGTTTGTGCATTTCGTATTCTACTATTTTTTGCGATTAAAGAGACTTTCATAATTAGAATGTCAAATTGGTAGATAAAAAGGTAATAGTCACAGCTATGAATGAACCTCAAAAAGGAGTTTAACACTGACAATTTGACACGATACTATTTAAATGGTAATATAATATGAGAGTATCTGGCTCAGTGCATCAGCATTGCCATACAGCGTGGTAATGCAGCCAGTGTCTTGGAGACGCTTCCGACTGGTATTGACGCGCTACCTTTAGACTGTTTGCAACCGTCTGCAGTTAGCTCAATGGTTTCAATTGTAAATACGAGTACTAGTTGTAATTTTTCTATTCCTTGCTTGTAATTTTCGTTGTTAATAAAGATAGTCTTTAAATGGTGGAGCGATTTATTTAGTGGAATTCGGGCCCTGTTCTTTAGTATTTGTTGTTATAGGACAATAGAAATACATCATCTGTGGAAATTTCAACAGTCTAACTATCACGGTTCATGAGATACAGCTTGGTGACAGACGTACAGACAGATGTATAGCGAGTCTTAGTACTATGGTCCCGTTTGACCCTTTGGGTAGGCAACCTTAGAAAAATACTCGGTTCCTGGAATATTTTGGGGGAAGATCTTTGCAAAGCATAAGGATTATATAGGTTAAGAAAATCCAGTTTTACTTACTAGGAAGAAAGTTTAAGTTTTAAGTTGTAATTTTAGCCACATATTTCTAGAAGAAAGACTGCTGGCAGATGCTTGATGCGTCAAGCTGAAGACAAGGCGCTATGGCGCTCATTAGGGGAGGCCTATGTCCAGCAATGGACTAATATAGGCTGATGATATGATGATGATTTCTAGAAGGCAGAGTTATTATTAAATCTTGTAGGTGGTCTTGGAAACTGATAAAAATCTCATCTGAAATTATATGAACACATTTGTATGTTTAATTGTTTTATTTTTTCTTTAACAAAATAAAATTGTGATTCATTCATGTTTACTCATTTTCATTATTCAGCAACGTAGTAAAATAATTCACTGTTTTAAACTTAGTTTCTTTTAGTAATTTAGAAAATATAAGTATTTTTTGTGTTATAGGTTCCATCAATGGATTGGCTGGAATTCCAAGCATACTGATGCCCACAATAATGCAATGGAAAGGCAGAAAGTTCGCTTTCATCGCTGCAAGCCTCATAATCATAACCGGCTGGATAATATCTTACATCGCTTCAAGCGCATCATTCCTGCTAATCAGCGAGTCATTCCACGGTTTAGGAACAAACAGTATCTTGGCTGTAAGCCTACTTAGTATGAGCGAAATGGTTACACCTAAGTATAGAAACATTTCGATGCTTTCCTTCAGTATAGTACAAGCATTGGGTATGTGTTTCGTAGGCATATTGGCAGGGTACGTTCACTGGAAAACCATCAGTATAATCATGTGCATACCGATGATTTTAGCTTTAGCAACCGCTTGTATGTGGCCAGAAAGCCCATCGTGGTTGGCTTATAAAGGAGAGCTACAGAAATGTCAAGAAGCATTCACATGGCTGAGAGGGACAGACGATAAATCAACTAAAGAGTTAGAAGAGCTTATCAACTCTCAGATGAGTAAAAGACGACACGGTATTTCGTTTAAAGCTTTATGGGCAAAGATATTGAGTCGAGATTTCTATCTACCAAGCCTACACATGTTTGTATTGTTAAACTTGATGTATTGGAGCGGATGTATGGTGATTTTGATTTACTCATCGCAATTAATACAAAAAGTAACACAAAGTACGTTTGCAGTTAAGTACGGAAGTATAGCAATCAATTGTTTATTTTTCACATGTCTAACTATTACAGGGGGTTTGATACGAAGGTTCAAACACAAACCAGTGTTATTGACAAGCATTTTTTTGACTACTGTAGTTTTAATAACAGCATGTATAGTTACTTTTCTACAGAGCAAAGGGGTTTTGAAGAGAGATTCTTTAATTTGTATGTATATTTTGCTAGCATATATTGTATGTTGCAGTCTAGGTATGAATTCTATAATTTTTACAATATCAGCGGAATTAATGCCAGTGAAACATAGGGGTTTAGGCGGCGCGTTATTTGTAATATACACATGTGTTTTACATACATCGTCTTTGAAATTGTCGCCGTATATGTTTGAATATGTAGATTTGTGGGGAACGTTTTTGGTATATACTTTAAATGCGATAATATGTGGTTTTGTTATATGGAGATACGTGCCGGAAACTAAAGGAAGGACATTGAAAGAAATTGAAGATTTTTATGTTTACGGAAAGTTTAATAAAACTGCGAAAATGGTTGATGTGAATAAGTCAATAATAAACGGATGAAAAACACTGCATCTCATGTGTTTTTTTTTTCATTTAGTAGTAACTTGCTGCGCCTTGCGGCTTCGCCCGCTTGGAAATTTAATTGTCTAATTTCAGAAATTCATTGCTCGCCTCCTAGGGGTGATTTCGTAAAGAAAAAGAAATGTGTTTAATTATTCACTTTACAGTTTTTTTATACCGAGTTTTGAGTGAATCAAACCAAGGAATATTTTTCCATACAAAGTTTACCACCCTATTTAACCCCCTCAGAGGTTAAAATTTCCAAATTTTAATAACCTATGTTCTAGGTCCTAACCTATCAACTTACCAAATTTCATTTAAATAACTTAAGTAGTTACGGAGATTACTTATAACAAACATTCACAGACTTTCCCATTTATTATAACAGTAAGATTAAGAAGTGGTAATAGCTAGATGGTATAACTGTTATAAATTGCATAATTCAGACTTGAATATATGATTAAAGTAAAGCCATTAAACTAACTCAACAGTTTCGGACCATTTTTTTAAAAAAAAATACGGTTTTCGTAGTTTTTAGTGACTTATTTTGACTCTTCTCAGATGGAAGTAATCGATCTGTGTGCTGTGATTTCCGCTTTTGTACGTGATGAGGTGTTGGTCTTTCTTTTGGAGAAAGGTATTTACTATGGCTAAGTCAATAGCGGAGGCCGCCTGTACCAAGGACTCTCCCTCCTGATTTCTGCTCCCAAAGCTACATCCCCATGTATTCTCTTATAAGCCTGACATGTTTTAAATAAACAATAACATTTTGAGAAGTACAAAAAATAGAACACCTAAAAAAACGAGATTTCACTTCAGCGTTTTCTTGCACACGCGAATACATAACTTAAGACACCATAGGTCAGGGGTAAAAAGATACGATCAAAGGTCAATGTCACATAAAGATCTTATTTGTTGAGAGATGGCTTACACAAGATTAAGGTCAAATGACAGGTTCAAAAGTCAACGCTTTACAAACGTTACCTACGTGACTTATTAGTGGCGAAGTAATTAGTCAAAATTACAATCATATGTCAGCCAAGGTCAATGTTCGAGGTCAAGGTCAAATTTAAAGGTCAATGTCAAGTTTAAATACAAAAGGCCAAGTTCCACTTACCTTCCACATATCCCCATTCAGCTGTCGTTCCTGCAAACTCTTCATAACGTCGACTAATTCCTGCTGCATCGCGCATTGCCTAAGCGCTATGTTGCGTTGTTTTCGTTTACACTTCGCTTTCTCCTGTTCGACGTTGAGGGAAGGCTCGCTTTCGATGTCCTGGACTTTCTGCGCTTGAAGGCGGATCTGCGCGCTTAGTGTGCGGACCTGAAATATTAATAATAAATAAATAATAAATGCTGGACAATCCACACATCACCATCTAGCCCTAAAGTAAGCTACTCAAAGCTTCTGTTAGGGGTACTAGATAACTGATATATTTAATACATTATATACATTGATATACAGCAGTGGACAAATATAGGTTGATGATGATGATGATGATGATGATACATTGATAGATATTTTCTATTAAACACAGAAAAAACCCAGACCATCAGCAGAAATTTCTGCAGATCGTACACTTTGTTCTGGTTTGTTATAGAAAAATCGTCCCTTCGTGGTGTAAAATCACCCCCTCTCGGTCGCAGTTATAGAAAAATGTAACCCTCCGTGGTGTAAAATCACCCCCTTTCGGTCGAAATAATAGAATAATGTACCCCTCCGTGGTGTAAAATCACCCCCTTTCGGTCGAAATAATAGAATAATGTACCCCTCCGTGGTGTAAAATCACCCCCTTTCGGTTGAAGTTATAGAAAAATGTACCCCTTCGTGGTGTAAAATCACCCCCTCTCGGTCGGAGTTATAGAAAGTACCCCTTCGTGCTAAACATGAAGAAGTCCATAGGTCAAAAGAACGTAGCGTAACATATGGTGTACCACAAGGTAGTGTACTGGGTCCTTTACTCTTCATAATATATATTAATGATCTGCCAAATTCGACTACCCAACCCATGTCGCTCTTTGCAGACGACAGTGTCGTAACTATTCAATGTATCAATAAAATGACATATGAAAATGATATCAATTCTGCCTTGACATCAATTATTGCTTGGTTGGATAATAGAAGCGTTTTACATAAAATAAAACGCATATTAATTTACTTACCTTGGTAAACGTTTAATAACTGAGATAGGCACAACATTTCCCGCCATATAAATAAGTATTGGCTTTGACTTTCTGTAAAAAAGTACTAGCCAATCAGTAACCTCGTCCAATGAGCAGTTAGCCAATCCGGTGTCTTCCCGCCACCGGCCGCTACGTCAAATGTGCGCTGTAGCGCCGACATCTTGTTTCTTCATTGCGTCGAATATCACCAGGCAGAATTTAAAATGTAAACGTTTACCAAGGTAAGTAAATTAATATGCGTTTTATTTTATGTAAAACGCTTCTATTAATTTGACTGTACCTTGGTAAACGTTTAATAACTGAGACGTGTTTGTTATCGCCTGGTGGTGGTGAAGACACTCAACGCCAATGTGAACTTACTATTTTTTAAATAATGTTATAATCGTAAGCCACATCGCTTTGAATGCAAATTAGTCATTGTGACATTCAAAACTGCGATACGTATGGTCCAAAACACAATTAAAATAACCTCATATAAACAGATGGCTTAAATAATTAAATGACATTTATGTCTTGTTTCGACTGGTTCTGAAATCAATATCATAGAGATACCATTTTTAAACAGATTTATCGCACTCTATCACGATGATGATAGAATGTGCCATCGATCCTAGTATAATAAGTAAATAATTCTGAACAAAACCCCACACAGTATCATGCAATAGGGCCGCCCAGCTCAGCATGAATATGTTCTGAGTGATTGGGTACTGATGACTGATAAACTTATAACAATAAATTGCTAAATATGTTCGTATTGTATCAGTATACCTAACTGTATAATAAGACTTCAGCAGTTTAACTTCTTTTAGAAACAGTTTTTGCAACTTTTGCATTGTGTACGACCTTCGGTGACAATAAATCATTGCACAACTGAAAACTCAAATATATGCTCCAAAATTTGAGTGGGTACTAGGTATTTAACTCCGCTTTATGAACATAGTACTCGTTTTAAACAATTTAAAGCATGTCGGAAAACAGTTACATTAACATTTCAATTTATTGCAGTGCGCTGTAATACCTGAGTAGGTACTTTATGAACCTTTATGGTGAAGCTTTGTATGTCCATCTAAAATGTCCAGTTATGGGAAGTTCTTATAATACATTTGAATAACTGGTTTTTCCTCCCCACAATGTTTGGACTAGATTACAAGTTTTGCGATAAGACTTGTGTACATTTCCACTGTAGAAGCGTAAGAAATCTTAGATCCGATACACATAGCTAAAAATACAGGTATATCTATTTCTTTTTTCTTATACTTGTTTTGCTCTTAAATACGCACTGGATATCCTTCTAATGTTATTCGAAAATCATACCGAATAGATTTACAAATTCTCACCCGAGAGCATATAGGTACTTAACATAGAGAGGTCTATTGAGACATCAATAAAATTAAGACCAATAATGGTAACTAGTAAACCCTAGATTACTAAGCAGCTTGTGACAGTGAAACCAAGTTTACTTCGAGAACCAACGTTATTTGTAACACTGTAGGTATTAGAATTGTGCATGAATACCACATTGTCACCCATTGTCACCCATTGTCAATGTACCTCGAAAACAAGCTCTTCATTCGAGATGCAGTAGTGGCTGTTGTACTACAATGCTTATATAATAGTAAACAAGAACCATTTTCCGCTTAACTAGTAGTTATGTTGAAACATCTCACGACAAATTACTGATAATTCTGACGTCATCGCTTACGAAGCGATAATATGGATGTACCTTTATTCTCTCATTAAGGATCACAGAGTGCTAGAGTTTAGAAGCTGACAATGATCGCTTGCTTGTAAAGAATGGTGTAACACTTTATAAAATATAAACAGTTCTTTATGTCCTGTCCTTTACTGACGTTCAAAAAGAAGACTATGACGATTTTCCAAGGTTTCCATCAGTTTCAAATTTTAATTTTAAAAATGTATTGGTATTTGCGATGTCTAATACAGTTGAGAATACATTCAACAATTTATCATACAAAGCAGATAACAGAAATGCCACTTATGATAAAAAGTATGATGAGGGTAGTTGTAAATAAACGCGTGAACATTTATTACCGTACACACCTTTGGACAGATAACCAAGAAATGCCACCGGTTATAAAAAGTATGAAGAGGGTAGTTGTAAATAAACACGGGAATGTTTCTTATCGTTCACACCCTTATCGTTCCCACAATCATAAATCCGGACATGGATTGAGTACAATTCAGAGCCTATACAGGTAGCTATATGACATACGCTAGACACTCATAGATAGTAAAATCTCTAAGTTAGTGCCGCACGCAACGCCAGTACTTTCACCAAATCTCCTTCTTTTTGTCTGACAAGTAAAATCTTTTATACAATGTACTCTTAAAACGGTCAGGCCAGTGAGTGAGCTAGACCCATACATATGCGTGGACATATCCACTGACAGACAGTATCTTGATACTGAAGGCAACTTTGTGCAAGATATTGTGTTTTTGGTAGAAGTTCCTTATTTATACTAACAACTATCTCACGCACGCAACATTCAAATTCGTGATGGAGGAGTTCTAATAATAGGCACTAAATTTTTAATGCGGGTGGGCAGCATTTATATTATAATTCATTTCCATAATTATTCGTGGTTCCCTACAATTGTTAATCATTTTAAAGAACTTGTCTCGTCAATGAGAAGTTTTGTAGGTATACTGAATAACTTATATGTTAACCTTAGAGTCTTTCCTGCGATCTCATGAATCCAAAAGGGTTCTTATATCTGCTACCGTTCACATTCATACAGTGTGAAAAATAGTAACTCTGGGTTAGACTATGTTGAATGTAAATCAGCTCGAAGGCTTAGGCTTGCACTTCATCCACAATGGCACCTCAAACCAGCTGCTATACGCAATTTATAATTTGCCTATTAAAATATCAGCCCATCGATAAATTTATCAACCCGCTTATCAGCCCGAGTTGGCTAAAAAGAGTTTCTTACGATATCTTTATATGACTTTTGTCACAAGTACGGTTTATCAGAAGATTTTATTATTCCTTCAGCTAAACGGCTCCTTCTGAATGTTAATGTCTAACAATAAGTCTATATAGGTATCGAACCTCCCAGATCTTTTGTTGATAGGTATGCAATACACGAATCATATAATAATATATTGGTAAGACATTTGTCAACAGGTACGCGATACCCTGCACTTTTTATTTTGATCCCTGTTGGAGGTGCACCACGATTGATGCTTCTATTTAATAATAGTTAAACCTTCCCGGAAGTTCTTGTCAATAGGTACGCGATACCCTGGACTTTTTAATTTCATCACTGTTGGAGGTGCACCACGATGCTTTTATAGTTAGCCTTCCTGGAAGTTGTTGTGAGTAGGTACGCGATACCCTGAAATTCATCGCTGGTGAAGGTACACCACCACGATGAATTCCTTTATCCAAACAAGCAACCCTTTCTGAAGCTTATGTGAACACATACTTACGTTGAATATTCGAGAATAATGCATATCACGTCCAAGACAATTTAAAGCTGAAAAATATTCGGTTCGCCCGAATTTTATCTGTCATCGCAGCCCTGCGAGGGTGCGTAATGAACCCTGCGAGGGTTTTATTATATATTTGCAAGGAGTTGACAATGCGGCAGCCATTGTAGCCCTGCGAGGGCGTTAAAACAACCCTGCGAGGGTTTTTATTCCGTGTCCAAAATAATCCAAAGCTGAAAATATTCGGTGCGCCCGAATTTTATTTATGTCATCGCAGCCCTGCGAGGGTGCGTTATGAACCCTGCGAGGGTTTTATTATATACTTACTTGCAAGGAGGTGACAATGCGCCAGCCATTGTAGCCCTGCGAGGGCGTTAAAACAACCCTGCGAGGGTTTTATTTCTTGTCCAAGATAATCTAAAGCTGAAAAATATTCGGTGCACCCGAATTTTTATTTATGTCATCGCAGCCCTGCGAGGGTGCGTTATGAACCCTGCGAGGGTTTTATTATATACTTGCAAGGAGATGACAATGCGCCAGCCATTGTAGCCCTGCGAGGGCGTTAAAACAACCCTGCGAGGGTTTTTATTCCTTGTCCAAGATAATCTAAAGCTGAAAAATATTCGGTGCGCCCGAATTTTATTTATGTTATCGCAGCCCTGCGAGGGTGCGTTATGAACCCTGCGAGGGTTTTGTTATATACTTGCAAGGAGATGACAATGCGCCAGCCATTGTAACCCTGCGAGGGCGTTAAAACAACCCTGCGGGGGTTTTTATTCTTGCAAGAATACACGAGGTGTTTTGCTTAAAAATCAAGGAACTTAGCTCATTTCGAAAATAGGAACATAAAACCTATCAGTATTTATCCTTGAAATGTATCTTGTCAATCGTGGACTTGAGACACATCTTTATATTTGCATTTTCAACACTTCTGTTTGGTACAAAAACAATAGGCAATGAAATATGTATCTACCCGCTCCTGAAAAAAAAAGTTATTCTCTTGCCAACCTACATTAACACTCAGTGCCCTTGCAAAACCAGCTGCTCTGTGCAATGGCTAGGCAGTGAATAGGTTAGGCAACCTATTAGATTAATCCACCCGACGTTGGGTGTAGGCCACGTGTTATTTGCACAGTGCAAATAAACTCAACATTTCATATTTTGTATTCGCGTATAAATTACGGGCAGGTGAAAACCAAACGGCCATCGTACGCGTTGCCCACGTGGCTGCGTGGCCCACAATACACAAAACAACGACATTTTAAAGTACTCACGATGTTATTTCCATTACCCTTCAATATTGACCTCCTTCTCCAGTTGTCTTTCAAGTCTCGTTTTCACGATATCGGTCAGAATTTTGCATATTATATCGTGTTAACATCCTTGCTAGAAAAATAATTATTTTAGCACATAGCAACATATAACCTCAAAATAAATTCATACGAATCGAACGGAAATACCGTTAAAATCTTACTTAGGAGTAATAGAAGAAAAATTACCGCTGTTATTAGCGTCACTGGCACATGGGATGCCAGGTAGTTGTAAAAAGCCTCAGCTTTTGTCATTAAAACAAATATAACCACGTGCTTGCGAGCACATATAATAAGAAAAATGTCACGGTCTTAGTGCAAGGTAGTAAAGGGCGTATGCTTTCGTACTAACCATGCGACATGTGTGCGACCCGTGATTCTCCAACAAAATATAAATAAAATGGACTCATTAGTCCAAAAACAAATTACGAAACTTATTTCGCAAATTATCATTTTATTGAAAAAATGTGGGTATCTAGTGGTGTAGACAAAGAAAAATGTACTTACGCAGTAATGCAATTTAACACCAAACCTTTAGAATATTATATGTACTTTGCAATAATTCTTTGCGAAATGTATGCACTTTGAAATATTTTCTGGAACCTTTCTTCAAAGCGTGCTACGTATTTGGTAGCACGTCTGTACTCGGCGGGAAACTAAACGCCAATGAAGAAACAAGATGTCGGCGCTACAGCGCACATTTGACGTAGCGGCCGGTGGCGGGAAGACACCGGATTGGCTAACTGCTCATTGGACGAGGTTACTGATTGGCTAGTACTTTTTTACAGAAAGTCAAAGCCAATACTTATTTATATGGCGGGAAATGTTGTGCCTATCTCAGTTATTAAACGTTTACCAAGGTACAGTCAAATTAATAATAACTTAAAAATAAATCTATCTAAGACTAAAATGATAAGCTTTAGACAACGCGATACAGCTGCTCTACATTCACTTGACATTGAATATGGTAATTACATAATTAATGAAGTTGACATGGCAAAATTCTTAGGACTTACGATTGACAAAAAACTGAACTGGAAATATCATTTGGAAAATTTGTGTAAGAAAATTAATAGCTTAGCTTACGTCCTATTCAAAATATCTAAAATTGTAAATTTGGAAACCCTGTTAACAGCGTACCATGGGTTAATCGCATCTAATATTCGTTATGGTATACTTTTTTGGGGAAACTCTACTGATGTTGAAAAAATTTTTAAATATCAAAAGCGATGCATAAGGGCTATGTTTAGTCTGAAAGTAACGGACTCGTGTAAACCATTTTTCTCTCAGCATAATATTTTGACGATTCCTGCGCTATATATATTTGAAACGGTGATGTTTGTAAAAAATAACCCGGATTTGTTTGAACAACTCTCTGATGCCGTGGTTCGCAATAGGCGTGACAAACATAGAATTGTTACTCGCAACTCCAAAACGACCTTAATGCGTAAAAGCATATTCTGCTCAGCACCTTTCGCATATAATAAACTGCCAGAGTCTATACGGGAGCTACCTTGTACGTTGTTTCGGAGGAAAGTGACTGAATTATTGACAAAAAGATGTTATTACTCTTTTAATGAATATATGACCGATAAATTGTAGCTTAATATTGACTTCTCTTTTTTTTTTATGAATGACTGTATTATTTTTATTATTTCTTCAATTGTTTAGAATTAGTTATATTAGTTATGATGTAAACTTTAAAACATTGCACGCCCAATAGGGCAGAATACATTGAGACATTCCAGTACATTATAACAACTTTTATAACATGTATTACATGCAATAAATGAATTTGAATTTGAATTTGTGCTGTAAAATTACGCCCTTTCGGTCGCAATTAAAGAAAAATGTACCCCTTCGTGCTGTAAAATTACGCCCTTTCGGTCGCAGTTATAGAAAAATTTACCCCTTCGTGGTGTAAAAATCACCCCCTTTCTGTCGAAGTTTTAGAAAAATGTACCCCTTCGTGGTTACACCACGAAAATTACCGCCTTTCGGCTCAGTACGATTTGTTATATTACATGGCGCTCTATATATCTATAACTAGCGACCCGCCCCGGCTTCGTACTGTTTTATTATACACTAGCTGGTGCCCGCGACTTCGTCTGCGCATGATTAGTATTTCGAGTACTCGCGATTTTACTTGCGTAATTCCCTTTCCCGTGGGATTTTCGGAATAAAATAAAGCCTATGTGTTATTCCAGCTTATAATCTATCTCTGTGCTAAATTTAATCCAGATCCGTTCAGCAGTTTTTGCGTGAATGAGTAACAAACATCCATCTATCTATCAATCTATCCATCCATCTATCCATTCATACTTACAAACATTCGCGTTAATCAGTTCAATTCTGAACGACGCGCGCGTCGTTCAGATGCTGTGAGAAATTTTTGAAAACCCGTATAGCCCAGGGGAACCAAACTGAATTCCGGGATAAAATGTATCCCATGTCCAATCGTCCCGAGTTCCATTCGAATTCATTTACTTCCGTCGTGCAGCGTGGTTAAAGAATTTTTCTTTCACCCTCTTTCCCAGGGGAACCTTACCGAATTCCGGGATAAAAAGTATCCCATGTCCTTCCTTGTAGTATGAACTCAAATCGTCCCGAGTTTCATTCCAACTCATTCAGCAGTTTCGGCGTCATGCGTGGTTAAAGAATTTTTCTTTCACCCTCTCTCCCAGGGGAACCTTACCGAATTCCGGGATAAAAAGTATCCCATGTCCTTCCTTGTAGTATGAACTCAAATCGTCCCGAGTTTCATTCCAACTCATTCAGCAGTTTCGGCGTCATGCGTGGTTAAATAATTTTTCTTTCACCCTCTCTCCCAGGGGAACCTTACTGAATTCCGGGATAAAAAGTATCCTATGTCCTTCCTCGTATTATGACCTATAATCATGCCGAGTTTCATTTCAATCCATCAAGTAGTTTCGGCGTGATGCGCGTTTACGATACAGACAGACAGACAGACAGACAGACAGACAGACAGACAGACATGAATGAAAAAAATTACAGTTTTGGCTTGAGAATCGATAATAGAGAGCCCTCCAAAAAAAATTTTCAAAATATCTTCAATGTACAGAATTTGACCTGTTACAGTTTTATTATAAGTATAGATATAAACCTTCCTCTTGAATCACTCTATCTATTAAAGAAACTGCATCAAAATCCGTTGCGTAGTTTCAAAGATTTAAAGACATAGAGACAGAGAAAGCTACTTTGTTTTATACTATGTAGTGATCATGTACCTTATCCAGTCCGGCGTTGATATTCCGTCGCTTCACATTGAGTTCGTTCAAAGACCCTTCTATCGTAGATATCTTCTCGTTCAAGGTATTTATTCTAGAGTTGTATTGCTGAGCTTTCGACTCAAACTTTGAAAGCCTGGAAATAAAGTGAAAATATTGAAGAATGTTACAATGAACTATTTTTATTAAAAAATAATGTTTGGACAATCCACACAGCGTCATCTACTCCCAAGCTAAGCAGAGCTTGTGTTATACCTGATTTACATTTTGTTAAGTATGAAGTGCGAGTGACAAGTGCAAGTGACACGTGCGTCTTGTAAAGTAGCCTTCCTTTCCTAGCGACCGCGACCGTGTTTGTATGATTTTACAAACACGGTATAATACTTTATATTATATATATGGAGCCACGCCCATCGGTCGCGCGACCGCGGTCGCGCCTTGTGTTTAGTGCTCCATATAAATTCATACAAAGCAGTGGGTCGCGCGACCCGGTCGCGGTCGCTAGGACTAAGCTAGGCGCCGCCGCGCGCCTTCAAATCGCAAAACTCAAGACGCAGCTGTGTTAAAGATGACATGCGTCTTAGTTCAAAATGTTCCGTGAACAGTTATCGGAAATCATTATGTCATTTGCACTTGTCACTCGCACTTGCATACTTAACAAAGTGTAAACCAGTCATTACGGGTATTCTACGACAACCTAATTAATTTAAAATGATTTATGTGATGAAGAGTGGCCTATGTGTTATTCCAAGGTTAGAACAACCTGTATTCAAAAAATTATAGCCCGATCCGTTCAGTACTTTTTGCATGAAAGAGGAACAATCATCCATCCATAATTTTTTTTAGTTAAATTGTTTTTTTTATAAACATTATAATAGTTTTACAGATAGTAATGAATCCATAAGCTCCTGAATTAGTTCAAAACTGTGTTACAGGAGCCAATCTACACATAAATACAACATCTATACATCTATACTATACAAACTTTCGCGGCCGACCTCAGTGGAGCAGTGGGCGAGAGTCCGCCTGCGACGCAAGAGGTTGCGAGTTCGATTCTCGCCTCGGAACAAATTTGTGTACGATCTGCAGAAATTTGTTCCGTTGGTCTGGATGTTTTCTATATGTATATATAAAAAATATCTATCTATGTATATAAAGTATTTAATATATCAGTTATCTAGTACCCATAACACAAGCTTTGACTAACTTACTTTGGGGCTAGATGGTGCTGTGTGGATTGTCCAGCATTATTTTCAACAATAAAGTTATATTATTATTATTACTTTATTTATTTACGTTCTCGTTAAAAAATAAATTTTTACTATAGAAAATACAAAAATACTTTAAAACTTTTTACAGTAAATAATATACATAACAAAACGTTGGATTATTTACTTTGCCTTCTGGTGACGGCTTAGATTTTTAAGAGTTTGTTATAATTGTATATACTAGTGGATTATTATTTATTTATTTAATATTCAGCTTTTTTAAGGTAACGAAGGTCTGGCAGTCCTCGGCTACTAAAATTTATTAAGTTAGCGTAACGGTACCAACTATTTATTTTACAACTTACTACTACAGTTAGAAAACTAATCAATTTAGAAAAATAATTTAGATAAGTAGTAGTAGTAGTAAGTAAGATTATTGTATGTACTCATGTAAGTGACCTCTGTTATTTTTGAGTCAATAAATTTCTTTAAACTGAACTGATTAAAAGTCTGTTGATAAAAAACTTACTGCATGTTATAGTTGTTAACTTGTTCAACATCCACCGTGTTCTTTAGTAGCTTGGTCTCGCGTATCTCATTGGTGGATGAAGACTTGGCTCCGCTGTACGCCGATACTCGCACTGAGAATCTGTGGTTTTCTGGAAGGGAAGAGAAGTTTCTAGAATTAGTTCAATTTTTAATGTATACACACAAATACAGCGACAGGTTTTGAAAAATAGTGAAACTTTTATAATATAACTAGCGACCCGCCCCGGCTTCGCGCGTTTTTATTATACGTATAAACCTTCCTTTTGAATCACTCTATCTACTAAAAAAAACGCTTCAAAATCCGTTGCGCAGTTTTAAATATTTAAGCATACTTATGGATATAGTCAGGTGAGATTGTGGTCAAACGAAAGTCTATTGTTGATTAAGAAAAAAATATATATAGGGACAGAGAAAGCTACTTTGTTTTATACTATGTAGTGATGAAAAACAAGAACAAGTTACATATCAAATTATACAAGGTTATTTGGATTTTTGAGACGGTACAGAAACCTTTTTATTTTTCTGGATGTTTGATTGAAGCAAGTTTTTTTTTTCCTCTCATAAGCGAGGACATTTCAATGTTTAAGAGCTATTTTTTAATTCGTTTCTGTGTTGTTTTTCCAATTCCAATTACAAATATTTTTCTCCAATTAAAATCGTTACAGAAAAACGTTCCTATGAAACCATTCATATTTAGTAGATATATTTTGAACTATAGTCAGCAAGAAAATGGTTTTACGTTCTTACTATCACGTCTCCAAAATATAGACTACAAAAGATAGGAAAGTAATTTATGGGTAATTGCGTGCGCTACAATAATAAGTATAGATCTGACACAACTGAGCTTCCTACATATGGTCTTAGGTGGCAGGCATGTTGTTATTACTTCACAACATAGTATAAAACAAAGTCGCTTTTTCTGTCCCTATGTCCCTATATCCCTGTCCATTTGAATGCTTAAATCTTTAAAACTACGCAACGGATTTTGATGCGGTTTTTTTTTAAAGATGTGATTCAAGAGGAAGTTTTATACTCATAATAAAACCGTGCGAAGCCGGGGCGGGTCGCTAGTTAAACATAAGTTATCAATGTGCTCATGCTTGTGTGGCGAGCGAAGGGAACGCAAATTCACACACTGCGTGGCGAGTTAGCGAGGCGCATAATCGCACCGCGTGGTATTCTAGCTATGACAGTTTCTGGCTGGATTGGATATATCTTTAACTGTCTAGTTGGTAGTCAACCAGACTATAACTAGACATTCAAAGATATATCATGGCATCACTATCACTAAATAGTATAAAACAAAGTCGCTTTCTCTGTCCCTATGTCCCTATATCCCAATGTCACTTTGTACGCTCAAATCTTTAAAACTTCGCAACGGATATTGATGCCGTTGTTTTAATAGATAGAATGATTCAAGAGGATGGTTTTTTCGTTTAATAAAACCGTGCGAAGCCGGGGCGGGTCGCTATTATAGTATAAAACAAATTCAGTTTCACTATCCCTATATCCTTATGTATACTTAAATCTTTAAAACTACGTAACGGATTTTGAAGCGGTCTTTTTTAATAGAGTGATTCAAGAGGAAGGTTTATAAGTATAATAAAACTGTTCGAAACCGGGGCGGGTCACTAGTTTATTAAATATCTATAAATTTGTACGTACCCAATTTAGACGCACACAGATAAATTTATGTACAATTTGACGATCCTATCTAATACAATAATGAAAGGCTGATGATGATGATGTTCATCCATATAAGGTTGTCTGGCTGAAATCTCTCTAGCTAGAGCGATAATACTGCCATTTGACGCTTTAATTATAATTTTACTACATTGTTTCTTAGTTATAAGTTTACATTAAAAGTATTTTGATCTAGACGTACCAGTAAAATACAGAGATATATTTGCGGGTACTTTATCATTGTTCTTATAGGTGTGGTCGTTCCCGATTGGTATCATGTGTATATTAATACATTGTTTCTTAGTTTTAAGTTTAAAATTGTAGTATATATGTCACCGTAAAATTGCAAATAACGTTAGATTATAATCTATCTCGCGAGATTATGATCTGTCGATAGATTGTGAACCGTAACATTTGCTTACAATTTAACGCATAATTTTTCGGTAGATTATAATCTATCGAAGTGAAACCGTCAAATCACAATCTTACAATTTTCAAACTGTGTTCTGTGCGAAGAACTGATCCCTGATTGGTCGGCCTTACAGTAGACTGTTCTGTGTCTATAGAGTTAGGAATGAAACAAAGGTGTTAGTTAAATAAAATAAATGCACTTCAAGAATAATTGAGTTCTTGTATTAATTTGTTTATTTTTGACGACCGATGTGGCGCGTTGGGCGAAGGTCCGCCTGCGACACAGGTAGTTGCGGGTTCGATTCCCGCCTCGGAACAAATTTGTGAACGATCTCCAGAAATTTGTTCCGTTGGTCTGGGTGTTTTCTATGTATAATAAAAAAAATATCTATTTAATGTATTGTATTAAGTATATCAGTCATCTAGTACCCATAACACAAGCTCTGCTTAGCTTGGAGCTAGATGGTCCTATGTGGACTGTCCGGAATTATTTATTTATTTATTATTAAGTAGGTACTTAATCAATAATTCTGATATCACATGGTATCAAAATAAGAAAATCAGAAACGTAAAAATATTTTCTCCTCAAACAAAAATTAAAATTGAAAATATGTATAATGGAAATTTCTTATAGAAAAAACTAATACAAAATAAAACCCAAATTAAAAAAAAAACAAGTCGAAAATATGTTCATGTTTTTGGAAACATAATTTTATTGTGTTGTACTTGCCTACTCGTCAACTTTAAAACAACTTTAAAACATTTTGTATTGTATTTTTTTACTATTTTCATTATGCCCGCTGTAATAGGTTTGTAACTCTGTGATAAATTCATCCTGTTTAACAATAGAAGGTATTTCTGAGTTTTGTTAGTAGACAGGCTCAAAATCCGACAATTTTATATAACTAATTCTAAAGCTATGACTTATTTTCAACACGAAATTAATTTACAATCACCAAAACACAGTTTGTTTACAATCGACAACAAACGAATTAACAAACAAATATGGCGGGGTAAGGCATATGCCGTTAAACCAATCAGCGCGCTAGGTGCGTTCTGTTTCACAATTTGACGGTTTCACTTCGATAGATTATAATCTACCGAAATATAAAGCGTTAAATTATAAGCAAATGTTACGGTTTACAATCTATCGATAGTTTACAATATCGTGAGATAGATTGTAATCTAACGTTATTTACAATTTAACGGTGACATATACATTATAAGTAGATGCCTGAAGCTTGAAGGCAATCTGTTGTTTAGGTGTGACGTGACGGTAGTCATGGCAGGCTAGACGGATCACTTCCCTTGTGACCGCGGCCGGTGATAGACGTACCACGACACTAGCGACCCAATATTCAAATTTAATTATTATATCCCTCATTCAACGGGATGATAATGTACACTACATTTTAGCGACGAGGATGGGATATAATAATTAAATTTGAATATTGGTTCGCTGGTACCGTGTTTAATTATTATATCCCTCATCGAACACTATAATAATAAAAGTGCTTTTTATCTAAACTTACCAGTAAAATACAATGATATATTTGCGGGTACTTTATCATTGTTCTTATAAGTGTGATCGTTCCCGATCGGTATCATGTGTATCCGGTAATTCTTGCACAGGTAACGCAAGATGGCGTCGGGCGCTGTGATTGTGTCCAGTAGGTAGGTGTAGAAACCGAGGTAGCTGTAAGAAATAACATAAAACATAGTATAAAACAAAGTCGCTTTCTATGTCCCTTATGTATGCTTAAATCTTTAAAAATATACGCAACGGATTTTGATGCGGTTTTTTTTAATAGACAGAGTGATTCAAGAGGAAGGTTTATATCTATAATAAAACCGTGTGAAGCCGGGGCGGGTCGCTAGTAAAACAAAGGAAAGAGAAAATACATTTATAGGTCCCGTAATAGTAACAGAAGGGGACTAATAAGTAAAGGCTGATGATGATGATGATGAATAACAGTAAATCAATAATATATCAATAATATAATAAAGCCTGAACACTCACTGACGTAGTTGGATAGAAATACCTATCGAAAATCCTTTCAACGGGTAGCCAAAATCAGTTTTTTTTTTGTGTCTGTCTTTTCTTACCTGATCTGTTGTATATTATTCCTCTGTATATTGAGAGAGCCTCCTTGGCTGCAATCTGAACACTGACGGACGTACTTTCAACGGGTAGCCAAAATCAGTTTTTTTTTGTTTCTGTCTTTTCTTACCTGATCTGTTGTATATTATTCCTCTGTATATTGAGAGAGCCTCCTTGGCTGCAATCTGAACACTGAGGGACGTACTTTCAACGGTTAGCCAAAATGAGTTTTTTTTGTGTCTTTCTTTTCTTACCTGATCTGCTGTATATTATTCCTCTGTATATTGAGAGAGCCTCCTTGGCTGCAATCTGAACACTGAGTGACGTACTTTCAACGGTTAGCCAAAATCAGTTTTTTTTGTTTCTGTCTTTTCTTACCTGATCTGTTGTATATTATTCCTCTGAATATATAGACGACCTCCTTGGCTTTAATCTGAACACTGAGTGACGTACTTTCAACGGGTAGCCAAAATCAGTTTTTTTTTGTTTCTGTCTTTTCTTACCTGATCTGTTGTATATTATTCCTCTGTATATTGAGAGAGCCTCCTTGGCTGCAATCTGAACACTGAGGGACGTACTTTCAACGGTTAGCCAAAATGAGTTTTTTTTGTGTCTTTCTTTTCTTACCTGATCTGCTGTATATTATTCCTCTGTATATTGAGAGAGCCTCCTTGGCTGCAATCTAAACACTGAGGGACGTACTTTCAACGGGTAGCCAAAATCAGTTTTTTTGGAACAAGTTCCTTATCGCGCGTTGTGAAAGGGGGCTAGACGGAAAAAATTCTTACGAAAAGTTGTCACGACACTTTTTGCTAAACAAAGGAACTTCGTTTTTTTGGAACTTCGTTTGTTTCGCTTTTTGTAAACAAAGGAACTTCGTTCCATCCGGGTGTCCCTTGACACCTCTCATTTTTTTTTGTGTCTGTCTTTTCTTACCTGATCTGTTGTATATTATTCCTCTGTATATTGAGAGGACCTCCTTGGCTGCATATCGCGTTGACCTGCTTCAAGCCAGCTTCCTGACGCACCTTCTGAAGGAACAGGTTCATATCTCGACTCGACTCGAACGTGAAGGCTACTAGGTCTCGAGTTGAGACGGTGTTCTCGAGGTAGCGCGCGAATTTTGGGTCTTTGAAGTTTATCTGAAAAAAAAATTAAAAATTTGTTTATTTGCTACTAAAAGTTTTTCATCGGAAAATAGTTTTTAAATTTCATATAATACTTACAGAACAGGCCTCCCCTTGAATCACTACATAGTATAAAACAAAGTCGCTTTTTCTGTCCCTATGTCCCTATATCCCTTTGAATGCTTAAATCTTTAAAACTACGCAACGGATTTTGATTCAGTTTTTTTTAATAGATAGAATGATTAAAGAGGAAGGTTTATACGTATAATAAAACCGTGCGAAGCCGGGGCGGGTCGTTAGTTAAATATATTAAAAACAAAGTTATCTTATGAACAGGACAATTAAGATAAACACATGTGCGATCTTAGTGGGTAATACAATTACTACTGAATATTTAGGTAGGATTTTTGGACTTTTGGACAACGATTCCCACACTAGGCTAGGCCTGTATCATGGGTAATAATAAATTTGGAAAATCTGTGGTGGAAAATATGGATTTGTTAAGATATTTTTAGGATATAGGAGACGACCAATCCCCTTGTACTATCCAAAGATTTTATCCATCCAAGGTTGTCTGATCGTTCATCTATCGACTATCTTTGTACCAAATTTCATTCAAATTGTTTCAGTATTTAGGCGTGAAAGCGTAACAGAGTTAAATTCGTATTTATAATAATAATAGGGATTATTGTTTTGGAGGTGGCAAACTGAAGACAGGGCGCTATGGCGCTCATTAGGGGAGGTCTATGTCCAGCAGTGGACTAATATAGGTCGATGATAGGTATTACCTCTAACATCATCGGTTCATACACCTCATGTTCGAACATGTCCCTATTCTCTCTCAGCCAACAAACTGCCTTGTAAGCGTCAGGGAACCTACGAAGCACTTCTAGACGTTTGTTATCTACGTTCTCTAGTTCTCGGATCCTGAAATAAAAATAATAATTTTGGACAATCCAAACACCACCATCTAGCCCCAAAGTAAGCTACTCAAAGCTTGTGTTATGGGTACTAGATAACTGATTTATTAAATACATTATATACATGAAAAGATATTTTTTATTATACTTAGAGAACACCCAGACTAACGGAAACTTCTTCTGCTTCCGGACCTTATCCCACGCTAAGTGGGGTCGGCACAACATGTATTCTTCTTCCACTCTGCTCTGTCATTCGTCATCTCCGTATTCACACCTTTCTTAAGCATATCCTCTTTCACACAATCCATCCATCTTTTCTTCGGTCTTCCTCTCCCCTTATATCCCTCCACATTCAAATCAATCACTCTTTTCGTAACATGATCTTCCTCTCTCCGCATAACATGCCCATACCACGCTAGCCTATTACTCCTCATCTTTTCCAGACAATCGGAAACATCTTTATAAATAACGAAAATTACAAAGTCACAGTCAAAGTGCTTTATTTCCTTTAGACCTTATAGTACTTTTAACACGTCATAAAATTCATGTTGTCAATATGTAGGTTCTTAATATGAGAATCTGGCTCAGCGCATCAGCATTGCCATACAGCGTGGTAATGCAACCAGTGTCTTGAGGACGCTGCCGACTGGTATTGACATGGATCAATTGAGCTAAATTTAGACTGTTTGCAACCGTCTGCAGTTTGCTCAATGGTTTCAAGTGCATATACTAGTTTTAAGTTTTTCTATTCCTAGATTGTAATTGTTGTTGTTAATGTCGTTGATTTATTACAAACTTACTTATTCTGATAAAGCCTGATCTGTGGCATAATATTATTTTCCAAATCGTATTGTACTTCTAATTTCTGTTTCTTGACTGTATCCATCATTGCGTTGGTTTTAGACAGTTCTTTCATCACTTCTGCGGTTTCCATTTTAACTTGGGCCTCTGGAAATAATACATTATATTTTTTAAATATATCTCTTTTGGAAAGCCTTTCATTGATTACTCTAGTGACGTCACACGCTACTGAATGTAGTTCGCTTAAAATCCGTAATTAAAGTGAACTTACGATAAATAAATAAATATAAATAAATAATTCCGGACAGTCCACACAGCATCATCTAGCCCCAAGCTAAGCAGAGCTTGTGTGATGACTGATATATTTAATACAACATACTACATATATAGATATTTTTTACTATACATATTAAACACCCAGACCAACGAAACAAATTTCTGCAGATCGTGCACAAATTTGTTCCAAGGCGGGAATCGAACCCGCAACCTCCTGCGTCGCAGGCGGACCTTCGCCCACCGCGCCACATCGGTCGTCGATACTACGATACTACGCTTATTGACTTGTTTACTTGCGAGTGACGTCACATGTGTTGTTTGTTACTATCATAGCCTTATTTTATCCCGGAATTCCCACGGGAACGGGAATTACTAGGGTGAAACCGCGAGTATACTCGAATTACTAATCCTGCGCAGACGAAGTCGCGGGCACCACCTAGTATTAAATATTTATTCAACAAAGGTTAACAGTTTTACATTTTAAAATCAAGTAGTACTTGAAATTAACCTTTCAAAGTCAAGGTGACTTGACTCCTCGCTTTGATATTGTATTATGTATTTTTTAAATTAACTGAAAACAAGTTAATTTGCTGTAAAGCTGATTGTGCCTAATTTAGATCTCAAGCCATCCCAGTAACCCATTTACCGTAAACAAATGAAAATTGAATAGAATTCTTAGTCATAAGACATATTTATCTTCTTGAAGCGAACTTACCGTCGCCAACTTTTTCTTGCAGTAGTACTTTGTCATTTTTCAATTTGTCCAACATCACTCTAGCCTGTCGTAGTTCTTGTTCTTTATTCCTGAAAATGAAGAATGAAAATGAAAAAGAGCGCTTGATTTATTTTTATTTTAAAGAATGGATCAGTGTTGGATTTTTTGGCGCCAATGATCATCACTTTGTAAAAGGATTAGATTCGTTATGAATACATCCGACAGAGAACCAAAGTTATCGACATAGCTCAAAGAATTAGCAAGCTGAAGTGGCAGTGGGCCGGCCATATCTCGCGAAGAATCGACAACCGTTGGGTAAACGTGTTCTTGAGTGGAGACCGCGACTTGGCAAACGTAGTGTAGGACACCCTCCGGCTAGGTGGGATGACGATCTGCTAAAGACTGCTGGCAGATGCTGGATGCGGCAAGCTGAAGACAAGTGCTATGGCGTTCATTAGGGGAGGCCTATGTCCAGCAGTGGACTGATATAGACTGATGATCACTTATTTAATTTTATTGATTTACCTGTGCCTTTCTAGTTTCTCTTGAAATGTCGCGTCAACTTCTTTGAGGTTATATTCACTGTCGCGCACTGATTTAATGAGATCGTTCGCTTTGTCACTGAGTGTGTGGATTTCTCTACCCTGGAAGAAAAATAGTAATGTATTGTATGTAGGGTTTCGTACATCATCACTACATAGTATAAAACAAAGTCGCTTTCTCTGTCCCTATGTATGCTTAAATCTTTAAAACTACGCAACGGATTTTGAGGCGGTTTTTTTTAATAGATAGAGTGATTCAAGAGGAAGATTTATAAGTCTAATAAAACCGGGCGAAGCCGGGGCGGGTCGCTAGTATTCATATAAAAATTCCTCTTGAAACACTTCTTCTTCTTCCGGGCCTTATCCCACGCTAAGTGGGGTCGGCACAACATGAATTCTTCTTCCATTCTTCTCTGTTATTATGAAACACTCTATTTAATAAAAAAACGTAATCTAAATCCATTTTTAAAGATCTAACTAAGCGGGAAACGACTTTGTTTTTACGCATTGATAATACTAGCCCTAAATGCCCATTGTATTAGTATTGATTTTTGTAATGTTCTTTTTTCCCGTGTACAATAAAGTTATACAAAAATTGTATTGTATTGTACAAATTTGTGTAAGATCTACAGAAATTTGTTCTGTTGGTCTGGGTTTTCTGGTTTTTTGGTATGTAATGTATTAAGTATATCAGTCATCTAGTAACACAAGCTCTGCTTAGCTTGGGGCTAATTGATGCTGTGTGGATTATCCGGAATTATTTATTGTGCTTATATACAGGGTGTCCCATAATGAGTGGATAACCTGAAAGGTGCTTATGCGCCAAATCAAGGCCAATCAGAAACATTTTTTATTTTTTTTTCTAACTTGACCCGTTCGGAAAATATTTAATACTTTGTAAATTTGGAAAAATTTGTACCCTTGTTCACATTTTTGGACTTTGTGCCTACAATTTTAATAATTTTTTAATTTTAATTTTTGGAATATACTAAAGAAAAACAGCTTTTTTGAACACCGTAAGAAATATTTTGTTAACTAGAACCAGTAATTTTCAAAGCAGGTTTAAAGCAGAAAATTTTAATTTTTCATATTTTTATGCAAAGTTTGAGCTGCTGTGATTAAAAAAAAAGATAAGGAAACCTAAGATGCCAGGTACTTTAAAAACATGTCCATTTCAAGAGCATCCTAAAATGATAATAAACTTTGAAATTTTGTAGGGTAAAAAACTGAGATATTGCTCCTTTTGTGCCCAAAGGGGCCAAAGCTACTAAAAATAATATTGAACCGACACATCAATAAAATATCTTTTTCGCCTTACTCGTTCTAAAATGGTTACTTTGCTTCTTAAAAATAGTGAGGGAAATCTAGTTTTGCTGATTCATGCTGGAAAATAGGAAATATTTTGATAAATAATAAACAATAATCTAGCCGAAAGTAAAGAGAGTTTGTGTTATGAGTACGAATTTGGTGGTATCAATTTGGAAAGAAGATTCCAACTGCATTCAAACTACAGAATGACGGGTGTCCAGTACACTAAGCCGTTCAGGAACGGCGTTATTGAGATTCAGCTTATCCAAACAGATGGGTTACGCGTGGTGGCGCTTCCCAGTGGCCAGCGCGGTAGCTGGACTTGAACCCATTGGATTTCTTTTACTGGGGCAACTTGAAGGAACTGGTGTACAAAAAACCTATTCCCTAAATACTATAACTTAATTTCATTTCATTTATTATAACTTAATAAAACTTCGAAGTCGAGTCTAAAACGATGCGGAAAAAATTAACCCATATTAGTCCACTGCTGGACATAAGTCTCCCCTTATGAGCGCCATAGCGCCCTGTCTTCAGCTTGGCGTATCCAGCATCTGCCAGCAGGCTTTCGCAGATCGTCATCCTACCTGGCCGGAAGTCGTTCTACACTACGTTTGCCAAGTCGCGGTCTCCACTCAAGAACACGTTTACCCCAACGGTTGTCGGTTCTTCATGAGATATAACCGGCCCACTGCCACTTCAGCCTGCTAATTCTTTGAGCTATGTCGATAACTTTGGTTCTCTGTCGGATGTATTCATTACGAATCCTATCTTTCAGAGAAACTCCGAGCATAGCTCTTTCCATAGCTCGCTGAGCGACTTTGAACTGGTGGAGCAGCCCTACCGTGAGTGTCCACGTCTCAGCTGCGTAGGTCATCAGGGGTAGGACGCACTGATTGACAAATTTCGTTTTCAAACATTGCTGTATGGATGTTGAGATTTCACTCACTGTTTTTAAGTAGCAAAGTAACCGTTTTAGAACGAGAATGGCGAAAAAGATATTTTTTTGATATGTTAGTTCAATATTATTTTTAGTAGCATTGGCCCCTTTTGGCACAAAAGTAGCAATATCTCAGTTTTTTACCCTACAAAATTTCAACGTTTATTATCATTTTAGGATGCTCTTGAAATGGACATGTTTTTAAAGTACCTGGCATCTTAGGTTTCCTTATCTTTTTTTTTAAGCACAGCAGCTCAAACTTTGCATAAAAATATGAAAAATTAAAATTTTCTACTTTAAACCTGCCTTGAAAATTACTGGTTCTAGTTACCAAAATATTTCTTACGGTGTTCAAAAAAGCTGTTTTTCTTTAGTATATTCCAAAAATAAAAATTAAAAGGTTATTAAAATTGTAGGCACAAAGTCCAAAAATGTGAACAAAGGTACAAAATTTTCCAAATTTACAAAATATTAAATATTTTCCGAACGGGTTAAGTTAGAAAAAAAATAAAAAGTGTTTCTGATTGGCCTTGACTTGGCGCATAAGCACCTTTCAGGTTATCCACTCATTATGGGACACCCTGTATAAAAAGAATAAAAATACCAAAGGATCAAAAACACTTACAGCCATCAATTTCTTCTTCTCCACCTTCCCAATTCCAATCTTCGCTTCAGCTATCACCCGTTCCAAGGGTTCCATATTACTCCTATGAGAAACCACCAGCTTCTCAGCTTTCTTCTTATCGTTCGTCTGCTCTATGAATCTGTCTCTGAGCTCCTGGTATTCCAGCCAGAGTTTCCTCCTCTCACACACTTGGATCTGATGCTCGATTTCTTTACGTTGCTGCATGGCGTCGATTAGGACTTTTAGTCTGGATTCAGAATACAATACGTTTAAGATAATACTTTTATTGCATCGCTTAAGGGAACAGGAAGTACATACTTAAATCTATCTTACTATTATAATAAATGGGTAAGTCTGTGTGAATGTTTGTTATAGGTAAATCTCCATAGCTACTGAAATTTGGTATGTAAATTAGCAGTGGCGGTAGCTTTATACAAGCCAAAAAGCCGGGCTTCAAATTCCATACCGACCGAAAACATTGACTACCATATTTAAATTTTCGTGCGCCAATTCTTTCACTTCATTTCTTTTTATCCATGACTGTCTAGGTAAGAATCCGATCTCGGCCGAACAAAGCCGAACGCGGCGGCCGGCAACTTGACGCGCGCGGCCGCATGCATCTCGCTCACACTCATGGCTTGCAACCTGGCTTCGCGGGCACCGTTCTAACCTATGCAAAAGTGCTACGTCTATAGATATAACTAATGTGCGTTTCTATAGCAATTAGTATGGAACAAAAAGCCCGGCTTTCACTGTGAAGTTCGCACAAACTAGGGTCGCGCTCGGTCGCGAAGTTCGTACAAGAAAGAAAACTGTTCCTTTTCAGAATTTAACTTTTTCATTTTGTTTATTGAGTGAGTTGGTACATTTAGCAGCAATTTCGTTTTAATTTTCGAGATTTTTGTGTGATTTTAATTTTGTTTGAAATGAATGCAGATGCACATAAGTACAGATCATTTGTTCAAGAAATTTTATTGAATTTATTAAGGTAGTTTTCATGAAAACTACAAACAAATCTACTTAATCATAAACAATAAACGTATGTCGGGCTTGCCCTGTTCTCAAGCACTAGGCACGCCACTGTAAATTATAACCTCGATTGACATAATGGGATAGTAAAATTTTGAGAAATTAACCTCTGAAGGGGTTAAATGGGGTGGTAAATTTTGTATGGAAAATAATTATTCCTTGGTTCGATTCACTCAAAACTCGGTATAAATAAACTGCAAAGTAACATATTTAAACACGTATTTTTTTATTTTTACATTATAACCAGTAAATCAGTAAATCAATATCTTTATTTTTTTAGGCTTACAAAATATGCACTTAGACAAGTCAAATTTAATACTAACAACGGGAGTGCAATAAATTGTGTGTAAAAAACCTTCGCGGGCGAAACCGCGGGGCGCAGCTAGTCAAATTATAAAAGAGATACGAGAGATTGAGCGAAGGCTAACAAATGAACGCGAACGAACCAGTGCGAACGTCAAAGCAAGCGAATGCAGGAGATCTTGCTGTGCTCGTCGCCGGCTTTTGCTAGAGTTCACATTGTGTTCATTGTATTGTATTTAGTATCGCAGTCATCTAGTACCATAACACAAGCTCTGCTTAGCTTGGGGCTAGATGATAGTGTGTGGATTGTCCGGAATTATTATTAATATTATTATTATTTATTATTTATTATTAGGACTATCGATGTGGCGTGACGGGCGAAGGTCCGCCTTCGACGTAAGAGGTTGCGGGGTCGATTCCAGTCTTGGGACACATGTTTGTACGATCTGCAAATATTTGGTTAGGGGTTCTGAGTGTTTTCTGTGTATGCAATAAAAATTATATATCTATGTAATGTGTATATCAGTGAACTATAGCCTGTATTAGCGAGGCTACAGCAGCTACAAATGCCACCCACCTCTCATTGAGTCTTTCTTGCTCCTGCAAGACTTGCTCGTTGTTCTGCAGTTTAGTCGACAGCCCCCGTTGCTTGCTCCTGGTCTATAGCCTGTATAAGCGAGCCTCTACAGCAGCTACAAATGCCACCCACCTCTCATTGAGTCTTTCTTGCTCCTGCAAGACTTGCTCGTTGTTCTGCAGTTTAGTCGACAGCCCCCGTTGCTTGCTCCTGGTCTATAGCCTGTATAAGCGAGCCTCTACAGCAGCTACAAATGCCACCCACCTCTCATTGAGTCTCTCTTGCTCCTGCAAGACTTGCTCGTTGTTCTGCAGTTTAGTCGACAGCCCCCGTTGCTTGCTCCTGGTCTATAGCCTGTATTAGCGAGCCTCTATAGCAGCTACAAATGCCACCCACCTCTCATTGAGTCTCTCTTGCTCCTGTAAGACTTGCTCGTTGTTCTGCAGTTTAGTTGACAGCCCCCGTTGCTTGCTCCTAGTTAGTAATCCGCTTAAGCCACCCATATAACAAGCTTTGAGTAGCTTACTTTGGGACTAGATGGTACTGTTTGGATTGTCAGCATTATTTCTTCTTCTTCTTCCGGACCTTATCCCACGCTAAGTGGGGTCGGCACAACATGAATTCTTCTTCCATTCAGCTCTGTTATTCGTCATCTCCGTATGCACACCTTTCTTAAGCATATCCTCTTTCACACAATCCATCCATCTTTTGTTTGGTATTCCTCTCCCCTTATATCCATCCACATTCAAATCAATCACTCTTTTCGTAACATGATCTTGTTGTTAGCATTATTTATTTACTATTATTATTAAATGCCAATATTGGCTCTACAGTAGCTACAAATGCCACCCACCTCTCATTGAGTCTCTCCTGCTCCTGTAAGACTTGCTCGTTGTTCTGCAGTTTAGTCGACAGCCCGCGTTGTTTGCTCCTGGTCTCGATAGCCTGTATGAGCGAGGTTCTAAATGAGCTACAAATGCCATCCACCTCTCATTGAGTCTCTCCTGCTCCTGTAAGACTTGCTCGTTGTTCTGCAGTTTAGTCGACAGCCCCCGTTGCTTGCTCCTGGTCTCTATAGCCTGCATTAGCGAGGCTCTAAATCAGCTACAAATGCCACCCACCTCTCATTGAGTCTCTCCTGCTCCTGTAAGACTTGCTCGTTGTTCTGCAGTTTAGTCGACAGCCCCCGTTGCTTGCTCCTGGTCTCTATAGCCTGTATAAGCGAGGCTCTAAATCAGCTACAAATGCCACTCACCTCTCATTGAGTCTCTCCTGCTCCTGTAAGACTTGCTCGTTGTTCTGCAGTTTAGTCGAGAGCCCCCGTTGTTTGCTCCTGGTCTCGATTAGCTCGTCGAGTTGGGCCACGCTCTGTTGACCCCCTACTGCTGAAAGGGTGCTTCGGAGTAGCTCCTGAGGGTTCAGTTTGGAGAAGTCTTGGACGCGGTCTTGGGGAAGTAGTTGGCAGAGGTTGTCGACCTGGAATGATATAAATATCATGTCATCATCATCATCAACCTATATTAGTCCACTGCTGGACATAACTATCGTATATATCTATTTTATTATATTCCGACAACCGTTGGGGTAGGTACGTGTTCTTGAGTGGAGAGCGCGACGGCAAACGTAGTGTAGGACGCCCTCCGGCCAGATGGGATGTCGATCTGCGAAAGACTGCTGGCAGATGCTGGATGCCGCAAGCTGAAGACAGGGCGCTATGGCGCTATGGTACTCTATGGTAGATATAGTTTAGCAATCCTACTAATATTATAAATGCGAAAGTTTGTAAGTATGGATGTACAGATGGATCATCATCATCATCAGCCTACATACGTCCACTGCTGGACAGACATTTTTGTTACTCTATCACGCAAAAACTACAAAACAAATCTGGATGAAATTTAGCACATAGATAGATTGTAGTCTGGAATAGCACATAAGGCTATATTTTATCCCGAAATTCCCACGGGAACGGGAATTAAGCGGGAGAAACCGCGAGGCGATTCTAGTGATAAACTAATGTTTGATTATTGTTTACGTAAACAGATCGCCAAGAAGCAGAATAGAAAGGAAAAATTAGGGTTCCATGTCACAAGAACAAATCCATACCTGGAGTGCTCTTCTCCTGGACATCAGACGGGCGAAAACACTACTTTTAAATAACTGCTTCGCCAACATTATTTATCTAGAGGTATGTAACGTTAGATGTTTATATAAGTTTATTATAATATTGGTAGGTTATATCTTATGTATTTAATTTATTTTCCATTTCTCTATTTAAGTAGATATATTGTAACTGCCACCGTCTATATTGTTCTTTTATATCCAGTCCATCCAAAGGTTGCCTGGAAGAGATCGCTTTTAGCGATAAGTCCGCCCTTTATTCGGGTGATTCTACGATAAGAGCTTTCAAGTCCTTAGAGATAACGGCCAAAGAAAAAAAATGAGTTTTCTTCATTAAACACATATTATTAACGATTTTATGTCCAGTTTCTGCTCTCAATCATCAAAGACACCTCCTGGATGATCTCCATCATCAAGGACACCTCCTGGATGCTCTCCATCATCCTGGACACCTCGTGGATGCTCTCCATCATCAAAGACACCTCTTGGATGCTCTCCATCATCCAAGACACCTCCTGGATGCTCTCCATCATCAAAGACACCTCCTGGATGCTCTCCATCATCCTAGACACCTCCTGGATGCTCTTCATCATCAAAGACACCTCCTGGATGCTCTACATCATCAAAGACACCTCCTGGATGCTCTCCATCATCAAAGACACCTCCTGGATGCTCTCCATCATCAAAGACACCTCCTGGATGCTCTTCATCATCAAAGACACCTCCTGAATGCTCTCCATCATCCTAGACACCTCCTGGATGCTCTCCATCATCAAAGACACCTCCTGGATGCTGTCCATCATCAAAGACACCTCCTGGATGCTCTCCATCATCCTAGACACCTCCTGGATGCTCTCCATCATCAAAGACACCTCCTGGATGCTCTCTTTTTGACAATTTGTTTATTGTTTCTTCTACATTTATGTTTACTTAATTACACTGTATTCATTATTTTAAAAAAATCCTAAAATATCCACAATGTTCCTGTTGTAGACCAGTGGTTCGTTACTGGTGTTATCTATACTACGAGTTTGTACCAGTAACAGACCACCTATATTTTTAACAGACATAATGACGCCGAAAAAAACGTTATAACATTATTTTCTTTTGTATTGTATTTGTATTATATTGGTTTATCACTACATAGTATAAAATAAAGTCGCTTTCTCTGTCCCTATGTCCTTTTGTCCCTTTGAATGCTTAAATCTCTACGCAACAGATTGTGATGCGGTTTTTTTAATGGATAGATTGATTCAAGAGGAAGGTTTATTTACTTATAATAAAACCGTGCGAAGCCGAGGTGGGTCGCTAGTTCATTATAATACATAAATATTTTATTGCCAGCTATGATTATGTAAGTGATATAAATCACTTCATAATTATCTAGTTATCAAATTAGTTATTACCTTTATAGCATTTAAGTTTTACATGAAACTTGTAGACTCTCTGAAGGATAGAATTCGTAACGAATACATCCGAGAGAGAACGAAAGTTTGGACAAAAAAAACACCGACCGTTTTTTTTTTGAATAACGTTAAAAAGTTCTATTTTGGTCAACGAATTAGCATTGCCATTCAACGTGGCAATGCTGCCAGCATTCTGGGTACTTTGCCTTCTGGTGACGGCTTAGATTTTTAAGAGTTTGTTACAATTGTATATACTAGTGAGCTATGTGATCTAATTGTCAAAGTCAATAAATAACGTTAAAAATGGTTTTCGAAAATCGCTGAAAATATTTGTAAGTTTTAAATGTCTGTAAAAAAATAGTTAATGACTCAGATACCTAAGAACATGTCTTGTTAGATTGCTTACACATTAGCTTTACGTAAATTAAACAAAAAATAATAATTGGCCTTTGAAACTGGCAATGATTAGCAACAAACTGTAAAATTTCGGGTATTTTCTTTGCCACCAATAAAAAATTGGTAAAAAGAAACAGTCAGACTTCGTCTTAGACAAATACGGCTTAAATGGTTCCAAATAGTCCAGACTACCTTGGCCCACCAGCTTTGCACCCACCTTCCAATAACCCTGTATGTTATTTATATCAAAAACAAAGCAGTTTTAATATTTTTTTAAATGAAGACTACTTCATCTGGTTTTTTCTTCGTTTCTTTTTGAGTTAATGGTGTATTTTATTCCAAGTAGTTTCATTTGAAAGCTAGATAGTTTACCTAGCTAATAACATAAATAAAAAATACAAATTCAGTAGAAAAATAATATTTTCTTAGAATTTATTAAAAAAAAAAACGATTTTTATTTTATTTTTCCTCTGTAACTTTAAAACTGGGGTATTAAGGTGTACTTTTTTGCATGTTGTATTAAACTTCATAATTTATTCTACAAATGCTCCAAAAACTGGGAGTCTATCTCCTTCCGTTGTTATGTTATTCACCATTTAAATAGTTTGTTTAAATAATTTGTAAAATAGTTTGTTTTTCGTCTATTTTCTAAATAAATATTATTTTTCCACGTTTATGTACCGAATTTGTATTTTTTATTTATTTTATTAGCTAGGTAAACTATCTAGCTTTCAAATGAGACTACTTTGAATAAAATAAACCATTTACTCAAAAAGAAACGAAGAAAAAACCAGATGAATTAGTCTTAATAAAAAAAAAAAAAAACTGCTTTGTTTTTGAGATAAATAACATATAATTTTTTTATCCCGATTTTTATCGATAAATATGTGTCGTGTATCCGCACATTTCGTTTGATCAAGGTTCGACAAATCACATTGAATTAATAGGTATTATAACCGCGAAAGTTTGTATTTATAGATGTATGTTTGATTTTTGTTACTCTTAAACGCAAAAACAACAGAACGGTGATTGGGGTGAAATTTTGAATAAACGTAGTCTAGCCCTGGAATGAAACATAGGCTACTTTTAATCCCATAAATCTAGTCGAATGGTCAGGGGAAATACGGCAGGGAAGAGACGTTTGCATGAAAAAAACATTAATTTTAATTGACGTATGAAATTTTGGTTTACTTTTATATGACAATTTAAATACAATACTATGATAAAATAAGGGCAGTAGAAACAAACACATGATTTTAAGAATTGTACATTTTGTATCTCACCAGTGGAGAGACATGATGACCTTGCGAAACCGCTTCGCCGCACTGTCACATGGCAAAAATTAACAAATGACGGCACTCGAACGCCCCGTCTGCCTACTATAGTTTTCTTTATGGCAATAGATATCCTTAAGCACTTTTTAGAATATGGCAGTCTCTTATTTATGTCTGTATCAGTGAACCGAAATATGCCAGGGTAGATACAAAAAAAACTCACAAAAATTAAGTTGTGAAAATTAAAAATTAAGTGTTTTTTTTTTTCGAAAATGAGGTATTTGGATTTTTTATCCCTTAACTAGCGACCCGCCCCGGCTTCGCACGGTTTTATTATACGTAAAAACCTTCCTCTTGAATCACTCTATCTATTAAAAAAAACCGCATCAAAATCCGTTGCGTAGTTTTAAAGATTTAAGCGTTCAAAGGGACATAATGACATAGGGACAGAGAAAGCGACTTTATTTTATACTATGTAATGATAATATTAAAGTACATTTATTTAAGTTCCTGTTAAACATACTTTAGTTTAGCAATTCATAAAACTTAACAATAAACTGGCTGCAAGTAAAACTGGAAACGGTAAGGGGACAGGCCAGGGTAGAGACTTTTGGAGACTTCATAGAAAGATTTTAGAAAAATGTGCTTATATTTTACTCTAACTCTTGATGTTACTAATAAATGACATTATGGTGATGTGATTTATAGCAAAAATAGCAACGACATAGAATAAAAAAACTATTTTAAACTGATTACCGCCCAAGTTACCTCATATCGTAGAACCACCCATACTTAGTCTTAGTTTGTAGTTTTTTATGTTTTATGTTTCTTTATTTGTGTGGTAGGTTTAAGTATAAAAAAGAGTTTTCATTCCTTCATTCATTCATACCTGTATATTCATAGCAGCGATAAGATCCTGCACTTGTTTCTCGCGAGCTGCCTTCTTATCAATGAACCAGTTGGTTACATCCTTGAGGTTGAAGTTCCGTGTGATGATGACGTTTCTCTGACCTTCCTCCTGGTATAGCTCTATCTCTATAGTTGCTTGCTGGCAACCGCTGCGGACGTATTCCGATATCTGTAAGGGTGCATATTCTAATTAAGAATAAGGCTTGTATAAAAAAAGCCGCAATATTTTCAAACGTCACCTAAAATGTTGGCTTATTGAGGGACGTTTTATAAGAAACTAGCGACCCGCCCCGGCTTCGCACGGTTGTATTATACGTATAAATCTTCCTCTTGAAACACTTATCTATTTAAAAAACCGCATCATAATCTGTTGCGCAGTTTTAAAGATTTAAGCAGTTAAAGGGACATGATGACGATATTAATTAATTCACGGACTTAATTTATTATTTTTAGTACTTAAGTTTGTGTTTTATTTCATGAATAAATTTCTTTATCTTTATCTTTATCATAGGGAAATAGGGACAGAAAAAGCGACTTTGTTTTATACTATGTAGTGATTAAATAACATCGCAAAAATTTTAGACTTGAACTTTTAATAACTTGAAATTTTAGAGCTTCCCGAAGGTCGCAAAGATTTGCGATGAGGTGGTCACTTGATTTTGCGCAGTTGGTTATCGCATTCCTGTACTAAAGGAGGGTCGCAGGTTCAAGTACCGCCGAAAACGATTTTTTTTTAAAAACAACAAATATTCAAAAAAAACTGGTTCGCGGGCGAAGCCGTGGGGCACATCTAGCAGTAAATAAAGCACTGCTTTGAATGCTAATTTGATGACAGAAATAGAAGCTAGTATACCTAAATGGTGGATGTATCTTAATTACGTTGGCATAGACATTGGCTAACCTATCATTTGGGTGAAATTCCACTGAGGACTATAACCACTGAACCAAAACCTATGAAATGAGGGAAAACAATACACAGGCATTCAGCTGTCTTACAACAGATTCAAATAGCACTTAAAGGAAATATGTTTTATTAACACATATTTCCTAGAAGTGCTATTTACTTATTATTTTATTTACTTCAACAACCTTTGCAATCTTAAATTAATTAATTAAAGCTAATGTGTTACTGCTATAGAACTGTTATAATTAAACTTTAAAACTCTAATGGTTACTAAAACATAAGTTTAACACATCAGTTCTTTCATGGTCATGGCACATGAAACTGTGCCAAAATATTGAAAAACTCGAAACAAATCAAATCTTGGTAAATATCCCGTGTTAAATGATTTTAGTGTTATAATTTAAGTACAAATTAATGTAAAACCTTTATACTTAATCTTAGTAAAAAGTGTTGTTTGTATTATTTTCTTTCTTTGTGTGGTAGGTTTAAGTATAATAAAGAGTTTTCTAGTCTATTCAGTTATAAAACTTTTCTCTTTATGTGAACTACATGTTCTTTGAGAAAATCTTTAAACTTGTATAATGGGGACCCAACTATAATGGTTATTGTGAAGTAAAGCATAGTTTTTCATCACCTTCTTTGCACGTCCAATGACACTGGTCTTCCCACAGAGACCTAATATGATGGCACACACAAATGTTGACTTCCCTGTGCCATTGGGGCCAATAATCATGTTCAATGATGGCCCTGGGAAAAGTTCTACTTGTCTGTATGTTCTGAAAATAGAAATTACTTTTATAACTATGTTGTGAGTGGAATGATACAGTACAGCAGATAAATACAGGTTTCTTAAACTTTTATAGACATCAGTCTCAGAGAAAGCTGGTTTACATAGAGGCATAAGTAAAGAATGCTCGAAAGAACTATGGTGTTTTGAAAAGGATGAAGGGAAATTTGCATAGTGTAAGAAAATAAAAAGTGTTTAATTATTACAGGCAAATAGTGTTTGATTATAATATAATTATTAATATTAATTGGACCGATTTATGCAAAAATGATCCAACCCACAACATAGTCAGTTGTAGGTTGAACAATTATTCCTGGCCCCTCTTTGAAAGGGTTTTATTGGGATATAACATAGCCTATATGTTAATCCCAGCCTAGAATCCCCGATGCAAAATTTCAAATCCATATTTACAGTAGTTTGAAATTGATGAGATAAAAACATCCAAAAAAATGAACAATAATATTAGGTTCATTTTGTATACCTAAGGGAGATTAGCAAGAGGATTAGCAGTAGGAGTTATCAGTAAATCAATAACTTTAATTTTTTTAGGCTTACAAAATAAGCACTTAGACATGACTTAAAAATAGGTATGATGAGTTACATTGTTTATGCTTTGACAACTGATGTGGGGCGGTGGGCGAAGGTTCGCCTGCGATGCAGGAGGTTGCGGGTTTGATTCCCACTTCGGAACAAATTTGTGTACAATCTGCAGAAATTTGTTCCGTTAGTCTGGGTGTTTAATATATATAATGAAAAATATCTATCATGTATATAATGTATTAAATATATTGGTTATTTAGTACCCATAACATAACACAAGCTTTGAGTAGCTTACTTTGGTGCTAGATAATGCTGTGTGGATTGTCCAGCATTATTTATATTTATTATGCTCAAATATGTAGGTATAGTAGGTATTTATACCCAATTTAGAATAAAATTCTAATGAATATTGCTATTTAGGAGTTTCCGGTAGTAGCTTTGTTATGTACATGATAAGAACATTCCCACTTGGGAATTACTCATTTTGATAAAATACCTACTGGGAATTGGGAAGGAAATCAGTCAACTGAGTTAACTCGCCTTCCCTTCCCTAGCTGAATAAGACATAAAATATTATAGTCATAGTGTGAAACTAAGGTTAAAACTATGGATTATTCAACTGAAGCTATCTTTGCCGGCAATTTATAAGTTTTAAACAACTAGTAGGCGCGAATTGGACACTTACACGAAGTTTTCAAGCGCTATTCTGTAGATTACCCCGGGCTTGATGCCCTCTATGTTCACTATTTTAGACATCTTCTTTTCATGAAAGCACTTGAAACATAAAACTAAATAAAAGATGCAATTTTACGTTTGCGACTTTGCGGATACAACTTCAACATGGAAATAATTTTAGGAAAATATCGCGCAAAACCTGCTGTCAAATGTCATCTCATTTCAGTGAGCTGTCAGTCGGGATGACAGTTCGAGTGATGGAACACTAGAATTTTGATTCGATTGTGTAACTTCACCACCCCAAAAAAAAACGATTTTGAAATAACGTAATATGCAAACTAAAATCTATACCGACTGCAGCTCTGTATTATTTTTGAAGGGGAGCCCAAGAAGGGATTTCTACATTTACTCGAGCGCGTCAGATAACGTACGGGGGGTTCCTTGCGACCTGTTGAGTACCTCCAAATATAAGTCCTATAGGTAATAATACTAGCGACCCACCCCGGCTTTGAATTACTCTATCTATTAAAAAAAACCGCTTCAAAATCCGTTAGTTTTAAAGATTTAGGCATACTTACCTATGAGGGACATGCGGACAGAGAAAGCGAATTTGTTTTATACTATGTAGTGATAGGGTCACGCACGAGTCTAGCGTTGCCGATCAGAGTATAACTAAATCAATTGCTTAAACTCATATCCATTTTTCAAATCATCCAATTAAGAAAATCCCTTTCGATAATCTTCAGATAAATGGTCAGCACGACTAGGACATAGAAACAGTATTGTCTACATATTGATCCACGCTCGAGTATTTCAAGATAATGATTAAATTTTGATTTTGCTTTAGACCTGCTATGAGTATGCGCTACGTTTGAATTGTCAGTCTAATGAATAGGAGGTTTTTAGAGGTTCACTTAACATCCCCTCTGAAAATCTGACGCACTTAAACTTTTTTTTTTTATTTTTATCATACGGCCGCCGTTATCAGAGACAAATGGGAGATTTGAACACTATCAATATCAGAATGACCTGCCCGAGTATATCAGTTTGAATACTTTGAATGTTATTGTTGCATTCTTGCAAACCTTTTGACGTTTCCCCCGACTCTGAAAGAATGTTATCATAACGTTTTTTCTTTCTACCACTTCAAACCCTGATGGGTCCCACCCATCCCACGACGCGTGAGTATACCTATTCACATTTAGCTGCTTGGGCTCCTCTATCATTTGGTCGATACCCTAGTAGTTTTTTAATCAAATAGGTAGGTAAGTATGTTGGAGCGCCCAAACGAGTTCATGCTTGACTTATACATTTATTTACCTAAAATCTCTTGTAACAACATGAAACAAAATTAAATAATTGATTAAAGGTAAGTACCTATTTAATTATCAAAGTTATAATCTAATTCATGATCTCCGTCACTATAAACAATGACCCACAGTGACCCACTCATGATTTGATTTTCTCCAGGAAATTCATCAGCCACGTTACCTACATGATATAGATTAACGGTCTGACCAATCCAGTGTAATTCAAATTCTTAAGTCTTTCCAACTCCACAAATTTCTAAAAAACTTTAATTTCAAATAGTGTGTTCTGCTTATCGGGACTTACGGTACCTACTGAGATATTTGAGACATGGGACCAAAATGGAGCTGGGGCCTGCTGGGCAGGACAAATTACATGAAGACAAGTTGACGACAGGCGGTTACAGCATGGCGTTCAAGAACTGGGTTACAAACGTCGGACAACCAACGAGAAGATGGATAGATAATACAGGGTGATTGGAAGGTGGGTGCAAAGCTGGTGGGCGAAGGTAGTGTGAACTATTTGGAACCATTTAAGCCATATTTGTCTAAGACGAAGTCTGACTGTTTCTTTTTTACCAATTTTTTATTGGTGGCAAGGAAAATACCCGAAATTTTACAGTTAGTTGCTAATCATTGCCAGTTTAAAAGGCCAGTGATTTTTTTTGTCTAATTTAAGTAAAACTAATGTGTAAGCAATCTAACAAAACATGTTCTTAGGTATCTGAGTCATTAGCTATTTTTTTACAGACATTTAAAACTTACAAAAATTAGCAGTAATCTTCGAAAACCATTTTTAACGTCTTTAAAAAAAAAACGGTCGGTGTTTTTTTTGTTCAAACCTTTTTAATAACTTGTTTGGTTATTACTCTTTCTTTTGAGGTACCAAACTGAAAGAGAAAATTTGAAGTAACTTTCATAAAAAAAAATGGTGAGATATCCGCTTAAATGATACCTAAAAAGAAAGAGGTATAACCAAACATGTTTTAAAAGGTTTGAACAAAAAAAATCCCGATGTTTTTTTTTTTAACAACGCCAAAAATGGTTTTCGTATATGGCTGAAAATTTTTGTAAGTTTTAAATGTCTTTAAAAAATGGCTAATGATTCAGATACCTAAGAACATGTTTTGTTAGATTGCTTACACATTACGTCGGCTAAATTCGTTAACCCCGTATCTCCATCAACGTAAATTTTACAGTAGGTGAAAAAAACTGAATTACTTGAAATAATTATATGAAAACCCCACTATGATAGTTTTTATATATAGGTAAAAGGGGCTTAGAAAGTATATTATAAACTCTAATTGCCTGATATTTCACTTTAAGAGTAAAAAAAAGGAGTTACGAGTATTACTTGATCCGTCGACCGGAGATACGTGTTTTTCTTAGTCGTTTTGGATTTACAAGTTAAATAAAACACGTTTAATATATGAATGAAGAAAGACTTTTATTAACCTAATTAGATTAATAATATGATGACACTTAGAGCATCTCATAATTAAACAAAGTATTAAAAAAAATCTTAAATTTCTTACAGAAAACAACAGTGAGGCTTAAATTTTATCAGACTATCTGCGATAATCTAAACTGTCTTCAGCAGTAGGCTTTGAGACTAGCGTCTAAGCAGTTTTTGACATCAGCAGAAGTGATTTCTTGATGAGCAGCATCCAGGCAGTCATCACGATCAGCAAAAGCGGTGGCTGAATCAGTAGCATGCCGGTTAATTTCGCGTGTTATAAAATCTGGTATGCAGGCGGTTTTTAAGCAACTTTCTGATATGGTTAAATTTTTGTCTTTATTTATTATAATCTTTAGGTTTGAGGAATGATACCGACCGAATCTTATTTTCCATTTTAGATTAGATTTAATGATCCACCATAGTTTACTTCACAATTACTCAATTCGTAAATGGTTAACGTTGAACGAGGATCCAAATTTGTGAACATTCTCTGTACCTATTCTTTTTTTTCTTCTAGGATACATTGTTCCTGCAACAAAAACGTGTTTTTTAGTAGTTTATTATTAGGTTCATCATCATCATCATCATCATCCGCAGCCCGACTTCACCCACTGCTGGGTATAGGCCTCCAAACTTTTGTGCCACTCCACACGATCCTGCGCCAGTCTTATCCAGTTTCGTCCCGCGATTTTCATTATATTGTCTGTCCATCTCGCTGCTGGACGCCCAACTCCTCTATACCCCGTTCTTGGACGCCATTCAGTTAACGCCTTACTCCACCTGTCGTCTTGTCTCCTTGCCAGGTGTCCTGCCCAGCTCCACTATTATTAGGTTAACAAAATAAAAATGATATTGTCAATATTAATTGTCTTAAAAATTAAAAATACCCCTACTTACTATCTTATTACCTATCTAAAGTATCACATCTATGTGATGTACACGAGTGAGCAGTAGTTCCAGGTGATAATGCAGCATATTCAGACCCTGAAGTCTATCTTTCTATAACCTACTCATTGAGACTCTAGTGTAAATTGACAAGAATTTAGGTATCCTGAGGATTGCAGGTCAATGGAGTCACATAATACCGAATTTAGAGCCAATCAGACCTGTAAAAGTTGCATATTTTCCCTTCAACAACTAGAAACGAAATCATGCTTCTCAAACGGCTGAACTGTTATTCTTGAAACATAGCTGAGAATGCTCTACAGTCAGCTTGGGACAGATATACTCACACAACAAACTTATAAGTTATAATAACAAAGCCCTTTGTTTTTGCGATCAAATAAAAAAGATTAAATCGCACTTATTTGAATAAGCCCAACAAAATCTAAATAAAACAAACAATACCAGTAACTCACGTTTTCCTCTAATTATCGTATGGAAGTCCTCTTAACTACCAAATTAATATAAGAAGAAAACCTTGTATATCTATAAAATTTCATAATAACGGGTTATTAACCATAATTATGGATAAAAATATGTCAAGTTTAAAAAAGAAAATATTAATATAGGTATACTGAACGTAATAAGTACTTACATTTTAGTCGAAACCTGGAGCAACACAGAAATTTTGGTGCAAAACACCCGTGCAAGCACTTCGACGACGTCTCGCGCAGTACTGAGGGGCTGTTACGAGGTTTACCGTTAGCAAAATGGCGGGAAAAACTTACGAGGTTTTCGTTTTTGCGATTTTAAATTAAACGGTTTTTCACATGGAGATACGCGTTTTGCGAAACGATTCGTTTAAAAATTTCCTACCATACTACATCAAAAAGTATATTTCGTCCAAAAATGGAGTTACGTGGTTTACGAATTTAGCCGACGATTAGCTTTACTAAAATTAAACAAAAAGTCATTGGTCTTTTAAACTGGCAATGATTAGCAACCATCTGTAAAATTTTGGGTATTTTCCTAGCCTCCCATAAAAATTGGTAAAAAAAAAACGTTTTGTGTTCAAAGTTTAATTCTAAGAATTTCTGAGGAATTCCACTGACCAAAACAAAGGCCACCGCGCGCGGTATGACGGCCAAAACCATTTTTTTTTTGTATGAAACTTGCTTCAAATTTTCGCTCTCAATTTGGTTTGTAGATCCTTATTTCAATAATTTGTAAGTATCCGCTTAATTGATACCTCAAAAGAAAGAGTAATAACCAAACAAGTTTTTAAAAAGGTTTGAACAAAAAAAACACCGACCGTTTTTTTTTAAATAACGTTAAAAATAGTTTTCGAAAATCGTTATCGAAATCGTTTCGAAAGTTTTAAATGTCTGTAAAAAAAATAGCTAATGACTCAGATACCTAAGAACATGTTTTGTTAGATTACTTACACATTAGTTTTACTGAAATTAAATAAAAAAAAATCATTGGCCTTTTAAACTGGCAATGATTAGCAACTAACTGTAAAATTTCGGGTATTTTCCTTGCCACCAATAAAAAATTGGTAAAAAGAAACAGCCAGACTTCGTCTTAGACAAATATGGCTTAAATGGTTCCAAATAGTCCACACTACCTTCGCTCACCAGCTTTGCACCCACCTTCCAATCACCCCGTATAACCAAGATGGCTCGGATAAGATTGGCGCAGAATCACGAAGATATGAGTAGATCAATAATACAATAATAAAATAAAAAAGCCATTTATTTCTTCAGATCAATAGTAGAATCAAAATCTTTCGGATAAAACATTATCATAACGAAAATCATATCCAGGGATTTCCAAATATCGATTTTAATAACTCGATTGGTTTTTTGTACTCGTTGTTTTGCCTTGTCAACACTAGGTACCTAAGGGGGTTGCGATCCCAAGGTACAAAGAGAGTATTATGTTCCTTGACTAGGACAAAGTCAAACGTTACCGCTACTCATAACGAATCTCGGGATCATTGAAGTGATCACTACGTTATTTTAAGGGTACTTTTACGAACAACTTAAGGTTAACAAAACTACTTTATAAAAACAAATGATAGTACCACTCATATTTCTACTACGGTTCAATGTTTTTAAAACTCAGTTTTGGTATCACTGATCAATTATTAGAAACTATTTTACAAGCCATTCGTTGTTTGTGGCACGTTAATGAGCATTTTGGTTTCAAATTTGTTTTTTTAAATCTCATCTAACCCAATCCAACTGGCGACAGTTTTATCTTCCTACGAGTACATAGTCTATCGATGGAACAAAATAAACATGACTGGTGAGGGAAATGACATGACAATACTCTATATTTTAAATACGATGTCAAAATAATTAAAATAATGTTGTTTATTCTTGGAAAAACTTAGATTAAGAAGGAACTGTTACAAAGTGAGAGGGAAGACTGTCGTTTTTGTTTTTCTCTATCACTTAATACAAACGTCTATCCTAAGATTTAGGAATCCTAAATCAAACTCAGAGCTGTATTTTGCCGTTTAACCACAACTAAGAAAGAGCTACTTCAATTTATTTAATTTTTGACGTGGTAAAATAATCAACGTGACTTCGTTGGTAGTAACGCTGTTAACCGTTATTGGGACATAGCTGCTATGAATCGTTAATTGAATATTTTGTGCTGGTAACCCTCAGAAGCAGAACAAGCAAGCAAGCAAAGCAGGGTACAAACAAACAAAACGATTTCGATCCCGACTGAAGAGCTCGTCTCGTCTCTGTCGTTAGTCGCTGTAAAACGCCGCCGTTTGTGTTTTCTTCGCGTTTGTGTATGAAAAATAGTGGAAACATAGATTTCTTGACTGAACGTGACATCTAAAACCTTCTCTAAATTTATAGATCCCTTAATCAAGGATCATTTGTGATATTTAGTGCTGAATCGGCTATTTTCTCCATGTCGCGCTTACATGGAGGGTATTCTGTTTATAAATATTGATTTGTTCCTTGTGATTTTCTAACTATTCTACTGTGGAATAAAAACGCGAAGTGAGATGTAGGTGACCGTGGTCTAAGTTATTCTAGTTATTAGCTATAAGAAAATGCAACAGTTGCCGAAAAATGAGTGTTGATGGCGCGAGCGTGTGTGTGATCGAAGTTTGGTAATAAATCGTGTTTTGTGTTGTGTTTTGAACCATGGAGGGAACAACAGAGAAGGATTGCTCTCCGCTATGGAACCTGTACCAGCAGATCGTATCGGATATGAAGGTAGGTCATCTTTCTTTGTGCTGTTGTGCTTACCTCAGACTATCTCTAATCTGAGGTGCTTACACTAAATCTGAAACCGGTCGAATAGTCTGGCCCAGATTCTGTCAATGAAATCGTCCCGGTAAGCCGCTCGAATCGAACGAAATGCGATGGGACGGTTCGATAATCGCGGTTTTATTTCTAAGTGGTCATTATTCGTTTTTAATGATGTGAACATAGAAATTCCATGTTTCAGTCTAATTTAATCGAATTGCATGCTTCAAGATGCCATTTAAATTAATGTTATCTGTTTGCACTCAAAACATTGATTTATTAAGCAGGTAGTTAATATTACTTGATTTTTTTCTCATACAAATTATTAAGTAATTTGTTTGTTTGCCATTGTCCTAGGACACCTTTGAACTTCTAACAGGGCTTTGACAGGACTTCTTGGGAATTCATACTCAATATGACTGTAATCATCATAGTAGGAAGAAAGAAAAAGAAGTAGGTAATAACCTATTTACTTAGCCGACACAGTATGCATAATATTTAAACTAACCACTAAGCTAGGCAAGGAAAATTGTAAAACTGGAAATTATAGGAAACTAGCGACCCGCCCCGGCTTCGCACGGTTTTATTATATGTATAAACCTTCGTCTTGAATCGCTCTATCTATTAAAACCACAACAAAATCCGTTTTGTAGTTTTATAGATTTAAGCATACAAAGGGACAGGGATATAGGGACAGAGAAAACGACTTTGTTTTATCATATGTAGTGATTTACATTAGTTTACTTAGTAACATACTAATTAAGGGATGAAGCATTGTTGTTCTACCAGATATCTGGCTTACTGTCATAATAAATTCATTTAAATCCTTCTTCTGTAATATTCATATTCATTTATTCAATCGTAGGTATTAACTACACACACACACACACACACACACACACACACACACTACACTTGATACACACTTGATACACTTGATTACTTGGTACACTTGATGTCGTTAAAGCTATTTAAAACAGATTAAATTAAAATTAATACCTAATGTCAACAAAGTCATACAAGCTGCTGTATAAGGGCATTGTCAAAATAATAATTGTAATAATTGTATTAGGTATGAGTAAGTATATTATCAGTCATCTACCCATAACTCAAGCTCTGCTTAGCTTGGGCTAGTTGATCCATTGTGGATGGGCAGAATTATTTATTTATTTATTTACCTAACCAGAATAATTGAAATGGATATAAAAACCAATCAAACATATAGGTATTCAATCCACTCATTTACATGCAAAATAACTTACCTTTAAGTAAACAAACTTGGATTAGAATATTAACCAGCAAATAAATTAGTTTAGAATGCAAACCATTGTCCAATGTGGTCATCGATAATCTGGTAAATGATCTGTAGAGTATGAAATAGCTGGTATCACTTAACCATTCCTTGTAAAAGACTTGTTTGTGGCTTAGCACTATTCCTATACATTGATAGAAAAAAACTCAAACTTCTTGTAATCAATACAAGAAGTTTCAGTTTTTTTCTATCTATCCTTCTTTATAGATATTATAAACACGAAAGTTTGTATGGATGGATGTTTGTTCCGCTTTCATGCAAAAACTAATGAATGGTTCGGTCTGAAATTATTTAATTTCTCAATTCCCATAGTGTGACTTACGCACTATACTCACATAATCCCTAACTTTTTAATACTGACATCCGACCGAGGTTGTCTATGTAAGGGGGAGAGTATCAATATCATCTATACTCTGATTCAGAATCATAGATATTTTTTGTAAACAAAGACATTTATGAATGAAAACTTAACTACTGATAAGTATAACAGACAACAGCAGCGTAACAGCAAACTAACGTCTAAAAACCAAAACAAAAAGTTTGACAATGCATAATTGCTCAAGCACAGCGAAAAAGATGCAAATTTTCGATGTTCGATAATGAATGAGAGACCAATACAATGATGAATGAAAATTGTCAAACCACGAATTGCTTGGAGCTCCTGTAGCTTGCTCTGATAATACCAGAATCGTAAAATAATGTTCCATCAATATTCCTTTTATTTTGTATCTTTTTTTTTTTTATCAACTATAGACCTTCGTTTGACCACAATCTCACCTGATGTGTGAGTGACGACGTGGCCGAAGATGTATCACGAAAGTCTAGAAGACACCTATTCACTCTCGTCTTGAAGAGACTCGGGTGGTAGTTGGCCGGGAAAACTGAAGCAGGCAGCGTATTCCATTCCTTTGCGGTACGAATGATAAAGGTGGAGGAGAACCGCTTAGTTCGGGTGGATGGGATATCCACAAGGAAAGGGTGGTAAGGCGCCGTACGCCTACTCGTCCTGGAGTGGAAGGGAGATGGTGGAATCAGGTCGTGAAGTTCCTGAGAGCATTCTCCGAAATGTATCCTATAAAAGATCGATCTCGTTTATATACAAAAAATCTATGTTTTTGAATCGCAGTATAGCTATTATATTTTGTATGAATATTTCCTTAGAATACTATGGTTACTGTTCAAAGATAATATTTTATTCTTACAAAGCAATGATTCAATACATAAGATGAGATCAACTCCTTGTTTGAAACTTTGAACATTGACCATTATGTCATCAATCAGCCAAGGTTATATCGGAAAGGTCAAAAAGTCCATGTCATAATAATATTTTTAGCAAGATCTTTATTTTTATAGAGTTGTAAAAACTTAATTACAAAATAGATAGGGTTACACAAAAAAACGTTTAGCAAAATTGCGTCATATTGATTGAAGTTATTATTGATCAAAGCTTTTTCCATTGCAGTTCTTTACATTTGCCTTTTTCACCACTTTTGTAGAATAATAGTTAAATATTCTAACAGTACTTCTTGCCATGTCATGCCTTGCTATTGCCATGTTATTATCTTTTACCGATCTTAAAGCAAGGCTTTTGTGTAGGAATGGCTGGATTTAAGGTGAGATGATGATAACTTTTCACGAAATTTTAATCTACTTAGTGTATTACTAAGCTACAAATAATTCACACGGATCCCCATGGCCAATCTAACAATCATATAGGTACGGTTGTCTTGCAGAGATCGCTCTTGAGCCATAAGATAAGACCGCCAATCGACATATGTTTATTATTTTGTAGTTTCTATGTTGTGTGTGCACTATAGAATGTATTAATTTTTATAGAAAATTATAGGATAACTAACTATAAGAATAGAAATAAATTAAAACTAATGAAAACTTAAAAAATGTTCTATCTAGGTTTTAAATAAATTCACCATTCAACGGTTATCTCGAGATTAATCTTGCTATCTGAAATACCTTTAATTTTTATTTTTATGTAGACTTGAATGTATTTCTATGTTGAATTCACGTTATTTTTCATGCAAAAATAAAGTAACCCATCCACAGTTCTTGATCAAACCAACGCCACGCTCTGGTTATCAATGAAAAAGCGCGCCAAACGAGACGCGACGGAAAATGAACGCTCTTAATTGTTGAAACCGGCTAATTGGTTCGTCCATTGTATTAATTGCAGAAAAGGTAACAGTTGTGTTTTAGAAGTTTCACTGTAGACCACTAGTAAATCTAGTACCCACTGCTAGTAAGATACTAAAACCCTATAGCCTACGTAAGTACTACTTAAACATGTTTTTTAAGTTCGAAACACACTGAAGCCGGAGGCGGAGCGGAGGCGAAGGCGTGGCGGTTTTTCCTATGGCCTGCGGTGTGTGTAGGCTTTCATAGGATTCCATAGAATACAACTCGCACGCCTTCGCCTCCGCTCCGACGCCGGCTTCTGTGTGTTTCGAACTTTAAGGTCTGTGAACTTGGCACCCCACTTAGGAAAATCTGTTTTTTTTTTCATTTATTTGTATGGATAACAACTACCTATGGTTATTATGGGTAAAAAAATCAATGTCACTTTATTTCCTAGAAGGTAATTTAATTTTCTGACGTGTCCAAGTGTCCTGTAAGGTCTAAAAGAAATAAAGCGATTAGAAACAACGCTTGCGAAGCCGCGAGCAGATACTAGTTGAACTTATCGGCAGTGACACAGGTTGTAAATCAGCTGTTATTTTTTGCTAGTTGCACATAATGGTACGACAATGTAAAAACTAGCTCCAGTTACCTAAGCGACCAGTCGCTAACAATTAGTTTGCGACTGTTACAACTTTTACAGTTATTCTGTGATAATTAATTTGGTAGGTATAGGTACCCCATCCATATATGTATTTTCCGCATCTATCATTCAAGCTACCACTGCAGTGATGTGGCCTTACTCCTTTTCATTGTCATCGAACGCGTATTTCATTTTTTCAACTTTAATAATTTTCGCAATATGACAATGCGATCATTTTAACCTATCTACCCTACACAATGATCCCTATACTTGGTCTAACTAGTTAGAAAAGTCCTGGTAACAAATAATTGGACTAACAAAATACGTGATATCAATTCGCCCAGGTCACCTTGACCTTATGAATAACGCTGAAAGGTCCCGAATTATTGACTTTTCAACTGAGAGCCACAGATTGTTTACGAGTTCATTGGATGAAGGGTCTTTATTTTCGCGTTGGAAAGGTTTCTGTATAAAATGTTATATCGAACCGTCTGGTTAGCGAAAAGATTAGATGATAGAAAAGATGACATTACTATTTTTTTTGTGTGTTCTCTAAGTGCATTATTAAATGTACGCTTCCTTCACCTAGAAAAAGATGTCTCAGTGGCCTACGTTTTTTCGTAGTCACTTAATAAAAAAAAATTTCGAACCTCGATAAATCTACTTTAGGTCGCTGACTTCGAAAGAAAATCTCGGAACCATCAAAAAACTACGCACCATTACAAAAAGCTGGCCGAACGCCGCCCGTTTCAGAAAGTAAACGGAAATGCCATACGTTTACTATTAATAGACAACTTAGATTGTCTTAGACGGAAGTCGCAGATGGGTTTAAATAGATAGGTAGTACTAGTAATACCCCCCGACTTCTTCCGTGAAGAATTAGATATCTTTTTCCTATTTTACTGCACAATTTGAAGAATTACGTAAGTACGTCTTGTTTAAAATTCATTCGATAGCAAGCAATACACAGGTCCACGCTTCTTTGGAACTCACATTAGTTTTCTCAAAATATCAAATAAATCTTGTACAGAAAGTGCGTTTTATGATGATTAAAATGAATGGATTTTCATTGAAACTAATCAATTTATTAAAGTACTTTACAAAGAATTTAAGGTGTCAATTTTCAGTCCTGCAAATCGTTAGTCGCAATAGACACGCGTCTGAGCAAACGATTGACATAAATTACAGAAATGATTAGATATATACGATAGCTCTCATTGTTGAAAAAAATAAAGCTAATCGCGAATTCTAGTAAAACAGAAGAAATCGTTGGTAAAACCATATTGTGTTTGTTGGTTGATTACGATGTGAGTTTACGGTACCTACTTTAGAATATTTGTATAGTCATTTTAATCAGCTTAGACTATACTTTCTATCCATGTGTTTCAGATAGTTGTAAGTTTAATAGTCAAGGAAAAAATCGAATCAGAGTTCCAAGGCAGCGGATGGTGGCTCGGTTTATTGGATGACGAGTGTACATGTAAAAAATCTCGCTTTACCACCTAACAGTTCATGAAATACAGAGCCTTTTTGTTAGAATTAAAGTCATTAAAGGAGTAAATACACTAAACCTACCTACTTGTTATATTTTCTTTTTTGTTTAAGTTTTTTATTACTCTGAAAATGTTCCTACATTGTTTTATGATTTGTGTACTTTACTTTACCTACTTTGTTGTCTGTTTATTTGTTTTTTATATTGTACTGTCAAATAAATGATCTGATACATAATCAAAGTGTCTTAACCATTAAAACCAATAGGCCTCAGTTAAATGTTGCTCCACAAAATGTGTTCAGGACCTTATGATATGAATGAAAACCGAATTTTTCCTCGAATGAATGTTCGAGGAATAATTTGGAAGTATTGCATCAGGCGAAGATCCGACTGTGATGCATGAAGTTGCGGGTTCGATTGCCACCTTGTGACAATTGTTTATACGATCTGCAGTTATTGTTTTTTTTCTTGGTGGTTTGATGTACATAAGTAAACTGTAAATATTATACATAAAAAATATTCGTCAAATATCATATAAGTACGTCAAAGACAATTTTTTGTGTAATGCATTCAGTAAATCATTTATCTAGTAGGTAAGGTACCCAATAACACAAGCGTGGGGTTAGATGATGATGTGTGGATTGCCCAGAATAACTATTTATAGTATTAAATAATTGCGTGGTTAAGTAGTAGATAAATGCTGCTGTAATAGTTTCCTACTCATACCTCGTAACATTAACCCACGTTTTCCACCCACAAAAGAGAAAACTTTACGCCATTAATGCCTACGCCATTCGTAGGCAAACGTAGTAACTAAGCTGGCCCCATATTCACTTAAAAAGAGGTTTCAAAACCGGTCACTTATTCACTAGTCAGGTGGCTGATGTAACAGCAAAAAGTGAATTACAGTTTTAACAGTAGATGGTCCTTCGAGCCGGATCGCGTGGCATCATTCGGTAATCAGGATATTGTTAAACCGGCTCTAATTAACGTTAACCAACAAAAAGATAAATTTCGTTCGTTTAATGCAATTTGGAGCGTTGCTTTTTTATTTTAAGACTCCGTTATAAATGTCGAAAATGCCTTTGCTCATGTACCTACCTACTTAATTACCTTTTAATTGAACCTAAATTATGTTTACTTGATAGCAAGAAATTAACTACTTCAAACTAAACCTTAGTTTTTGACGACCTCTCAGCGGGCGATCCGCCAGCGACGCAGGAGGTTGCGGGATCGATTTCAGCTTCGGACACATTATTTTTATAATATGCAAATATTTGTTCTGTGTGATCTAGGGGCTTCTATGTAGAATTAAAAGTACCTATATCTATGCAAATTTAATGTATTATTTAAGAATATTTGTTGTCTCGATCCCATAGCACAAGTATAATAACTACTTAAGCAGTATAAGGCACTTTGACAGAAACCTTGGGTTCTTTTTTACAATGTAAAACGAGAGTCTCCAAAGGTAACCACCCTCCTTTTATCACTAGTTATTGCTAATGGCGATCGCTTCGCTTTGGGGTGTAAATCAGGGGAGTGTATCGATCGGACGGTACAAGGTTAGGGTTACGATTGTTGTATCGTTTTCCATTACGTTTTCTTGTGCTGTCAGGGTATGATGGAGCTAAATGTGAATTTCAAATCTTACAACATTGACTGACAGAAGTCTTGAATTAAGTGTGTAAGATCTCTTTATTAACAAAGAAAATTAAGTACAAATAAAAACAAAAAAAAAAATAATAATATTTACAATTTAAACAATTGAGCTAACTGCAGACGGTTGCAAACAGTCTAGAGTTGCGACTCCAATGTGAGCAAAGGCATAGGCTCGTCAAGCTATGCTATTTTTTAGGTTTTAATTTGTAAATTACTCAGTGTACTAGGCATAACGATTTGGATTCATCTGTAATGTTATGTTCTTGTGTAAAATAAATCCTGCCTAAAGACCTGCCTATTTGCGTCTCTTGAGATCCTCAGCCAAATCTGCCGTTGCACCAGCACGCGGATGACCTTGTAAGATTGGAAGGTGCAAGTGTGTCGACGCATGTAGCGTCCCACACAATCGGCCTCCCCAGCTCCCATAGGAATAGTGTCATACCGTCGGGCCTCTGCAAGTGTATTGGTTCCTTATTCAACCTACTTTTTGATCTAGTAGGTAATTACCTCTATTCGCGATGAGTGGAAGGGTCTTTGTGATGTGTGACAGAGGTGGCTAAATTAATAACAAACTACAAGTATCTAGTGTTGGCGAATCTACTGAAAAAGGAATAATTGTCATAGTCAAACCTTTATTAACTTAATCCACATTCGATGTGAAATGTTTCTAAACCAACAGCATAGACTTGCCTAAAATTTACTTTATGCCATTTAGTTAATACGCAATTTACATCCCTTATCGATTTGACATTTTTTCATTAAATAATAAATTTTAAGTCTGACGTCGAGTACGCCAAGCACGTGAATTTTAGTTCTGTTGCTGCTTTTCCCTACAAGTATTTAACATCGAGTTTGGATGAAGTACGGTACGTTGTATATTAGTGCATTCAAGGCACCATAATGACGTATCGTCAAGCTATGTTACCCAGAAAGCCTCGCTACAATGAACTCTGAAAGCGTGAAGCGTAAGATTTGCATAATGTCTGTATTAATCTTAGAGCGTACATCTTGGTTAATGGCTGTCTAGGGAGTGCTAAGTTAATGTTTGTAGAGAAAATTACATTAAATGTTGTTTTTTTTTCAAAGGTTTCATTTAATAAGATGAGATAGATCATTTTAAAGTTCAGTCTTAAAGCAACATTAAAGACTAGTGATGCTGAAGTAATAAAACAAAAATAGAAATAGAAGAAAGTATGATAGTACAGAGAACATTAAATAGTGCTGGAAATATCATCTTCGAGAAAAACAAACATTTATGTAATTAAGGTAATTATGTAATTTATGTAAGGATTTCTAATACACATAAAATCTATTGTCCTTAGATATTATGTGAAAGTAAGGCTCTAACAAACAGCACAGAATGTACTAATTTTAGAGAAACCCGTTTCCAAAATTTATTTCAGCCCCTCAATAATTTACATACTAAAGCGAATGTGAAAACGTTGTCTATTTTCCGGCTGGTGGTTTTATTTCTAGCCGAGGACAGATACGGGCGTTGATTACACTAATTAATGGAATACCTACCTGTGAAAGTGTGAAGTTTAATCGCTCTAGAAAATTTTATCAAAATTCTCTACAATACATATTAGGTATTTACAATTTAAATACAGCCTAGTTGAATTTGCGTTTAAATGAAGGTAACAGTATTCTAACTGAACATTTTAACTGAGGCATTAGTACTGATAAGAACCTAGCTAGACTATACATAGGTCCACGGTCTTATTTTCTTTTTAGTTATTTTGAGAGTGCATAGTTTCTCTGTAAACGAATACATCATCATCATCAGCCTATATTAGTCCACTGCTGGACATAAGCCTCCCCTAATGAGCGTCATAGCGCCCTGTCTTCAAACGAATACATGTTGAGCAATAATACCAAATCGATTACAACTCCCTCATAACCAAAATAGATTCTTATACAATGGAATTAGTAAATCATTAATTAAGATATGAGTACTTATTTGATCGTAAGTCGAACTACCTAAAGATAACTACCCCAAAATGTTGCAGATTTTCGTCTTTTATCTTTTTCTTCTGGCCTGAGTAAGTGCTTGCCTAGATGAATGATGATGTATTTACATCAGTACTCCGCTCTCTCCTAGCAAATGGAGAGATATTTGCTTCGACTCCTCACAGAGTATGCATGATTGTGAGTTGCTTAGCACTAACTTGAACATATGCTTGTTAAGGCAATAGTGTCCATGTCTAGTCAAGGCTCTTGTTATAATGCGAACGTTGTCTCTGCTTAGCGCTAGGATTTGGTTGGTATACCGTTTATAAAGGCATCAGTGACTTGATTAAATCATGGGCGATGAGTTTCTCATCACAACATTACCATACATGTGTCTTGCGTGACTATAACTTCGATACACTTCCTCGTGGTTAAAACTTCATAATTCCGGAGTCCATAATATCTGATAATATCGGGTAATAGTGTGGTTGGATAATGTGATGTGATATTAGCTAGGTACAGCTCAGGTTTCTGTGCAGCATGTTTAAAACACGACTTGAGGTCTTAAAAAAAGAGTCTATTTTAGTATGTCTCGTAATCTTTCGTGTATTGCAGACTTATATGATCCATTATTTGTTAGTGCTCTTAAAGTGAATGTGATTCCTTAGACATTTACATAAAAATCGGATTAGATAAAATCACATTTCAGTCTAAGCTCTGCCACAATGGCAATGGCACAGTGGCGAGGTAATTCTACTAGCTACAGTTTGTAGGATGCTATCCCGCACCTTTGGCATCAGGACCGTCTTTTCTGGAGGTTGGCAGCAAAGCCATCCGTCTCATACTCAGTAAACATCCTTGAAGCAGTGCAGAAATGAGGCAGCCCCAACATCATCCCAAAAATATTATCATCCAATCAGCAGGGGTAATTTAATTCATCGGAAAAGCCTTCGGATTTGATATTGGAAACTTTTGACGATGAACGCTATTTTAAACAAGCGGATTCGAAATGTTTTTCATTTGAACTTAGATCCTTATTTCCTTAGTTTAGATATGAAATCAAAATAGCGTTCTAAAGATCTGACGGAAATGGAATCGAATTTGAATTTGACGTTTCCGTTACGGAAACAAATCGAATAAATAAAATACCCCTATTATGCCCGCGACTTCGACCGCTTGGAATAGTGTCTTAAGGCAGTCACAAAAAATATTACTAAAATTGGTGAAGACTTTCACATAATATTATGTCTAATGTGATCCACGCGATGTGCGGCCAAAGTGAACCTTTATCTCTGATGTTCGAAACCGTAAATTACAATAAAACTCATAAAAATTCAAGCGAGTGGACACAAAGTGGATGCTGTTTCTGTTTTTCGAATACATTGAATTCGTATGAGTCCACTTCAATTCTATCAAATAAATTACCACTCCAAATATTTCGATACAGAATTTTGTTTGACCATCCTGTAGAGAGAATCAAAATATAAAATCAAAAATTTACCTGGGATAAATAAATGATGGGTCTTGGCCAAATACCGGTGACAATTTTAGGGGTTTAATTGGAATGGTCTCTTCACTTACATTTTCAGCGTGAATTATCAACATATGTTAATTCCGAAAGCTAAATGGCTCCTTCGTCCACAGATTTGCTGCAAAACTCTGGTAGAAGGAGCTATACAATTTTAACTACCTTAGAATACAAATTTCCTAAAAGCCGGTGCCTACTACGTCCTAAAAGGAACATTCATGCAAAATTTTATCTTCGTAACTTCTGTAGTTTTAGATATATCTTGATGAGTCACCCAGTTTTCTTTTTATATTTATATACTAGGTGAGTGCGCTACGTTACTCCGACTTGTTTTTCTACCATCATTACAGTGTATTTCAATGGTTGTTTTGTGTAAAATTGTCAAACAATTAAGGAAATGTAGGTTTAAAATTTAATCTTTACTAGAGTTTCGAGATTTTTTTCTTTCGAGGTTGGGTTTTGTGAGTTTGCGTGGTTTTGCCGTTGAGTGTTTTCTGGAAGCGTGCATTCGTTGTCATGTGATTCTTGTTGGTGATCATTAGAGATATCGTTATTCGAGGTCGCATCAATTCGGCGTGGAGTGTTTCGTTGTAGCGTGCATTCGTTGTTTAGTAATTCGTAGTCGTATGCTTTCGGGGACGTGTAATTCGGTGTTCCGTTTTTCGGAGTAACGTAGCGCACTCATACTAGGTATAACAAAAGCGTTTAGTGGCAAAAAGGCAGGACCCATTCCACCATTTTTCTATTTGATAGTTGGTCATATTCAGCGTTCGGCTAAATAGCTCCTTGAATTAGACTTTTAGCTTATATAGGTCGAAGATAATACAAATGTATATGAGTTTGGCAATAAAACTAAACAAAAGTGCTTGAATGTATGTATATAGAACATGTGTATGCTATTGGCAATTGCAAGTTCCATTGATCACATACACATGTTCCGATATTGCTTCAATTCATCGTCCCTCAGTACAATAGTTAATAACAGGGGAGAGTGACGCATGCTAGCATATTAAGCGACATCAAACGTTCGTTCCACACCCGACTATGAAGTCAGTAGGTGGTATGGCTTGATCAAAGTGGTTGCTGACTGTCACAGAAATACGTTGTAATTGATAAAAAATTAAGTTGGAAAGCATCATCCAACCCTAAAGTAATACCAGCTCAATTTTTAAACGCTCGATGATGCTGTGTGCATAGTCCAGTATTATAGGTTATTGACCTGTGAAAGTCTGTTCTGGGGGCTAATTTCCAGCTGTGAATTCATGCTGACTGATGATGATAGGATGTTCAATTCTTAGAGGTTCATACACTGAGAGAAACTACACACTAAAACTCCCAACTTTTTACATCCTAAACTTAGACAAGTCTTATCAACAAGTCTTATCAAAAGACCTAGAACATACATACTTCGTAGTTCATACCTCACACTGTATCTACCTACATCAACTTGACTCAAATATAAAGTTAAATAATGGTAACAATTCAGATGTTACAAAACCTTTGCCGACTACTACGAAATTTCGCTCATCAAGGAATCGCTCTGTGCTCTCAAAGAATGGACAGAGAAAGTGCGATATAACTTAATGTTTATAAAACTACGTTTTTCTTATACGGTCGTTTAGATAATATCACATAATGACACCGTTCTAAGCGTTTATAAACTGAGATCGGTTGTTATGCATATGGTTTCGAATAAGTAACGCTTCTTTGTTTGATCCTTGATTTTTCCCATAGTTCTCAAAAACGTTATCAAATATACCATATCTTTGAATAAATGTAAATCATTTAATCTTAGGTTTGTACCTAAGATTAAATTAATGTATTTGATGAAAATATTATTTATATTTTCATCAAATAACTACATTCAAAACCTTTAAATTGATCAAAGCCTAAAGACACTATCGAAGTAGGTTGATGGTTAAATAGTGTTTAGAAAATTTCGAAAGACAACAAGGAAGTAAAGTACGTATGCATTTTTATATAGTATATTTCATACTTCAGATCAATCTTGCAATCGTTTTAATTCAGTGATATGACAATGACCTTCAGATTAAGTCATAAACCGAATTTTAGGACCACTTTAATTTCACCTGCCAAATTCGGCTAAACAAATAGCCATCTTGAGAATTGACCAAAATAAAAATGATAAAGGATCTATTAATTTTATAACGGTGTTGCCAAGTGGGCGTACTTTGTTTGCAGAATTTCCAACTCTGGAAGCGGTGGAGTTTTTAATTAAAGTTATTTATAGATCGATGATGGTATCTCTTGACAAGTAGAAAAGACTCAACGCCCACGAAGCAGAAACGATGAATCGATAGCATGGAGCTTTTAATAATTCTAACTAAACTGATTTTCAAAGAAGGAACCCAAAGGCTTTAGGAAGATTCCATACAATAGATTTGATAAAGATTACTAAGGAATCTACGGAGAAAATACAGAAGAATCGCAAACATGTCCATTGAATTACAATCTGCTTAGAAATAGCTGACCTTTTTCAACACGATTTGATTTCGATTCCATTCAGTATGGTACGTGTTGTTAAATAATACTCAGAATACCTTATTTTTTCCGAGCTAGATGATGCTTTATGAATTGTCCTGCAGTATAGAGAAATGAGCTGCGATAGACTGCAGACAGATGCTGGATGCGGCAAGCTGAAGACAGAGAACTATAGCGCGACTTAGGCCTATTTATCCAGGCGTAGACGTCCTTTTGCTGACAAAACGAATACACACTTTATTTATAACTTCTTCTACTAGCAGTGGACAAAAATATTAAGTGAAGAGTAAATCAATAACACTGTTCTTATTTGATAATATCTGACTTCTTTGTTGAGTGGCCACTTGTGTTTGGTTTGGTACTTTTCTGCCGGTTTCCGGTTCGTGAAAATAAAAATAAATGGTTTATAAATTTGACTTTCACAATGATGACATGTCAAGGAAGGTTTCGCTCCTAATCGAAGGCAGATGGTAACTTTCGTTTGACATGACATGTATGCGGTAGGCAGCGCCCTTTAATAAGGGTAAAATTTTAGGAAAGTGTGTTTTCTTTGGATGTTTCATTGCTGTGTCGATTCACCTGAACAGGAACTTATAAACCTTTATTGTTCTTCTTTTCACAAATCCGTTTATAAAGAGTCATAGCGTGGGATATCGAACACACCGTTGGATCGAAACAATACATAGCCTAGAATAACTTGACAAGTTCACTGGGTTACTCAACTACTACTTTCGCTTTGATGAACAAAACTTAACTCACTATTTGTGTGTTTTGGACCTGATTTCACTGTGATGTTTTCACCTAAGGCCAAAAACACTGGACGGGCGTACGTCGCGTTATTCGTATTCATCTCTCTATAGACAAAATCTCTTGCTTGCGCGGCCTCAAGACGCGTACTTACCATCGGTACGCCACCGCCGCGTGTCTTGCGTTCGATACTTGATTGTGGCAACGGCTAGTCCCAGAGAATGCTTGGTTGGCATTTTACGCGATGTTATATAATACGACGTAATATGTATAATAATTCGGCGGATTTACACAGGACCCTAGTGGATTGCACGAATTTCTATAGGCAAAGGCTACGCTACCTAGACTTATTCTCAGCTGTGGGTAAAATCTGGTCGCGAATGATAATCTCGACGAGACTTTCGCATCGCCGCAATGGGAGCCGCCAGCTAGATGTGATCCGGATATATGAGGGGCAAACATGAATTCCAGACAGGAAGAACATATTAATATAGTTTGAGTTAATCCAGTATTTACTATTCATCACGAAAGTGCGTCGAGCTGCCTGTTCCGTTATCCATTCATTTGTGCTTAGCGGTAATAAGCAACGGTCGTAGTTATGGAATTGCTATCAGTTACTTTAGCCGCAAATTGATGTAGTAATTTATAGTACAAATTCCGTATACTCAGTGCGGCGGTAGAAGCAGTAATGTCAAATCACATAAACCTAAACATTTTCAGCCTTACCACAAAAAACAAAATCACTACTTAGACACGTGTTTAACAGTTGTTAAGCCTTTTTTTGTGGTAAGGCCGATTCTGTTCCCTATTTCGCATGATGTTTGAATATAATCTTAGGGGGACTGGTTATCTGACAGAAGTCCCTATGGATCTATTGGATGATCACAATCGCAATTGAATTAGACACCCATTGTGTGACCCTCCGGCAATATCATTTGAATACTATGTGATAGGTAGGTACTTTCATGAAATAAGTTTCTTGGAGATGTAACTAAGAGAACCATAAACCGACTTCAAATTCAAAGTTCTTTAAATCAAAACGAGGACATCATCAATTTGATCGAAGTCAATAAAAATATTATTAAAAAAACAGTCGATTCAAATTGAGAATCTCCTCATTTTTGAAGTCTGTTGAAAATGTTTAAATTGGCTTAAGCTTGGAAAGTTAGTAAAAGGTATTGTTTGTAATGTATTTATTACCAGCGCTACTTACGTAGCGCTAAATAAATAAAATTTTCCCTACAAGATTAAACAACAAACATACGAAACCTTTTCAGGACAATTTAGATTGACAGTCACCGTAAAAAGGCAGTAAAAAAGTCCGTAATATATTATGCATAAGCTGAGTACAGTTAAGTTAGCACTTTCTGTAAAAAGTGTAATGGGACCGTTAATTGGATTTAAATGGCAATGAATTATTACAAGTTAGCATTAACAGTGCTATTAGCAGTTTTGTAAAAAAATTTGAATTGCTTTCAATACAAATTTATAATTGGCTCTTTGGACTGTCTCGTGGAAAGCTCGAAGGACCATCTTGTTTTTAATGTACTAGACTAATCTAAAGTTTACTAGCATCTACCCGCGGCTTCGCATTTGTTATGTGTATGGAAACGTTTCAAGGCTATTTATATCCAATGGGAACTGATTTATGGGATGAAAAGTAGCTTTAGTGTTATTCCAGGGGCAAACTTTTACGTTTGTAATATTAGTAAGGAGTTTGAAAGTATTTTTTTTACGATCTTTGTTTTAAGTAAATTTCTAACTTCTATAGTTAATAAAAGAACATTGTAATACTTAGTTTTGCAGTTCAGTTTAGTATCAACTTTCAACTGTCTATTGCTAGCAATAGTCCGGTCAATTTAGACATCCAAGGTTACAATTAATAACTCTTTCTACTTTTTGAATCGTTATATTACAAAAACGGTGGCTCTTAGGAAAAAAAGTATCTAGACATTTTTATAGAGAATTATCTGATCCACAATTTTTGTCTGAGCTAATTTTATGATAAAACTTACCGTTTTGCTGAAAATCGCGAAAAACCCGTTTTTGTGACCTTTGACCCCGAGTAAATTTTTTTGCACTTGCCTGATCGATGAGGACTTTTCACATTTCCTTTATAATAGTTATTGAACAATCCTACCAATATTCAGCCTAGTCGGAATTATTGTAACTTCACTCCTATTTTTTTGTCTAATTTGACCGGACTTCAATGAAATCAAACCTCTCTTTTGTTGCGATGTTGATGAATTTGCGATTTGTCGTAAAATACGGACATGATACGCCTTGAGGTCTGATCAGGGATGATAAAACTGAACATGCTTTAATGATACGCCTATTTCCGGTTTAGGGGGAGATATATTTTCCATTATATGTTATGAGATCATATTTTAGACTGTGGTGTGCTTATGATGGCTTACAATACAACGAAACAACGTGATCTGTTAGATATTTAGATAGGTAGTTATAATCATAGGGATGTCTGAAGTACTCGTAGTGAAAATTCTACGTCTATGTATTAACCAATCAATGAAGAACGCATGGTATCATAGGAATACATAACAAGGAAAATAAAATTAATACTTTTAGAATCATGGAATAAAAAATTATAATAAAACATTTAAGTATTCCTTAGTTATCTGAAAAACATGATACATTTTCAATAAAAAATGTTTACTTAATTGCACGTTTAATCATACACAGGTGAAATCCAAAAGAAGTCCCCCTTTTAACCATGATCAAAGAAAAGCTTTGAAAACTGATTACATTGTAATCGAAATTGAACCATTCGTTTCCATAAAAGTTGTCGAAACAATCAAGGGAGCTAACGAAGTTTTTATGTTCACCCTTACTCGCAATTTCCGATCATAGTATTGTTTTCAAAGTTTACCCCACCTTTCTGTCTTTTATGTAATCCGATAAGATGCGACAGAAATCGACTTCCGGTCTAGTTCATTTTTGCTTTATCATTTGATTTTGTTTTTCAGTTAAATTTTCAATTTCAATTAAAACAGTTTAAGTAACCTGTGTAATTGTGTATGTATAGATTGGTAAGATGGAAGACGGAAGGGCGCTAAGTATAAATAACAATCGAAAGCTATAAATCCAGTTACAATCACATCGACCCGAAATCTGGGATTATGAAATACGTGACGCGGCGGCTCAAGCCAAATCTAATTTGAGGATTGTAACAACTTATAATTCCTGGTTTGAACGTTGCGTCAATCGAACGGTTTAAGCCGCCGCCCCCTAAAAGCCGCGATTTGGAAGCACGTCTTGCGTCGCGCGATTTTTTGCGATATTTGTTTCTAATCATCACTATCATCATGACTACATATATAAAACAAATTCGCTTTTTCTGTCCCTATTTCCCTATGTCCCTTTGACTGCTTAAATCTTTAAAACTACGCAACGGATTTTGATGCGGTTTTTTTTAATAGAGTGATTCAAGATGAAGGTTTATACGTATAATAAAACCATGCGAAGCTGGGGCGAGACGCTAGTTTTGTACTAAGACGCATTCCATCTTACACAGTGCTGCGATTCCATCGACGCTATTGTTGAGGTAGTGCGACGCGTTTACGCGTTCTGCTATAATTCACAGAACATTGAGTACTAAGACGCATTTCATCTTTCTCACAGTGCGTGTTTTTCGATGTAAAAACGCAGCTGTGTGTAATTATAATTCGCGCGATACAAGACGCGTCAAAATCGTGGTAGTGGGGTGGCTTTATGTCTTGACATAGCAGGATTTGTTATAGGTTTTTAACGATCGACGAAGCCTTTGTTATCGCGGCGGTGCCCTATATAATTTCACACAGGTCCAAAAGTATCATAGTACCTACTTACTAGCAGCGCCTCGCGGTTTCACCTGCGGTAATTCCCGTTCCCGTGGGAATTCCGGGATAAAATATAGCCTATGTGTTATTCTAGCTAGACTCTAATCTATCTCTGCCAAATTTCATCCATATACGTTCAGTAGTTTTTGCGTGAAAGTGTAACATCCATCCATCCATCCATACTTACAAACTTTCGCGTTTATAATATTAGTAGGATATGAACGTCCAGTTGTCGTGTATAAAGATCATTTAAATATCGTTTCCGAACGAAGAAAAACTACCCATTTTTTCAGACCCCTTCAACCCACGGAATATAAACGGGATTATCGCAAATTAGAAACATGTTGGAGCCTAAAAGCCTCAATTCCGCAATGGACTATCAGAGACAGCTTGATATAGATACCTCTACAGACGAGTTCCAGGTCAAAGGTCAGTGAACTGGATCTAGGTCGGATAGCAGCTGATTGTAGGCTTTTGAGGTGACGTCGTGACTTCCCCCTATTATGGAAACTAGGGAAGGTGATATGGGTCAATTCACGACTGGAGCGATTGTTAGAGATGATGGGACTTTAAATTATTTTTAGTGATATTTCAGAGCTCTACGACACACTTATATCACAAGTACCTGTATTTGAGCGCGAGTTTGGATGTTTATACATATGTTGGTTACCTCTTCACGCTGAATGACTGAGTGGATCGGGCTGATATTTTGCATACATGTAGTTCATATATACTACATGTATTTATTGACGTAATTAGAACGGCCCTTAGGCCAATTATACTAATTACAGTAGGTTTTAATACTTAATATAGTTAGATTAAGAATATGTTATAAATTTAATTATGCTAATTATGCTATAAATAGTTACATACCTATGTCAAATAATCAATATCATGATCAGGAATAACATATCGGAAATACGAGTGCGAAGCAATCGCCAGCCTCTATTTATAGCACTACATAGTATAAAATAAAGTCGCTTTCTCTGCCCCTATGTCCCTATGTATGCTTAAATCTTTAAAACTACGCAACGGATTTTGATACGGTTTTTTTTAATAGATAGAGTGATTCAAGAGGAACGTTTTATACGTATAATAAAACCGTGCGAAGCCGGGGTGGGTCGCTAGTTATTTATAAATGTGTTTTTTTTTGTTTGTGACTTCTTCTTTCGTTATAAATTCGGAACGATTTTACAAAAAAGTTGTTCTAGACTTGACATAATATAAAGACGGAAAAAACGCCTTTGAAGCTGCAGGCGAAACCTAATAGCTAAGTTATGAATGAAAAGGCGGATACGGGAGAAGTTACAAGAAAATATGCCTCTGCATATTCCACAAAATCCTGGATATTTAATTATGGAAGGGGCAGGGAAAATGATAATCGAAACATTTGGACCCAAAACACGTAAACGGTACGTGTAAAATAGCATTTTTATTACAACAGTGTAATTTTTCCTTCGAGGTGGCATCTTAAATACGTGTTTTTGCGTTGTATGGTTGACTTGCAAACCCTTGTAATTGATTTCTATCCATTCCTTTTCAACTAAATACGTTACTACGTATGTTGCTAGAAATTACCCCGGTCGACTGGCTCTAAAACGAATCTGGAATGCGACAGAAGAAGGGATTTGTATGCTTACGAGGCATTTGTTAAACCAAGCTTTCCTAGATCTTAATTTCGTTATCTACAAAACCCTCAATAATCACCGATCGATTACAATCTATCAGCCGTACGTAAATGATAGGAATAGATAGCCGACAATTGACACATGAAGACGCAAGCTGTGAACAAAAAACTGACTTGATAGCATCTTGGGAAAAATCCTCATTAAATGGTAGATTTACTCTCTTTGCAATCTCGCATGAAGCCATAGTACTGAAGCATCGTACAGAAATCTGCTGTCAAGTATCGGAAAAACAAGCCGCGCCCAAACCTCTTAAGATCAATTTGTAGAACAATAAACATTTCTCTCCCGTCATCACTTCACCAGCAGCTGTTTACCAAATACTGCGAACACCTTTGCAATCAACAGAAATAGTTTCGTGAATATACAGGTGGTGAACCTTAAATAGGGCACTGGCCCTTCCGTGGCAAGGAACCGTAATGTATTGTTATTAATGCTACGGGACGGGACCGGCACGGGAAGTATTATTGCATAGTTTGATATGCTTAAAAGTTCATACATTTTTGAGGGCTGATCACATAGATTACTTTTGTTTCATAGCCCAACAAGCCTAGCAATCTACACCGAATCTATGGCTACTGCGATTTGTTTTGTTATTGTCCATGACAGACCAGCTGTGCTATTACGCTAAAACCGCCCATCCATATTGATATTCTTGCGCCATTTCAATGGCCATCGCGCACGTCCTTTCCATACAATTTCAAATTACGAAAGCCATTAAAAGGGGTTTCTCAGGTCAGTTTTGAAAAAAAATTGACTTATGAAACAAAACTGACATAAAAAAGCCCTTTTAATGGCCTTCGTAATTTGAAATCGTATGGAAAGGACGCGCGCGATGGCCATTGAAATGGCGCAAGAATATCAATTTGGATGGGCGGTTTTAGCGTAATAGCACAGCAGAGGCTATCATTGACTTCCGTTCTGATGTGGTAGGTTTTGGAAGGAATTTTCTTCACCGCAATGGCCGATATAGACGTCCTTCCTTAAAAAGAGATAAAGCTACTAAACCTCACGTTTCTTGCATAATGGAGTAACTTAAGAGCAATTTGCAGCAATTCTGAGGGCAAGAATACTCCTCGTGAGCAAGTCCCTGTTCACACGGAAACTTCGCTCTATTAATTGTTTGTGCAAATGATGTTGATATATTTTATAGTACGTCGATTCAGAGAAGCGGTTCAATTTTTTTTGGATAGGATGGATAAGAATGTTTTAAAGTTGTTTATTTTAAGCTATAATATTAAGTTATAGTCAGTAGCTTATTGGATAAGTTTTTTATAACATTATTATATATTGCTTTGGTGCTACACTGTAATGAAAATATACCTATAAATATTATAAGTTACTAATTAAATTAATAGAGTTAAAATGACGAAGTACACTTGATACAGATGAAAGACGTTTCCCTAACATTTTGAAAGTCCTTGGAGTCTCCACCACTTCTTTCATTTAATTATAGGGCCTGTTGCTTTAGTACAGTTCTGTATGAGCGGAATATTATTGAGTATAGTCCCTGCTTAGTGTAAAACACTCGGCATGTTAATTGTCTTGGTCTTGTCACTTCGAACACGGAAGTTCAGGAAGTTGCACGAAGCCTTACTTGCGAATTGGTCTTATTCGATTTTTGTGCTGCAAAGTGGAAGGCATGGAGGAAAGGGCGTTCAATTTACACTGAAGCGGCAATTGAACGTAAGGAAGTAATGATAAAAACTTACAAAATATATAGAAAGGCAATATCAAGACAAAAGTAAGAGAGAATAATCAAGAATTTCATGTAAATTACAAAGTCGATTTTAAGAATCTTGCTACGAAGAGTAAATGAATGAATGAACACTTTATTGTACTAGAAAGTAACATATAAGTAAAGTTAAGTAAGATAAGTTATTTCTAAATAAAAAATAAACATAGCCTTATCGCTGAGAGCGATTTCTCCCACCTTGGAGTGGCGAAAAAAATGAGAAGTGCACCGATGGTAAAAAAATATTTGAGTAATAAATCGAAAAAATATATAATATCATAAAACAAAATTAATTTATTCAATACGAGGAGACAATAAATCTAACGAAGATAAATGCATTACAGACGAGAGTTCTGGTAAAAGCAACGCCTCTCTATTTAGTCCTATTTAGTACTAAGTAGTCTAGTAAATTGTGTCACAAAGTAGATTTAATATCGGGGTCAGAGCAGTGTATTTCCGAGTAGTAAAATGATCATAGCTTCTGTTTCAGACGGCCTTAATACTTTAGTGGACTCAAATTACAGACTGAATTACCTACGTTCGTTTTTGCATTGATTTGTGCCACAACTCTTGGAGACTTAAAAAAATCGGATACGTGTGAGTCGGACTCGTATGAAGGGGTCTGTGCCATTATCTATAATCACTACATAGTATAAAACAAAGTCGCTTTCTCTGTCCCTATATCCCTGTCCCTTTGAATGCTTAAATCTTTAAAACTACGCAACGGATTTTGATGCGGTTTTTTTAATAGATAGAATGATTCAAGAGGAAGGTTTATACGTATAAAATAAAACCGTGCGAAGCCGGGGCGGGTCGCTAGATATCTATAAAAACGGCAAAAAATATCTGTTGTATGGAAGACCCCTTAAATGTTTACAGAAATACCTCATCTGTGGAAATTTCAACTGTCTAACAATCATGGTTCATGAGATACATCCTGGTGACAGACGAACAGACAGACAGACCTACTGAGGGGTCTTAGAAATATGTAGGGTGCCGTTTTACCATTTGGGTACGGAATCCCAAACGAAATAATATACGTGCGCAATTCGCAAGCACCATGCCGACTATAATTTCTTCTATTAATCTACTTTTATGAAATTAAAATAATTCCTTCGAGATAAGTCCTTTTCACAAAGTAATAAACTTGAGTTGAAGCTCATATAATAGTATCACTACATAGTATAAAACAAAGTCGCTTTCTCTGTCCCTATGTCCCTAAGTATGCTTAAATCTTTAAAACTACGCAACGGATTTTGATGCGTTTTTTTAATAGATAGAGTGATTCAAGAGGAAGGTTTATACGTATAATAAAACCGTGCGAAGCCGGAGCGGGTCCCTAGTAGTTCAAATAATAGTTAAAAATATTTCATAGAACAATCAATGGTGAAAAGTCGATCATCAAGCAATCAGCATTTACGATAGGATCGATTTCATTAACATTTCTAACCGAAACTGCGCTTTTAGATGTCATAGATAAATTCCAGTCTGAACAGTGTAGTGCAGTGTTGTTGTAGTCCTTCGCTGGAATTGCTCTATTATTGCTTTAGTTACGGCGAGAGATGCTTTAGTTAGGTACACCACACGTTCTCATCTCAGGATATTTTGTTGTTTATGGCCGCTATTCACAACACTATTCGGAATACATATTCTATTTCCCGTGACACAACCAACCTCAAATGCCACCATCATGTGTAAATTGTCCGAAATAAATCAGTATTTTTACACCCTTCCTCCACCTTCAAAACCGAAACATGTGAGTATTTTTAGTGTCTCTGAAGTAATTTTCCTCAAATTCAGAAAATTTGCAAAGACACGCATTAGAGGCAAATCACAATGCTATGTTACTTTTCAATCTTCATTAAGGATTTTGTTAGAGACGTGACGACGACGTTGACATTTTTTTCGTAAAATCTTTTTACGTCGTCCGACCTTTCGTCGTGTTTTTCGTATACCCGAAGATTGTTTTTTCGTTCAAATGTATTCTATGCGCCGATGAACAATCGTGTCGTACACCGTGAATACCCAACTTCTCCGTCGCTTAACGCTCAGAAAGCCACTCTATGTAACTACTGTCCGAAATTGTTTCCATTATTATAACGGGATCTTCTGTCTGTTTAGAATGGTCGTCTCGAATATCGTAACGAGATGAAATTACATGAACTGTCGAACTTTCCAGTTTCAAAAAGAAAGAAAGTTTTAGATGACGCAATTCTTTATTTATTTCTGTAATTGGTTCACTCCTGTATTTATTGTCCGTTTTGGGGTTGCGTTTTATATACCGTTAGCTGTTGCTATCACTGGAACAGTAATTGTGGGGAATTATTTACGCGTTGGGGGTTTTCAGTTATCTTTAAAATTAGTAGGTATATACTTGTTGGCAAATAATTCTAAAAACTATTCAACATAGCTTTGATAGTCCAAAAACCTTCGATTGGCAAAATCTCACCTGATGGAAAGTGGTGATGTAACGATGTATCACTACTATCTAGAAGATACCTTATTCACTCTTGTCTTGCATAGACCCAGGTTGCACTTACTATCTGGGTCTATTCAAGATAAGAGTGAATATGTTTCTTCTAGATCTGCATGTAAAACAGCAACAGAGAGCGTGTCTTTAAGTTTGGATCTTAGCGCTTATTGCGAGTGGTATATCCATCAGATAGGGATAGTATATTGCGCTGTACTTTTTGCCTGGAGTGGAAGGGAGATGGTGAAGCTAGACAGATTCCAGATTTCGTGGCAAGCCTACACAACAAAGGCAGTTTTGTCTCCAATTAAAATACCGAAATAGAATCCCTATCTGCGACATCGTTGAAGCGTTGTCGCCCCATCCATCAGTTCAGGAAATAGCTCTCCTGTTTGTTGTTGGCGTTTAGAGGCTAGAAACAAGCTGAGACTAGCGGTATTCTTGTCTGGGCTCCGGAATTTAGTTTACACAGCTTTTACTAGGAATGATCAATGTAAAGAAATAAGACCCAATCATTCTCTCTCCTTATTGGTGGAGAAGTGAATTGTTTGCTAATTGATTTGACTGGATCCTAGATCTTTTAACACTGCTTTGAGTGTAGGTATTTTCTTCCCTCGATTCTGTTTCATCTGTAGCAAAAAGCCCCATCATCTTTTCTTTCTTTCACGACCATCTCGTAGCGATCTATGTCTAGCATATCTAGCAAGTATAATATGTGCTGATGATGATGATTCTTGTTATTTTTTGGTGAACTAAGTTAATAACTTATTTCTTCGGGTTAGCGATGTTGATGATGAAGGAACTTAGCCATAAATCCGCTAGGAACACTTGGTCAAGTCAATTCTACAAAATAATATATAATACAGTTAAAATTAACAAAAAATAATAATAAGTAAATACTTACCTCTGGATTATTTCGTAAATAATTAAGTGAATGTAATGTAAGTGAAAAAGTTAATGGAAGACGGCATAGATGTTGGAAATTTAACGGGTGGCTCTTGAAAAAACTGCAATATTTATTGCCCCATTCCTTTTCAAAAGTGTGCCTACCGAGGTAATGGATTCTAACGCAATGTCCTAGGGGTTTTAACTTCCGCCTTTTAAAAGCTTTCACATTGCGTCTTTCGTTTTTGTGCAATATTTTTACTCCATATTTGCTCCACTGTATCATTTAATTCAATAAATAAATTGAAATAATCAGCTGACGTCTACAAAAGTATGCAAGTACCTATAAATAAATTACTCAGCCCTATTGCTATCCACACTTCACTACATAGTATAAAACAAAGTCGCTTTCTCTGTGCCTATGTCCCTTTGTATGCTTAAATCTTTAAAACTACGCACGGATTTTAATGCGTTTTTTTAATAGATATAGTGATTCAAGATGAAGGTTTATACGTATAATAAAACAGTGCGAAGCCGGGGCGGGTCGCTAGTAAATTATAAATGCGAAAGTTTACATGTGTGTTACACCTTCATATCAAAACACATATCACGCTGAAATTTTGCATACAAGTACTTAGTTCAGGTTTTATCCCACATATCAGTTTCCTCGGGATATAAATAATCTTTAACCGTTTCCATGGAAACATCGCGTGTCGCAAACTAATGTAAACGTAGATAAGGTGAATGTTATTTTGTTTATTACGTTTGAATAATCCATGACAAACAACGCAAGAAGACCTGCAAAAGGTTATGAATGAACCCATTTGGAAGCAATGACGTTTTCAGAAGAATTTTTCATCGAAATAAAATTTATAAACGTGCTTCTAGTCTAAATTACCATCTTTATGCATTTGTTGTGAAAAGCGGCCACTCAAATGTAAATAAACTGTTCCTAAACGACCTAACTTCCTCTCTTCCTCAAGTTTTTGTCGCACTTCCTTCCTGTTTTTGTAGCATTTTACGTCGTCGTCTCCGCAATTTTATCGTGTTGTACATTTACTCGAAGGAAAGCTTCAGCGCGCTGCGATTCAATTAAACTCTGCCTGTAATCTGATCGTTTTCACTGTGTTTACTTTGGAATTACATTTGCTACAGGATTTTTATCCTTTCTATCTTTAACGAAGGTCCACCGGCGAGGCATTAGGTTGCGGGTTCGATTCCCGTCTTTGGACATTTGAACGATCTGCAATTATTTGTTCTAGGGTGTTTACTATGTATTAAAAAGTATATTTCTTTGTAATGTATCTTAAAAGTATCTTTCTATGTAATGAATTGTACTCACTATATCAGTCATCTAGTACTCTTAACACAAGCTCAGCTTAGCATGGGGCTAGATATGCTAGATTACCCAGCATTATTTGTGTTTTTCTGCTAAATCCAACTTTTTGTAATGGAGGTTTGTGTTCTGTGTCCAAGAAAAAGTTTTTTATTCTAAGTTTGACATAGAAAGCAACTTTAAATCCAAATTGTGATAGCGTGCCGACTGCTGACTGAAGCCATTTAATAAAACACAATTTAAAACATAATTTGGTAAACCATGGAGGGTGGTATGTGTAATTAGTTCTAGGATGTTTTACATTTGAGTGATTAATGAACTAACGTTTCGTGGGGCGACCATTTCGGTAATTGCAGGGTTTGAAATTTAAATGGAATACACAAATTACTGTAATAGAACTTTGTGGTAACGTGACAAATATGACTTAACTAATTCTGTCTGATCAATTCAAAACTATTGATCGCCACTTGGCAAACGATGTGCGAAGACATATACTAAATCTGAATTGCAAACACTGAAGAACTATCTATCCTCACAGATCAAAAGATACACGCATTACTTCTTCTGATCTCCATTTGCTAAACTCACAAAAAGCAATTCCGTAGGTCCACATCTCAATTTTCCCTGTAACGTCTATTTTACGTTCACTTCTATCTTAAAAGTTCTGGTTATTGGTTTTGGAAAAATTGATCGCCCCTTGGTAAATGACAAAATGTTTATGATAGAAGCGATGACGAGGGATCTAGTATAGTGCGACGATATAGTAATACATAATCTGATATATAAACGGAAGAACTATCTATCCTTGCAGATCACTAGATTACTAACTCCGAGCATTACTTCTTCTGATCTCCATCTGCTAACCTGACAAAAAGCGATTCCGTAGGTCCACACGTCTCAATTTTCCTGTAACATCTCCAATATGAAAGAAAACAGATCAGTTCCTGACTCCGAGATAAGAATTTCAATGTAGCCGAGCGAATCTTACTTTGAGTCGCGTCTGTTGTATCCTCGTTTTATCTTTCTGAATTTTATGAAAGCGCTGCTCAGAGTTAGGGCCTGCCTTTTTTAGATATTCCCATACCGTAAACAGCGGTCACCTGCTTCCGTGTGTGTGAATTATTATCCGTTTGACGTGTCTGTTTTATGTTCACTTCTATTCTAAAAGCTCTGGTTATTTGTTTTGTCTATTTCGTTTTGGGACGTTTGGAAAGACGTTAGCATTTGCCAGTTACTGTCCATTGGTTGGATTTATAAAGCTCTCTATTAATCTAACGGGTGGTGTGGTGCCAGTGCCATAAACACAGCGTCTGGTAGATTGACAATTCGAAATAGTTTCATAATCCGATCCTATCTACCTATTTAATAAGGCAAAAATGCGGTCTTCAATGGGACATTCTGTTTCTCCTTTTTCTATTCCATACCATCGACCTTAGTGGCGCAGCGGTTCTGAATTGACGCAGGAGGTTGCAGGTTAGATTTCCGATTCGGGAAAAATATTTGTGGGTTAATATACCCTTTTTGAATTCCAAAGCAAATATTTGTTCCGAGGTTCTGGGTGTTTTCTATGAATAATAATAAATATATATTTTGAAATTTATTTTCAAAAAATATTTGAATATTTTTTGAAAGTATATCAGGTATTTATGATCCACAACACAAGTTTTGCTTAGCTTTGGGCTAGATGATGCTGTAATAATAGTCCACCATTGTTTAGTTATTTAATAATAATCCATAATCACCTGACAAACAAGTAAATCTAATCCTCATCAGACGAAAACAAATCAAAGCAAAAGTCATTCAAGCTAAATCGAAAAACATTATGACCATGTAGCCTATAAAAGCTTCCCTTTTAACGGTATCGATCTATCCACATTAACCGTTATCGCGATAACCGTTGATGGATCTAATTATACCGAGATTGACTATGATATAATATTCCCCCCGACCTACATTCTATAATCACCTTATAATTCCTAGTCCTCCCTTACCTTACCCTCTGGCACTTGATTGCTCTGAAATTTCTCATTTGCTGATAAAGTGGCTGCTTTAACATAATTATGGGACTACCGGTAGATCCTGGGAATCTGCGGAGTTTGTTGCAGGTGCTTAAGATGTTGTTGAGTATTTATGCGAGAAGGATTTCACGCTTTATGATCGGCTGGACTGAGTCTAATTTCGTTTAAGAGTTTGACTAGCGCTTAGGTAGAGGATAAGCTTCACAAGCCGGATTTGGATTTGGCTTGCAAGAATCATACGGTTTTCTTGGCCAGAGTGTTCAGAAGCTGAGTGTTGAACCTTTTAAAGATCCGCGAATGATGACGATTCTTACAGGCAAAGAAAGGTATTTCCCACTCCTTAATCAAATAACGCAGTTTGATAAGATGACTACGATATTCAAAGAATAGGGCAAGTCATAGAACAGCGCTAGTCCAAAAGAAATTCCTCAGCTTGACGTTCAAAGATTCATTATGCCATTAAATCAAAAACTCATGAAAGCAGAAGCGAAAGAAAAAGATAGCGCATCATATAAATCTTAAACAATGCGCCGTAAAAAGCTGGCATTGAATAACAAAAGCGATAATCAAGGTGTGAATATAATATCACCTTGTGACTTTGGAGAATTAATAAATATGAAGATATCTATCGAAAGTTATGGTGCTTCAAATTATTGAAACAATTTAGGTGTGACATTACAAGCCATTCTTGTAAGATGATGATTATTTAAGCTTATGTCAATCCATCCATAACTAAGTCAGTATGTAATCTATCTATGTAACAAGAGAGCTAGCTCTAGATTGATTCCAGCAGTCTACAGTTAGCTCAAAAGTTTTACTTGTTCTAAATTGTTTATATTATTTAACTGTGTTTTATATCAGTATTTAATGTTTGTACTAATTAATAATTTTCTTTGTTACAGGTAAAAATTCGATTACTATGCTCCAATACCAAATTGAAACCCTTGAACGGTAAGTCGTTGTCTGTATCAAAAATATATAGGTCTGCTAGTTGTTTTGAGAAACTGCATATCCATGATAATAATGAAATCATCATAGATACCTACTCCTTTTCTTTATTCGTTTGATATAATAATATGTGGCTAGATGGCTAAATTTATACTCCCATAGTAAACTAATTAAAGCCATCTGAAGCTTCAATTCGTCCTTTTACATCACATACACCACGAAGGTAGAGGAGATCGTGGAGTATGTGAAGATGAAGACCAACATCCTGGTGAGGGTCGAGCAGTTGGAGTCGCGTCACAGTGATTTTAAATCATTTGTGGTGCGTATTCCAACTGAGAAGATATCGACCTTTACCAAGGAAGAATTCTGGCCGAAGAATGTGCTGTTCCGGCGTTTTCGCGGACGATTACCGGCCGCAGCACATATCGAGTGTCACACGTCGCCGACACTACGTGCTAGTAAATAAGTTTATATAAAGTATGTATGTAAGTGTAAGGTATATATTTCATATGGGCCGTAGTTTTAAGTATTTAACATCCTGTACTTGACTATTGTTGCCTGAAATAAATGATTTATTATTATTATTATTTACACTTACCACCGCTTCTTAAGTTCCCAACATTAAAGCGCGAATCGAGTGTTTATATTACGTGAAGAAAATTGTCATCAACGTTCGCCGGATGAATTACTACGTTTCTCACGCGTATCAAGTTTTTCATGAACCTAATGACTCTATCTATCTCATCTCTATTTCTTGCCCCCACCCACCTCATGTGATGTGACTAGACAGTCACGTAACATAGTCACGATTATTCTATTTGTAAGAATTTTGTAATCTACAAAAGTGTTTTGGTCATCTACTTTCTTTGGAGGTAGTAAGGTTATGGTCCATCTTTTATTTCTTTAAATAAGATATATATATATAAGTTATACATTTAACGTTCCCTTGAAAATATTTTTAAACAGTATTCTCATATTTTTATTTCTTAAAAAATTCTGTTAAAATTGAGAGTTATTCAAACGCTTATCTTGTCGATGAATCTGACTCGAATATTTCGTAAAATGTTAATTTCATTTCCATCAGCATTTGCATCAGATACAAATACTAAAACCATTATTTGTTATCTATAGTAATAAACTCCCCATTCTCCCATACATCCATATAACCTCACACGATGATCCATTGTGAAATGTAGCTTTTATCTCGACTTTTATAGCTCCAGCTCGCACAAACAATACGCCTTGGACTATTTTGGGCCTTGATGGATTCCTTTCATTATACGACGGTAAAGTAAAACACTCGTGATTATTTTTATTTATCGAGTAAAGAATTCGGAACTAACAGAAGCTTTCTATACTTCCTCTAATGCGGTGTAAAGAATAGCCCCTTCCTTTTCCTCCCTTGATGTCTTGAAAACTAGTTATCTACAGGGAATATCGATTAGGTACACCAGATAGACTGAGGATCAACTTGCAGTTAACATACGCCATCTACTTAGCCTAAAGATATTAATGTTGAGCTTCCTCAAGGAACGCTGTTAGGACCAGCCGTGTTTTACACACACACAATAAGGGGGTTCCTATATTGTTGTTACCTATACGGCAACAACACAAACAAACAGCAAACGTAGTGTAGGACGCCCTGCGGCCAGGTGGGATCTGTGAAAGTCTGCTGGCAGATGCTGGATGCGGCAAGCTGAAGACAGGGCGCTACGGCGCTCTTTGGGGGAGGCCTAGGCTAATATAGGTTGATGATGATGATGATGATGTTGGCTTTGCCAACTATGTATTTCTTATGTTTATGATGAATTATTACTAGTGATTATTGGGTTATTCATAATCCCGAAGTTAAAATGACAAAATAAATAGATAAAGCTAGCAACTAGGAAATCAATGTCTCAGTTGCGCGGTTTTGTGGCACATTGTTTGTAATCCAGCGCAGATATTCGGTTTCATACGAATATTCCGTCCGGAATACTTAATGAGCCGTAAAACGTACGCATGGCTTCTTTTAATGAAAAAGGATAACTGGGTTAATTATACTGCTGAATTTACTAGCGGGTTTAAAGGAATTTGTTTAAATTAGCCGGCTTGGAGGTCTAACGACCTCTGTCAAATTTTGTAACAGTTTTCCCGTAAGGTATAAAAATTCTCTGAGTTTTGCATCATTTGCAATATGATGGAAAGAACTAGCTTCTTTTAAAACTGTACAATACCTGCCGTAGTTTCTAACAAAATGTTAGATCAAATTTTATTTCATCGTGAATATTTTCCTTTGACCACAATCTCACCTGATGATAAGAGACGTTGTAATTCACTCTTGTTATAAGCTATTTAGTAATTCAGTAATATTTATTCACACAAAACATGGTACATTACATTGGTGGAATAGGTCATTCGTTCTGCATATTTCGCCTGAGTACAGGCACGTGAATATTATAATTATTAATACTACTTAAACTAGGCCTTCTAATAAACATTAAAATAATAAAAATTACATAAAACATAAGCAGGCAGCGAGGTCCAAACTCTTACATTACGAATGGCAAAGATTGAGTTATGCTGATTCTAAACATATAATGCTCTGAAACAGTTTTCTTCAGACCATGATGTAATTTCTGTATCGTGTATCAGTTTCAGTGTTCGTTTCTTATTAGAGACACGCTCATAGAGTGGTAACAGAATCAAGAGGAAGGTGGATACTATCGCCAGCGATTTATTCGCTCGTGGGATCGGTCCTTAAAGGACAAGTGACCTTTTAATCTGTCTAGACTAACTAACGGTTTCCACAATGTATCTTACAATCTGATACAGTTATCGACAGGATGAATTATTATTAGCAGTTTGCAAATGTGCTGTTGTTTAACAAATTAATGTCGTCTTTTGTCGTCGAAAATGATCTAATGGCATATTAATAGAGCATTGACCTTCAATTTGGTATGCATAACAGTTTAAAATGCAAATTGCATTGATAAATTCTAGAACGGTTGGTATCTTTATTAATGCAAGTTTCAAATTGAATTAAATGAGTTGAAAAAATGAATGAATTACCATTGTCTTCAATATCTGAATGTTATTTTAAATAAACTTATTTTCTGTGCACGTGCTTGCAATCATGTCATTCATCTATTCATATTATCCATATCCTTAATCATCTTATCTCTATTCATTGGTTTTTACGTCTATTTTCATCATAAACTCAGTTATTTTCCCATTTACCAATTATTAGAAATAGTTTTGTGTGTCCCTGCAAGGCAAAGGTGGCACACACAGTGCCTCAACTTGAACCAACTGGACTTACGTTTATTCCAGTTCGTTACACCATCTCTATTGGTAAACCATGAAAAATTTAAAGGCGCCTGAGGCTGTAGCGTCAAGAAAAATGTTTAAACATCTAATCAAATCAGCGGGAACTTTAACTGTAATTTGAAGCTCGCAATCCAATTCTGTCGCTTCCCACCCTCTGCCTATTTATCACGACATACTAGCGGAGTCATTTCCTCGCTGCTTTCCCTTCGAATCGAATTACCAATCAGGGAAAGTGGGTCCCGTGGTTAGGGCTTACAGCTTAAACGGTTACATGCCCCCAACAATTAAAATTTCTATATTGATCCACTATAGCGCTTAAACTCGTTCATAGGGCACCATGTGGGAAAAAAGAAAGATTTAATCATTCAAGCATCATTTAATCTTTCTGTTTTCCCTTATGGTGCTATAATAAGCTTTCTTCACATTGACTTCTATTTGGTATACGCGTCGACTTTGAAATCTGGAGTCAAATTGAAGAGAGATTCATTTCCAAGCAACAGCATATACAGTTTTAATTTGATACTAAACTGAATTCGCGACCGGTAATGGCTTTTTAAGCCAAGATGAGTTATTGCCCCAATATACTGGCACCCTTTCTATTCCGTTTAACTGTATCTCCACAAGCTTCCTCTAACTAAAGGTTATGCGAAATCCTAAATAACATTTGGTTCAGAAATTTCCCGACGTTGTCGCCTTGGTTTTGGTCTACATTTATGCTCTACCAATGCCAACTGTTCTTCAAATTTGCATCGTACAAGTTGGAGGTTACAACAACAGAACCATCATGAATAAAAAGACAGGCAGCCCTACCAGTCTGATATATTAGATTAGTCTTCGGGTCAGGAATGATTGCGGTGCGGTGAGTGCTGATAATATGATATGTTTATTGTTCGGTGAAAGCTGTACGAAGATTTATGACGTGTTTGATGATCTTAACATCCTGCTGAAACATGTGTGCGTTAAGAAGTTTCTCGATCGTCTTGTTCCAATTACAAATGGTATACCTTATACTGCTTATTTTCGTAAAATCTGTTTAGTTACGTGGTCACATTATCTACATAAAGGTACTGCTTGGTCTTCCTATCTATTGCGTTATTCTGTGCAGTTATCAAAAATCAACCCATGGACTTTCTATCAACCTGTACATAGGTATATATTTTTAAATTTTCATATTTATACCCTTGCATTTCACATTGTGGTTTGTATTGTTTGTAACGTTATGGTTAGACATAATTTGGTAATTCTAGTAGAACTATAACTACAAATTATCCAACAAAGCAACTACAGCCATAAACTACCATTTCAGTGTACGACCCTGTCCTGTAAAACATTACACCGTTGTTCAATGAAGTTCAGTTAGTTAATAAATCTTTATGTACCCACTAACTGTCGTGCGTTCATAAATCAAATTGATTATGTTCGTCTTAACTGTTATTGAATAAACAAATTGGTACGAGGCTCGCTTAGCGGTAATAGTAATAACCTGAATTGTTATCGTTTTATCTTCTCTCTTTTGGCCTTCAATTTACTTTATGCTCTTTTAGGCTGGGGCCAAATAAGCATAATTGTTTTGTACTGTGGTCGAAATTGACTCGTTTCATTCAATAGTTCTGTTTGTAGCGACTCAAAAAGAGTCATAGTCATTTCTGTTGAAAGTCGAACTCTCAAAATTCTTGTGCCAGAAATACTTCTTTTTCTTGGGTTGTCAATAGAGGGGCTGCCGATTTAAATTTGATTTTAACTTTTGTTCACTGTCAAATTCGTCTAATATTGTAGCTGTTATGACCCGTAACCTAATAATAACAAATTTTTGCACAGAATCGTGTGGTCTGAATAAGCTACCCTTCTAATTAAACTTTAATCTTTAAAGCTGATTATGGGTTCATAACTTTAATATTTGTACTCAGTTCACCGATAAAGTTAAGATAAGCAAATTTATTTCGATTGTGTTATAGCTTAAAAAAGTAACAAAAACATTTCCACGAATTGTTTGGGTTACTTATATTCACTATTTTAATTATTACGTAAACGAAGTCTTTGTTATACTGAACTTTTTTCTGCAGCGCGTTGATAAAATGTAGATTAGCTTATCGTAGTTTTAACAAGTTTTGAAACACGCTTGTTGGAGATAAGAAGTTTGCTCAGCAATGTCTTCTAAAATCCAGATTTACTTTTTACTTGGATGGATCTCTGTAAAGTTTAACTCCGCGTAAAAGTAAGAAAGTACAAAGTATTTATTTTTCACATAAAATAATATATGTACATACGTTATTGGTTTAAAGAAGAAAAAAAGATAAAAATAAACGTTATTTTAAAATAAAATTATGACTACCTTACACTAAAAAGATTCGCATTTTGCTTCGAAACTCTTTTTTCGAAGTAGATTCTTGTATTAAGAAATGGAATCAAGACTGTGCTAGCAGTTAGAATACAGAAATATTTAAAAATAAAAAAATATCCAATTCCGAGTTAAATAGACAAAAACCCATTATATAGCCATAATTACACTAGCTTACAAGTACTGCGGATACTAGAAAATTGAAAAAAGTAATAGATCTAAATAACTTGATCAGATTGCTATTGGCTGCATCGTGATCTGGAGATCATCCACAACATTTCCACCTTCATCTAGAAGACATCAGGCAGAGGGGATGTCGCATCTCATTAGAACACGGGAAGTCTCGCAGGGTCGTCGGCAAAAACTATCCGTGTCAACGAACTCTGTCTAGTGTTGGAAGACGGGTGTTGTATCGATGGAGTTGCTGCGGTTTCTTATATCGATATCGATTTATTATCGTGTTCCTCATTTACATGTTCATTGACGTCACTTTGGGTGTTTACAACGCACATGCAAAAACACGAGCGCGAATAGCTGCGCGGCCTTTTCCTGCAGCTCGCGACGCTATATAGACTGTGCAATCGTGCATGCCATATGGGTCCCGGATCTTGAAAATGAATGTTTTGAAAATAAAATTTAACAAAACAATTGACATGACATGAGTAAAAGTCTTCCTGCGACGCAGGAGGTTTTGTGGCTTCGAAGTCCGACTCAGGACAAATATTTGTACGAACTGCAGATATTGGTTCAGGTTATTTTGGTTGTTTCTATGTAAAATAAATTAAGTAAATATTACAGTTATCTATTACCCATAACTTCAACTCTGCTTGGCTATGGGCTTATTTATGCTGTGTGAATTTTCTTTGTCTCACTGGATGGGTAAAGTTTTCCTGACTCCTCTTCCACTCCTGGTCTTACGGCCAGCCCTAAAACGTTTTAAGATGAAAAAAATAGGCAAATTAGCTTTCGCACTATCACCTTAAATCATCTGTTGATATGGTGGTTGTGTACGTGAATGTGCATGTGTGGTTTCGTATCACAACCATCACCATCACATTTCTTCTTCACATAGAATAAAATGATGTTAATGTTTTTCATCGACACACTTAGGGCATCACTAGCGCGTGTGGCGCGTGACGCTGCGGCTCACGATCTGAACGCACTGGACTGTATCTAGCCGGCTCTGATGTACCTATCTCTCTAAACCTACTATCATCTATCATGCAAATGCACTACAGGTTGCATATGATTAGGTATACTGCGATTCAACAACATTGATATTTTTTGTAAACAAATAAGTTACAAATACACAGGAATATGGGTTAAACATATTCAACGACACTGGTATCATCATAGCAAGTTGCAGGAGCTTCAAACTATTCGTGATTTTGTCAGTTTTCATTCATCATTCCATTGGCCTCTCCTTCGTTATCGAACTCGAACGTTCATCTTTTTCGCTGTGCTTGAGCAATTGTTATAGAAGTTTTGCTTTTTAGTTGTTAGCTTGCAGTTACCCTGCTGTTGTTTGTTATTATTATAAGCTTTTAAGTTTTCATTCATAAATGTCATTGTTTACATAAAATATCTATGTTTCTGAATCAGAGTATAGATGCTCTCAGGCTTAGAGTATTCGCAGAAATGTTGAAACAAGGTCGTCACTGAACGCTTCGAGCGTCCAAAGGCTGCGGTTAACGCTTTTCAATAGGCGGGCCGCATGCATGTTTTTCTCCTTGGTAGTATATAAAAAAATAGGACTAGTATTTCAGTTGAAACAGTTGTGTTATCTGCAGGCTATTGCAGACAACTTTATAAGTTAAGTTGTGAAGGTTACATTCCAATAGTACGTCGTCGTCATTTAAAACTTATACCTGCCTTTATTTAAGTAGGTAACTATTAATAATATCAAATGTCGATTTTTGAAAAATAATACTGTACATTTCATTGACAACAGTATGTATCGTGACTTGAGATTGCGTTTGAGTATTCGGGACTAGTCATTTACACAGAATTAGCTAAAATACGTCCTTACAGACGATTTCAATAGTCTGGTCCATTGGAACATAAACAAAAGGGGAGCACTCCAATGCATCTGTACATTCCGAATCCCTTTGTCCCTCCCCCTATCGCATGTTCTGGTATAAGGACACTCCCATACTTTTTGTCTCTTTTATGTTGCCTGTGAATAGGTTTTTTGGTATGGAAAGTTCAGTGAACAAATAGATATTTCAAGCATGAAATGACTTCTCTGTTCCGTGCTGCGTGCATTATTTTTATCAAAAGATTGTAATATGTGTATAAAAACTTATAATTTTGATAAAGGTTAATCAGTAATGCTGGGCAATCCACAGCATCATCAAGCCCCAAGCTAAGTAGAGCTTGGATGATGGATTATAAAATCCATAAAAACATGGATTTTTGGAATTTCAATGATATTTCGTTTATTATATATTACTTAATAACAAATAAAAACTACTACTACTATAATATACCTTCAAAAACATAGATATTTTTATAAACAAATGAGGTACAAAACCAAAGGAATATTGGTGGAACATATTTTACGCCACAGGTATCATCATAGCAAGCTGCAGGAGCTCCAAAAAATTCGTGTTTTTGACAGTTTTCATTCATCATTCCATTGGCCTTTTAGTAGTTTTCGATCCCGATCTTGCATCTTTTTCACTGTTCTTGAGTAATTATGCGTGGTTGAAGTAATAACAGAAAATAGCAGGGTAACATCAAGCTAACGACTAAAAACCCAAAACACAAGCTCTGCTTGGCTTTGGGCTACATGATGCTGTTATTTGTACAGCATAATTTGTGTACGTACTTAATTATTTATTTCTGAATTGCTAGAATTTTCTGCCTCCATAATTTTGATCCAAATCAGAAATATAATTAGATTCACAAACTTCTTCCATCAAAATCAGCGTCAATCAATAACATACATGGCATTTTGTAGCGAAATTAAGTCAAGATCGCAAACCGCGCGTGACTAAAAGGGCCATGAAAGTCGAAAACAACGAATACATTGTACATACAAGACGACTCACCGTCACACCAAGTGACCCTAAGAATAGATTAGAGTTACATGTATGACATAATTCATTAATTCAGCGTATTCAAACCGAGCACGGTGTTGAATAATGACCGACTTTGTGCCGAGACCTTTACACGTCGGCCTTTAATTCAATTCAATTCAATTCGTTTATTTCAGCTTAATAGATAAGAACATATTTCAGCCATATATTATATAAAAATGAAACAACTTAACTTAATTTTTAAAAACGCTTGACGCCATGTGTGCACGTCCAGTGCTTCATGAAAGCGCAGTCTGTGTCCAGCCTTCCAGCTATAAGTTTGAGATAGCTACTGGTGCCGCCCCTCACCCGGCGCATCAGGGATGCTGTTCTGTTGCGGATGATTGCGTAAAAGTCATCAACGCGGGACTCTGCAAACATCCCCGAGGCGCTACAGAAGCGAGGCAGTCCCAGCAGCACTCTAAACCCATTATTGTACTGGACGCGCAGGGCATTCCAGCATTTTTGCGTGTAGTTAACCCACAGACTGCACGTATAAAAATAATAATATAAAATAAAATAAAAATAAAATAAAATAAAAATAATAAATTAATAGCTGCCCATCTTTTCTCTAAAGCCTTTGACGTCTTGGATCCTCGGTACTTGCATCAGAACCAAAAGGTACTGAGTAATTGAATAACTAACATATTTTACAGTGCGTGAAACTGATATTAAAATATTTATAACTTAAGGTGCAAACAAGAGATACACTAAAGCCGCCAGTTATGTGGGGTGGGTTTGGGCCACGTTGCCGACTTCTCCTCTACATATTGCTATTTTTAAATAAATAAATACAGCTGGACAAACTACACATCATCATCTAGCCCCGAGCTAAGTAGAGCTTGTGTTATGGGTACTAGATGACTGATATAAATAAGTATGTAACTACTCTGTTTATATCTCGGTTCTTGGTCAAATAAATGATTTTTTCTCTTTATTTCAACCATTTTAACTGCAACTTATTCTGAAAAATAAATATCTATACATAACTAAAATCCGAACACACAAACAGCTACACAACAACACAGCTGTTCCTCTCCTGAATACATTACCCCTCACAGTGCGTTCCCCCACACTTGACACTGCCAGTTTCAGCCACCGCCTTACGTCATAATGGCACTTTGCTACCTACATTACCTACTGAGTGGGTCACAGCTTAAATAAATATCTATATCAGTAATATCCGAACACACAAACAGCTACACAACAACACAGCTGTTCCTCTCCGGAACACATTACCCCTCACAGTGCGTTCACCCGCACTTGACACTCTGCCAGTTTCAGCCTCCGCCTTACGTCATAATGGCACTTTGCTACCTACATTACCTACTGAGTGGGTCACAGCTTGTTTTAGCTGGGGCAAGTAAAGCTCGAGTAAAGTTAGAATAGTTTCAATGGGACTGTTGAGACTTCCTCTGGTAGGTTCTTTGTCGCTTGCAAGTGATATCCACAAACTAAGCTAGTGACGTTGATTATTCCACCATGGCCACGGCTCTTGGTATAATTTCATGAAATGGATCCCTCATTATTCGATAAGTCCCCAAAGCGCAAAGTAGACTTCGTCATCAACTTTTATTAGACATTTCTCCTTATGATCTCTATAGAGCGCCCTGTATTCAGAATTTCAGATTGATCCAGCTTCTGCCTTCTTTAGCAGATCGTCATCCCACCTGGCCGGGGGGCGTGCTACACTTAGTTTGCCGATTCGCAGTTTTAATTCAAGAACACGTTTACTCCAACGGCTGTTGGTTCTAGTTTAAATTAAGTAATGTAATTAAAATTTCTGACGGGTCCAAGAGTCCCATACAGGAAATAAAGCACTTTGAATTATAATTGGGAACACACTGTAGTTGAACCGCAACCTCATTGGGTTGAGTACCGAGACTCACGCATGGCATTTACTGGTTAATTTCAATACTTATGTCGCCATTCGATAAAGCGTTATTACACATACTCTCCATGTTTGCCATTCCCCTCGGTCCTGTACCATTTTGTGCCACATGCAACCTAGTCCCCAGATAAACGAACACTTAACTATACATATACATACATACATATTATGGTATATTACAGACGGTCGTTCTAACCAAGTAGCCAATTGACCTTGTGCCTATAGAAGACACTTTCATTTATTCCGGAACAAAAACCTAAACATCCTGCGACCTACTGAAACTAACCGAGGACCCACCAAAGAATAATGCACTTTGTGGTTAAGACAATAAGACTTTTAAAAGTAGATTTTCACTCACATAAATATCGTCTGTCGTCTGAATCCGGAATGTCTGTAAACAAATGTAATGCTTAAAGAATAAGGTTGATAATAGAATTAAAAAAATAAAGAATTTGCAATGCTTTAGTATTCAGGTGATGCAAATAAACGAAACTCAGAGGAATACTTAATAGGTTCCTGTTAATATACAAACTGAACTATAAAGACTTTCTGTTGCGTTTGAGAAGTTACTAATTTATCATACGGCTGTATCGGTCAACAAGAAACTTTTGTGGCAAACAGAGAACAACAAATCGATAGCGTAAAGAGAATTAAGTCTGCTAGTATTGAATAAGATCACACAGTTGAGAAGAGGGGAAGCACCGAGCCTAATAAAACCAATAGTCGTAAGCAAACGAGCCATTTAGTGCTTTGTAGGGAGAATAAAATTGTTATTTGAGTACCGACTTTCCATTAGTATACTAGAAAGATAACATAGGTGTTTATTCTTATTAAATTCGAGACCTGTTTAATTTTATTATTCTAACAAGTAAATGAAGAAATGTCTATATCTTAAAAAGTATTAAAGTGAATCGACTCTACAACTGTGATCGGATAAGCCCATTATGATCGATGTTATTCTTCCCAATCTTAATTTTTCACGTGATAACTACTGGATGAACAGAGATATGGTTAAGTCTTGGATTTACATAATGAATAGGATATTCTCTCCCGGAAAAAGCTTACGAAACTGCATCAGAAGCTGGATTTAACAACATATTTGTGATTGCTAAACTCGATATTATACCTTTTCCCTCCGAGTCGATATAACGTTTTCCAACTTTAAATGTAGGTCATCGATACTCCTCCCGAAACACGTGTATAGAATAACAAACGACTAGCGTCCTCCTACAAAGACCCATTACGTGTCAAATTGTCCTTTAAATGAGATATGTTGAATAACGTGATAAGATTACACGGGTTATCCTTTGGTTATGTATGAGTATACTTACATATCTATACAATACACATACTTTGGAAGTCGTTGCACATCATAATTATCATAAATAAGGTCATAATTATAATAATCCTTGTTGGCATAAAATTAAAAACATTTTCGATTATAAATCAAGAAATTTGATGAAAAGGACTCAAAACTGTAGAATTTGAAAACTTTGCATTAGGTTAGAGGTAAACTTGAAACTGAGAGTTATTTCGTTTACGTCACTAAGCATAAAAAATATACTGTGTATGGCTTTTTCGGGATATCGAAGGCTTACAAGCGCATCTCTTCTCACTAATACAAAAGTATCTAAAGCTATTAAAATGTAAACAAACATGCAACACAGTATACCTACCTAACTCACAACCATACATTGAAGATATCTCCTTCAAATAGGTATATGAAGTTTTAATCTTATATTTCAGATATTATCTGAAAGTTATTCCCATATCTTCGAACTAAATGGCAATAGCTAAATTATTTCCGTCGTTTCTACGAAGAATGGGTCACGTTCCTAGCACTCCATCTTCCTATTGAGTCGCCAGTTCAAATAGAACTCAAAGCTTTTAAACCTCCATTTACTGGATTTACTATCCAGCATTGTTCGAGGTTCTAGAAAATATTGAGTTTTTATACAAACAATTCCAAAGATTCCCAGAAACAAACAGAGCTGAAACGAAACAATAACGTTTTATAGATTTGCAGATCTCTTAAAGATTCGGACAGAAGATTCTGTCCCGTCTATAAAACTAAGAGTAAGTACGATAACGTACGCCATTCGCATTAAAAAGAACGAGTCCTTTGCGATACGTGCAAAGCATACCAACGACTCAATTGCAGACGACTTTCCATAGATGGGCGCGGAGCTAGTTATTAGAACGACTAGATGCGTATTTGGAACGCATATGGAATCAGGTGGATTGAAAGTAAATTCTGCAAAATGGATGTGGACTGTAGACTTGTCTTGTTGGCTGTTTTCAATTATTAGGCAGCATATATTTAGCAATCTAACACTAAGACCGCTAGATAAGCCAACCACAAAACATTTGCAAGAGATTACTGTTTGATGATATATTGTATTGTGGGTCAAATAAATAAAATAAGCCAAGTCAGTTAAAATTTTATTTTGCTTTCATAACATCAAATAAGTCTGTCTATATAAAATAGTATCAGTATAAACTTACCCATGCATTTTGCATGGCTAAGTTTATATATGAACTCTATGATATGATTATTATATGAATTCTGTGTAGTAGAAGAATAAAGATTGATTCGTCGAGCTAGATATCGCGTATAGAAGACAATGTTTTGACCATCCACCTTGGTCCAGAAAAGAGCTCCTATAAACTAGGTCATTGCAAATTTGCATCTAAAGCAAACAAACAAACGCGAGGTTGTACTAGTTTCACGCTCAACAACTACTATCCATAAAACTTGGTGCGGACTGAAAGTTGGAAACTGGATGGGTCCCAAGGGAAACTTGCCGATAAAACTAATAAAGCTCTTGCGATTCATGAAGGCGCTTGACATACTTTGTCATAGCACGTATCTGGTGAATATTCAGTTTTAAACTGAAAGAAAGCAAGCACTATTTTCAACCGAGAATTTCAATAAAGCAAGACAAAGGAGGGTTCCTTTCTTGTGACAGTCAGATATATGAGAAACCAAAAATCGGTTCTCTGAAGATAGTCGAACGTGCCAGCCAATATTCGCATCGGCATTATGCAACCACAGTCACCGAAACCCTCGATATATCAAAACTTTATCACAAGAACTTCCTACGTTGCAGTTGAAATTTTAATATATCTAACGTAAATCCAATAGATTTATATCTTTGCGTGATCGATACAACCCGTCACGAACTGTTCGTGAGCGATAGTTTTGCAACTTTTGCGGATATGTTGAAAAGTTTAAATTGGAAGCCTTGAAGAAAGTTCTGGATGATGCAATTTAAATAGTAACCTTCAACTTCTTGTGCCTGTTTGTGAAGCAGTTACTCTTTGAAGTATTAATTACCACACTATACCTTTACAAATGTACCTATTTTAAGTATTTTTAGATATAGATTATAGTTAAAAGTAAATATATATTCTTTCTAATTTAAAAACTCTGTAACTTTTGTTAATGAATTCTAGACATTAGAACTATGAAACTACAACTTTTATAGGTAATTTGGAACTTTTCTCGCGCAATATCATGATGATTAGGACATTGGACGGACACTAAACCATAAACCGGCGATTGCCCCAATTCCACTTAATGATTAGTGGAAGATATATCAAACTGTAATTATGTCGTACAGTCAACGGATCATTGGCAACCCTAAGCTAATCAATGAAACGAATCGCTAACCACGATTGTAAAATGTCATCGCGTAATAGCGTAACCAAGTTGATATAACAGTGCCTAAGCTGCGCTGTATCAATGCAAAGTTTACACGAATTCTGTAATATGCCAGTTGATAGGTACTGCATTCTAGTACGGCTGGTGGTTTCCTCCGATGCCCTTTTATGTAACCTGATCCCGACCGGTTTTATTATGAAGCTTGGGCTTTTCGTAGACGCTGGCTAGTCTAGCGTTTTTAGTATTTTTCTGGTTTATGGTTTAACTACATAATACCTTCATCATCACCATAGGAATTCAGTTCCTGCTTATAATAAGCCTTCGGAAGTTTAATCCATACACCGTAGTCAACAGAAAATAATGAATATTTTGTCCAACACTCTGTATCATATTGCTGGGCAAAGGCCTTCCTTTCTTCAATCATCTTGGTCTCTAGGGCCTTAGAAAACCAGTCCCATCTTTAGAGTCAATTTCCTTATGCTATAAAATACACATCCATTCCGATAACATTTGGTAAGCTCTTTCAAATAGCTACAGTCATTAAGTACGTGAATGAACCCTACACGACAATCGTCAGTCGATAACATACATTACGAAGCGACGTCACAGACAATCCACAGTCTGTACGGTGGTATTTGCGCTCATTATCTTTAGCTGCGGCGGCGCCGATGTGGCTGGCGTAGCGGTACCGTGACCCTTTGCGGTTGGTGCAAGGTATAAGGGACATAAACTTTATTCAGTTAAGTTATAAAATTAATGTGCGACTTCTCTTATTGGAGGCTAATACACACGGAGTATCGTCACACCAGCACACTGTCTGATCAATTGATGATGGAACAAAAGGCTATCTTGATAGCGGCACGTGATATCACGTAGCTTTGCAAAACTGAAGCAAATGGAAATTGATTCGAACTTCTGCGATTTCCTCCGATGATGCTGTGTTATGAAATATTTTACGCAACATTATTGAATTTGTATGCATTACGTGAAATTTCTAGGATTCTAGAACCGAGTACCTATATACAACAGATAATGATCCTTTGACTCAGCCACTTGAAGAGTATCTTGACTACTGCTGTGCCCTTGTGCCTTGTTGTGCAGTAAGACAGTAGATGTACCTATAGTAAGAAAGTGATAATTAGGGTTACTTTATTATTTCATCCAGTAACCAAAACAAATAAAATCCTCAACCACTTCACAGTGTGACCTAAGTTACACAACACAGAACAAATACACGAACAACCCAGTTATCACAAAATGTAACGAACAGTTGGAATTGTGCCAGCCACCACTGCCAACCTGGTAACCGACAAAGATTGAATCGATTCAGACCCACAATACAATACAAAATGTGCGGAGTGCTCTATTGGTGAAACTATTCCCTAGCTTTGCAATGCCAGATTGTTTTCGTTTCATACCGCACATGATTTTTGGAGACCACACACTACAGTTTTACTCTTCTATCCGGGTAAGTAAGCAATGAAACAATGAAAGTAGTATTTTTTCAGCGACGACCGAAAACAATCTCCCTACTTTGCTATTATTCTGATGTATCCTTAGTTTCATCGGCATACAGACTAGAGTCTGAATACCGATGAAATTAACTCAGGGCACAGTTAAAACTAACTTAAAGCAAGTCTGCCCTCCAACGTACACTACAGCATACGAAGCATCCTCTGACTAGCGCTACCTGTGAAGGTGTGCACGTTCACGGCAAAAATCTGATCACATAAGGGCCAAACATCAAGTCCCTAAACTATATGATAATATTGAGTCTAAACTCCAAGTCACTGTAGTTGAAAACGGATGAGAGTCAGGCTACTATACCCACAGATTGTCGTAAGCCTGTTCCCTCGTTGTCATGTGTGTCAGTCTTATAAAAACACTGATTCTCGGAAGCCCGTACCCTTATATGTCATATGGATCTGTCTGTCAGCGGCATCTTAGCACTAAATTAACAGATTTTGATAAGATCTGCTTTATTGAGAGCGTTCTCTTATCGCTGAATGATAGACTTATGATCACGATATTGAATATATTGCCTTATGAGTTGTTTACTATGTTCGCTGCTGAACGTGCTTCCCCTGAGCAAATCTCCGTACAATACGGCAATAGTATTGCCATAATCACCATATTTGGCAGGCGAATTGGTAATCTCAATAGAGATTTCAAATTTTCCCATTCAGATAATTCTTAACATGTGGCGACACATGGCTAGTGTTAATGCATGAATTCGATGCTGTCTCCCATTGCAAAAATAAGTTCGAATTCGTATATATATAATATATATAAATAAGTTCGTTCCCCTCCTTAATCATAATTATCTTTTTTCACAATTGCCGTTCACTTGTACCACTAGCACAAAATATCAGCGCTGTTAATTTGAGACGTTCATACAATACGGCGGGGTATTTACGATTGCCTTTATGACAAATATTTGGACGGTGCTGAAAAACGAGCTTGAATTTGCATAATGCGAGCAACAAAGAAGATTGTATGTCTTTAAAAACAAACCGGTTTTTACGTTTTGTAGAAACTGCATGTTGATATAACGAAAATAATCAAGGCTATTTGGTTTTATAGTTATAAATATATTTTTTAAAAATAATTTGCGATAATCCACACGTCATCATCTAGCTAGACCAAAAGTAAGCAGGTAAATGAAGATAAGGTAGAGAAGTAAAGGTTTGATTTTGTCTTCATTTTGATTTCGGTTTAACTCAAAGAGTAACACAAATCCATACATGTTCAGAATAATATTAAAGTGATGTAATGCCAGGAGAAGTATAGGTAATACCAGATATCACACAAACTGAAATTTACACTGAAATTTGGAAACTGAAGTTTGGATGAATGATGAGATAGGTATGGATGTTTGATATTTTTCACGCTAAAACTACTTAACTCATTGAACTGAAATTTTGCATAGGTAGACTCTAAACCTAAAATAAACATATTTTTATACCGAATCTGTTCCCATGGGATAGAAATAATATTTTAGCGTTTCCGTAGAAACACCGAGAGCGAAAAACTAGTACATACCAGAAGACAGATAATTTAAAAGTTTAGATGTTGATTTGCGTTTCATAATATTATACCCCATCGTCAATGCATTGGAATTATACCTCTACAGCAGCTGATAAGAATTTATACCCTCGCATTGTCAATACGTCCAGCTGTGCAGTATTGTGAGACATAAATAGCATCTAACGGCGGCTAAAGGAAGTCGCAATGATCTGTCATCTTGAGCTCCCCTACAGTACATTCAGATGAATTATAAAGGCGTGTGAGATACGACTTTGACTTCGTCTTATTGATTTGTCAATGACCGAGCTGACAATGCTTAGAAAAGGTTCGTCTGTAAAATATAGAGTCTGGGGTAAAATTCTAAAACGTTGGATAATTTAACTTCATACTTGGTCTAACCTTACCTAGGTGTTTAACTTTATTGAAGTAAATTTACCTTTGCACTGATTATTATAAATATAAAATCTTTTAACAATATTTTATTATTACTTCCCTTCATGATTAATTATTATAAACCCTTCCATCCTGCTTAGGTTTCATCAGAACGGATGATTTTCTATCCGTAATTTGCAATACGAATACAAGCGGATTTGTGATGAAATCTATTACATTACACAACGGTGTTGAGTTGCTTTGTTCTATCTGGCTCAGTAAATCGTAATATTTACGAGATCCAAGTACACTAGTCCAATATTTAAACTATTTACTGAATGCAAAAGCAACACTTTTACATTATCACGGATGAATAAACAGTTGAAACGAAATTAAATTTTCGCATTGGATCGATTGTGCCTTCGAAAGGAAATATTGTGAAAAAACATTATTCGTGAATTAAACCACGGTTAAAAACTAGTTTCATAATAGTTTATAGTTTTGCTATTTGAGATCTGGACACATATTGCAATATTTTTATGTTATGGATTAAGTTATGTATGTTAGAAACTGAAAGAATTCTTACAAAAAATCTGGAAATTGGGATAGGTGAGGTAAATTTACATCCCATCACTACATAGTATAAAGCAAAGTCGCTTTCTCTGTCCCTATGTCACTATGTATGCTTAAATCTTTAAAACTACGGTATTATCCGAATCTTTTTCCATCTCTTTCTGTTACTGGTATGGTTGGTCTCTGGACACTGGAGTTGAGACGCAAACTGCATTTAGCCATGCACTACTGTCTACTTCTTCGTAACAGAGTGGACAATCCTGTGATATTGGGTACAGTTACCTTCTATGTCCCAAATAACTATAATAGAACGGGACGCAGGTTCCATCTGTTCTTTGCTCTACAAGCAGCGCGCACACGACACGCCGGGAACGCTCCCACACTCAGAGCACTCGCACTACTCAACGATTTCTTGCAAGACTTCCAACATGTGGATATTTTCAATGATAGTTTAAGTCATATATACTTATCTTTAAGATCCTACCTTACTTTTAAATTATATTTATGTAAGTATTATGTATGTATACCTAAGCTACCTATTTGTTATCTTTTTTTTTATTATCTTTCTGTACATTAATTTTCCTTTTATATTTTATTTTAAGTAGTTAGTGTTTTGGCGTTAGACTGTAAGCTTACTGCTGAATATTAATAAATTAATAGTAAAATAAATAATGAGCTACTCGTGTAATGTAATGCCAAAATAATATTGAGTTTATAGAGGTATACCCGAATCTGTAACATTTACCTTGTATGCTACAAATATCAAAGATATTGAAAACTATAAACATATGTCACTCGAGCTGTCAAAATGTATAACGTTACCACAATAATAGATTCACGACCCTCATTTCATTCGTCCACTATGCAGTATACCCAGCAGATACTACGCGAATAAAACTCGGAGCATCATCATCATCATCAGCAACCTATACTATGTATGTCCACTGCTGGAAATAGGCCTCTCCTAATGAGCGCCATAGCATAAGCAAACCCGGAGTAAATGCAAGCGCTATTCAATATATAATAACTCGAATTTAACTCAAAAACGTACATTATGTACTTCAACATCTGTATAAACAGTATGACGTAAAGTTTAGCACCAGAACTGTTAAATATTTACCTCAGAAACTGTTTAGTGTCTAACTTCTATAAATGTTAATGTTTGATTTGCAGATTGTATTGCCAGCAGTAAAGTAGCTTTTAGAAATTTCGATTTCGTTCGTTTGGATGGAACCCGAACTGCCTTCAAAATAAATTTCTGTAATGATACCGAAACAGATCATTAAGAGTTTGTTAGTTTTATTGATTCGAATCGGAGCCTAAACTGTCATGCTTCGTTAAAATGTACCTATTTTACCTACTACAAAAATTCACCGAAAAAGAAAACTTCCTCAATAACTAGAGCGAACTCATTAGACAAGACAAACAAGAGTTCGTATCTTGTCTTCTTTAACGAGACCTTCCAAGTAGCATTGTTTGCCCAACTGTTTCAATAGTTGCGTAACAAAAGTTATACCGATACATATCTGATTACGTGCCCCGAATACCAGGATTTGATGTTCTTTTACAATGCCCTATCGATTTATCCTGAGGTAAAAGCTATTGATAGTGATCTAATAGACACGACATGGAATATTTGTGAGCTTTTGTAATTTTACCGAGAATTTAACTATAGTTACCGTAAAACGGGGCTAATACAAATATACGAAAGACTGGAGCAAGACTTTAACTGGCTGGTAGCAGTGTAAGTAGCTATCCTCAGTCCGTGACTGTTCACCTCCAGTGTCAGTTGATATGACCTCTGTAAAAGGATGGTTCATCGGTAATTTCACTATAGTATCGTGTTCTTGCATTGTAGTTTTCTGGTATTTACATGGATCAATTGAGCTACCTTTAGACTGTTTGCAACCGTCTGCAGTTAGCTCAATGGTTTCAATTGTAAATACTAGTTGTAATTTTTCTATTCCTTTGCTTGTAATTTTCGTTGATCTTAATAAAATTGATTTAGTTTTATGTAATTTTAATACTTTTATCTAGCCACAATCTTATCTGTTAATAAGTTGTATGTTGCCGTTGTATCCTAAATTGTCCTAGTCTAGCTCCTATATCTTCGTGATACAGCATATCTTCAAGACATGAGTCTGTTGTCTTGATTCGACCTGTGACGTATTTGTTTTATTCTTGCTTAGTAACCTGTGTAATGATACTTCTATCTATGTAGGCCTAACCTACCTGAGTTACCTAGGTACCTAATACCTAATTAATCTTTGTTTTGCAATAATATTAAACTCCTGCAGTTTAATGTCTTCTGCTGATCTCATGCTTTTTACAGTTTGAGACGGTGAATAGTAAGTATACGTCATTGTTAGAGACACCAAAGGTGGAGACAGCCGTTTGATCCACAGGCGTATCAATTTTAAATACCGATTTTTTATCTGATCCCTTTCTATTTCACGTCGTGTCGTGTGCCCTAAATACTTCAAAGTTTCAAAGTGTCGATGCCGCGGGCACCTGTAGTTGCATATTCATGACATTGTTGACTTAGTTTGCTATTGTCCTGTAACAAAGCTACGTATCTAATAGGAACGCTACTGCTTCAAGGGACAAAGGTACTGGCTGAGATGTTTTGTGATCCAGTATGTTCTTTTAGAAGGGTCTGGGTGGTCTCTATCCCAAATTTTATTGGCTTTTATATCAGCAAACCTAGTTATGATTCTCTAATGAAAAGTATTGAGCTGCGATTTTAGTTTTTCGAATTGGGATTTTGTAAGTAAAATCTGTGATTATCTTTATCATTCATCAATAAATAACCTGTTTCATCCACGAAACATGGTTTACGTGATAATTATATGTTGCCACGTAAAAGTACGAAGGTGACTTGTAAGTAGTTGTAAGGCCTAATCTTGAACGATGATAGTCTCATTAAGAGACTTAGAGATTTTAGAGGGGGTTTAGTTGTGCAACATAAAATAAAACTAAAATAAACTAAACTTTAATTGGACACGTGCAAAGCCTAGTTTACTTGGTACACTATGAACATATCCCTCCAAAATCTAAATGAGACTGTCCAAAATCAAAAATCTCCTAATGAGACTTTGGATTTTTGAGGAGTTTGTTTTTTAACAAGTCTATAAAGTAAACTAGTAATTGTATATGTCAAATTACAGTTTCAGAAGTACAGTTTCATATGGCATGTCTATCGTCAATAGTTCCCGAAACAAATGTGAGTTGTAAACACCGACTCGGATATCATTTGTGTCGGTCAAATGATCAAAAACACTCAAAGCCCATTTATTCTTGTAAACAATACTGTCCGCTTGTTTCATCCGGTCAATTATATTCTAATTTATATTACTAATTGTTTTATCCTGATATGACAAGGTCAAACAATTAGTAATAGGGTTATGCATAATGATGATGTAAAACCCTTGGTTTGAAAACAATCTTACCCGGTGCTTAAAGATGGACGAAGTTGCCGACGAATTTATCTAGAATCAAGTCAAGAAGACACCTATCGAATGTACTATGTAAACTTTCTGACATTTCCAAGAGTTTGTAAGGTCTAAAGAAAATAAAGCTATTTTAATATGAATTTATGCCAGAGAATACCTATGCACTTTCTTACGTTTTAAAACATTGCAATTCTCACATCTTTAATTTAACAACGCACACACTCAGTCACACTTAAAACGCACTTGTCATAAGTGCCTGCGTGCTAAAGCCCACTTGAAACCCTCTAAAAAAAGCCTGTGAAATGTAAAGCTCTTTCGTATATTGAACAACATGGTTGCTTGAAGTCTTCAACTCTGTAGATCCAATAAGAAAGCTACAAAATGGTTGTTTTACTGCTGAAGGAATTTTGCAGCATCCTTGCAAGATGACATACAACAATGTCAGAAGCTTATGCTATGTCCTATCGGTCCGTAGCGTAGTTGCTCCAATTTCTTGTGATATACGTAGGTATCCTACACTACGTAGGTGGGTATGTTGTGTCTGTTATTTTGTCAATAATTTCATTTAAATGACATAAAAAGTAAAAGTTATTCTTCGAACTACAATACTCTTAAGAATTTAAGAAATTAGGTAGGTACGCAATTAATAATTTTACACCGAGCAAAAGTTGCGAAAAGCTTTTATATGCAAGCAAAACTATACCAGCACATTGAGGTATCCGAACCGAGGTATCGAAACTTTGTCAGCTTACAAAAATCCCGCCTCAGCAATATTACGAAACTTCAGACAGCTGTGGATAGGCCTATTTATTGCTTTCGTCTAAAATTAAAAAGTTTACGCGCTCGGTCTCGCTAACGGCGCTTGGCGGTTCGCCAGATTGATGATACAAGGTCTGGGGTCTGTCTGCAAATTGCTATGATAAGGGGAATATTCCCGAAGGTGGTAATTGATGTATGCGTATGCTTGTCATGATAATATGCGAAATTAAAGGTCATGGTACGTAAGTTTCCTTGCTATATTATAGAATAGCAGCGCCTCGCAGTTTCATCCCGGTTATTCCCGTTCAGGTGGGAATTCCGTGATAACATATAGCCTATGTGTTATTCCAGACTATAATCTATCTCTGTGCCAAATTTCATCCATAGCCGTTCAGTAGTTTCTGCTTGAAAGAGTAACAAACATCCATACTTACAAACTTTAGCGTTTATAATATTAGTAGGATAGCTGTGCTGCGCCCCACAACTTCTGCCCGTGGAAATTTAAGAAAAGCCTACGTTTTATTCCAGCCCTAGAACTACGTCTTTTCAAACTTGCAGCCCGATCATTCAGTAGTTTTGCGTGAGTAGGCAACAAACATCCATCTAAACTTTTGCATTTATAATGATAGTGTGATTTCTATAGTGCAAAATCGGGTTTATATTTTGATTGCAAAAACTCGATTGAGCGCCTACGAAGTAATGTTTGTTTCTAACAAAACAAACAATGGTTGCATAAATCATGCGAAGTCTATGGATACGACACTTGTAGAGGTAGTTTCGTCACAAAAGTACTTAGAGACTTAAGCTTTGTTCCTCCTACATTAGTAATTGAATTGGGTTGGCATAAGCCAGATGTAGAATTTTCAATTACATCTTCTTGTTTTATGTCGCTACTTGTTTTTTTCTTGTTGTTTCATAAATTTTAATATCACTAGCTCATTCGCTGTCTTTTAATTTTGCGTCAAGATGATTTCGTAAGCGACAAATTATAAACGAACACACAAGCAAATCTAGCTACAGACAGAAGCCGTATAATTTACAAACGTTCAAATCATTCAAATCGCAGCTCATTAGTCAAAACGAGTGGGTTATGAAGGTCAAGTGTGAAGAAAGTAGGTCGAACTAGTTTCGTAACGTGTAATTAGCTGATTATATCTGTGAGCTTTTGCGGAGGCGTGGATAGGAATAGCGATAGAGCCAGTAGGGCGTAGGTTTGCGGTAACTAGGGAGAGTGTTTGATCGAATCGTGAGACGATAATAGGGTCTGACAAGGTAAATAAGCAGTAAGGGCTCAAACACAAAACTGCGAGCTCGCATCGCATCGTAAATATCTGCGAGCTCGCACGATAACGTCAGATCTCATTTGCATCGCGTATTCCTGTCATATTACGTCATACTTGGTGACCCCCCTTTTAGTCCGCTCTGAGACAACTTTAGCGAAAGAGCGCGGCGCCTGAGCCGCCTTCTTTGTGTTGTAAAAAAAACTGCTTCAGTTCTCAACTCATAGTAACTTCGAGTAAAATAGTTCCCTTCAGAGTTCATAATCGTATTAAATGGATGAATCCAGAATCTTCTTTTTCTTTTATATCTATTTAACAATAACAGCAGTGCAATTGGACCGATTTATGCAAAAATGATTCAACCCACAACCTAGTCAATTTCGAGTTTTTTTAACCAATGTAATCAGAATAAGGTATATTTTAACATATCAAAGACTCACACCTCTATGTTCACAAATGTGGAAAATCCATATGATCCAACCCACAACTGTCATGTCGAAGACCATTTTTTAAAATGTATAAGTGTTTCATGCCACTTGAATCATTTTTGTGTTGCTTTTGTTACCCTAACATATAACCGTTCTAATTTGCTACAATGATTCAAACTATAATATTAAGCTGGTCCATCAGTTCAAAGAGCTCAGAAAGCTATAGAAAGAGCTATGCTCGGAGTTTCTCTGAAGGATAGGATTCGTAAAGAATACATCCGAAAGAGAACCAAAGTTATCGACATAGCTCAAATAATTAGCAAGCTGAAGTGGTGGCAGTGGGCCGGCTATATCTCGCGAAGAACCGACAACCGTTGGGGTAAACGTGTTCTTGAGTGGAGACCGAGACTTGGCAAACGTAGTATAGGACGCCCTCCGGCCAGGTGGGATGACGATCTGCGAAAGACTGCTGGCAGATGCTGGATGCCAAGCTGAAGACAGGGAGCTATGGCGCTCATTAAGGGAGGCCTATGTCCAGCAGTGGACTAATATAGGTTGATTATGATGATGATATAAAACAAGTTAAGATTTGACAAGTTAATATTTAAAATTGCTATTTCATCTAAGTACGTAAACGAAATAAAGTATATAAAGTTCAAAACACACAGAAGCCGGAGGAGTGGCGAAGGCGAAGGCGTGCCGGTTTTTCCTATGGCACCGCGTTCGCCACGGCCTGCGGTGTGTGTGTAGGCTTTCATAGGATTCCATAGAATACAACTCGCACGCCTTTGCCTCCGCCACGCCTCCGGCTTCTGTGTGTTTCGTACTTTAACGAAAAATAAATAAATAAAATAAAATAAGTACAGGGCCAGCAGATCTAATATTAGATACCAGATGATTGCATTGATTAATTTAAGAAACCGAAGGGAAGCTGCAATAATAGACGATGTAGATGGTTTATGTGATGAACCTTATTCTGATTTGGACGAGGAGTAGGGCCAATTTTGTTTATTTTGTCTTTTAAAACACAAAAATGATTACTAATTTTTAACACACTTTGAATCATTTTTGCATTTTAATTTTTGCACCCTACATAGCTCTTTCCATACAAAATTAATTTTGTAATAATGATCCAGGCGCAAGTTTTCCCAATTATCTACTAAACTATTACAATTTATTCTTTATATTATTTATAGCAAAAAAGTTGAGTTTACATAGCATTAAATTAAATTAAAATAACAACATTTTGTATTACAAAGCTAGAGAAATACCGCCACAAACTTAAATATCGATTATCTCGAAATGAGGTTTGTGTGGGTTGGATCATTTTTGCTTAAATCGGTTCAATTACCTTTTTGGGATCCATCTTACGCTTCCTAAAAACACGTCCAATACGGCGGACTAAACTTGAAGATATGGTTACCCTACAAAACGGTTCGCCGCACAAATTCGCATCGCAGAAATTCGCAAATCAAGTTCGTGTGACATCGCATCAAATCGCATCAAATCGCATCGCATCGCACCAAATCGCAGTTTTGTGTGGGAGCCCTAAATTAGTAACGTGAAAGACTAACCTATTGGAAAGGACCTTCCTTAGGTGTATATCTTACGACTACGGTGGTTTCGCTCGTGAACTCTGCGGTTTGACTCTATCTTTAGAATTTGTAGGGACCGCGGTAGAGTAAATTAGTAACGTGAAAGACTGTTAACTTATTAGAAAGGACCTTTACTACCTTAGGTGCAGAAATATCTTATGAATACGGTCGTTTCGCTCGTGAACTCTACGGTTCTCCAATATCTTTTTAATTTGTACGTACCGCTGCCCGCTGTTGAGTAGGTAAGTCAGTAACGTGTATCCTGTATCTTTACCTATTAGAAAGGACCTTTACATCTACAGCCTTAGCTGCAGATATATCTTACGAATACGTTCGTTTAGCTCGTGAACTCAGCGTTTCGTCTCTACCTTCATCATTTACGTACCGCCAAGGTTTGGAACTAGCTGCCTGCTTCTGCCTTTTCTGGCCAACTACAACCTGGGGCTCTTCAACATAATAGTAAATAGGTATTTTCTGGGCCTTCGTGATAAATCGTCAGCCATGTCGCCTCTTTCTGTTCTCTCTACCATTAGGTGAGATTGTGGTAGAACTGAGGTAAATGCTAATCACTACATAGTATAAAACTAAGTCGCTTTTTCTGTCCCTATGTCCCTTTGACTGCTTAAATCTTTAAAACTACGCAACGGTTTTTTAATAGAGTGATTCAAGAGGAATGTTTATACGTATAATAATACCGTGCGAAGCCGGGGCGGGTCGCTAGTATTCCCGATAAAGAATAACTCATTTTCCACCCTAAGAATACAATTGCTAATCTATCTATTTTCCACCTTGAAATTTTTTTCTACTCATTCATACACATCTAATTACCCATACTCTTCTAACATACAGTGGTGGTCATATAATTAAGAACGATTTGAAATTATAGAAGTTATTTATATAAATCGTGGTATACACAGAGATGTAAACCTTCTAAGAAGCAACTAGTTATGTTATTAAATGGCCACATTAATAGAGCAACGTTGCTTAGGAATGAAGAATAAAATCGCTAACTATTTTTTTACATTATTATTTATTTTACCAAAGTATCACATTCAAATAGTACTGAAGCTGGACAAATAATTAAGAACGATTTATTAAAGTGTTCGGTAATTATTTTGTATGACACTTACATTAAAAAAAATCTGAACAATATGTAGCGAAGAAACTTTAAAAAGCAATTTGATAAATTTTTCACTAAAATTAATAGTGAATAGCATATCCACGGCTTTTGATTACTGCTTTACACCGGCGAGGCATTGACTCTATTAATTTTTGACATTTGGCAAGAGAAATAGAGTTCCATTCTTCTAAAAAAACGTCGTACAGCTCTCTTAAATTCCCACACTGTGTATTTGAAACCTTTTTCTTTACTTCGAACCACAGATTCTCTATTGGGTTTAGATCTGGGCTGTTAGCTGGCCAGTCTAAGACTGAAACTGATTGCGCTGTGAGAAATTCCTTTACGGTTCGCGCGGTGTGTTTTGGATCATTGTCATGCTGGAATGTCCAAGTAACCGGTAGAACGTCTTCAGCATAAGGTAACATTGTTTCATCCAGTATATTTTTGTACTGGAAAGGATCCATGTTACCTTTTATCAATTTTACAGGTCCAACACCATGTCCAGAAAAGCACCCCCAAATTTTCACATTTCCACCACCGTGCTTTAAGGTAACTTTCGTGTACTTAGGGTCCAATGCTGTATTTGGGGGACGTCGTACATGTCGTTTCCCATCAGAACATACTCTGTTTATGTTCGTCTCGTCAGAAAAAAGTACATTTTTCCAGTGTCGCAAAGTCCAGTTTTTATACTTTCTCGCAAATGCAAGACGGGCTTGCCTGTGACAAAGTTTCAACATGGGTACCTTTCTTGCTATCCTACCGTGCAATTTTTCTTCAACTAAACGTCTTCGAATAGTGCGTGCTGAGATTGCTGAAGGGTTGTTTTCACCAAAATATTCTTTTCTCAGCTCATTGGACCCTTTAAAAGGATTTTGTTTCGCAATACGAACGATGTTTCGGTCATCTCGAGGAGTTGTTTTTCTCTGTTTAGGTACACGTCCAACATTCGAAGTAGTTTGATACGTATCAAAATGCTTTACAGCATGGAAAACCATCGTTGTTGAACATTGCAGATGGTCGGCTATCTTTTTATAAGACCAATTCTTCCGGCGAAGTTTTAATATTACTTCCCTTGTAGATTTGTCACAAATTTTATTTTTTCCCATTGTTTTTATAAGAAGAAATCACTTTTAATCTTTTACAGCACTAAATGGCGTCAAAATTATACAAATAATTACCAAACCACTGAGTGTTGTCTATTTAAATTTGAAAAAAGGTATAAAATATTGAGCGTTCTTAATTACGTGACCAGCCAGTACATAGGCATACTATGTTTAGAAGTAGTGTAAAATATTTGTCTATTTATTTTTAGCTAATCATTATGTACCAATGAATGCAGTGGTATTATGTAAAAGTTTTATGATACCTAGAGAAATAAAAAAAATTGCATGCAATTAGTTTTGGGTGTTAGTTTGAAAAAATCTTCGCTTTACAGCAGCGTTCTTAATTATATGACCACCACTGTATGTCCATCCTCGTCTATCTAGTTCTCTCCATATACTAGACGTACCTCCGACAGGGAGAGAAAATACTTTATGCCATTAAGCTCACCTTGTTACTAAATCAAAGGCTATCCCAGATCTGAAGGTATTCAACTTGGGTTTCTCAACGCTGCCTACACTTCTATTGTAGGAAGGGATAGAGAAGGGACGAACACTCGTCGATATCGATTTATTCCTTCTGGAATAGTGCAGTTATCGATGTTGCCATTCCATGGATGTGGGTACTAACAAGCAACTTCAAAAGACATTAGAAGTTCGTTTAACATGAAAAAAACCACTTCTTTCCCCAACTGTTGGGTTAAGATCTGATCATTTAAGCTACAAATCTATGTCACTACATAGTATAAAACAAAGTAGCTTTTTCTGTCCCTATGTCCTTATGCTATTTGAATGCTTAAATCTTTAAAATTACGCAACGGATTTTGATGCGGTTTTTTTTAATAGATTAAATGATTCAAGAGGAAGGTTTATATACTTATAATAAAACCGTGCGAAGCCGGGGCGGGTCTTTAGTAATTTATAGTTTGTTTATTGCATTTTTGTCCGAAAGTGTTACAATTATGTATGTAGAAAAATCTACAAGAGCCCGGTTTATAGCAACATTCTTAGTTTTAGTTTTTCTGTTCTATTTCCAACATATACCTAAATAAAACTGTCTAGATTGGCAAATAAAATCAAAGTAGTGGTAGTTACGCTTCATATTGTACATTCTAGATTAGCTGCAGACTTTCTATCAATAAGCTTTTACCGTGCCAGTTTCCTTAACTACACAATAAACGGTTAAATCAATACAACGGCAGTATCTTGATTCCGAACACGAAAAACGTGTCATTCAAACAGTGAATCGAATGCCAAATCATCTATCGATATTGTAGTCACGTTCCCATCACTACGACTCGAGTCTGCCTACGTTTTAAATCTCAATACAATCGAATAAATAAAATCGAAAGCTATCGGATATTTTGAAATTGCTTGTTTATTACTTTATACAGTAGGCTGGTATATTCATTCACCTCATTGTGAAGTTTAATCTTGTATTTAACCTACATTTTCATCTTTTACGTCCATATTTGATTTCAAGCTTTTGTTTGACTTTTGCCATTAAATTTGAATGAGGTTCCCGTTGACACCCACTGGGTTTAATCGGAAGCACGAAACAATAGACATATTGAATTAACTCCAATACGAACTCGGTTACATTAAATCAAAATTCTGGGAACTTTTTCACATTTGCGGCTGAAAAGGTCTTTTGTTGTGAAAGTAGAATGTTGGAAAATGGGTTATTTGTTTGTATAGGACGCTCTATATTACAGAGAGGCAAAGATTCTTTGTCGTCAGTTTTATTGTGTGGGCAAGGTTGGTAGGTTAATGCTTTGTTTTTGATTCTGGAGACTTAATATCTTTTAGGTTGCTTGGCATAATACCTCTAAAGCTAGAACGAAGAAAAGTAGGCCTTGTGTTATCGTCTGGAACAAAGCTTACTCATAAAGAGTTTCTTTCCTAGAAGTATATGCCTATTGTTATTGTTATATATGTTATTGATTGAGATGAGAAGCCATCACTAAAAAGGTATTTCTAGAATTATTCAATAAAAAGCATAAACGGAGGAAACTTGAACTGGTTGAAGCTATTCAATCCTATAGGACACATTCACTGTAATGTATTCCTTCATTGTTTCGCTAAACCGTATCTAACTTTCGAAATCAAACCATGTACAGATAAACCGACGTTATTTGTTCAGATAAGGCTAGAAAGCCCATTCCGAGCTTGCCGAAATTGGAGCCGCCATAAAGGTGTTTCACACAATGAGGTGTTTCTATGATAACGGAATATCTTGACAAATATGCACCGGGACTTTACCACAACTGTATTGTTTGGCCAAGATCAAGCTAAAGAAGTCGTGGACAGAGTAAATCTAGAAACAGACTGAGCCCACGCTTAGCAAAAATGTGGGAAACGATACGTCATCACTACATAGTATAAAACAAAGTCGCTTTCTCTGTCCCTATATCCCTATGTCCCTTTGAATCCTTAAATCTTTAAAACTAGGCAACGGATTTTGATGCGGTTTTTTAAATAGATAGAGTGATTCAAGAGGAAGGTATATACGTATAAAAAAACCGTGCGAAGCCGGGGCGGGTCGCTAGTATGATATATGACGTACGGCGTAGGATAATTGTATCTCTAGCTAGACCATCTGTTTTCATACAAATGAAAGCGAAAGCAAAAAAGCAAATTCTGAGATCTGATAATACGTCGCATCGTTCGTGGAACTAGTCTGTTTTAGCTTTAATGTCGATACAAATAATCGAGATTATAATGGTAATGATGACATAGCTATAGTTCGTTCTGTTAACTCCTTTTTATAGGATTTACATAGCGCATGATTTGCTTGTCCCTTGACCAATATAATAATATTAACTAAACACTATATTATAGTGTTTAGTTCCTAATGTTTCTATCTGAATGTTGAATACTACCACATATACCTACATATACTACGGTGCAAGCACTTCTGAATTTTCCAATATTTATCAAAGCAACGATTTGCTTTGATAAATGCTGATTTGCTTGTCCCTTGACAAAATCATAATCACTACATAGTATAAAACAAAGTAGCTTTCTCTGTCCCTTGTCCCCATGTCCCTTTGTATGCTTAAACTACGCAACGTATTTTGATGCAGTTTTTTAATAGATAGAGTGATTCAAGAAGGTTTATACGTATAATAAAACCTTGCGAAGCCGGGGCGGGTCGCTAGTATAATATAATATAATGTAGTGTGTTCCTAATGTTTTTTTCTGAATGTTGAATACTACCTTTCTGGTGTAAGCACTTCTGGATTCCCCAATATTTATCAAAGCAACTGTAGAAAATACTGAAACTACGCTAGCCCACACTAACAAACACATTTGCCGAAGCGCTCATGTCCCACAAATTGTGTTAAGCTCAGAGTTACGATCGCTCGGAGCGGGGCATTCGGCAAACTTGCATCAAAACCAATTTGCGAGGATGTTGATATGATATTGTTAGCGAGCGCAGTGGGTGGAAAGTTTGTAAATAAGCCTAATTCTAAAATTGAGTAGCTTAGAGTTGATTTTTATATTGGTTTTGATGTTGAAGCTTCCGAGTCAAAATTTAATGGAGCTTTTGGTTTACTATCACCAAGCGGTTTTGTTCTACATTTATCATCCATACCTAGCCTACAAAATATGTACCTACTTAATATCTCATCATAATGTTAGATAGGGGAAAGAGAAGATAGAAGGAAGATCTTTGTACGATATATCAAGTTGATTTAACAAAAACATCTCAAATCCACTTATGTATTTATTTTGATTGGAACATTACACAACTTTAGAACAACTAAAAATATTCATACGGGTTGGCTAGGGCTCAGTAGGACTGATACAAGACTTGCCTTCGACGCGGACGAAGGAGGTTGCGGGTTCGATCCCCGCCTCGGGACTAATATTTGTACGATCTGCAAGGTCTTCTGGTTGTTTTATATATACTATAAAAATACCTATCTATTTAGAGTAATGTTTTGTAATGTTTCAGTTATCTAGTACCCATAACTCCCAAGCTAAAGTGTGGATAGCCGAGCATAATTTATAATTAATATATTCTTGATATATTTAAAATGTCGCCATACATTATTTTTTACAATAGAAAGTACAATAAATACTAGATGACCTTGTTATATAGAGGTACATTACATAGATAGCTATAAGCAATTGCGGGAATATTACAAATTAAATTATGTAAATAGGTCGATCCACACGAGCGATTAAATCAGAACAGCTGTAAGTTATTGACGCTCGATAGCCGGCTCCACGCACGTTCGATATCGGATTAAAATGTCGATCGCAGAGACATTGCAATCAATAACGGATGGAGATTTTGTTCTTTGTTATACTATTGTAGAAGTTGTTTGTAGGTTTGTTTGGATGAAGAGGTGATCTCGGATGCTGTTTGCTAAATTTTGTAACTATTGCAATTTACCGACCATAAAAGTCTTCGAAGACCCTTTATGGAGAACCGAATGTTGTAGTCCTAAAGGAAAACCTCGGCAATGAGATCATTCCATAACCTTACAGTCCGCGAGCTAAAAGGCTGTGTCAACTGGCGGCAAGCGGTGCGATGGTAGAAGCCAGAAGGCACCATGTCAGTATTTGAAAGAAAATATATTCCTATCAGAAAACGTCCTCTTGGAACGAATAAAATATGGACTTACTAGTATATGCCCGCGGCTTCGCACGTATTGTTTCTATGGAAACGTTTCAAGGCTTTATCTATCCCTTGGGAACTGTATGTATTTTGGAAATAATGATTTTGTTTTTATTTTATTTGTTAGCTTTATATTTTACTTTATATAAGTTACCTAGTCTTATTCAGAATTGTACCTATGTCTAGGAGATGGGCGCTGACACTACCACACAGTTGTAAAGCTTCGGTTGACAACGTTTCATATGTATTTATGAGCTTATGAATATGGCTTTATGGCTCAGCGCATCAGCATTGCCATATAGCGTGGTAATGCAGCCAGTGTCTTGGGGACGCGACGACTGGTATTGACATGGATCAATTGAGCTACCTTTAGACTGTTTGCAACCGTCTGCAGTTAGCTCAATGGTTTCAATTGTTTACAATTAGTATTATACTAGTTGTAATTTTTCTATTCCTTGATTGTAATTTTCGTTAGTAAAGATATTTCTAATAAAAAAAATAAAAAAAAAAGCTTATGAAACTATTCCTGAATATTTTTTATTTACGAGATGAAGAGTCCCTAACCTATGTGTAATTTCAGGATTAGAACGTCTATTCAAACAATTTCAGTCCGAACCGTTCAGTAGTTTTTTGCTTGAAAGAGGAATAAAATCCATCCATACAAACTTTCGTGTTTATAATATTAGGAAGGATCAACCCGGAAATCTCTAATGATACTTTTAAAATGGGATCGGCCGTTCTCCGAAGCCATATTTTATTATATCCGAAATAGATCCATCCAACCCACGGAACCACTGATGTCACTTTTATGATGATGAAACCATTTTGTCCCTGTATTTTACTTATAGTCGTGTTTTTTGTTTCAGGTATGTTGAAAGATGATTGTGGACGCAACATGAGGAATATTCTTTTGGTAGTAAGTTAAGGTGATGGGTTTTAAGTAATAGTGGAGTTAAAAACATTAATCATCATCAACCTATATTAGTCCACTGCTGGACATAGGCCTCCCCCAATGAGCGCCATAACGCCCTGTCTTCAGCTTGACGACTTGACTTGATTAAAAACATTATCTTTTAAAATTTACAATCGGTTTATCTAACCACTCAAAATAGTATTAACTTAGTAATTAGGTACTAAGTAGTAAGTTATAATTTATACATAAAAAAATGAAAAATTGAACAATTCACATTGCATCATTTAGCCCCATCCTAAGCATGCTATGGATGGATACTTACTAGATAATTAAAAGGTATAATTATTACATAAGTCCATAACACTACATAGGTTAGCTATATACATAAATATCTTTTTAAATACCTAGAAAACATAGAAAACCCCGTACAAAAATCTCCAGATCTTACATACATTTATTCCGGGCGAATCGAAACAGCAAACTCCCAGCTTACCCCCCTGTACCACAGAGGTCATTGAACTCATCATGAATAGCCATTGTCAGCCTTGACCTTATTGTCTAAAAGCACTTGAACCCTTGAAGGCGGCTATCGGAGTCGGCGGTTCTGCAATAATAGGGTTATTGTGAGCTAATCAACTCACATATGAGGTGACTATGCACTTGAATGAAAAGGTCATTGATAGTGAAGCAGCTTATAGGAGACGGGTCGGTCATACCTCGCGCAGAACCGACAACTGTTGGGGTAAACGTGTTCTTGTGGAGACCGCGACTTGGCAAACGTGGTAAACGTAAGGACGCCCTCCGGCCTATTATGACTCCACTAATGAGGGCCATAGCGCCCTTTCTTCAGCTTGCCGCATCCAGCATCTGCCAGCAGTCTTTCGCAGATCGTCATCCCACCTGGCCGGAGGGCGTCCTACACTACGTTTGCCAAGTCGCGGTCTTCACTCAAGAACATTTACCCCAACGGTTGTCAGTTATTCGCGAGATATGGCCGACCCAATTATGTCCAGCAGTGGACTAATATAGGCTGATGATGATGATTACATGTGACGAGTAGGATCAGATGTGCAATGTGGTGTTCTTCAGAGGAGTTCTCAATCGACCAATTGAATTTATGATGACATCTGACACAAGTTCATCATCAATTAAATAACGCAACAGTAATACACGAAAAAATATTGTCAAATTGAGAAGTTTCTTCGTTTTTGATGTCGGTTGAAAATATTAACTTATCATCACCGAAATCTATAACGATGCGTTTTAAATGGGATCGGGTGTTTTAGAATCTCTTTTTTAAGCTGGTTGAAAAATAAGTCAGAAATGTAATGTATTAATAATATCAGTAGTTTTAAGAAAGTCCAGCGGGGCTAAGAATTATGAGAGCTGGTGATTATCTGGCTCAGCGCACCAGCATTGCCATACAGCGTGGTAATGCAGCCAGTGTCTTGGGGACGTGACGACTGGTATTGACATGGATCAATTGAGCTACCTTTAGACTGTTTGCAACCGTCTGCAGTTAGCTCAATGGTTTCAATTGTACGACTAAATACTAGTTGTAATTTTTCTATTCCTTGCTTGTAATTTTCTTTGTTAATAAAGTCATATTAATACCTGAATTTAGAATTATGTCCTGTTAGTATAACTACAAAGTTTGGTTGTACCAAATTTCTCCTATAAGCCTGACAAAGTCTCCACCTTCAGAATCACGCTTTAGTTGATCTTGCATCGCTCTATCATCGACTTCATACGCAGGCGGTAACGTAAACTTTTTTCGTACTAGCTACCTACCATGTTTTATTATTAGGGCTGTCACTTGTCTGTGAAACACGCGACAAGACGTGAGATGCGACATTTCATATTTCGTTGTGTCAACACAGATGTTGACACTTCTAGGAATATAATTATTGATCTGGTACACTCACTTCACATCACATCAACACTGTACTGGGCTCGAAGATGCTTTGTGTAGTTTTCCAGCTTTTTTAGTCCCTTGTTCCTAATGAGCGCCATATCGCATTGTCTTCAGCTTGCCGTACGAATAAAAATATAGTGCTAAAGACCACAAGCAAAACTAGACTAAAGACTACGCTGATCTGCCTGTAGTCTTCAGCACTATATTGGATCAGTCGTGGTCTCCACGTTAGTATACGTTTACTGTGATAAACGTGTTCTTGAGTGGACACGGCGACCCGGGAATTACACGGGTAAAACAGCTGGGCGCTGCTAATATAAATAGTACTAAAGCCAACGCACCGGAACCCTCTAGAGTTTTTCCCTATAAAGGAAAAAAGTCTGAACGGTGTAACTGGTTACATAACCAAGAGAGAAATGATGCTAGGTAATTTGAGGGACAAAGCCTTTCTTGATCAATAAATAGAACCCGCCAAACTAAAATGGAAGACTTTATGAAGAAGTTACGTATTTTGTGGTCACAATGGTAGGAATCTCAAAAAATAAAACATACCTAATTGTTTGTTCCATGCCGTAATTTCATCATTGATTGATTTGATTACAACTAGTGTATGAATCTGATCAAAACTAGTTAACTTGTCTGTGTGACACATAAATTGATTGCTATTATTGGTAGAGGCGCCAAATAATTCGCCAATTACATCATTCCACATCTCAAAAACACAATACAATAACGTAATTGATGTCAATTACTAGTTATTGTATAGTGTTCTCGAGCCTGATGGTATTCTATCCGAATTGATGATTGTAATTGTAATTTGGTTGACTACATACAGTAGTGTATATTATTCGTTACATAAAAGTTCAGCATTAGCTAGTTACAGTTCTACGCCGTCTCTATTCATCAACTCCCCAGATCGCCACAATGACAAATTGTGGGGAAAATTCCACATTGTCATACGGTGTTTTATCGTAGACATCTCACCACCTTGGAAGACGGTGGCTGATCGCTGTGAAAGTTTTGAGGGATGGAATACAGAAGAAAGGTGTTGATCTTGCTCTGGTATGTGCCCTTACTAGGCTTTTAGTATTGCAGAGGTCTATAGTCTCTCTCACGCCGCGACTCCATCGCGAATTAAACAAAGAAATATTGCCAACTTAGAAATTTTTAAAAACTTCCACTCAAACACAGAAATATTGAGTTCGGAAGACCAAATCGCTGAAATCTTCTTCTTCCACTAGTGGACAGAAAATTACATCAGAGTGAAGAGAACATCAATTAACATCTTATTTCTTGTATTATTTTGTTAAATATTTATAGTTTAAAATGTTACTTGCCTAAGTGCTTATTTTGAAAGCAAGCCTAAAGAATAAGTTATTGATTTCTGATTTCGAAGTAAAAAAAGCCGACTTGAAAGAATACAACAGAAAATCTATTTCTTTTTAGCGAACATATCTATTTCGTTATTTAATCCCATAAGATTATAGGATTAAGTTTGAGCTCAACCCTACTGCTTTCCTAGTAACTTGAGCTGTTTAACTGTATTTTTATCGCAGGTTGAATGAACATTTGTTTACCTTCACGGTTATTTAAGGAATTTCAAACTAACGCTTATGAAATAACCGAGATAAGGCGATGAGGTATGAGTTTGTAACGCGTCTCGTAATTTAGCTGAGATGGCGTGGATAAGAAACCTCTGAGGTCAGCTCGGTATTACTAAGTCTTGGAATGAAGAATGAAGTAAGTTCCTTCTGAGAAGCTTGCTCCGTCTTTGTCCACATCGTCATTTGCTGAAGTGAGATGGTAGCCATACGTTTACCGTCACCAAAGTTATCGTTTGTTCATCGGAACAAAGTCACACTTGATAAAACCTCCACACGTTTTGCTATATATATCCTACTAATATTATAAACGCGAAAGTTTGTAAGGATGGATAGATGGATGGATGTTTGCTACTCTTTCGCGCAAAAACTACAGAACGGATCTGGATGAAATTTGGCATAGAGATAGATTATAGTCTGGAATAACACATAGGCTTACACATATTTTATCCCGGAATTCCCACGGAAACGGGAATGCGCGGGTGAAACCGCGAGTATACTCGAAATACTAATCCTGCGCAGACGAAGTCGCGGGAACCAGCTAGTTAATCTATAAATCCATGTTTATTATTTATATCATCAAATTGTACGGAACATACTTCCGCAAATAGGGCCAAATTGAGTGTCAACAAAAAGCTCAGTAATTCAAATGAAAGCTCTAAACACTGTGACCCCGTTTGCAAAATGTTTACATTTACGGCGGTTTATAAACAACGCGAATAGACCGCGTTGGGTAACCGGTGTTTGACTTTTGCGTGAGATGTGATATTATTTACTTGTACCTTTGTATGTAGGTACAGGAAAATAAACTAAAAAAGCTTTAAAACAAAACAGAATCACTGTGTCATGACCTTTCTGAAGTATTTCAGCACACACAAACTTGTAATCATAATCATTTATTTGCTAGTAAGTAGTACTTATGTCTAAAATGATTTATTTTTATACAAACTTAATTATAATATTACAAGGTATCGAAATCTCCTTTCCAAACCCAAAGGGAGAAAAACAAACAAAGCCAGAGCAACCCGTACTACGCAATTGAGCTAACTGATAGCTAACTGCAGACACTTTTCAACACTTTAGAACTATCTCAACTGATTCATATCAATACCAATCGGAAGCGTCTCCTAGACACAACTTAGATATAGAATTAAGTGAAACCATTAGATAACAGTCGATCTATTCTGTGGTATAGTTGCCAGTTGCTCGTTCATGAATTAAACCCATTCTCCATTCCCCACCCAAAGAGAGCAAAACAAACAAAACCCGAGTATCCCGCACTACGCATCGCCTGAATGAAAACGAGGCCAGTAATGCAGCCCAATCCACGCTAACCTCCAGTTTGCGAAATATTACCGGAAAACTGTTCCCGCTTTTCCTAACAAGGCGCGCTCGGGTCGTTGACTTGTTACGATTACTTTTATAGCGTGCGACACGATATTATTTTGTGTCATAAAGATTTTTTAAAAACATTATCATTGGCACCCTTTTTTACTTCAGAATCGGATCAATTACTCCGGTAACTCAGCTATTTAAAGTGAATCTCGACCACACAAGATTTCCTCCAGGGATCTCTGTTCTTTTATTTTTTATTTTGTTTATTTAATCATTACAGGTATAACATAGTACAATAGTTTTGAGCTGTACTCGTATCTTGCGTACAAAGCTTTTGTTTAGGCATATTTGTATAAGGCGATTAAATACTGACAAGGGGGCGATATATTTACCAGTTGGCCAAGCAAATTGCGATTATTTTCTATGTATGTACCTAAATTTACTCGATGTTTAAGCGATAATTCCGCCCGTGTTTTGTTTTAAGTAAAAATTACTTACATTAACTCGAAGTAGGAGCTTACAAAAAAGTGGTCAATTTAAAAAAAAATACTGTAACTGTTTTACCGTCGAGGTTAAAGTTTCCTGCTTTGACCAAGACAAAGACATGTACTGCGCGCCATCAAAGTTCGTATAAAATTACGACTCTTACAAACCCACGCAGATTCTAATTTCCACATTCAAATATTCAAACACTCAGAATCAGTAACCCTCATAGTCGTGAGGTATAAACGGCAGTTTCATGTCGCACAGGCATTATTACGGTCGAGTACTCCCGGACCTGACGATTTGGCCGTGCGAGCATAACCAGAACCTCGGGAACAGCTGGTTTATACAAAACTGACGCGAAGAAGAGCTGAAAATTAAAGCAGTTGCTGAAAGTCTTTTCAGCAACTGCTTTAATTTTCAGCTATCTTTTTTTAGAACTAACTAAAAATAGTAGTCTTACTATTTTTAGTTAGTTCTAAAAAAAGATGGTGCATCCAAAATTAATAAGCAAGTACCACTTTGAATCAGTAACCGTCATAGTCGTGAGGTCTAAACAGCAGTTTCATGTCTCACAGGCTTTATTACGGTCGAGTACGCCCGGACCTGACGATTTGGCCGTGCGAGCCTAACCACAGCCTCGGGAACAGCTGGCTCATACACTGTATGCATGTATGGATGTTTGTTAATCTTTCACGCAAAAACGACTAAACGGAAGGAACTGAAATTTTAAATAGACATAGTTCTAACCCTGGAATAAAAGTAGGCTTTCATCCCCTAAATCAGTTCCCATAGGATACCCTTGAGACGTTCATAAAAACATCGCGAGCGAAACTGCGGACAGATACAGATGGGGCTAGATGATGTTGTGTGGACTGTCCGGAATTGTTTATATTTATTTATTTTTACAAGTATTAAATTTTTTTTTGATTTAGCAGCAAAACAAGTAATACATAAAAAAGCTTAGCCAAAAATATGGGTGGGTAGGTATATCTATTTTCAATTTAAGTACTTACGTAACTAAATTAAAAAGAAAAATATTACAAATGTTTAGGTGCAATACTGTAGCTACTAAAATGAATTGTGATAATAATGCATACTGAGTACTTATTTATAAATAAATAATATCTTGGTATTTATGTAGGTTTAGGTAAAATACACATATCTCCTATCATAAATTAAAAGCTTACATCTTTGGTACAATTGTGGTTTTATGTAGCTGCTAGTTCTCAGCTGCGTCAAAAGAACGTAGTACTCCGGCCCGTACATTCGAAACGAGGGTTAAAAGCACCCACTCGCGGTGATAGGGTTAATTGCGGGGTCTATTTTTCCAATTCCCGTTTTCACTTTTGTTTTGTTTTCATACTCTTGTCTTCACTTGGGTTTGTTTATACAGGGGTTTGCGTGTTTTTGACTTGAAATTGCACCCCCCTGTGTGAAAGTTGGGTTGTTAACCCATTTTTGACGGGGTACCTAATGCTTTTGTTTGAAATGATCCTGTAACATGGCATGTGCTTTGTTTTGGGTCGCTTTTATAATTTGGGCTTGTCAATAAATAAAAGAAGATAGGTAAGTAAAAATTTAAACTCTGATTAAATAAACATAAAATTATCTATTATTTGATCTTTCGTAAGTAAACATAAGGATAAAAGCATAATGTTGGTAACCTGAACATATTTGACATCAAAGAAGTGTGTCAATCTGTTTTATAGATAGTCTGTTGTTCAGTTTTGAATGCTATCAACTGCTGAATTCTATTCAAACCCTCAACAAACTGTTTTCTACGTCACCTCTGTGGCCAGGCCATTATTAGGGTTAAACGAGTCAAAGGCGAACTCCTCTGCTATATCACCTGACTCAATATGCGAAAGGGATAGTCTCAGAAAAAGAGCACTTGTATGATTAGTTTTGGATGTTTAACTTCAAACAGTGTAGTTGTAACCCTTACATACATAATATATATTATGAGCGACTTGTTTAACCTTAAAGCCACTAAGCCCTGTTGGGAATCAGAAGACCTTCCTGATTCCATCCATCCTTAACAGGCCGATCCTAAACCAGGGTAGTTAATCCTGCATTACCGGACAATAGCTAACAAACTGCTAGAGTGGGTCGGGAATAATTAAAGGAGTTAACCTTATGGTACGGAATAGATAATACTCGTAGTAACGTTTTATAACTGGATTTTCAAGGGAAGCTTTGTTTCTAGGGCATCTTAACACTAGGATGACCCAGAAGGTCTGCCTGCGATGCAGTAGGTGTGGAAAACTGGAAAAAATGTCTATACGATCTGCAAGTAGGCTTGGTATATTTGAAGCGGGTGTACTTGGTGGTTTCAGTGTATAAATTATTAAGATTGGTGACGTCATACGCAACTGATTGAAGTCAGTGTTTTATTACGGTTATTGACTTGTTTACTGGCGTGTGACGTCACACGTGACCAACGCTATTAAAATGTATTTGGTGAGGCATTAGGCGTTGGGCTTACACTTTCAAAATGATATGACTATCTTATGAAAAGTCTAAAGATATTTTCCTAGTCTCTATCTTATTGATGCGGACTTACCACATTCACAGCAACATTTACCATATTCGTACCCAATGACTTCAATTAAGTATCTCGAGTTAGACTCTTGCGAGCGATAAACCTATGGTACTCTAATGACAGTACTTCGTCAGCTCATTTAATGCAAATGCAACGACGAGATATCGCACTTATTTGCAGGCATATAGAGCTTCTTGGATTAACGAGTAAGTTCGGCATAAAGGAAGATGCTCTAAAAGCTTTTTCTTTTGAGTCTTAATCATTTGAGGTTTTTACAAAACCTAAAATCCAACTTAAAATGTCTAGCATAACATTATACAAGACTATTTTATATTCTGTATTTATTTATTTAGCAAAAAAATCCTAAAAATATTCTTTATTAACAACGAAAATTACAAGCAAAGGAATAGAAGAATTACAACTAGTATTTACAATTGAAACCATTGAGCTAACTGCAGACGGTTGCAAACAGTCTAAAGGTAGCTCAATTGATCCATGTCAATCCATGTCATGAAAATATTCTTAATAATAAAAACTTTAAACCAGAGAAGGTTTGTCCGGTGTCCACAGCCTCTGCGCGGTGTCACACTATTGGGTAAACTTAATATATACATAAATAATAACTATACAAGTTGTGCCGCATGTCGATTTCATCTGAAGATTCAGATTATTTACAATACCCTGAATTGAGAAAGAATAAAGTGCGTTTACATATTCACCAAGGATTGACTATGCTTCATTTTCATTTATACTTTTTGTGAGGCTTTATGTTAGTTTCTCCCGTGTAAGTCAGCTATCCATTGTTCCAAACCAGTTTATATCGAATGTTGTCTTCAAAGAAGCATTATATGGTATTTCGATCTACAAATTATTATAATTGAAGGAATAAAAAACCACGCGGTCGAAGTCGCGGGCATCATCTAGTAAATAATAACTATACAAGTTGTGCCGCATGGTATTACTGTGAAAGTTTATCACGTGAAACTTGATGAAAAGAAGCCTTTGCTTTATTTCAGGCCTTTTATTACGTCTATTCAGTGTTTTCAGTGTTTTCTATGCATGATAAAATTATCCATGTATGCTCCATAAGGCCAATATTTTTTATTTTCTTGGAAAAAGAATAGAAGAAAGGTCATCCATAAATCTTACTTATATTATGTATTGACCTTTTAATCTGATCTTTTTTGGATGAGAGCTAATGTAATAGTACGTCTGAGTTATTCCAATTATTTGCAGACAATTACATAAAGCTTCAATAGTCAATAGTCATTTATTTCGTAAAATTACTTGAATAACACGTCATTTTTATACTTAATTTACTTATAAGTAAAGAACTTCTTGAAGGAGCCTTGAAAATTGAACGCAAAGAAATAATGTTTCAAGCTACTTCTTAAAATAGAATAGTAGATAGAAAAAAGGTCATCCAGAACCCGTACCAGACCTTTTATTCTGTTATTGGACTTGAGTCTCTGTTTCGTTCTATGTGGGAAGAAATCCAATTTAATGCCAGAAATAGGTATCCCACGCTTAAACGAAACCTAGTCGTAGGCGTATTAAGTCTATTTATAAATGACCTTTTCCACGAAGTGTTTTCAGCAAATACCAGTTTTGCTTTTTGTACCTATTTTCTAATGATAATTTCGAAAATATTAACTACATATGTAGATATTTTTTAACCCGCACAATTGAATAGCAATACTTGAAATATCCACGAATAACTTCTTTTAAATTTGTTTATGTATATGCTTTGAATTTTTTTTATTAATAAAGATTGTATTACCTATCCGACGAATAATGATTTTATAATGGTCTCTTACTAGAATAACCGTAGAAATTATATTATATCTAAGAAAAATATTTACTAAGGCTAAGCCCCACTAAGCTTACGTGGTATTAGGATAAGATAAAGAATATTTATTCCCTTGTAGCCTTAGGCTCCTATCTACATGTAATTGGTTACTTATACGATCACCTTACTAATATTATAAACGCGAAAGTTTGTTTGGATGTATATTTCTTTAACATAAAAACATTGAATGGATCTGACAGTTTTGAATAGACGTAGTTTTAGGGCCTAGAATAAAACATAGTCTACTTTTCATCCCATATATTAGTTCAAATTCATTTATTGATTCAGACACAGAGATCCATAGATTAGAATATTACATGTCACACAGATAATCAAAAAATAAAGGTACACATTCGTTAATAAGTAAGTACCTACTAGATTGACTACAACACAATAAACTAATACATATGATTTCCAAACATAGTCAATCAATTTATATAATAAATTTGTTTAGCAGATATTACTTCCCATGGGATAGAGATAGCCTTGAAACGTTTTCAAAGAACGAACGAGTACGAAGCAGCGGGAAAATTCTAGTACAAAATATATCGCTAGCTCAAACCTCATACTAATAAGTTAATTATATTATCATAGAAATAAAATTCAAAGAAAAAAGGTAATTCTGAAACATTTTTATCCCAAGAGTCCCATTCCCAAAACTTTTGTAACTTAAGTTTATTAACACTAAAAGCATGGTAAGTAAATAAGTTAGTAGGTAAGTATAATAAGTGCTGTGAGTCTCCCTCATCATAACTTACTACTTACTTTTTACGTCCTCAAGAAACTTAACAAAACTTATCATGGAATACTTTTCAATTAAAGACTGATATGGCGCGGCGAGCGATGGACCGCCTAAGGTTTTTTTTGAGACACTTAAAAAGTAACGATCATTTGGACTTTCGTTAGTTACTTTACTTAAGACTAAAAGAAGACTGGCGAAGTTCTTTGAATCCCAGCCCCACTATTTAATGTCGCGTTCATGAACAAAATCAATCAACATTCGTACACCTTCGCAAGACAAACATAATGATACTAGAATTTACCTCCTTAAAGTTGGGAATAAAAAAATATTACATGAACAATGAACGAAATTAGGTTATAATAATATAGGTAACGAGTTATTGTCATTTCCTACAATAAACAACAAAAACTATTTTGTAACCATTATCTTGACTCTTATAAGACTTTTTCATTAAAACATGACCCTACAGTTATCTAAAATCGGTAATAAAATCAATTACTTTTGCTTTTCATGAAAAAGTGGTACCTTCCTACTATTTTTGACTAGGTACTTTGTAAAGCTGTACCGGATGTACCTACCTATTTTTAACTAAGTAATTGACATTTTTATCTAAAAATCTAAATGTTGTGCAAATTCGATCAAGCAATAAACTACAGTTTACACATCTGAGACTCATTTTATCAAGATCCAATTGAAATAGATAACAAAATCAACATAATTATATTTATCATCTTTTAACATAAGAGTCATCGCTTTGAAGTTAGAATTTTGAAGTTCCTGTGCCATTTTAAGGCCCACGCTGCACGGGAGCTTTTTTAACGCCCGTTTAAAAAGCGTACAAATAGAACAAAATGCTTGTCTAAGTACGTATTCAGTGTTCATACGAAAGCGCTTTTAAAACGCGACGCTTTTTTATCGAGCAGTGTTCCATTTTGAGTGCTGGGCGTTGTGCGTTAATAGGTGCATCATAATTTATGAAACTTCATTAATTGTTTTACTTATCTGCCAGTCGTTGTATAGTATAGGTGATATCGTAATTTAGCAGTATAATTACTTCGACGTCGTCGTACGGAAGCGTGAGAGGAAACGTAACTAATTTATTTAAAAAAATAAATTCGAGAACGTTATAAAAGCGCTAACGTTGGGATTTAACGCAAAGCTTTTTAAGCTCTCGTGCGAATGAGGCCTTAGATTATTCGAAAACCTAAGACCAAGTAGGTACCTTACGTTCCGTAAGTTAGACGGAGCATATGGTCACTGTCATCCTATAAGGCGATGTAGCCGATTTGATATTGTTTTGGTTTTGTTTGATACCGTACGGTGACACGTGAATGTCAGATTGAGAAAATGAAAATTTGTGTTTATGTTTTATTTGTAATTTTGTGTTTTATATATAATATTTAATCGAGAACTTAGTATATAATGACTTGTGTAGCTGTGGGTTGTAAAAGCCGTTTGGGATCTTTATGTGAAGATAAACGCAAGATATCTTTTCATCGGTAAGTCTATAATCGTGATAGACGCGGATATTACGCGGATATTACATGTATTTTCTTTGCAATATGTTGAATAGTTTTTTGTACATAGAATATAATAACTGTTTTACTACGTTATTTACAGCTCATTAGCAGTATAATTCTATAATTCACTAATATTAAAGTACAATACGAAAAACTGACATCTGATGTACCATTTTGATGCCACCTAGTGAAGTACTGGTAGTTGTCGATAATTTATTGTCGATGAATGTCTAATACTGGTTGACAAAATGATGATTCAAAAGTAAATTGTCGTAGTTTGAGAATTATACCTACCTACCGAGATAGTGCTACGGTACCTACATGAACCGACTAAGTTGGAGTTAGAAATCAAAACTTGATTATGGTGTCGCTAGTAAGATCTAGGAGACTAAAGATTGCAATGTAGCTAGAAGTTCACAACTTATTCTTATCTTTCACTTCTAGATATACAAAATATCCAATAACAAAAGAAAAATGGAAACAAAACTTGAGAAGACGTCTGGGAGCCATCATAGAATTCTCGTTGGTATTTTTTATGTTTCGTGCCACAGAATTGGATATCAAAGGACTTACAAAAAAACTTTGAAAATAAAGGTTAAATGATAGCATCCAAGTGGTATCTAAGCACAAAATATTTCAGTTAAGTATAGTAGTATACGACGTGAAAATACTTTAAAAATAATTTCGTATATGTTAATGTAACTAAGTACCTACCTAAGTTTTCTCACTGCTCATATCCTAAATAACGACAGCAAACAACCATCACCGCTTAACCCCATTTTAAATAAAAACATAATTATTATCAAGAAGATTTATCAAGTTTATGTAAGTTTTAACAAAATAACCTTAGTAGGTCTTTATTTATATACCTACAGGGTCAGGTACCGGTTAAGTCGATCTAGATCCTTGAGGGGGTTGTAGTTTCAATCATTACCAGCTGATTGATTTAATCATTATTGACTCACATACTCCAAACTTAATATAAAACCCCACAAACACCAAAAAAATATAGGTGATTAATGAATATTGGTATATCTTTTCAAGTAAAATTACAGCTTGCGGATTTTAAACATAACTGAATTTATTATACTCTTTTATAATAATATATAATAATGCTGGACAATCCACAAAGCACCATCTAGCCCCAAAGTAAGCTACTCAAAGCTCGTGGTATGGGTACTAGATAACTGATTTATTAAATACATTATTATGCATAGATATACATTTTTTATAGTACATTTATACCCAGACCAACGGAACATAGGTATATCTGCAGATCGTTCACAAATTTGTTCTGAGGGGTTTGATTCCCGAACCCGTAACCTCCTGCGTTGCAGGCGCACCTTTGCCCACCGCGCTACATCGGTCGTCATGATCAACATACAATGGAGCGGTTACAACAAACCTGCTTACTGAAATCATAATTTAATCGATAAGTACAGAATTTCACATCACTATTCTCACATTTCAGTAGAATGTCAGACAAGAATCAGATTGACCACATACGTATTTGAATGTTACTGAAACTGAACTGAAAAATTATATCTATCTTTTTTTTTCATATGACATACTCCCAAAGAGCAAGAAGTCAAAACAGTGTCAAATGTTCGTTTTTATAATGTTACATCCTAAGACCAAGTAGGTACCTTACATTCCGTAAGGTAGACGGAGCATATGGTCACTGTCATCCTATAAGGCGATGTAGCCGATTTGATATTGTTTTGGTTTTGTTTGATACCGTACGGTGACAAGTGAATGTCAGATTGAGAAAATGAAAATTTGTGTTTATGTTTTATTTGTAATTTTGTGTTTTATATATAATATTTAATCGAGAACTTAGTATATAATGACTTGTGTAGCTGTGGGTTGTAAAAGCCGTTTGGGATCTTTATGTGAAGATAAACGCAAGATATCTTTTCATCGGTAAGTCTATAATCGTGATAGACGCGGATATTACGCGGATATTACATGTATTTTCTTTGCAATATGTTGAATAGTTTTTTGTACATAGAATATAATAACTGTTTTACTACGTTATTTACAGCTCATTAGCAGTATAATTCTATAATCCACTAATATTAAAGTACAATACGAAAAACTGACATCTGATGTACCATTTTGATGCCACCTAGTGAAGTACTGGTAGTTGTCGATAATTTATTGTCGATGAATGTCTAATATAGGTCGCGTGAGTCGCGTCACGTAAAAAGAACGCTGGAAGAAAGTGGAAGGGGTATGTTCGCGCATGGGTACACTCGCGTACGATAGTACTATGCCAATTTGCTGTGCCTATTTTTAACTAATATTTCACTCGCGGCTTGGTGTTGGTTATTAGAAAATAATATTAGATAAAATTAAAAACAAGTTCGATTCAGTTTAGAATGTTTAATCTAATTACAAAAAAATAATGTAATGTGGCAACTCCATCCATTAAGTCGTCTTGGGTGACGTGAAAACCAGATGAGGACGCGGGATTGATACTGGAGGTGGCTATTTCATCATCGTCGCTGTCGTCACTTGAGCTTTCATCATTATTTGAGTCAGAATCATCATCCCCTACACGAATAATAAATGTTTCTGTAATCATATCTACCAAATGATCGCTTTTACAGTAATCGGTCTCTACCTCTATTTCCTTTACCTTTGTGCATAATTTCCAAAAACCATTAAAATGTAAAACCATTTCGTAAACTTTTGTGCACGATGGTATTTTGACAAGAAACGTGACGTGTGATAGCAAATGTCAACTGACGAACCAATAGCGCACCGGCAAGCATGCGGCGCATGACCCTTCCACCCCGCGCCCCACCGCCTACCTCCAAATAGACCCATAAATCGCCTTCTGCGCAGCTTGACCGCCAGCGTTCTTCTTACATGACGCGAACTATACTGGTTGACAAAATGATGATTCAAAAGTAAATTGTCGTAGTTTGAGAATTATACCTACCTACCGAGATAGTGCTATAGTACCTACATGGACCGACTAAGTTGGAGTTAGAAATCAAAACTTGATTATGGTGTCGCTAGTAAGATCTAAGAGACTAAAGATTGCAATGTAGCTAGAAGTTCACAACTTATTCTTATCTTTCACTTCTAGATATACAAAATATCCAATAACAAAAGAAAAATGGAAACAAAACTTGAGAAGACATGTCTGGGAGCCATCATAGAATTCTCGTTGGTGTTTTTTACATTTCCATGTTTCGTGCCACAGAATTGGATATCAAAGGACTTACAAAAAAACTTTGAAAATAAAGGTTAAATGATAGCATCCAAGTGGTATCTAAGCACAAAATATTTCAGTTAAGTATAGTAGTATACGACGTGAAAATACTTTAAAAATAATTTCGTTTATGTTAATGTAACTAAGTACCTACCTAAGTTTTCTCACTGCTCATATCCTAAATAACGACGGCAAACAACCATCACCGCTTAACCCCATTTTAAATAAAAACATAATTATTATCAAGAAGATTTATCAAGTTTATGTAAGTTTTAACAAAATAACCTTAGTAGGTCTTTATTTATATACCTACAGGGTCAGGTACCGGTTAAGTCGATCTAGATCCTTGAGGGGGTTGTAGTTTCAATCATTAGCTGATTGATTTAATCATTATTGACTCACATACTCCAAACTTAATATAAAACCCCACAAACACCAAAAAAATATAGGTGATTAATGAATATTGGTATATCTTTTCAAGTAAAATTACAGCTTGCGGATTTTAAACATAACTGAATTTATTATACTCTTTTATAATAATATATAATAATGCTGGACAATCCACAAAGCACCATCTAGCCCCAAAGTAAGCTACTCAAAGCTCGTGGTATGGGTACTAGATAACTGATTTATTAAATACATTATTATGCATAGATATACATTTTTTATAGTACATTTATACCCAGACCAACGGAACATAGGTATATCTGCAGATCGTTCACAAATTTGTTCTGAGGGGTTTGATTCCCGAACCCGTAACCTCCTGCGTTGCAGGCGCACCTTTGCCCACCGCGCTACATCGGTCGTCATGATCAACATACAATGCAGCGGTTACAACAAACCTGCTTACTGAAATCATAATTTAATCGATAAGTACAGAATTTCACATCACTATTCTCACATTTCAGTAGAATGTCAGACAAGAATCAGATTGACCACATACGTATTTGAATGCAACTGAAACTGAACTGAAAAATTATATCTATCTTTTTTTTTCATATGGCATACTCCCAAAGAGCAAGAAGTCAAAACAGTGTCAAATGTTCGTTTTATAATGTTACATCTAGTTACTATAATATAATCTTTGGTTACATCTAGTTACTATAATATAATCTTTGTCGAAAACAAAATCAAAGTCAAAACGTTGCACGCATGTCAAACTGAATTTGCCATTTGACACGTAGTTTGACGTGTGAACGTTCCATTATTGGCACTTATTATATTTCTCTTGCTTTTTGCATCATTGATATCGTTTCGTTATTACATTTTTGAAAATATTAAAACGTTTATAACTTACGATTCCCAACTTTAAAAATTATGAGATTTTCTGATTAAAAGCCCCATAATCAAAGGAATGAATGTTCCAGTTTCTGACCATGTACGTTTCCTCAAATTTTTGGGTCCATTTTCGCCATTCTTCTTTATATGAAACTAGCTGCGCCCCGCAGCGTCGCCCGCGGGGAAATTTAAATATCATATTTTTATACATAATTCTAATTTTTCTCGCCGTAAAAACCATCCTTGAACTTCAACGAACATTTTAAAAAAAGATTTGGCCAAATTGGTCCAGGCGTTGTTGAGTTATGCGCTTACCAACACATTTTGCGATTCATTTTTATATTATAGATATGAATTCAGTACATCTTTCAGTAAATTAATTTATTTGACCACAAAGTTAATTACTAACATTGGCATGTCACTTACTACTAAATACATTTGGTAGATCTTATATTTAGGTACGCTAGTAATAATAATTCAGTGTATTTAGGTAATTAATCATATTAAAAACTAGCGACCCGCCCCGGCTTCGCACGGTTTTTATACGTATAAACCTTCCTCTTGAATCACTCTATCTATTAAAAAAACCGCATCAAAATCCGTTGCGTAGTTTTAAAGATTTAAGCATTCAAAGGGACATATGGATATAGGGACATAGGGACAGAAAAAGCGACTTTGTTTTAAACTATGTAGTGATAACTACATTAACAATGACTTCCTTTAAATACTTATTTTCTCTGTTTTTTAGTATTTGTTGTTACAGCGGCAAGTGCGGCAACAGAAATATGTACCTACCCTACCTACCTACATAATCTGTGTAAATTTGAACTGTCTATATCACGGTTCATGTGATTCAGTCTGGTGACAGATGGACAGATAGACAGACGGAGTCTTATCAATAGGGTCCCGTTTTACCCTTTGGATACGGAACCCTAAAAACCTTGCTGTAGCGCCAGGAATATGATTTGAATGAAAAAGCGTGTCTAAATATAGGCCACTTATTGTCGGCATAGTTCAAAGTTTCCTACCCCAACGCTCCAAGACATAATGATATTACGAAGCTGTCACGATCATCAGATAGTCATTCCGTTACGACCAACACTTCAACTCTATCCTTACTGGCATAGAGTGCATAATATTACCCACAAAGCCGTGACCGCTTTGCATATTCAAATTATTTTGAACTTTAGTGTCCTTGAAATAAGTGCTGTTGATAAGAAAAGCCAAACAGTTTCAGTAAATGTTCTAACTGATGGTTTGATAGGAGGAACTTGCGACTTGCTACGTGATATGTGAAGTTTTAAGCTTATTAATGGTCCTTCGAGGCGGATATAAAATGGCTACATTGTGCTTGTTGTAAAGATACTTATTGTTTCTGTAATCTGTTTTAATTCTATTCACAACATAGTTTAAAATAGACTAACTATTCATTTACTTTTATAAAACTTTACTTCGAGTATTTGTCTACGAATACTTACTTCTATTTTAGTTACAATAACTTTTAATTATAAGTTAATTTAGTATTATGTGTAGACTTGTAATTTTTTTCCTATAAAACCACTAATGGTCTATACATTCCAGTTCTTTGATTGATTTAATAAAATACTTAAATAAAAATATAATGAATACATTTTAGCGGGCTTGTTAATCTGTTTGTTGAATTTCGAAATGCTTAAGTATATCCAACGAGTTTTGTATCGGTCTATTTCAAATCTGCATATGGAATTGTAGACTGTGTTTTTTATTATTAATTTATTTCAGATCATAAATCCATTCGTTAAAACTATACATAGCATGATAAAAATAAATAAAAAACTATATAGGTTACAGTAAATTTAAAAAATCAAGAAAAGTAATTTGAAAAAAAATATTTTGAGAAGGATATTTTGATGTTTATTCTGAGTTATTTCTTCTCATTTCAGAACACAACACCGATGTGGGAGGAATTCATATCCAAAGCGTCAAAACTGCACTCTGCTCTCAAGTAAGTAAAAATGGTTTTTATTGTCATTTTTAAGGGCCTTTTTCACAATAAGTTCCCGTTAAATAAACTGATGAATATCTATGGTGCTGTCTCTTTCATATTAAAGTTGACGTACTATCAACTAACGACGACCAAACGGTTATCTATCAAGTAAATTAACAGGAACTTTGGATTGTGAAACAAGCTCTAACTCAACTAAAGTCAACCCAAAGACCTAGCATGACTCTTGGATACATCAGAAAATAAAAGTAGTACTTAATTAAAACGAGAAATAAAGAGATTACTTTGATTTTTGTTGACTTTAATATTTTGTATGGTCAAGAAGCGAACTTACCTTTACCTTGATAGGTATAAATAGTTTTACTTACAGTAATGAGTCCATATGCTAACTAGTTCATTACTGTGTTTCTTGTTACCATAAAATAATGAATAAATAAAATAGAACTACATCTATTCAAAATTACATCCCGATCCGTTCAGTAGTTTTTACGTGAAAGAATAAGAAACATTTAAACTTACGCTTTTACTAAATTAAGTATTTATAGACATAGATACATTTGATTTAGTAATAAAGACAAAAAAAAAAACACCCAGAAAACCCTGAAATATCTGCAGATCGTAAAATATTTGTCTCAAATCGGGAATCGAAACGCAACATCATGCGTCGCACAGCATTGCCCGGTTTTTGGTCGAATAACGACGCAGAAAGTATTTAGGTAAGCCATAATTCGCGGACGTTCCACAATAGCTCTCGTTTGTACCAATTGCTGGAATTGGATCCTGCGCAAATTGCAAGCGTTGATGAATGGACGCTTGTGAAGGGCAAATGATAATACCTGTTCAATGACACTTTTTAGGGTTCCGTACAAATGTACCAACTGGACCATACATTTCTGAATCGTTCTAATAAGTCATTTGTCACGCATTTATCCTTATGCGAAAGTTTGTATTGGATTTATGGATGGATGGATGTTTGTTCCTCTTTCACGCAAAAACTACTGAACGGATCGGGCTGAAATTTTGAATGAACGTGGTTCTAGCCCTGGAACACGTAGGCTACTTTTCATTCCATAAATCAGACGACGATCAGAGACGTTTCCATAGAAAAAAAGCTGTCGAAGCCGTGGGTAGAAGCTAATCGTTGCATATAAATAATTTTTGATTGGTTCTTTAATTAATTTGGAAATCAGTTATGGCCCTAAAATACGTAATTGTCTATTCTTCTCACTGATCAGAAAACCATACCTCACTATCCCGCTCTTCAAAGGCTCGCTTAATTATTAGACTTTAAGTTTTACATGTCTCTTTTCAGGTCTGCTTTGGTCGCCATAGCTGCTTTCTTAGATGCCTTCCAAAAGATTGCAGACGCGGCCACCAACGCTAGAGGTAAGTCTTTTTTAAATACCTAGTTATATATAATTTACCCAAAAGTTTTACTGTAAAATTTCACGCTTAAATGATTGCTCAGATATTTTTCGAGGCGTTTTATATTTGTGACATTCGCCTCGCATGGTTTGACCAAAGCAACGCAGCCAACGTTATTGGTTGCTTTGATATATTATACAGGCGCTCTTTTTTCAGCAGTTTCTAAGGTCATATAATGCCATTCTAAGATTTCTATTTTTCCCGAAAGCACTATAATATTTCGATTGATAAGGCGTAGAAAATAAACCTTATTTACATAGAGGTAGGTACTTAAATCGGTCTATAACAACTATAACATAATCTATGGCCTACTGCCGTTACTCTACAATACAACCAAATCTTAAGGAAATTCTAGTTATCTAAAAACTATGCAGACATTGTCGTGCACATTATATCTATCTAAGCTTTGATCTGAGTCATAATCCAGTCCATCCATATACTCAAACACCTTCGCATAAATGCCTGGAACGCCGTCTAAATCGCACGATTAGGTCCAAAACTTCACCCCCACTGCAACGTAAGTCCTGTTAGGTCCCTCGTACATCAGAGGTCCTCCTTTACAAGAGGACACATTTGTTTTGGAATGACTCTCATGCGATATTTTGTCACCGTTGACACTACGTCAGGTGTGATAGTATAGTATAGAGGTACAGTCCTCTCACCTGCCGACGAGTTCACGCCTTTGATTTGTTTAATTCAACAGATAGTTGTCGTTATTAACTCGCCCAAATTCTTAATGCGTAGTGACATCATTGGCAGTGATGTTGATCATCACCCTTAGATCTCCTATCTTATTTTAAATGCTAAGGAAAATACTGGAATGAAAACTTAGACTTCATAAATAAATCTACACCAAGTAAAGTTGTTCAGTTCAACTTTGTTTATTTGTTTATGTCACATCTCTTTTGTCTAACCCTTAATTACACTCTTAATCCAATCCCTATGAACAAATACATTAGTGTAAACCGTGGGTAAACCACGATTACCGCACGGAACAGGTCCGAAGCTGTCCACCCCAACCGCTTCATACGACTTGCTGCCTCCTAACATTAGCGGTCCCCCTGAGCTTCCTGTGCATTTATGGTCTGTCCCTGCCCCGGCACAGATCAGGGTGTCATCGAGGGTTATCTTGCTGGCCTTGTATCCTTCTTGGCATGTCTGGAAGTTATAAAAAAATATGTTTTTGAAAGGTACACGTTTTTATAAGGAACAATTGGTCTTTGTCATGTCAATTCTATCGTGATAAGAAGAAATAGAATTATTCGATGGAAAAGTGAAATTAATGGTGATAAAGGAAAAATCAAATTAAAAGTGCCTCATAATGTACCTTATCGAATTTTGAAACAGGAATCGGAATATAGGAAATGAAAGGTTGGAATAATCTAATGTCAGATTTCTTTGCGAGGTTTGTATACCTAGTATAAAAATCTAAACCTCGTACTTCTGTAGGTTTCTGATTAAGAAATCTAAATATTCGATGACACTTACGTTTTTATCTACAAACTTCAACGTCTGGTGAAGCTTTCTAGGATTGGGAGGCTTGCTTCCCCACCCAGCCTCGGTCAGTGGTAAGTACTCAGGCGGATTGGTGGTGAAATCCGTAGTAGGCAAGCATATCGGCCTGATGAAATCTGTAAATCATGATTAGACAACGTGGCTACATGTCATCCAATCAGGATGACATGTTCCATTGTGCACCAATGTCACATTTGGTGATGCCTTATGTGTTCGTTGTTTTGTATGTAGTTGTGTACCGTCTGTTGGTAGTTTTTAATATTAAATAAACTTGACTATATCTTCGTACATTTGAGCAGCAGACCCTTAGACATTTAAAGCGCATTTTGCCTCAAGTTGCAACAAGCCTTGCTATCGTATCTCGTATCGACCCAAAGCGTCCCTTTCATTGTCAATACCTACCAGTAAATGGAGCTGACTCCTTAAGCCTGATGAGTGCTATATTATGCTTGAAATTTAACTTGCTGCGTCTTTCATAATCCGGGTGGACGATGATCTCTTCAATGGGAATTGTTACAGTTCCTTCATTGCAGTCTAATCCACCGGCATATTCATCAACGCAGTCTAATCCATCGGTTGATGTGTCAAACTCTCCCAATCTGACAGTCTTTCTAAAATTAAAGCATTTGTTCTGAATATTAATTCCTAAATCCTCTACAAATAGTGGGTTGAACAACAGATAAATGTGGGCAGCGCGACACCTCTCATTCAAACTTCAAATGAAATAATTTTGATTTCATTTTAGATGTTTGATTAGAACATACAGTAGAAAATAGACTGCATGTGTGGCCTATTTTCATCGTTATGATTATAATGTAGATCGAATTATGATTATACGACCCTGGCTGGAGGTTGAGATTATCCTTATCAGCCTATATACCAGTCCACTGCTGGACATAGGCCTCCCCTAACGAGCGCCACAGCGCCCTTTCTTTAGTTTGCCGCGTCCAGCATCTGCCAACCAGCAGTCTTTTGCAGAGTGTCATCCCACTGGATGTTGATATACTAAATTTAATTTGGTGTATTAGATTTGGATACATACGGAGGTCCTCCAACCGAGAGTGTAGCTCCAGCAACACAATGTCCAGCTGTGAGCACGTATCGTGCACTGATGAGGGCCCCACCACAGGGGGTCTTGACCGGTCCACCGTCCTTGCTGTACTCCAAGAGAACCAACCATGGGTACTGGTCTATGAATGTCTGGTTTCCACCTAAAACATCAAATATATACCATAGAGCCTGGATAAGAAAAATATTATTCTAGACGTCACGCCTTTGACATTTTTATAGAATACCATCAGAAGCCCCCACTTCTCAAGTTTAATGCGCTTTATCTTGGTAATTTTCTGTTTGATTGACAAATGAAAAATAACGTTTTTAGTATTTTCTGAAATTCTAACTCACGGACTAATTAGATTCTTTAGGGACCTAGCCTATTGTGGTCATAAATTGTAACTCTAATTCTATCATATTTGTTATTTATTGGATCCAAATTATTTTCACTAATTGCGTCTTGATTATGATCTAGACATCATACTTATTATTATAAGGAATTGTAAAAACAACACCAAGACAATGAATCTTGGTATTCTTGATAAAATTCCTTATTACGAGTATGATGAGAGTTTGCGCGTACTGCTCAAACACTCATCACAAACCTAAAGCATAACATTTTTTGATCTAGATATATTCGAAGATACAAAAAAATTATGAGGACAACCTAATGTCGTATGTTTTCCTGAAGCATCCTGACCGCAGCATGACGACTCAGGATCTGGTGGGAAGGCGGTAAGGAGTTTTGTGCATTCATCGTTTTGATTTGATCCTTGTGTGTCTGAAATTTGGGATGAAATTAGTATTGGACTCGGAAATGCTGACCAACATCTCTATCGATTTGCCGTTTTACTATGGGTTAAAGATGTGGATTGAAAATGTTCTCTTGAAGGTATAGTCCCCGTTCATCAAAGTAAAGCTAAGTTGTTGAAGACATTTTTCACCAATCCGCAGAAATTAATTAGCCAAGGTTATGTACGAGTACGTACGTATCGTCTGGCTGGACGACTTCAATCTTTGTATTGTATATAATAAAATATATTTGAAGACCAGATACCCGATTATTTTCCTCAAGTCCTCTAAGTAATAATGATAAATTACGATGTTTATCCTGTTGTAAGAAACAACAGGTGCTATGTGGGAAGTTCATTGAGTTAAATGCAAAAACTTGTTTTTGAAGGTCACCCTTGCTACCAGTGATGTTATGAGATTTCGAAAATGCTTATTATTTACAGCCAGCCTAGGTGGTATAAAGCCAGTTTGATTTAATAATAATAATTTATTTATTTTTAGACACAGAATCCATTGTGTTCACAGTACAACAAAATTTAAAAATAAATGCTCAAAAATTAATTAATTTATCTACTTAGCTGTTATTTTTCCTAAGAGTGTAAGTTAAATAAAAAGATTATAAATATTCCCGGGTATTTATCGCATTTATTTACCTATTTTTCCTGAGATTTCAACAGGTCGGGTAAATTACGATGAGAATGTCTAAACGTCTGGAAAAATATCTGGAAATTTATTTAGTAACCCGAAGTCATGGCTGCATTTTTTTTTAAGTTTGAACTGTTTGAAAGCACTTTCTGTAGTACCAGAATACCAGTCATGATGGGCACACCACCATAAACTGGTGCTTTTTGCGTGTTAGTTGTTGTTTCAAGTTCATCAACAGTTCCAGACAAATAATATAAATAATGAAAACTATGTTACTTACTCCCAATATGACAAATCAGCAGCGACACAATTACTTTTGAAATAAACTTAAAACTCATTTTACTCTCTCGAGGATTCCTACCAGGTCAAGTTGCAAAGTTCTTCTGAGTGTACTTGACTGATCAAGGAATATATAAAACTAAAAATATTTTACTTGACCAATCAGGAGCCTAGAGGATAAATATAAACGTATTCCGGTCCAAACTAATAAAAAAACAGAAAGTTCTTGTTTTAGGTATGTTCGCTCATTTGCAAGTAGATAATTTCATGATCATCGTAGTTCTTTTGCATTCTCTGTTGAGGATAATCCTCCACCATAGCACAGGTTAAAATGTAAATGAATCGATCCTTGAATGCGCTAAGAAATAATATTGCAAATGTGTGCTCTGCACTTACCTACTGTCTTTCTTTTCTTTACCGTTCCGATGGAGATGGAAAGGGGTTTTGTCGATGTTGAGTATTTCTTGTTCTAAACAACTTTTTTTCCCAAATAAAAAAAAATATAGGATAAATTTCTTGCACGAAGCTCAACATGATATATGAAAAACCATTAAGATTTTTTGGTTCATCAGCGTGAGTATTTAATAAAAGAACAAACTACAAAGAAAAAAAAAATTATTCAGAAAGACAACTATCTCGAAACTTATTTCAAGTCACTTAAAGTTAAGAATAAATGCTTAAAAAAGAACAAATGAATAAATGCTTAAAAAAGAAAAAATTTACTTTACAAGGTCTGACTGGCCTATAGTCAAAGACATTTTGTCTTTCTATCTACTGCTTTATTTTTTTTTTTAATTTCAGTCTAAGCTCTTAAACTTATCATAATAGACGAATAACCTTTCTCTGCAAATGACGTTCAAAATTCTCATCGAATCGAATTGGCTATCATATGGATTTTGAAAATTCTGCGGTAAACCATGTCTCCCTTCATCCTTGGTGCTTGGTCACACCAAGCCGGTCACGTATCCTTTAAAACTAAAATCAAAATTTCTAATTCGTTTTGCTAATGAAATGTGTGCAATTAGAGTAGGTTTCTCACGAAAACGCATTAGAAAATTCAACTTTTCAATCCATCCAATTGCGACGAAGAATAGGGTTTGTTAGCGCAAAACTTATGCGATCGGAATTGTCACCGATGACGAAACGTTCCGAAGGTTTCTACGCTTACAGAAGCCAAATCATTCTTTAATCGTTTTGCGTATCCAATCATTATACGATATAACTTTAGTATAAACTCCCGGCACGTTGGGTAGACCGCACGGCACTGGTCCGAAGCTGACGACTCCAATCGCCTCGTGGGTGATGGACTGGTTCCTCAGCAGCATCAGAGGTCCTCCAGAGTCGCCTCTGCAAGAGTCCTTTCCTGGTACTCCGCCTGCACAGAGCTGGCGTTCCCAGAGGTTAGCTCTGCGGCCTTTAACGTGGTAGCCTCCTTGGCACTCCTGGAAAGATTGCTTCATTATTGTCAAAAGACTTACTGAGAACTGCCTAAATTGCGCGGTCCTGGACGACTTGTATCCAGTTTACTTATTTTAAACTTGTATTAGGCTAGTAGGACCCCCCGAGACTTTCTCCGCGTAGGTAAAGATTTTACCTTAAATTTTTAGAAAGTTTCCGGAATAAGCTAAAACATGGAGTTTGTTTATTTTGAAGGGGAACCTGAATATTATATTTTGAACGGTTCTTGATAAACAGAGCATTATTGTTTCACATTTAAATCCTTTTTGTACCCCTTGGGATGCGAATTTTCAAAATTATTTCTTAGTAGGTCCTACTAAGAAACGAATTTTGAAAAGTGGAGGGTGTACCTACACACCCTAAAAAGAAGTTGTACCGTTTTTATTATGTGGTTATTATTTGTCTATTCAGATAGTAATATAGTATTTGTCATTATTTATTTTACCTACCTACTGAACTCTCACTTACATTAACATCCACATAAGGCACATCCACGTATAGTTTGATATTGCTAAACGGCTGACTCTCTGACACAGCTCCCCAGCCAGCAACGTTCAGTATGTAGTCTGCTGAAGGGTCCTGAGTTACATCCACACTGGGTAAGCAGATGGGACGAATGAAATCTGAAATAGGAATTTAAAAGACAATTTTCAATTGAAAATCTTTTTTCAAAATCGAATGCAAGGACGATTATTTATATTTAATGCTCGTTATCGCTTTTGATTGCGTTGGCTGAGAAGTTTGATTTTTTCACAGCTCCCGAGGGACAGATCTGAGTATTTGATACGGTTCAGCTTGATACCTACACAAGTTCCTGAGAAAAAGGGTCTTGACAGACATACAACCAAGAGATCCTATAAGAGATCCGTTTTTTTCTTTTTGACTTCCGGAACCCTTAAAAACAAAAAGTATCAATTTAACTCACCATTGTAAGGAGCGGACTGCCTCAGCCTAATCAGTCCTATATCATTATGCCTGGTCTTGAGGTTGTAGTCTGGATGCGGGATGTTCTCTTCAATGCCGATGGTGACCGCGCCATCGGTGCAATCATTACCGCCGCCGACGGGGGTGCAGTCCGGCCCTGGGTTCTTCGTGTTGTATTCGCCTAGTCGGACGTTTACTCTGGAAAGGACGGTTGATGATAAGATTGTGCTTGTTTCTTTCTGTGAAGAGCAACAGTCTTTTGCAACAGACTTCTGTTATTCCTTGAACTTCGTGTATGCATATGATAAGCCTTAACCAGTCCACTGGATTCTTCATGGGCGCATAATTGGCTGTTGTCATTTAGGCATGATTATAGGTACTTATTTTTTTTTATATCGGTTCAATATTATCGAATTAAGTAGTCACCGCTATTAATAGGTAATTTCCTAAGTTCATTTATCGCTAGGGACCATTCACACTGATAAATTGTAATAACACTTATAAGGGCACATGTATATTGGATTTTTATTTATTACTGTCTGTTTACCTATTATTCGAACAATAACCGTAATCCATCCCAATATTACTTCTGATGTTCACATCATCCGATTGTTTCTTCACGTCTGCTTGTTTTACAAATTTCTTTGAAATCAACCGATATAGTAAGATCTACTTACGGATCACCATAGTCCAGTATAGACCCAGCGAGACAGTGAGCAGCAGTCAACACGTATCGTGCACTGATGAGGGCTCCACCGCACATGGTCGTAGCTACTCCTCCGTCCTTTCTGTACTCTATGAGGACCAGCCATGGGAACTGGTCTAGAGCGGTCACGTTGCCTCCTGTGAAATGTATTTTAGAGTCGATAAGAGAAAGGTTTGCAATTTTGGCTAAGACTCCATAATATCATTGATCTCCAACATGTAGTACATATGCGTCGTCAGCTCTCGACGTTTTCCTCTTCGAGACTAAAGAAACAATGAAGCAATTTAAAACGCCTTGATACAAAAAGTCTACATTTCTTTCACCAAATATAATTAAAGCTTAATGTGTAACGGAAAACTTCTAAGTTAGATTAAATAGCTAGCGAAACAGCTTCGTTCGTAAACTAAAGCTAGTTTTCACGGACGACGGTCCACTTCAACCTTTAGCAAAGCTATTAGCAGTGAATTTCCGTTCTAAATAAAATACACTATTTATTTATATGAATAAAATGAGATGCTTTAAAAGCAAAACATACTGCAATCATTACTTTCAACCACTATAGTTCCAATACCTGTAATCCTATTGCTCTGGGAAGCCTCCTGCCCGCAGCATTTGCTCTTAGGATCCGGTGGAAAGGCGCTGAGCTGTCCTCTACAATTCGTGTTTATATTGTTGGAGAAGTCTCTTGGAGGACCGCAGCATACGCTGTACATATCTGATCCTTTGCATCTGGAATGGGAGGAATGATATTGGTTGTCTTAATGATATCGTGATGCACACTTTCTTTAAAAAAAGGATTTTTATTGGCAAAAAGCATGAGTACTTCTGTTTGAGTCATAAACCAAAGATTGTGCGTTGCCAGACTGTTGGCGTTCTACAAGTACCACTTTGGTGATGTGCTAACTGATATAAATAGGTAGGTACGACTAGGTACTGCTATTAGAAAAATTGCATATATTTCTGAAACATTTAAAACGAGGTAAACGTTAAAAAGGTTGCTGGAAGAGATCACTTCTAAGCGATAAGGCCGCCCATTGTACTTGTCTTATGTAATGTTCTTTTTCTGGTGTACAATAAAGAATTTTTGTAGTGTATTGTAAAACGTAAAAATTATCTGATTTTACAATCATTTGTCCCGAAGCGGATAACAAATTCGCAGCCCTTCGCATTAGTAGTGTCTGTACCAGTTGGTACTGGTTCTAAGTACAAAGTAAGTACTTTGTACTTAGAACCAGTACCAACTGGTACACAATATAATATCACATACCACAACCAAGTGGTTGTGGTATGTGATATTATATTGTGTATGATGCATCCAAGTAAACAATACCTATTCGACGAAGCAATTTGCAGAGCTGGCTGACCTCATCTCGTGTTGATGACATTCAGGTTGCTATAATTTTATTATTATACTTTATAAAAAAAAAACTATGAATTACTTGACTGAACTGAACTGACTTATTTGGCATGAAATACTTTGTGAGTAAGGTGATTTCCACACCATATGAATGTTCGGTTTGTTCACTAGATTTATATGTATAATCTTTTAAACGACAGACTTTATTTATTTGAAAATCTTATTTTGTCTCTCTAGTACATATTTATTATATGTTGATGTAATAACTGTCTTCCAAATAAATAAAATAAGTGAATAAATAAGTGAATGACCTACAGGTTATTCGCATATTTTTTACCCAACTGCAACAAAGTCATAAGGAAGGGTAAGGTTATGAGAATACATACGTTTATTTACGTACATACATATATGTTCCATCAAAGAAAATAAGCAGCTCTTAAAATTTTGATTAATGCTGTGTCATTCAAGCGATTCGTTATTATTGTATGGGTGATTTCTCATACAGTATATTAGGAGAATAATTTTATTTGATCTTTTTTACAAAAACTTACAACCGTCTTCAAATTTCAAGCATAACTCAATAACTTCTTGGTCAGATCTTGATCAAATTTTCGATAATTCTTCTTCGTGGTGTCCATTTCTTTTTCGTGAGACGAAGAAAACTGACAGTATTTTGTTTTACTTTCTAGTATCAATCAAATAATACCCTGTTCATGCCTGTATATTCTTTGACATAATTAAAGATTGCTAGATTTCATAGACACGTAATCTGATATCTAATGAAAAAAGAATGCGAGAACGAAGTATAGTAAGCATAGTATAAAACAAAGTGTCCCTTTGACTGCTTAAATCTTTAAAACTTCGCAACGGATTTTGATGCGGTTTTTTTAATAGATGTAGTGATTCAAGAGGAAGGTTTATACGTATAATAAAACCGTGCGAAGCCGGGGCGGGTCGCTAGTAATAAATAAATGAATAAATATAGTAAGTAAATGAATGTGAAATAAAATAAATAAAGCTGGACAATTCACACAGCATCATCTATCACCAAGCTGAGCAGAGTTTGTGTTATGTTTACTAGATAACTGATTTACTTTAATACATTATTACATTATACGTCATATGTATGTGTGTCTTTTTGTATTATACAGAGAAAACACCTAGAACAACCGGAACAAATATCTCTAGGACGGACTTAGTATTCACTTACTTAGAGTTCTGTACATAGTTCAAGTTATCTTCACGTTTGAAAGGCGGTTTCAGCAAGCCAGCTACGTGAGGGCATTCGTAGATACTGATGCACTTTCCTGGCTTTCCCTCGGGCGTGAAGCATTGTGTTGGACAGCATACCTGACAATTAAAAGACATTATTATACCTAACTATATTGATATAAAAATAATAGATTTTGATTTTAAATTCTAAGATTTGGTGATATACCCTACAATCGTAATAACAAAATTACTTTTAATTCGAGCACATTTGTACTTCATTAATCGATTTATTAGATCTCGTTGATTGGTTAATTGGTTAATCAAATCAGGCCTTGATCTCAAGACTCCTAGGGTAAAAATGTAGTTATATAAATTTAAACAATATTTCTTTGGTCTGATGCGAAAATACGATTGAGAGAAAATATCACTATGTTGTTGCGCTGTTTTGCACATCATTTCTCCGAGATTTTAATCTTAGGAACACTGCGTTATATTAAGTGTTGTGTGATTTGATTCATATGTTATTATTTATGACGATTCAGTTATAGCCTTCACAATCACTGTAAAGGTAGCCTTTCCTTCCTAACGACCGCGACGCGCGACCGCGACCGGGTTTGTATGAATTTATATGGAGCCACGCCCACGTCGCGGTCGCTAGGAACGGAAGACTACCTTAAATAAAAAGCTACTTCGACAATCGGCAGCGTACCTTCGGTACATCACCATCGAACCCGCACTTGGTTCTCTTTAGTCGTTCCACTTCTCCGGGCGAGTTGTTACCCCTGCTGACAATGCTGAGCAGTTCCGGGCATTCCATCAGCGAGATGCAAGAACCGCTGTCGCATGTCTCTGGAAATGGTAGAAAAGAGTTGGATACAGTGGCTGTAACTCTTGTCGTGTCGTTAAAAATCAAAATCAAAGTGCTTTATTTTCTTTAGACGTTACAGAACTCTTGGACACATCATAAAATATGTTAAAAATTAATTGAAATTATGAAATAATGTGCTCACTTCAATATTTTTAAAAATAAAGAAGCGAACAAGAAACCTTTACCTTGTTTGGTTAGGTTAGAAGCGACCACGTCTGGATCCCATGTAAACAGATCCAATACCAAACTGTGATAATCAACCTGCATTTCCAGCTTTTGTATTATAATTACCCCAATTGATATGGAGCTTATAAAGCTTGGGTGAGTTTTGCTCCTCGAAACACCACAAACTCCAACTCGAAAACTAACAACCTATAAAGTGATGTTTCTTGTTTGCTTCTTAACCTTGAAAAAGATTGAAGTGAACTAAAATCAAAGTGAGAACTTTATATCCTAGTTTGACTTATACCTATATACCTAACATTAATTTTCTGACTTTAAGTGTCCTGTAAGGTCTAAAGGCAATTGATTTTGAGTTCGATTAACATGTAAATAAATAAATAATAATATTTAAATATATCTTTCAGTTAGTGACTATATTGTTATTTTAGCTGCACGTTGGTTTGCACGTTGGTTGTTTTTCTGCGCGTATTCGAATGCAGTCAAAGACAAAAATAGTTTGAGCAAGTCCACTGCATCTACAAATAAACAAGTTCTGAGAAGTTGCAAAATTACTCTCAAAATCAAGAAGAATACTTCTGATATCTCAGAGAGGAGAGGATAGAATAATGATGAATGATTACTTAACTGTACATCTGTAATGTATTCAAATTACAAGTAAATATACAGGTAAATAACACAGGTAAATAAACGCCATAAACACCCGCAGAAATTTATAATAAAATAAACAGGATTTTATTTAATACCTGTTCCGCTAAGTAAAGAAAGAACAAAGATTTCAAATTGTCATTATAGAACTCTACTATTTATTTATTTTTACCATAAAGGTCGTAGCACATACATCCTACACTGCTAACCGCACATCACAAAAGTGATCATTCAGATAAAACTTGTTAATCTATGATTTCCGTGAATAATGTTCGTAATTTCATTTGTGCTTTTTGCAATGCAATTATGACGTGTCCAAGTGTCCTGTAAGGTCTTAAGGAAATAAAGCACTTTGACTTTGATTATATTATAGATAAACAATATATTAGTTCATCACTTTTTGCATATCAAATGTTTAATTATTAAGAGGGCACCCTAGCCAATTTGTTAAACCAACTAACTCTAGATCTTGGTTAGTATGGGAAACCCGGGCCCAGGACTAAAAAAAACTTGAATTATGTCAGTTCATAAAATTTAACATTTAGCAATAGGAATCGCTACACCTAAAGTTAATATTTTTTATTTATTTATTTTGGAAACCCAATAAAAGAATCACACAATACAAAAAACAAATATCCCACATATATTATTAAAATACGAAGTAACGTAGCTTTGTATAAATTGTTTTTGACTGGTTTTATTTTAAATGAAAACCAGTTAGGGAATTTTTGGTTTCTCGTGATTGTTTTATAAAAAGACTTCAAGCTCCTACATATTTACCAAATTTTTTAAAGTCTTACGGGACAAATAATTAATCAAAATTATATACTAATATTATAAATGTAAAAGTTTTTTTGGAAGGATGGATGTTTGTTACCTTTCATGCCAAAACTTCTGAACGGATCTGGCTGAGTATACTTAGTTCTAGGCTTGGAATATAACATAAACTTCATCAAATTTCACGCGTGTTAAGTCGCGGGGCGCAGCTAGTTTTTAGTAAATGTCTATAAAGATAGTCAGTAAAAAAAACAACTTACGACCAACCACATGACAGAAAACTGCAACGAAAAATCCAAGAAGCAACTGGTTATTCATTTTGTGTCATAAAATTCCTTATAGCTTGAGACACGCACGACCGCTCGCTTCTTGAGCTTTACAAATACTGAGATACAACATTTACATCAGGAATTATAGTGGTATCTCTGCAGCCGGTTACTAATTGATATTAATACTCGTATGCATTATATTGTAATTTATATATTTTTATACATTATTTACAATAAGTAACTAAACAGATTATGTCACTGACTGGTCCCCAAACGCGCAAGATTGATAGCTAGTGACGTATTTATAATATTTGGTGACATTTTTTATGACTAGGACTTCATTTAATTTTATGTGACTCATTTATATCAAGTTGTTAGTTAGATTTAATTGTTCATACTATGCTTACAAACTTAACCTAACTTCTAAATTCGGTATTTATTCTGTTTTATTTTTGTTGTTTTGTGTTTGATTTTGATTTCCCAATTATACTCTTTGATCACTCTTTTACATTTTTTTTCTGTAATTCTTTGATTTTTTATACTTAATATCGGAAAGATTTATTATTATGACACTTAGCATTACGGATACAGATGTAGAGCCATAGAATGACATTGAACTGATTGCTTTAGACTGGAAATATACGTGAAACTAAATTAAAATTTCAGACGTGTCTAAGAGTCTTGTAAGGTCTAACCCCAAAGAAATCAGAGATTGTGTTATGGGTTCTAGAAAACTGATGCGTAGTAAGTTATACTCCAACACCCTGAAAATATATGTCCCGAGGCAGAATCGAACAACTTCGCAAGCGGATTATCGCTAGTTGCGCCATAGTCGTCGTCTCTAGAGTCTGAACTAGGCCTCTAGTATCCAGCACCAGAATAATTTACATGCAAAGCTGCATTCAGAAAAATAAACAAAGAACCTTAACATAAACACCGGTTTTACTGGTCATTCCACCGTCCATTCGAGTGAAGATACCAAGCCAGTCGTGGCATAGCGGGAGGTGCAAAGCATTTGATCGCGAATGTCGTTTGAATCCAAACCTTGTTCAAAGTTCACCATCTTTATTAAAATCGACTTGCCCAGCAGTGGGATAGTAGATACAAGCTAAAAAAGCCTTTGAAGCCCATCACTGCGTGGGTTTTTCCAAGGTTCTTACTTTAGAACACTAGTCTCCAAATTATCCTGCCTCGGTGGAATAAACACTCCAAATTTCAAGTCTCTTCTATGCCGATGTTAAACGGAACAGAGATAAAGCTTCATACAACCGCTTTTACTGGCTTAGCATTTTATTTGGCCGTTTTAAGCAAATAAGGGTAATGAAATTAAATGTTGATTAAGTTTTTAGACCATAAGTTAAACATGGCTATTTCAATGTTATTTTACCTTGTTTTAAGTTCAAAATGTTACCAATGTTTCCTATAGTTATCAATAAATCTAAATACAATTTGCTCTACACTTTTTTATAACTCTTAACTTCTAACAGTTTAGAGGTTCTTAGTTTTTGAGGCCAGCTGTATGTAAATTTTGCTTGATCCTCGACCTACTAATCGTTTAAGGCCCCTATTACGAAAAAACGCGAAAATGCACTTATTCGTCGTCCAAATTCTATAGCTTACGTTCGCTGCTTGAAATAACAATTCCTTGTTAATAGTAGATTGTTTCCTCAACTTCAGTAATAATTAAACAGATTTTAGATAACTTATTTGGTTATTTAGTTATAATCATTCTCCCGATGCAAGTTTAGGCAAAAACGCTCGGAGACCTGTTTTGGGAGCTCTAATTTGAAGATTCCATTGAATATAGACCATAAAACTATTTTTTTTAAGGTAACAAATATCCCATTCTTCAATAATAATTAAATATATTTTCGTTATATGCCTTTATATGAAGGGAAAAAAATCTGAACCGAGGTTAACTATCGATCGAAAAGGCTTCGAAACAAACCCTAATATCTCCAAAGTTCTACATCATTTTGACATAAAATTTATACCAAAATAATCTTCATTGTTTTCTTAAACTACAATATTAATTTTACGTTTTAAATCGCAACTAATTTTTTTTAATGAATTTATTAAAAAAGGTATATATTTCATTGTGCCGGCAATCTGCCCTCAGTACCGCGCGAGCGCTTGTCGAAGGTGGACCTATGTCACTTTTGCTCGCACTCTCCGTCGGACGAAACGCCCAAAAAATGCTGCGTTTATGAGCGAGTTGGAACGTTTTGATCGTTGTAAATATTTACATTCGCATAATAATTTTTAAATTCGTACATTATTATTAGGTACATATTATACCAGATAGTTATTTTTATTATAACTGAGGTATATCACAAGCCGAATTGGGTAAAATAAATAGAAATGAGATACTAAACAAAAAAAAAAAATAATATTCTATCGTTGAAGAAAGCAAGGTATGGTATTATTTAATTTTACCCTTTATATAAAATTGGTTTACCACTCACTGACTCACTGACTGACATGATTGTTCTCCCTGTTGGTGGAGGGGGAGGTATGTTTTTTTTCGGAAATGTGTAGGGGGGGTGGGGGGTAAGTTTGGGAAAATTTCGACTTTTTTAAATTTCGAACCTCCTATAGGACCCCCCGGGGGTTCTTCAGCCGTGTGGGGGGTGGGTCAGATTTTTTTGTGGGGTCGTATGGAGGGTTAGAATTCGTTTTGGGGGTTGACATTTTTTTGAACCCCAAGACCCCCAACACACCCCGCTTTTGACTTGCTACCGGATAGCGTACCGATAGAGGATTTTGGATGGCGGGATCGTATAGAGGGTTAAGTCTTTAATAGAAAAGAAAAAAAAATCGATCCCCCTCATGAGCCCTTTTTAGAACCCCCCTTCGTATCTCCCGAACGGCTTGCGATAGAAAAAAAGTCTTTTCGCAGTCGCGTAGAGAAGTTCGAATAGTTGCGGAAACCAAAAAAAGTTTGACCCCTTTGCACCCCCAGACCCCCTTTAAAAAAAAAACCGTTTTTTGGCCAATTTTAAGGGTTTTTATAGGGTGGAGCATCGAGGCGAGCGAAGCGAGCCGAGATGCGACACTGGGAATCAGCACGGCGAGCGAAGCGAGCCGTGCTGCATTCCCCCCACGACCCCCAGGACAACCCCCTCGACCCCCCCTGGTGTTCTTCGGCCGTGTAGGGGGTGGGTCAGATTTTTTGGTGGGGTCGTGTGGAGGATTCAAAATCGTTTTTTGTTAACGATTCTTGCCAAACCTTAAATAACAAAACACTATTGTTTGGTGATTACTATTTAGACTGTGCTATTGTCAACCAACCCTATTGTTAAAGCTTAACAATACACTATTGTACGAACAATTGTATTATATGTTATTGAGTGTTTAGTTAAGTGATAGTTATAAAACAAGATAATATTGAGTGTTTTGAGTGTTTAGTTAAGTAATAGTTGTAAGACATGTTTTAGTTCTAAGAAATAAAGACTTTTTATCTCTAAGCAGTGAATAACTTAGTTTTATGTTCTGTGAATAAGAATGTTCCGTGTTATTTATAAGAATGTTGATTTAACTGTCGATTTAACTGTTGATTTTATAAAAAAGGTTTAATTAAACATATTATAATAATATAAGAATTATGTAAAAGAAATGAAAAATTAAACGCGGCACACGCCCCCCACTCCTGCGGTTTTTTGTTGCGCAAACATATAAATATAGCGCACTTTCGCGCTAAGCGACAGTTCACTCTGAAGCTTCGTAAAGTACACAACACACGCAACAAGTTCCCAAAGAAGAAGGCGCTGTCTCCTGAAATCCAACAAAGTTGTTTTCTTCAACATCCAAACCCCCTGGCTGCATAGTGGTCAAAGGCTTTGCATCCACAGGCAGGAAGCTTTCGGGTCCCTAAGGTAGTTTGTGCAAACGGAGGGACCCCATAGAAAAACCACTACAGTAAATGGTCCTATCGGAGCCGGATCAAGAAGCAACAAGTTGAAGCCACCTTTTCTCTGCAACGCTGCGGTCATCGGCGCAAGGAGAATCGTCGCAGTGAGGTGTCATCGGCTGGAAACATTTGGAGTTTCTAGTCAAGACTGCTGTCGGCGAGCACCCAATCCAGTGAGGTGCAAGTTCGTTGGCATTTGGAGCCACGGACACTGCTGCTGGAGGAAGGAGCAGGGAGGCGGAGCAGCGTCAGCGAGACTACGGGACTACGGAGCTCTCCTTTCAACCAACACGGCGGTGAGGTGCAAGCGTCCTTGGTAGCACGAAGGCTATCGGGACAATCTGCTGCCGCCGGTGAAGGAAGATCGTCGCGGTGAGGTGCCAGCGGTCGGGGGCATTTGGAGCTCTTGGTCAAGGCTGCCGTCGGCGAGCGTCCAATCCAGTGAGGTGCAAGTTCGTTGGCATTTGGAGCCACGGACACTGCTGCTGGAGGAAGGCGCAGGGAGCGAAGAGGCGGAACGGAATCGTCGCGGTGAGGTGCCAGCGGTCGGGGGCATTTGGAGCTCTCGGTCAAGGCTGCCGTCGGCGAGCGTCCGATCCAGTGAGGTGCAAGTTCGCGGCATTTGGAGCCGTCGGACACTGCTGCTGGGGGAAGACGCAGGAAGAGAAGATCGAAGAAACATCACGGTCAAACGTAAATCGGCTTTTTTCAAAGCCACCCTACGCGGTTTCCGCGGCCATTCGAGTAGGCGACTAACTGTGCCATACCGTCCTACTTGTTTGGTTAACGTCTGCATCATTGCGATCAGACGGGAGTAACGTGCCGGACGCCGTTACCGGTATACGCCTTTATCAAGGCGACCGTACAGTCCGATCGCGCCGTTCATGACTGTTCGTCAAGAGCTATTGGCCACAGGTTGGCATGTCGAGGGTGCTGGGCGTTCCCCCCAGTGCCTGAGCACTTTAGTCTCTGATACTGTCCTCTGTCGGGCGATTCCCACCTTACCCTATCCACCTTTTTCCATCCTCGTTCGTTGTGCCTCTAGTAGGTCCTCGATCGAGATTGCTAGGGACTGTTAGGAGGTTAGGTTTACTAATTCCGTTAACAGTAACCATTACTACTTTGTGGGTAACATATAGTGGGTAAAATCAAAAAAGATTGCTAGGGACTGTTAGGGAGGTTAGGTTTACTAATTCCGTTAGCAGTAACCATTATTTTGTTGATAACATATAGTGGGTAAAATCTAGAATCTTAAAGCGTTTGTTTATTTTCGCGTAAAAATAAAGTAAAGTTCAAAATCACCTCGCGTAAATTAGGTAAAACCTAAATCGTAAAGCGTTTGTTTATTTCCGCGTAAAAATAAAAATAAGTTCAAATAGACTCGCGTAATTAGTCAAAATCTAAATCGCAAAGCGTTTAGTATCGCGTAAAAATAAGATTAAAAATCGTCTCGAGTAGCCGAGTAAAACATATGTAAAATAACTTGTAAAATAATTCTATTCGCGCGTAATTAAAACTTAATTCCCCGCCTATTTTTGTGTATAGTTTTATCGTGTTAGGTTTAAAATCGTGTTAGGTTTAAAATAGTGATAAGATAAAATAGTGATAGGTTTAATATTGTGTTAGGATAAGCTAGGATTAGGATTGTGTTAGGTATAATAATATGAGCATAACTACGAGAAGCAAATCAAAGTTAGATAGCAAAACTAACTCCACAGCCGAGGAAACTTCGGAAGAGACCTCGCGTACTTTTTCCGACTACACTACCACCACTGAAACTAGTACAGATCAAACCGAAACAACCATGAGTACGAACGAGAAAAACGAGACGTCAAAAGACAAATCCAATAAGAAAACTACTCGTACTCAATCGGAAGCTACCATAGTACAAAAGGAAAAAGCAAACTCTAAAACTTCCGCGAAATCGGCCAGACGAAAAGCCGCATTAGAGGCTAAATTAGAATGCGAAAAATTAGAACGGGCCAAGTTAGAGCAGGACGCCGCTATAGCAAAAACAAAGTTAGAATTACTGCGGTTACAAGAAGAATCAGATAGCGAGATAAGCGAAGCCGATAACAACGACATGGTATCAGATTGGGTGGACCAGACCACTCGTAAAAAACAATCTAAACTCCCATTAAATAACCTCGCGACCGCTATAGTAGATGCTATTCAAAGCTCGTCATCATCTGCGCCCAAAACGGCACCTAGGTACATGAGCGAAATTCACCCGTTCGATGGAAATCCTCGAGAATGGATATCTTTCCGCGCTACCTACTTAGATACGGAAAAACACTTTTCTAACATCGAAAATGTATCTCGTTTGAGGAAAGCCGTGAAAGGACAAGCCCGCGAATCAGTCAAATCCATTATGTATACCACAAAGGACCCGAGCGAAATAATGGACATTCTGCAGCGTAGATTCGGACGCCCCGTCCATCTAGTAAAAAGCGAAATAGCTGCATTAGAAAAGCTTCCAAACATGTCCAACGACGTAAAGGGCATAGGTATATTCGCGAGCGCAGTAGCGAACAGCGTAAATACCATAAAACAACTAAACAAAATTGAATACTTGTATTCTCACGAAGTATCTGAAAAAATCATAGAAAAAATGAATCTTATGATAAAATTCCGCTGGCATGAGTATAGGGAGGAGCACGAAGAAACGCCGATATTGCTATCTCTTTCTACCTTTCTGAACAAAATCGCCGATCAGTGCGAATCATACGACGATGTTCCATCAAGTCGAATAAAACGCGATTTTAAAACGGAAAATAAAAGCCGGCCATTTACATCTCGAAACCGGGTAAATGCTACCAACTATCAAGCGTCATCGGATTCAGAATCGGAGAGTGAAAATGAGTTTTCAGACGAAGAATATGAGGAGGAAAGAAACTTCGTGTTAGCGGCTACCGTACAAGCCAAATGCCCGCTATGTAAAAACGGTCATGAGTTATCTAAATGCCCCAAGTTCGAATCTCAAAACATCAAAGAACGATGGGACACCGTCAAACAGAAACGCGTATGTTTCAAATGCCTGAAAACGAGCCATCGTAGCCTCAACTGCAACGTGAAAACCTGCAGTAAAAACGGATGTACGCGTCGACATCACGAGATGCTACATCACGACACTATAGAGACACAAACGAATTCGTCAGTAGCGAAACAAACCACTAACTCTCAAATAGTATCCGTGAACCACGTAGGTCACCTACGTTCGTACCTAAAAATCATACCGGTAACATTAACGGGTTCGACTGGATCTATGAAAGTAAGCGCACTGCTGGACGAAGGCTCCACCGTCACATTGATACACAAAGACGTGTCTTCCGCGATAGGCGCCTCCGGAGTAAACAGCGAACTCGCGATAGAGGGCGTGACCGGACACGTGTATAGAGACGAAACTTCTATGAAAGTCGATCTAAAAATCAAAGGAGAATTTTCACGTGAAACCACAAGCTTAACCGCATACACCGTAAGCGAACTAAATCTAGCATCTCAAGCCGTGCGAGAGGAGGATTTAGAGGACTGTTCTCACTTGGAGGATATCAAAGATCAGCTGTTTTACGCTAGGACACGCCCCTTAATCTTGATTGGCCAAGACAACTGGCATCTTATAGTATCACGACAGCTAAAGAGTGCAGGCTCATCAAGACCAGTGGCCTCTCTAACCAAGCTAGGTTGGATATTGCATGGATGCAAAAGCAGCTTAACGCGTCCCGTGCTTTTCACTGGGCACATACGTTTCACCGAAAATCAAGATATCGAAACAACAATAAAAAATTACTTCGATTTAGATTCAATAGGAATACTACCCAAACTACCAACAAGCGATCCCGAACAAAGAGCTTTGAACATTTTAAAAGAAACTACTAAACTTTTACCGGAAGGTCGTTACGAATGCGGATTGTTGTGGAAGCAGAACGACATAACAATGCCCAATAACAAAGGTAGCGCTTTAAAGCGTTTACAAAGCATACAAAGAAAATTTAACAAAGACGAAACATTCAAAATTAAATACTCTGAACAAATTGAAAACCTGCTGAAAAACGGTTACGCCGAACGCGTTTTTACCCCGCCCACGTCGCCACGAACGTGGTACCTACCGCATTTCGCGGTGTACCATCCACAGAAGGGAAAAATGCGGCTAGTCTTCGACGCAGCGGAAAAAACGAATGGAAAGAGCTTGAATGACGTCTTATTGAGCGGTCCTGATTTACTACAATCATTATTCGGTGTTCTTATAAGATTCCGCCAAGGACCCACTGCCGTAGCCTCAGATATTAAGGAAATGTTTCTACGGGTAAAAATTATCGAAGAGGACAGGGACAGCCTAAGATTTTTGTGGCAAAAAGAAAATGAAGAAGAGCCACAAGAATATCGAATGAACTCCTTAATTTTCGGAGCAACATCGTCGCCATGTTCCGCTATATATGTAAAAAACGCGAACGCGGACAGATACAAAAGCGAATATCCAGAGGCTCACTACGCCATAACGCGATGTCACTACATGGACGATTACCTACAAAGCTTCGAAAATCCAACAGAAGCAAAACGCATATCATCCGAGGTAAATACGATCCATAAACAGGCCGGATTCGAATTAAGAGGCTGGGCTAGTAATTGCCCCGACGCAATCGAAACATTAACCTCTGAAAATCCCGAAACCGTGTCACTGGGAAACCCGGAAAAAGTTGAGAAAACCCTAGGTATGCTGTGGGAAGTTCAAAGTGATTGCCTAAAGTACACTTTAAACTTACGGAATACGCCCGAAGAAGTTATAATAGGCGTCCGATCGCCCACAAAACGAGAAGTAACAAGCGCAGTAATGTCAGTTTTCGATCCACTAGGCTTAGCCACCCCCGTGCTTATACAAGGAAAAGCATTCATACAAAAGTTATGGAAAACAGGAATAAACTGGGACGATCCCATACCACAAGAACTGTATAGCGAATGGAAAGCGTGGATAAATAATTTGGAAAATCTGCAAAAACTTAAAATACCCCGATGTACACAGTCATTGGGAAAAGGCGAATTACACACTTTTGTCGACGCTAGCGAGCACGCATACGCCGCAGCCGTTTATTGGCGCTCGGAAAACAACGGAAAAATAAACATCCGACTATTAGCCGCAAAAGCTAAAGTATCACCTCTTAAACCCATTTCAATACCTAGATTGGAGCTTCAAGCTGCCGTCTTGGGAAGTAGATTAGCTTCTACCGTAGAAAAGGAAATAAACGGGAAAGTAGAAAAGAAATACTACTGGTCCGATTCAAGAACGACACTGGCATGGATAAAATCTGATCCACGCACCTTTAAAACATTCGTAGCACATAGGTTAGCGGCGATAGAGGAACTAACCGTCACTAAAGAGTGGAGGTGGGTACCCACCAAACATAACGTGGCAGATGACGCGACCAGAACCATCCCGACGGACTTTAACGAAAATCACAGATGGTTTAACGGCCCAGACTTTCTTCGAAAAAGCGAAGATCAATGGCCAGAAGACAAAAGTGCCATAGAGCCAATAACGACCAACGAAATAAAGGGAAATCCAGTGTCAGTTGTAACAAACATTAACACAGCAACCATCCCGAATCCAGAAAGATTCTCCAGCTGGAACAGGCTCCTAAGAGCTACAGCGCGACTACTACACTGCGTGGAAATCTTTAAAACAAAAATAAATCAAAACCGAACTATGGCATTAAAAAAGAGCGTTAAAAACAAATCTTGGAGAAAGTACAATCGTAGTAAATTCAATTATAAAGAACAGTCCACAAAACCAAAGAAAACAAGTAATAACATAGAAACGTTACCTATCGAAATGGTAGATAAGGCGGAGCTGTTGCTCATTCGAACGGCCCAAGAACAGAGCTTTCAGCCCGAATTGAATGCGTTAAAAAATAACTTGCCACTGCCTAATAGCGCAAAACTTAAAAAGTTTCAATTAACTCTCGATCAAGAGGGTATCATCCGGCTATGTACAAGAGCAAGTAACGCCGATTGTATAGCACAAACACAAAAAAGACCAATAGTACTAGACGGACATCATTACATAACAAAACTAATAGTCAAAAGCTACCATGAACTTTGCAACCATGCCAACCATCAAACGGTAATGAACGAAATCCGGCAAAAATATTACATCACATCGTTAAGAAGCTTAGTCAAGCTTACAACTAGACAGTGTCAATGGTGTAAGGTGTATAAATCTACACCTCAAATTCCTCCTGTTAGCGACCTACCAAAGGAACGAACAGGGTATCGACAACCCGCCTTTACACACGTAGGATTGGATTACTTTGGTCCAATAACAATCACAGTAGGTAGACGTAACGAAAAACGCTGGATAGCTTTGTACACATGTCTAACTACACGAGCCGTCCATCTGGAAATAGCGAATTCATTAAGCGCGGACAGTACCATCATGACACTACGCAGGTTTATAGCTAGACGCGGTATGCCTAACACCATCTATAGCGATAACGGTACAAACTTCATAGGCGCATCGCAAGAGCTAAAAGACGCACTGAGCGAACGACGAATCAAATGGAAGCGAATTCCACCGGGCGCTCCAAATATGGGTGGAGCTTGGGAAAGATTAGTTAGAACAATAAAATCAGCCTTAAATACAACTCTCAAATCTAGACAACCAACCGAAGAGGTTCTTCAAACACTCTTACTTGAAGCAGAACACTTAGTAAATTCCAGGCCCTTAACGGATGTCAGTCTCGACCCAAACGAGGAAGAGAGCCTCACGCCAAACCATTTTCTCATAGGAAAATCTAGCTCCTTCAACCCAAACACCTTTGGTGAATTCGATGATAAAGATCTTATAGGAAAATGTACATGGAGGACCACGCAAAGATTGGCGGACTTATTCTGGAAAAGATGGTTGAACGAATACTTACCTACCATATTACCAAAGTTAAACAATGGTTCAAAAGATTTCTCCAATCTCGTGCCCGGCGATGTAGTGATAATAATTGATGGCAGTTTGCCAAGAGGTTGTTGGCCGCGAGGCGAGATAGTAAACACCTTTCCTGGCTCGGACGGAAAAGTCAGAACGGCCGAAGTTAGGACTCCCGGCGGAATCTTACGCCGACCCACGAACAGGTTAGTGAAAATTGTTTGAATCGTTGCCCACAAAGTAGTAGTGCTCCCATACTTCCGCACTGGGGGGAGACTGTTAACGATTCTTGCCAAACCTTAAATAACAAAACACTATTGTTTGGTGATTACTATTTAGACTGTGCTATTGTCAACCAACCCTATTGTTAAAGCTTAACAATACACTATTGTACGAACAATTGTATTATATGTTATTGAGTGTTTAGTTAAGTGATAGTTATAAAACAAGATAATATTGAGTGTTTTGAGTGTTTAGTTAAGTAATAGTTGTAAGACATGTTTTAGTTCTAAGAAATAAAGACTTTTTATCTCTAAGCAGTGAATAACTTAGTTTTATGTTCTGTGAATAAGAATGTTCCGTGTTATTTATAAGAATGTTGATTTAACTGTCGATTTAACTGTTGATTTTATAAAAAAGGTTTAATTAAACATATTATAATAATATAAGAATTATGTAAAAGAAATGAAAAATTAAACGCGGCACACGCCCCCCACTCCTGCGGTTTTTTGTTGCGCAAACATATAAATATAGCGCACTTTCGCGCTAAGCGACAGTTCACTCTGAAGCTTCGTAAAGTACACAACACACGCAACAAGTTCCCAAAGAAGAAGGCGCTGTCTCCTGAAATCCAACAAAGTTGTTTTCTTCAACATCCAAACCCCCTGGCTGCATAGTGGTCAAAGGCTTTGCATCCACAGGCAGGAAGCTTTCGGGTCCCTAAGGTAGTTTGTGCAAACGGAGGGACCCCATAGAAAAACCACTACATTTTTGGAGGTTACATTTTTTTTACCCCCAAGACCCCCCAAGACCCCCACTTTTGAATTGCAACCGGATAGCGTACCGATAGATAATTTCGGATGGCGGGATCGTATAGAGGGTATAATCTTTAATAGGAAGAAAAAAAATCGACACCCCCTCATGACCTCTTTTTAGAACCCCTTTCATATCTCCCGAAGGGCTCGCGATGGAAAAAAAATCTTTTGGCAGTCACGTAGAGGAGGACAAATAGTTGCGGAAACCAAAAAAAAATTGACCCATTTGCACCCCCAGACCCCCTTTTTTAAAAAAAAACTATTTTTTGCCCCATTTTTGAGGTTTTTTTAAGGTGGAGCATCGAGGCGAGCGAAGCGAGCCGAGATGCGACAACGGGACGAGTACGGCTCGCTTCGCTCGCCGTGCTGCGTTCCCCCCACAACCCCCAGGACAACCCCCTCGACCCCCCCCCCCTGGGGTTCTTCGGCCGTGTAGGGGGGTGGGTCAGATTTTTGTGGGGTCGTGTGGAAGGTTCCAAATCGTTGTGGGGGGTGAAATTTTTTTGACCCCCAAGTCCCCCAAAGACCCCCCGCTTTTGAATTGCTACCGGATAGCGTACCGATTGATAATTTCGGATGGCGGGATCGTATAGAGGGTATAATCTTTAATAGGAATAAAAAATCGAACCCCTCCCCATGACCCCTTTTTAGGACCCCCTTTCATATCTCCCGAACGGCTCGCGATGGAAAATTACCCTTTATATAAAATTCGATTACCACTCACTCACTGACTCACTGATTGACATTATTGTTCTCCTTGATGGTGGAGGGGAAGGTATGTTTTTTTACGGAAACGTGTAGGGGGGTGTGGGTAACGCACCAATTCAGGAGTGTAGGTTACGAAAAGGGGTTCTAAATAAAAAAAAACAGCCTACACAACCGACGCGAGCTGCTTGCAGCTAAAAACTAGTTTCTTATTATAAAAACACCCAGACAAATTTCGATCACGTGATCGTTTGCGACTAAACCCAGGGTATGTTGCTACGAATTTGAGGTGTGTTTTTAATTTTTATAAGTTTATTTTTCTTTAAAGGCGATTTTTTTTATTTTCGTATAAACTGAGGATATAAATTACGAATTTCAGAAAATTTTTATTCCAGTACGCCTGATTTATGTCCCTAAAATTGATCTTTGGTATCGTTTCACTTATTTTATTAATAACGATATTTAAATTAAAACAAGTTTATTGTTTGGAATCAATTAATCAATTCAACATGTATTTCAATACGGTTTTAAAAAAATAATAATTAGTCGCATACTTTTTTTTATTGTAATAAAAAAAAATCTATCCATACACATATTGTATTACCTATATAATTATAATAGTTTTCTAGTTCCCATAACACAAGCTTTGACTAGCTAATTTTGGGACTTGATGGTGCTGTGTGGATTGTCCTGCATTATTATTATTATTTTATTAATTATACCAGGGTACAAATAAAGAGCCTTTTCTTGCGACGACGGCGTTAATGACAGCGTTTTTTAAATGAATATTTATTATGACGTCACTGTAATAGTCACATATATTGTAGCGATATTTTTTGTAGATAATAATGTGTTCTGCAAAGTCGTAGTACAATGTTTTGTTCTATCATCAATAGTTTTCGTAGCGCACGCGCCGAAAGACATTTTGTGACTTACTTTTTTAAGCCTTGTTTTAGATAATTTAAGTTTTAGTAGGGATCCTTTTTTTTTACTTATAAATATAGTCTATGTTGCTGAAGGATAAGTAGCATTCTAATGGTGAAAGAGTCTTCGAAATCGGTCACTTTGTGAGTTTATTCGTTACATACATACAAATCTTTCACATTATATATTACTAGTTGCGCCCCACGGCTTCGCCCGCTTGTAAATTTATTTGTCAAATTGCTACAACTATATCGATGTCCAAGGCTGAGAATAATCACTACGTTTGATTCATTGGTGGGTAGGCCACGTTTTGGAATTTAGAGCCGACGCGGAGAGCGGATGCGCTTATCTATTATTTACATACATATAGTTCGCGTCATGTAAGAAGAACGCTGGCGGTCAAGCTGCGCAGAAGGCGATTTATGGGTCTATTTGGAGGTAGGCGGTGGGGCGCGGGGTGGAAGGGTCATGCGCCGCATGCTTGCCGGTGCGCTATTGGTTCGTCAGTTGTCATTTGCTGTCACACGTCACGTTTCTTGTCAAAATACCATCGCGCACAAAAGTTTACGAAATGGTTTTACATTTTAATGGTTTTTGGAAATTATGCACAAGGTAAAGAAAATAGAGGTAGAGACCGATTACTGTAAAAGCGATCATTTGGTAGATATGATTACAGAAACATTTATTATTCGTGTAAGGGATGATGATTCTGACTCAAATAATGATGAAAGCTCAAGTGACGACAGCGACGATGATGAAATAGCCACCTCCAGTATCAATCCCGCGTCCTCATCTGGTTTTCACGTCACCCAAGACGTCTTAATGGATGGAGTTGCTACATTACATTATTTTTTTGTAATTAGATTAAACATTCTAAACTGAATCGAACTTGTTTTTAATTTTATCTAATATTATTTTCTAATAACCAACACCAAGCCGCGAGTGTAATATTAGTTAAAAATAGGCACAGCAAATTGGCATAGTACTATCGTACGCGAGTGTACCCATGCGCGAACATACCCCTTCCACTTTCTTCCAGCGCTCTTTTTACGTGACGCGACCTATAATGGTTTTCAGGTAATGGTATCATGTTTTGAGTGAATGAGAGAAAAAGGAAAAGTTATTTTTCTTTTCCTAAAAATTTATTGCAAAAGCCCTAGGGGTTATATTGTCAAACATAAAAATACGTATTTAATTATTCAAAATTTATTTGCACTGAGTTTTGATTGTTTCGAACCAAGGAATAATAATTTCCCATACAAAATTTACCACCCTATTTAACCCCTTCAAAGGTTAATTTTCAAAATAATACTTCTATGTGTTATTCTAGGTAAAATAAATTAGTAGTTACTGCAATAATTATAACAAACATTCACACAGACTTTCACTTTTAATGTAATAGTAACATAGTAAGTATAAATAAAATAACCTACATAAAAACGATGAGACAAACAGATACTATTAAATTATTTATAAATCTATGGAAGCGATATTTGATTCACATAAAAAAATCATCTACCGAAATCAATCCTAAGAAAACTTTGTAAAAATTACTGGTGGATCAAGATTTTATAGCAATACTCGCTTGTGTAGCACGATGCCCCGCCCACTCGGTGTCGAAATACCTAAATCAGCATAACGTAGATTTGTGAACCCCCTCTTAACAGGACCAACATAATGGCATAATGGTTTGAATCTGAAATGTCTTGAAGGTCTTTATTGTGCTCGCGGGAAATCCCGCACTCAAACTGCATGTGTCAACTCGCTGCTGATGATTGTGTAATTATATGCTTTGCTAATTTTCCTTACGACATGACATTTCCTGAACATATTGTATAGTCAGGTAAGAAAGAGACCGATTCCTACGTTTTCTTTTAAGTAGAGTTAGGAATGGCACTTCTTCTGTATGTGTGAAATATAGGACGTTTCCTGAAAGTACATTTCCTGAATAGTACATTGTATACCCTGGCGAGAAAGTGACCGATTCCTATTGAGGGTTTCGTATAGTTATCAATCTTGACATGGGCATGTCATAGATTCTTTCATCAAGAGTAAAATACCAAAACGTGTCAATCTGCTATTCAATTGTTATGGTTAAGCAATTAATTTATGGAATGGGGCTCGGATCTCTATAAACAAACCTGCTGCCCTATTGTCTAACTTGAAATCGATTATAAGTTAAATTCAAATGTCAACCAGTGGAACAATCGAAGTCTAGGCTAGGTGTTAAATGTCAGAAATGAATCGATCTCGATAATCATTTGAGATAGACAATAAGGACCCTGCCAAGTGTGTCGCAAATCTCGTTAGACCGACACCAACCTATGTCCTCTTAATAAGGTTGCTTTTTGTAAAAAAAGTCAATGGATACTATCAACTAGCTAAAACAGAGTTTCTGTTGTTACAGGAGCAACGAAGGAGATTGGCACAGCGCTGACCAGGGTATGCCTGCGTCATCGCGCCATCGAATCCAGGATGAAGATGTTTATCAGGTAAACCTTATCATTGCCAATATTATATCCGATTAAGTTGGTATGGATGGATGTTTATTTCTCTTTTACGCAAAAGCTACTGAAAAGATCGGGCTGAAATTTAGAAGAGACGTAGTTCTAGCCCCGGAATAACATAGATTACTTTTCATCCCATAAATTAGTTCCCATAGAATAGAAATAGCCTTGATACGTTTCCATAGAAATAATGCTTGTAGTAAAATATGCTTTAAAACCTGATTTACTATTGAGATTCTGAAGAAATAAAGATTTTTGCAAAATTAGGTTATGAAGTGCTCAACTTTGCTCTCCTTCGACGGAACCTTTTTAAGACTTCTATGTCACGTATGTAGGGTTTGCACTATTCGTTTAATTTAACTATTCGAATAAAATGAATACTTCTAGAGCTAAATATTCGAATATTCGGATATTCGAATATTTTTCAACAGTGTTTACTGGTAGATTTACGTCTCGCCAGGAGAATCCACGAGTTTCAGCCACCGGAACAGACCGGGTTCCGCGGAGTATACCACCATAGATCACATTCACACAGTGAGCCATATTATACAGAAGTCCGAAGAGTATAATCAGCTCCTGTGTCATTATTTAGAGGTGCTGAAATGTCTCTACGAAGCCGCCACGATGAGTGTCCAAGTACAGGGCCAGCAGTCTAAACCCATCCAATTGCGCAGAGGAGTGAGACGGGGATGTCATATCCCCGAAACTGTTCACGAGCGCATTCGAAGATATGTTTAAGAATACAAGAATACAAGACTTTATTTATAAAAATAGCATTTTACACGTCAGTTATAAATCATAATTATCGTTCAGTATATCTTATTAATAATTTAATAATATTTCTGATAATAATTATTTTATACATTATAAAAATTTCGATTTAAATTAACATTTAAATTTAGCTTACATTATAGTAATATTTAAATATTGACTATCTTACTATTGCTTGCCGAAGTCCTCTACAGAGGACCTCTAAGACTACTCTAGTCCTCTAAGACGCTAGACTGGAAAGATAAAGGCATAAACTGCAAAGAAATTGACGGCCTTGCCTCAGCCTCTTGACTCATCGGTTTTGATATGAATTTGGATAAAACAAAAGTCATGACCAATGGCAACATTGATCCAAGACAAGTCGAAGTTTCTGCAGCTTATCGGGAATCGATTTGTTGCTTTGGAACACACTGATGACGCAGGTCTAGACTTTTTTAACTATTCGAATATTCAGATAAATAAAATGAATTATTCGAATTTGATAATGGAGCGGATATTCGAATAAAATGAATATTCGAATATTCGAATTGCAAACCCTAAACGTATGTGACTTTATATTTTGAACAAAGCGTGCGAAGCTACGGGCTAATACTAAACTAGTAACATCCTATATCAATCATCAAATCAGTCCACAAACGTCCAGAGCTGGACTTTTTCTGGACTCTGGATTATAGTCACAGGGTGTCGAATCCGCACGCAGCCTCAAGTCATACGTAAGCGTAAGCGTCATTATACTATGTATCTAGAACGGTTGAGAGAGGTAGAACTTGTTTGTCCATTGTGACAATTGACCATAAAACTATATGTAAGTTGAGGTTTCAATGGTATTTCCTCGAGGAAAACCTGTACATGTACAACAGAATGCCGTCTTATTATTGTATTTTACCACGGAATTTTAAAACAATTCGTTTTAAAGTGTCTTTAGTGTGTCATGAAGTTGAAAACCTTGGGTTTTTGTCAATAATTAATTACGTAATCGATGCTAAAAGCCAGAAGCGGCAGAAACAAGAAAAAAGCGTCTGAAAGTGTCTGGTAGGGAATAGAGGAAAATCTTATGAAATCTCAACAGTGGGGTCAGGATGTCAAAAATCCTGAAAAATGCCTCACGTAATATGAATGGACGTCCCCTTTTTACATATAAAATAGAATAACAACATGTGACGTTAAATAAATGATAAAAATTACGAGATGCGTGTGCAAAAGAAAATGTTGAAAAAGGCTGAAGATGGTGATATTGATCACGCACTCAATCTTGTATAATACAATCAATATGTACACATTATGTATACATTTTATTATATTAAATTTATTATATTATATTTAATCTTGAGCTCAGGTTTTCCCGTCGCTCGGAATTACCTGAGACCTTGTTAGATCCATCTAAAACTGTGATCGTCATGAATATTGTTATAGCTCCACAACTAGACCTGCATTTAGCGCTCTTAAGTCTGTTATCGTTGAGATTCTTCACAAGTTTTGTGCCTGATAACCTTGAGAAAGATTATGTGCATCTTCTACGAATGTTTACCCAACCACAATTTACGTATTCCTACAGCGTACCGAATGTTGTTAATTATGTATGTAAGTACATTTAATTACGTAGTTATCTATAATATTATTCCTTATTTATTCATCTTAATCCGAGGGTGGACAAATAAAATAACTGCAATACTTATTTCACATCACTACTATTAAAATTATAGAAAGTTTGGGATGAAAAGTAGCCTAACACATAAGCTTCCAGAGCTAGAACTCCGTCTATTCCAAATTTCTGCCCGATCCGTTTTGTGGTTTTTGCGTAAAAGAGGAACAAACATCCATCCAGAAAGGCATAAAAACTGTCGCGTTTATACTATTACTAAGGATATTTATTCTAATTCCCAGTACCCTAATGGACACCCTCATCACACCCCTATCGGAGCGCGCCGATGATTGGCGCAAAGGGGGCTGCGCGACCGGCGCGCTCTCCCGCGAGCATGCGCGGGAGTGCAAGCGAGCGCGCACCGAGCTCAGGAGGAAGGTGGCTGATGCGCAGCGACAGGCGAGGAAAGCGAGGCGCCAGCCGACTGACGCGAGGAGGCGGGCTGATGTGTCTATGCAGGTACATTCAAAGGGGGCTGCGCGACCGGCGCTCTCTCACGCGAGCATGCGCGGGAGTGCAAGCGAGCGCGCACCGAGCTCAGGAGGAAAGTGGCTGATGCGCAACGACAGGCGAGGAAAGCGAGGCGCCAGCCGACTGACGCGAGGAGGCGGGCTGATGTGTCTATGCAGGTACATTCAGGAAGGTGGTTGAGTAGAGATAAACAAGGAAGACGAGACGTCAGCCAACTGATGCGAGGAGATGAGTTGATGTGTATATGCACAGACACAGTACAAGACATCTATAAGTTTAATTTTACGATCTCTGTAGTAGACCTTTGCACCAAGCAGGCGGCAAAGAACAGCCACGTGAACAGCCTCCTTGTATTTAATTCCAGCCTTGGGTTAAATATTTATACATTCTTCAGATTTTTTATATTTAATTTAAAAGAATGTATCGATATTTTCTGTCTATAGGTACTATGAGTTCATGATACTACGATTAAGAAAATACTGTGATAAAACTGACGAACAGCACTTGAGAACGGCGCATTGCGTGGTGGCAATTCAGCAAATCTATGTTCACCAATATCGTCAACTGGACGCACGCATTTGATCATAGCGCTGGTCTGTAGTCTTATCAGTTCTAACCAGCTGTTTCAATAACCTCAGCGTGGTAATGTAGCCAGTGTATTGGGGACGCTTCCGACTGGTATTGACATGGATCAATTGCGCTACCTTTAGACTGTTTGCAACCGTCTGCAGTTAGCTCAGTGGTTTCAATTGTATATACTAGTTGTAATTTTTTCTATTCCTTGATTGTAATTTTCGTTGTTAATAAAGAACTTTCTTACATAACCTCCTCAATATCCCAGGACGTACAAGAGCGCAAGCAGCAGTTGGAAGAAATGGAGGAGAAAGCGGTAAAGGCAGCGCTGATTGAGGAGCGGAGCCGCTTCTGCCACTTCGTATCTCTGCTTAACCCTGTGGTGGTGAGTTCTGGAGACTTTTAAAAGTAAACTTGTACAACTTTTTGCTCATATCTTAATGAAATTCGGAGCAAACTCACTTCCTAATAACCTCTACTATGAGAGTTTTCCTTTTCTTTAGTTATAATACGATAAAAAGCACGGCCAGAAAGTGGAATGAGCTTGTTGCGTCTGTTTTCCTGCCAGAATTCAATCTCAGAGTCTTTAAATCAATAGTGAATAAGTTCCTTCTGGGAAAGCGTGCTCAATCTTAGGCCACATTGTTACTTACGTGACATGGTGGCCAAACGCTCGACCATTTCCAATAAAAAATATATCTAGGAGCTAAATGTACACTAAAAGTACCTGAAGTTTTATTAAGGAATTTTAAAAAGAAATTCTACGATGGTGTTGGTATTGCTCCATGTTCTGCCGTTGTAGCGAAAAGGTAGTTGAGTTGCCTCCTACATAATACTTATTCCATTTCGTGATTGCCGTTTTGTTTTCGCAGGAGAGTGAAGTAGCAATGTTAGCGGAGGTCGGCCACTTGCAGGAAGGCAGCGAGCAACTGATCCGACAAACGACCGAGCCAAAGACCTTGTCGCCTGCTAGCTTACAGGTAAAAGAACATAATTGATTTTATACTCTTCTTACAATAATTCGGTCATGCGTAAAAACTATTCCCGTGTAGATAGATATGACCTTAAAATATATGTGTAACCTAAAACGTTTCTATAATAATTAGAACTTTCTTGAGCATCTTAAGGTTACTTTTATCAGTGGACAGAAGTTTAGTTTAGTTTATTTATTTATTTATTTAATTCGGATTGCCATCAGCTAGCTAAACTAATTACAAAAGAACTTAAAATAGACACAGAAAGCTAATAATAGGCATTCACTAATAAAATTAGATTAAAGGTACAATATAAGTGCGAACATCATATTTTTTTATCGTCGACAATTATTTCTTATTAATTATTTCTTTTTTTAGTTTACTTCTAAAACCAAGTTTTATTCGTCTTATCTGTTCAAACTATTCATAATTTACATTCCAGGTGATCTGCGACGTAAAGTCGTGCTACAGCGGCTGGGCTGAGGCATCATCAGCGCCTCACTCGCCGACAGCCTCCCGCCTCGGCAGTCGCAAGTCCAGTCTCACTTCCATATCGTCTCTACACAGCCACTGTTCTGATCACCATGGTAAGTGTGTCATTGTAGACACTATTGCATCGTCTTAGAGTTGCTAACGGCATCAGCTAGTCTAGTTCTATTCCATATCGTCTCTACACAGCTAATGTTCTGATCGCCATGGTAAGTCTGCTATTGTAGACACTATTGCATCGTCATAGAGTTGATATTCTTATTCTGAGTGTCCGAGGCTGGCCACGGAAGCTGCAAGTCCAGTTTCACTTCCACATCGTCTACACAGCCACTGTTCTGATCACCATGGTAAGAGTGCTATTGTAGACAATATTGCAACGTTATAGAGTTGCTATCGGCTGCAACGAGTCTAATTTCATTTCCACCTCGTCTCTACATAGCCATTTACCTGATCAACATGATATGCCATTGTAGACACTATTGCATCGTCATAGAGTTGATATCGTAGGCAGCAAGTCTAGTTTCATTTCCACATCATCTCTTCACTCACAGATACAGTTCTGATCACCATGATCAGTGGGCCATTGCAGACACTTTTGAATCTACATGGAGTTGCTATTCGTAATCTAACTGCCGCCTAGGCAGTAGCATGTACAGTTTCATTTCCACATCGTCTCTACACAGCCACTGTTCTGAGGAACATAGTAGGAGTGCAATTATAGAGACTATTGCATGATCATAGAGTTCCTATTCTTATGCCGACTCCTATACTGTTCTTAGTCTATATTTTGTAGGTTTCCAAATTCTGCAAAAAAAAGTAAAAAAGCGGGTATCTTGTGATTTTAAGTTTTCAATAACTCATTTCAGGTGTGTCAAGTTCCACGGTCAGTTGCTCGACGCCGCTCTCTAACGCGTCGTCAATTGGGACTCTACCAGCACCGAATAACGAACAAAATTGCTTATCACAGGTAATTTACTTTACACCAGCATACTTCCACTGTAGAGTTTGTTTTGAAGACCGCTGTGGCGCAGCGGGCGAAGGTCGGACTGCGACGTAGCAGGTTGCTAGTTCGATTTTTCAATTTTATAATTTGTAAAGTAGTAATCAAGTATTGAAAAGTAAAAATTAAATAAGTTCGACCAGAAATAAAAGAAAAGAAAGTACCTACTCACTGCTTTGATTTAGAGGAAACTGGTAGTAAAACTTGAAAATATCTCTTTTTCAATACTCTTTTTTTCACTTCAGTTTTTCAATTAGCAACATCCTTGTAAAATTATTGCAAAAAGCGTAGGAAATATCTATACACGTATGTTGCTTGGTAGAAAGTGTGAGTTTTAGTTTATTAGCGTAGTTCAGCCATTATTTTTTCATTTGAGCTTTTTTATTATTTATTTCTGTTTGGTAATTATACAACAGATAGCAATATACATGAAGCAATGATTAATTTTACTTATAAAATGTGCCACTACCCCTTCAGTTTAGTTCCCATTATTTTTTTTTTGCTTTTTTTTTGTGTTTATTTTAGTTGCTATTTGTATTCATTATAGTCGGCGCGCCTTGCGAGCGTATGCAGCGGGGACTCCGGCTTTCGCTCACAGGACGCATTGCAGCGCCGTTCGCTCTACGTTGATAATGTATGCTTTGTTTTGTTTATTTTTATTATTATACCTGCCTAGTTTAAGAATGGGATTGAGAACGTCATCTTTTATGCTATTATGATCTGTTAGAATCAGATTTTTAGGGTTTCGTACAAATGGTAAAATGGGACCTTTTACTATGTCTCAGCCAGGGCTTGGAATACCGGTATTTATAAATACCGGTTCGACTGACCTTGATATGGTACCGGTACTTCTTTGGTATCGATACAAATTATACCGGTACTTTTTGAGAACCGGTATAATTGTACTTAGTGTGGTATCGGTACTTTCATTGGTACCGGTACTAAAGTATCGGTATTTTCTATAAGTATCAGTAAAATTACCGATATTATGCTCAAAAGTATCGGTACTTTTCAACAATTTTATTTTGTGCAAGCGAGAGAGAAAACTGATTAGAAAAGACGAACGAGACGACGCGAGAACCGCTTAGAATACCGGTACTTTTAGGCAAAGTACCGGTACTTCAAAAGTATCGATACTCGAATTTAACGAAATGAAAGTACCGTTACTACCGTAAAAGTACCGGTACTATTGGTACCGGTATCAAGCCCTGGTCTCAGCTGACTTCGTCCGACTGTCTATCTGTCTATCACCACCCCCGACCCCGGCTTCGCACGGTTTTATTATACGTAAAAACCTTCCTCTTGAATCACTCTATCTATTTAAAAAAACCGCATCAAAATCCGTTGCGTAGTTTTAAAGATTTAAGCGTTCAAAGGGACATAATGACATAGGGACAGAGAAAGCGATTTTATTTTATACTATGTAGTGATGGTACTGAACCCTTCGTGCGCGAGGCCTACTCCTTGGTTTTTTTATTGTTGTATATAATAGTAGTATGTAATAGTATGCATTGTGTTTTTAATTTTATGTGGTTGATCGCTCTTGAGCTATGACACCGGCAATTGTATTTTTAATTATAATTGTTACTCTATGAATGAATGTCTTAGACTCGGTGCAATCAAAAAAAAGTAATTTCTATCTATTCATCTGTGCGGTACAGCGTGAAATTGGACGTCCTTCAATCCCATTCTTTAAGTACGCAGATAATTATTATTAATTTTAATTTTAATCTAGTTTGCTTGGTTTGTTAGCTTGTAAGGTAGTTTTATAAGACCTCGTTGCAAATAATTATATTTTGACTTCCTAATAATTGTGTTTAGTACAAAATAGTAAGAAGACACTGTTTTTGATTAAAAAACTGATTCGCATCATACAGCTTCAAATCAAACATGAGGTTTATGATTTTTAATCCTTTGAGATTTGTGAGTATGGTTTTGTTTACTTTGATGATGAAATTGTTCAATAAAAAAATAAAACATTTAAGCAAGTACCTACCTATGTTTAAGTACATTTTGTTTCAGTAACAGTTTAATCCACATAGTAAATAAACTAACCTCAAGAATCATGATAACTACGAATGATTAGTTGAATATAATGAACACATATTTGAAAGTTCAATAATTTTCTTGAAGCTGAAAAAATAATATTTTTCTATTTTGTATTCAATCGTATAAATAAAGGATGAAGAATTGTTTTATTTTTGGTCATTAGGCCACTTTACATAAATTTACTAGCGCCATCTAGTTGAGTGTTGTTAATATCTCAATAGTAAATGTATTTAGGTCCACCAGTTCAAAGTCGCTCAACGAGCTATGGAAAGAGCAATGCTCGGAGTTTCTCTGAAGGATAGGATTCGTAATGAATACATCCGACAGAGAACCAAAGTTATCGACTTAGCTCAAAGAATTAGCAAGTTGAAGTGGCAGTGGGCCGGCCATATCGCGCGAAGAACCGACAACCGTTGGGGTAAACGTGTTCTTGAGTGGAGACCGCGACTCGGCAAACGTAGTGTAGGACGACCTCCGGCCAGGTGGGATGACGATCTGCGAAGGACTTCTGGCAGATGCTGGTGCGTCAGATGCAGATGCGTCAAGCTGAAGACAGGGCGCTATGGCGCTCATTAGGGGAGGCCTATGTCCAGCAGTGGACTAATATAGGCTGATGATGATGATGAAATGTATTTCGACTACTAATATTACTAGTACATATTAATTCGACGACTGATGTGGCGCGGTGGGCGAAGGTCCGCCTGCGACGCAGGAGGTTGCGGGTTCGATTCCCGCCTCGGAACAAATTTGTGTACGATCTGCAGAAATTTGTTCCGTTGGTCTGGGTGTTTTCTATATATAAAAAAATATATCTATCTATGTAATATTGTATTAAGTACCTATATCAGTCATCTAGTACCCATAACACAAGCTCTGCTTAGCTTGGGGCTAGATGATGCTGTGTGGACTGTCCGGAATTATATATTTATTTATATTTATTTATTTACTGTTGTATCAGGGTTCTGACAACCAGAGCGTGAGCAGCGAATGCATGACTCCGGCGAAGAGCGCCGCCGACGAACATACGGACACGGAGGATTGTGACGTCATGAACGCAGGTAACACTTAATAATAACACCAAAAAACATAAAACTTAAACTAAAAACGTACTTCTTGTCAAACTTACACCAGTACCTGTGTACCAGTACCTATTTTCAATGGTGAATAACATGACAACGAAAATAGGGAGACCCCAGTTTTTGGAAGATTTGTTATTTTTCCGATTTTGTATTTTTTATTTATTTTCTTAGCTAGGTAAACTATCTAGCTTTCAGATGAGACTACTTTGAATAAAATACACCAAAGTCAAAAAGAAACGAACAAAAAACCAGATGACGAATTCTTCATGTAAAAAAATATTCTAAGAGCTTTGTTTTTGAGATAACTTACATATAATTTTTTTATCCCGATTTTTATCGATAAATATGTGTCGTGTTTTCGCACATTTCATTCATTTGATCTAGGTTTGAAAATACTCATTGTATAACTCCGATCAGTCTGATCGGAGCTGACTTTAATGTTTTTACTTATTTTGACAGGCATTTGTTCCTTGTTCATCATCATCATTAGCCTATATTAGTCCACTGCTGGACATAGATTGGTTTCCTTGTTCCTGTTTAGTTTTGTATAATTTTATGGTGTTTTGTTTGTATTTTGTTATTTAGTGAGAGCGACATAATTACAGACCACAAAAAAAAAGTTACGACTTAGACACGTGTTTAACAGTTGTTTGACATGGTTTTGTAGGATGGCTTTTGCTAAACAACTGTTAAACACGTATCTAAGTCGTGATTTTGTTTTTTGTGGTAAGGCTGAGAGTGTTTAGGCTCTTTAAATAAAGATAAAAAGAAACTAACAATTCGTTCCAGCCTCAGCGACGTGGCCTGATCTGAAAGACACGGCGCAGTTTGAAAGAGCCGCGTCAGCCATCATGGGCGGACGACCGCATACTATATCAGCTGGTATGTTGAATATATTAATAACATTAAATAAATCACCACCATCAACCAGTATTAGTCCACTGCTGGACATAGGCCTCCCCTAATGAGCGCCATAGCGCCCTGTCTTCAGCTTGCCGCATCCAGCATCTGAAAGCAGTCTTTCGCAGATCGTTATCCCACCTGGCCGGATGGCGTCCTACACTACATTCGCGGTCCCACTTAAGAATACGTTATCTAAACGGTTTTCGGTTCTTCGCGAGATATGGCCGTATTAAATAAATATAAATAAATAATACTAGACAATCCACACAGCACCAATCTAGCTCCAAAGTGAGCTACTCATAGCTTGTGTTATGGGTTCTAGATAACTGATATGTATTTAATACCTTATATACATAGATATTGTTTTTTTATACATATAAAAAACACCCAGGCCAACGGAACAAATTTCTGCAGATAGAACACAAATTAGGCCCGAGGAGGGAATCGAACCCGCAACCTCTTGCGTCGCTGGCGGACTTTCGCCCGTATATTATTATCGCGAAAGGTTGTATGGGTGTATGATGGATATTTCGTTCCTCTTTCACGCAAAACTACAATACACACACACTTGATTTCGTTATCTACTAAATTGTTCAAAATAATTATACAAACTACACACACTATATAGAAAAAAAAGCAAGGGAAAACTGACAGACAAGTGTCTGCACAATAGAAATTAATAACAAATGGCCTAGTTCTAAGAAACTGGGCTTAAAATGGGTAATTAAGATTTAATATGTCAAGAAAATGTCATGAAATTTGCTGTACACGGTCAATTTGTCTTACTTTAGTTTTCTCATTATCCAACTGTGTACAATCTATTTTATTTTTTTCAATTGTCTCTAAGGGTGCGTACTGACCAACGTTACGAGGTGTAATTTACACCTAAAAATACATATATGGTGTAAATTACACCTCGTAACGTTGGTCAGTACGCACCCTAACAGTAATAATAATATTACACTTTTGTTCTGTTTGTTCATAAGCTTTAGCGGAACTTTTTACCACTACCTCATATTATAGCAATCTGTGAATTGCGTTGTGGGCTACATTATTATCTAGGTTTATCTTAGTAATCTAGTTATTTACAACTATATATTTTGTTTGCTTTTCCTGATTAAATAAATAAATAAATTATCAAAGTAAATAACAATGTGTATTGTTCCAGGGTACGAACGCGGTCACCCGCGCGCCGCGCTGAGTGTACACACATTTGAAATGGATTCCCCGCCGGTGTCGCGCCCGCCGCTACCTACCGTAAGTATTTACAAACCATCAACAAAAAAGGAGTAAATCAGTAATACAATATCTTTATTTCATCTTTAGGCTTACAAAATAAGCACTTAGACAAGTCAAATTTAATACTATACGTACATAATTATCAAAATAATATAAGAAATAAAGTGATAATTGATTTTCCTTTCGCTTCCATCTTTTGTCCCGAGAAGATGATGATTCTAGAACTATTTTTGACGGTAACCAAATATGTATTGCACTTATTCCAAATTGTACAATGAAGATATACAACTAAGTATATCAGTCATCTAGTACCCATAACACAAGCTCTGCTTATCTTGGGGCTAGATGATGCTGTGTGGACTGACCGGAATTATTTATTTATTTATCTGTGCATTCTAAAGTAAATAAAAGTAAAGATACTATACCAATAAAATAATGTGTATTGTCTGTCTGTATTTCAGAGATGTTCATCGTTGGAGCGTCCCGCAGTGCCCGCTAAAAACGCGAACGCGAACACGGGACAACAGGAGTTCAAATCTATCAAGCCGTCTTCTTTACCGCCGCATCTTACTAAAGGTACTCATTACAAACCTATATTAATCCACTGCTGGACATAGTCCTCCCCTAATGAGCGTCATAGCGTCCTGTCTTCAGCTTGTTGCATCCAGCATCTGTCTGTAGTCTTTCGCAGATCGTCATCCCACCTGGCCGGAGGGCGTCCAACACGACGTTTGCTGAGCTGTCTCCACTCAAGAACACGTTTCCCCAGCGGTTGTTAGTTCTTCGCGAGATATGGCCGGCCCACTGCCACTTCAGCTTGATTTACTAATTCTTTGAGCTATGTCGATAACTTTAGTTCTCTGTCGGATGTATTCGTTACGTTTCGTATCCTTCAGAGATGATCCTTTAATCTCGGACTATTGCAAAAGTTGGTAAGTCTGAGCAATGTTCATTTAGGATGGTGTCGTGGCCGCTATGCGTTAAGTGCGACTCTTAACTAATTCCGTAATTAACTAGTAGCGCCTCGTTTCACTCGCATAATTCCCGTTCCCGTGGGAATTCTGGGATAAAATATTGCCTATGTGTTATTCCAGACTATAATCTATCTCTGTTCCAAATTTCATCCAGATCCGTTTAGAGGTTTTTGCGTGAAAGAGTAATAAACATCCATCCATCTTTCCATCCATACAAACTACCACGTTTATAATATTAGTAGGATTGTCTCATCATCATCATCATCATCAACCTATATTAGTCCACTGCTGGATATAGGCCTCCCCTAATGAGCGCCATAGCGCCCTGTCTTCAGCTTGCCGCATCCAGCATCTGCCAGCAGTCTTTCGCAGATCGTCATCCCACCTGGCCGGAGGACGTCCTATACTACGTTTACCGGTCTCCACTCAAGAACACGTTTACCCCAACGGTTGTCGGTTCTTCGCAGTATAGTAGGATTGTCTAATACCCGCTAAATCTATTTATTTTAATAATTTTTATATCTTCCACAGACATGCCACAAGCTCTGTACGTGAACATGTCGGAGCTGGCCACACTGGCTGCGTCCAGAGCGCAGCAGAACCAACACAACGCCGAACATCCTCACCAGGAGAAGGTGAGTGTAACATAGATAGTACACACAGACATGACACGAGCTCTGTACGTGAACATGTCGGAGCTGGCCACACTGGCTGCGTCCAGAGCGCAGCAGAACCAACACAACGCCGAACATCCTCACCAGGAGAAGGTGAGTGTAACATAGATAGTACACACAGACATGACACGAGCTCTGTACGTGAACATGTCGGAGCTGGCCACACTGGCTGCGTCCAGAGCGCAGCAGAACCAACACAACGCCGAACATCCTCACCAGGAGAAGGTGAGTGTAACATAGATAGTACACACAGACATGACACGAGCTCTGTACGTGAACATGTCGGAGCTGGCCACACTGGCTGCGTCCAGAGCGCAGCAGAACCAACACAACGCTGAACATCCTCACCAGGAGAAGATGAGTGTGACATAGATAGTACACACAGACATGACACGAGCTCTGTACGTGAACATGTCGGAGCTGGCCACACTGGCTGCGTCCAGAGCGCAGCAGAACCAACACAACGCCGAACATCCTCACCAGGAGAAGGTGAGTGTAACATAGATAGTACACACAGACATGACACGAGCTCTGTACGTGAACATGTCGGAGCTGGCCACACTGGCTGCGTCCAGAGCGCAGCAGAACCAACACAACGCTGAACATCCTCACCAGGAAAAGGTGAGTGTAACATAGATAGTACACACAGACATGACACGAGCTCTGTACGTGAACATGTCGGAGCTGGCCACACTGGCTGCGTCCAGAGCGCAGCAGAACCAACACAACGCTGAACATCCTCACCAGGAGAAGGTGAGTGTGACATAGATAGTACACACAGACATGACACGAGCTCTGTACGTGAACATGTCGGAGCTGGCCACACTGGCTGCGTCCAGAGCGCAGCAGAACCAACACAACGCTGAACATCCTCACCAGGAGAAGGTGAGTGTAACATAGATAGTACACACAGACATGACACGAGCTCTGTACGTGAACATGTCGGAGCTGGCCACACTGGCTGCGTCCAGAGCGCAGCAGAACCAACACAACGCTGAACATCCTCACCAGGAGAAGGTGAGTGTAACATAGATAGTACACACAGACATGACACGAGCTCTGTACGTGAACATGTCGGAGCTGGCCACACTGGCTGCGTCCAGAGCGCAGCAGAACCAACACAACGCTGAACATCCTCACCAGGAGAAGGTGAGTGTAACATAGATAGTACACACAGACATGACACGAGCTCTGTACGTGAACATGTCGGAGCTGGCCACCCTGGAAATTTCTAGACTATTCTAGAGCGTCGGAAGATGGATGTAGCAGAAATTGGGAAACAGAAGATGTATGGGTACACTTTCTTAGGAAACACTAGTTGCGCCACAATTTATTGCAAGCCCCCTAGGTGTAAAAATAAAAATAAAAAATACTAGTCTAATTATTTGTTTTTCAGTTTATTTATACCAAGTTTTGAGTGAATTAATCCAAGGAATAATAATTTTCTATACCAACTTTAGCAACCTATTTAACCTCCTCAGAGGTAAAAAAAACCAAATTTTAACCCTTAGTTAACCTGGTGAAACCAAATCACTTAATTTACCCCATGGAGTCCATGGGACTCCTTGCATAAAAACCAACGATTTTGGTCATTATAAAATCAAAACATGAACAAAAAAATGTTTTTTCTTCTTAGCAATATTAGACTTATATACTTTGATATCAAATTTCGTTATTAGTTGGTTTGTTTTTTGGTGATAATTAAAAAACCTAAAGGACAAAAAATAAGTACACAAAATCAATGCTAACTTTGTATCGAAACTGTAATACAATAAATCATTATTTTAAACTGTTGATTTCAAAAACTGCTCTAAAATATAGTAAACTTTAAAATACAAAATAAAAAGTGGCTGTCTTTTATAAAAAAAATAAATTCGTACATGGTCCCCATGGAGTTCAGCGGACTCTATGGGCACTATAATTCTTTTAAAAGCCGGTCTAGGTGCACGTACTCTTCACCCTGCATTCGGGCCGTTACTTCAGGAAGGTACTGGGACGCGCGGAAAAAAAAACATTTATAATGTGTTTAAAGCAAAAATAAACTTTGCGCGGAGTCCCTGGGACCTAACAGATAAATTAAGGGTTAATGTGTTATTCTAAGTCCTAAACTATCTGCGTACCAAATTTCATTTAATTTTTTTAGTTAGTTATGGAAATTACTTATAAAAAACATTCACTTAGACTTTCCCATTTATTATAATAGTAAGATAAGATAGTAAGTAGCTCTTTTTGAATTAAACCATTTTGAAAATGAGTTGCAGTAGCAACGATTATATCATTACATCGGATGAAAAGAATCTGCATAGAAGAAGTTCAAGTCAAAAATAAAATGACGAAAACAGAAAACCGATCAATACAGAAGATATACAGAATTATATTTTAGCTTGAAAATTGCTTGTTCAAGCGAGAGTAACGAAAAAAAAGAATATACAAATTCATTATAATTCCTATGGTGCTGATCGACTCAGTTTTAGTTTCGCACGCGTTAATTCTATGGAAACATTGCAAGGGTATTTCTATCCCAAGAGAACAGATTTATGGGATAAAAAGTAGCCTTTATCTTATTCCATGGCTATAACCACGTCTGTTTAAAATTTAAGGCCGATCCGTTCAGTAGTTTTTGCGTGAAAGAGGATCAAACATCCAAGCAAACTTTCGCATTTATTATAGTACTAGCGACCCGCCCCGACTTCGCACGGTTTTATTATACGTATAAACCTTCCTCTTGAATTACTCTATCTATTAAAAAATACCGCATCAAAATCCGTTGCGTAATTTTAAAGATTTAAGCAGTCAAAGGGACATACGGAAATAGAGACAGAAAAAGCGACTTTGTTTTATATTATGTAGTGATGTACTCGTAGTGATGCGATTTATTGTAGTAAGGATTCTATTGTATTGGATGAAACCGCTAAAATAAAGCTCGGATTGGGTATCCTGAAACGTTTATACAACTTGAAAAGCAAAGATTTATTATAAAAAATTTAAAATTATTAATGAAAAGTACAAGATATTACAAATTAATTGATGTGAAACACCCTCATGTTGGTATCTTTATCGAAATGGTAGGGCTCTTGTCTTCTTTGACGTCTCGAGCTGTAAAAAAAGAATAAAAGTACAATACAAAAAATGTTTAGTGTTCATCAAAAAAAAATCACTGACATTAAAATTAGTTTCAGTTCAGATATCGTCAAAACAGAACTAAATTTACGTCCTATATATATCTAGTTTGAAAGCTTTACGTTTCTTTCATAACGAACTAAATAAAATAGACGGCATAATTTTTTTGTGCTGTTATATTAGTTGAGTTATTATTGACTTGATATATGTATTGCCCTACCTTACCCTCAAAGGCCTGCAGTCTTTCGTCATCACACCTTTCCATAGAGTATGCTACACTAGTGTTTACCCTGACGACTGTCAATATCTTCCTACATTAATGAATCAAACTTAAATTTTCGTTCATCATCATGCCTCTCCATAAAGTGTGCTACAATACGTTTACCCGAGTTTTGATTCATTCCGGTAATAATGAATCAAACTTATATCATCGTTCATCATCACGCCTTTCCGCTACACTACGTTTACCAGACTTTTGATCGGAATGAATCAAAAGTCCGGTAGATATATTAACGTTGACTTACATCTTCTCCCAATTGAACTTTCCAGCCAAAGATTCCGATATCTGTCCCTCCTTCATTTGTTTCTTGATGACTCGCTCCACCAACCGCAGAGACGAGAACATGGTCTGGACATTACTTGGCTGTCTGTTCCGGGAGCTTGTCTGGAAAATATATTAATGCCTGATTTACACTTTGTTCATCAACGCTTTGTATCAAGTGCAAGTGGCATAATCATTTCTGATAAAGACGCAGCAGCGTGAAAAATGGCATGCGTCTTAGTTCTAAATGTTACGTGAACAATAATTGGTCAATAATTATGAATTAAGTCGCATACCATCTTTCACACAGCTGCGTCTTGAGATTTGCGATTTTGAAGGAAATCTAGCTATTAGTATTTCAAATAATGTATTAAAGATATCAGTCATCTAGTATCCATAACAGAAGCTTTGAATATCTTCGCTGACGGCTGGACCAAATTAACAATACAATGTTTAATTTTTTGTGATCGTTAGTTTATCTTTGACATACCTACTTTATTTTTTATTTTATTATTTTTGTGTTGTAAGTATTTGATAAAGTTATAATTTAATTGTAGTTAATAATCAATAATTAAATTAAAATAAATAAATAACACAAGCTCTGCTTAGCTTGGGGCTAGATGATGCTGTGTGGATTGTCCGGAATTATTTATTTATTCTTTAATCGTAATTTTCTTCGAAAATACTCCAGTCTTACCATGATCTCCACCACATCAAACATCTTCTTCAACTCTTTCTGCTCCGTTGGCGTCAGATCAGTCCTATCACTGTCGAAGATACCCGTATCATTTAGCTTCTGCTTGATATTCTCCAAGGTTATAGGAAGTACATCTCTGATCTCCTCTCCAGCTTTGTAGACTGCTTTCTCTTCTCGCAGTATGTTTTCGGTGCCCTCTCTAAAATATTCAATGCTTTTTATAATGGGGACCCGTCATAGTTTTTGTTATGAATGCAGTTTTATAGACCTTGAGAAACTTAAACATGAGTTTTCTAAAACATTAAGGTCTAAAGCGTAAAAAGGTCTTTAGGTAAATCTAATATTATTTATAATTACATTGGTTTGAATTTTAGTACAATTTTAGTAACTAGGTCCTACCCTACTTTTTGGTAAAACTAACAAGTATTAGGTGGTAATATACACTAATGAGCGGAGCAATTAAGGCAAACTGTTTGAAATCGATGTAGGATTTTATTGAAATTTGCTATGAGTTGTGTGTTAATTTGGATTAATTTGAAAAAAAAAACTTGTTTTAATTTATGTCTCAAAGAACTAACTGCAGGTACCTCTAGAAACCAACCTAGTACTTGTTTGTTCTTACAATACTAATAAGTTTAGTTTCGTAGTTGAATCGCTTACAACTAGAAAGAAAATAATATTACCCTTGAACAGTGCCATGGATATTCCATAGGATGCTGAAAACAAAGAAAATTTAAAGTTTGATTATTAGATTGTAATTTATCAAAAATATCAGAAAGTGGCGTTGTATGATTGCTTTTCCTCCAAGGAAATGTATGACATATACATAAACTTTCGGGACGATGATTGCATTCAAGGATTCCTTATATTTATAATATCATTGTATTTAAACTTTCAAGCAACAAGTGGTTTTGTCTAATTTTAACTCAAGTAGGTTCGTCTGGACTGATTTTGTGATTTTTCGTTTGTTGGATGATTGATTCTTCATCCCGAATAGAATATAACTATATCAGTTAGGGTAAGCCGTAGACACGGCTAGTATATAAAAATGCTGAAATCTTAACAAGCAGTATCGTTATTTTCATTCTTGTTTCGAAATGAGACCGTAAAATCACTTACACAAATTGAAAAACAAAATTCCTCAAGCACATTTTCACAAAACAATTTCACTTCGCTTCGCCCTATCAATGCAATGCACGGTTCGGATCTGGCGCGATAAGTTACTACGATACTGATATGCTTGGTTTTATGTGCGCAAGAGTTGATGTTTATACGCTGCTTGTGATGCCTTGGTACTTTAGAACAATGTAATGTTTTTGAATGATTTCATTCATCCTTTGTTGTAATTATATTTGTTACGTGGGTTTTAAATTAAGACGCAACAGGAAATAGGGCGATTGATTTGTTAAGTTACTTGATACTCGCAGGCCTTTTCCATGTTCGTTCATGGAGATTTTTCTTTATAGATAAACTGAAATTATTATAATCAGCTCGCAATGTCCCACAGCATTGCCCTCCCCAAACGATTACCTCTATTATATTTCTCTGTGACTCGATATTATAGGCAATATAAAAAGTGCTATAACTATCTCGTCTTATGACTCGGTTTTTGAATTAGAACATTATCTAACACGCGTTTGTCGCCTTGCGGGTTACTTAGTACCTACCCAACGTTTACTTGTGTTATTACTATTATTATTTAATTTTCACTTGTGCTTTATCAACTTTAACTTTTCTAACTATTTATTACGTGGGTTTTAAATTAAGACGCAACAGGAAATAGGGCGGTTGATTTGTTAAGTTACTTGATACTCGCAGGCCTTTTCCATGTTCGTTCATGGAGATTTTGCTTTATTAATAAACTGAAATTATTATTATCAGCTCGCAATTTCCCACAGCATTGCCCTCCCCAAACGATTACCTCTATTCTATTTCTCTGTGACTCGATATTATAGGCAATGTAAAAAGTGCTCTAACTAACTCGTCTTATGACTCGGTTTTTGAATTAGAACATTATCTAACACGCGTTTGTCGCCTTGCGGGTTACTTAGTACCTACCCAACGTTTACTTGTGTTATTACTATTATTATTTAATTTTCACTTGTGCTTTATCAACTTTAACTTTTCAAAAGCAAACCCTTATTTTTGCTTACTTGTTAAGTATCTTATTCATAATATTATTTAGATTGTGTGTTATTTTTAAGTCTCTATCTTTTTTTATCTCTGACATAGTAGACGGACGTCGTACCTATCTCAAAAACCCATCAGTATGTTCGATTAGGTTATTTAGAAATATAAAGTATAATGTGAATTTATTTAATCTACTCAAACTGGATGATTTGGTATACGACGCATCAGTTTGCTGCAGATGATAATGACATCACGGTCAGCAAGTATCAAACCCACTCCTCTGCACTATAATACCAACAAATACCATAGCAAAACAACCTACCATTGTTTCGTGTTCTGTTATAATTCGATCGATACGTAACACATACCTGCCGCCGATACAATTAATTGAATACTTCATAACAATATCATCTTTATAGGAACATGGTTATGGGTTCACATTTTAAGACCTTTTCTGTATCTCTCGATCATAAGCGGGAATTGCGAGTCTCTGCTTTGATATAGCCCTTACAGGCGATGGTTGCCTTAAGCATTTAGTTTGCTGACTTCTGGTGAAACAGCACCAAGCTTGGGGGGTCGGTTCCAACCACGAGTTTTTGTATTATTAATCTCAGATTCATCTGAGTTTCCTATTGTGTAACTTCAAGTAAAATCTCTCTCCTTTTCTTGTAGTTTTTCTTTTCCCTAATTGCCATGACCTTGTCCGGAAGTTCACATAATTTTTTTGTATGATCTACAAACAATGTTTCGGATTATGAATGTGTTTAATATTATCCATTATGCATTTAACTTTTAAAAAGTATGTAAATATTCTCATAACACCATCTTTATATATAAAGAAATCGGCCAGACGTTGCTGTGAAAATAACCATTATTATTTATTTATGAAATTTATTTCCCTTCCCATATCCCGTGTTTCTTTCATCCGGAAAATGCATACTCAACTGCGTTCAAGAGACGTACCTATGTAGGTTGTTTCACTTGCTTCAGCCTTGCTTTAGCCCTGTTAAGAAGACGTACGAGAGAACACCATCCGAGTCGGTAGTAGGTATCGCTGGATTGACGAAATACAAGTCGATCTCAGCAAACTCGCAACTTACGAGACACAGCGTCGTGATGCCTGGAGAGGTCTATTCGTCGGTATCCAAGATTAAAAATCGTCACACACAGAAGCCGCGTCCGGGTCGTGTTGTATCCTATTGAATCATATGAAAGACTACACACACCGGAGGCGATGGCGGTGCGGTACCAATAGCATACAACCCGCACGCCTTCGCCTCCGGCCCGGCCACGGCTTCTATGTGTAACGGCTTTAAGAGGAGCTATTCAGCTAAAAAAACAATTACTTCACAATCACATCTTGCGAAGACACCATTGTTATAATGAAGCGATTGGCTTAGTAGTATTGGGCTTCGGTTTAGTCTAGTCAAATTTGTATTTATTTATTAAGACTACTGAGAAGTGAAAAGATGGCAGGGATCTTTGACGGAAGAATAAATACTGTGGTAATGTAAACCTACCTATGTGTGTATTATGCAGGGTGTGTATATGTCTATGCCATATACTTTCTGTATGATAAAAATATCTATCTATATGATGTATTGTAAGTATATCAGTCATCTAGTACCCATAACACAAGCTCTGCTTAGCTTGGGGCTATATGATGCTGTGTGGTTTGTCAAGCAGTTTATTTATTACAAAAACGCTCACACTAGTCACACAGTTTACAAATACAGAAAAGTACTTACAATTAGATTCATAATGAAAATACTTAAAATATATACGCAAACCTTTAAAAATAATCCACCATCTTCTTTTCCAGGTTTGCTCTGAAAGCAGTGCCAGTGAATCCTCTCTAGAATCTTCTAGTGGTTATGGTAGCCAGGGTGCCTTCGCCGCGGAAGACCACGCTTTACAACAAGCGCAGCATGCTGATGGTATGTGCTCTATTGTTTGGTGTGTATGGTTTAGTTTGGCGTGATTGTTGTGTGTTCGTAAGGTTTGGATTTGTGTGTTTTAGCTTCGATCGTTTGTGTTCGAACCTTTCTGTTACTTCTCTGTAATTTAGACTTTTAGTTCAAGGCATTAGGTATTGTTTTTGCGTTCAGTTTATTTTGTAATTGAAAGAGAATTATGTCAGCGATTTATGTTTTGATTCGGTGTGCTTAGATTGTGTTTGTTTAGTTTTTGTTGTGATTGTGTTTATGTGTGAATGTATTTTTGTTTTTAGCACCAATTCTCTTTTATTTTTTGTTGATTTACATTGCAATCTTTGTAATGGTTTGAATATACTGCTTTAGGCTGCCTAGTTTTTTCCTATAAATTAATTTGAAATTCAAAAACCTGCTTTCGTTGCAAGTTTCACTCTAATCTGTTCAGTAGTTTTTCAAAGATCCACGGATCCACGATCCACACATTAAAACCTTTATCATTGATTAACAAACCATTACAAATATTTAATGAATTTAATGTTGAAATCTTGCACATTTAGTTGCAAAGGGTTGAAAGTAACTTAATTAGTCTCGTAGTTCGAAGGACTACATAAGTTAGTTTCACCCGAGGTAAACACTGTGCTTTTCATTACGAATACAAGGAAATATTAATAAAAAACATGAGAAAAGAAATTAATCAAATTACCGCATTATTTTTATATATTAGTCCATCTAGGACAGGCGAAAGCCATAAAGCCATACTGCCTTGTCTTTCGTATTTTTTGAATTCAGTGAATTGTCGCTAAGGCGATTTTTTTTAGCTTCAGCATTTATTCTGCCACTATCATGGTTCAATACTAACGTTATAGCTGTCAGTTGAAAACCATTCTCCCTAGGGCGGAAAAGTATCACTTTCTACCCGCTCTTCAGGCATGTTCGTTCAGACCTACTTTCCGAGTATGAGTAATGAAAAAACACTTTATATTTGTTGCAATTTTATTTCAAGCTTCTTATTTTGTAAAACTCGCTTCGCATGCCTTTAGTCGAATCTGAGATCGTGACTCTCCGCCGAGACTCGGATATAGCGACGGCGAGAGAAAACTTTTCTATCTCGCTCGGAAGCCTAGAGGAAGCTGTGAGGTCTCTGGATGAAGCGAGCGAGACTCCAGCATTCGCCACTATTGGGAAGAAACCAGCTGTGCCGAAACGTAGGCCGGTTTCTATGACAGGTTAGTTGAAGTATATTGATGGGGTTAAATTGACATAAACCTCCTTGCGTAGGTCAGGGTTTAATATCGGTCATACATGACATTTTAATTTTTAGTCAGCTTTTATATCTTTACCATGGGAACTGATTTATGGTATGAAAAGTAGAATATGTGTTAATCCAGTGCTAGAACTACGTCTATTCAGCCCTATCAGATAAGTTCAAGTTTTTAAACTTTATTTTTTTTATATAAAATACAAGTATTTTAGCACACTTTATTTATTATAATAATTATTGTAATATAAGGCATCTGGAGTTTACTGCTATCTTGTCTATTTCTCACTACAAAATCAGACTTCAAGTACATACTGATGAGGTTTCAGTTCTATTCGAAGTAAAGGTCGCTTTATAATATGTATACGTTACGTTACTAAGAATTTATTCGTAGGTTAAATAATATGTAATATTAATATTTATTTTAATATTACACTGGACACCCCTGCCTTTCTTAAATTTAACTTATCTCTTTCCATCCAAAGGTTGCCTGGAAGAGATCGCTTCTAAGCGATAAGGCCGCCCATTGTACTTGTCTTATGTAATGTTCTTATCCTGGTGTACAATAAAGGATTTTTGTATTGTATTGTATTATTTCAACCTGTTGTATTACCTTCCAGCTACAGTGTGGTCGCGACGCGGGTCTTCAAGCTCGGTGGGCAAACCGCCGCCGCCCGTCAGGCGATCCTCGTCCATATCCCGTCCACAAAGACCTCAATATTCTCCGGCAAGTTTAACATAGTCTCGCTTAGCTAGTCTAATGATTGCTTTGTTATCTTGATTCTGATAAGGAACTTGTTTTCTCTTAATAATTGCATAAAGTTTGTGATTAATTAAATTTCTAATTATATCAAGCCTTAAAACGCAAATAAACATTTTCTATTGTATATCACTACATAGTATAAAACAAAGTCGCTTTCTCTGTCCCTATGTCCCTATATCCTTATGTCCCTTTGAACACTTAAATATTTAAAACTACATAACGGATTTTGATGCGATTTTTTTAAATAGATAGAGTGATTCAAGAGGAAGGTTTATACGTATAATAAAACCGTGCGAAGCCGGGGCGGGTCGCTAGTACATAATAAATACGTGAGCCATGGCCCTCATTAGTGGAGGCCCATATCCAACAGTGGACTGATATAGGCTGATGAATGAAATGAAAATATTTTTTGAATAAGAAATACACAATAACAGTGATTAACATCATGTTAAGCTAAAGTAAGTAAGTAAGGCGCTTATCATGGGAAGACCTGCGTCCAGCAGTGGACCAGTAAAAGTTGTAGATGTATGTATGTAAGCTAAAGTAAGGTGTTATAAGTTTCTCTTCATGTCAAATTAACTAAAAAAAGTTAAAAAAATTAGTTTAAATTAGGCAAAGTAGAGATCAGGAAAAGTTCGTTTTTTAGTTTTTTTTGTAATTATATGTCTAACATAGACAGAGACGATGATGATGATAATAAATACTATATTTTCATTCTTTCTCTACATTTAATAGATTAGAGAGACTAATAGAGAATTTATTAATAGACTAAGGGCCTGTTTCACAATAGTCAAGTAAGTTCCCGTTAAATTAACTGACAGGTATCTATGGTGCTGTCTCTTTCGTATTAAACTTGTCAGAAGGCGACGACAATATTGTTATCTATCAAGTATATTAATAGGAACTTACTTTTCGATGGTGAAACAAGCCCTAAGAGAGGTTGAAATGGACTAAACTAACAGTGATGTGTTCTTTAAACAGGCTAACAACCAAAGTCCCCAAAGCCAAACTGACGTGGATAACCTTCCGCCGCCGCCAGCATTCTTATTGAACCCCGATGAATCCACACAAGGTACTGTATTATATACTCTATGGAACTTTAAATACGTTCTAATATGTTTTGAAAAACTCATTGAAGAAACCTACTTTAAAAATAGCTGTTTGATAGATAACTCGTCAAAAAAGGATTTAATGTAACAATTTGCTATTCAAACCCCAGACTGAAGACAGGGCGCTATGGAGCTTATTAGGGGAGGCCTATGTGCTAAGAATAACCGGTATTCAGGCTACCACACGGTTTCTAAAATGACCCTGGCAACGTTTAACGGACGCACTCTGAGGCTTGACCATCATCTAGCGCAGTTGGAAGTGGAGTTAGAGAACATTAAATGGCATGTTCTCGGGTTATGTGAAGTCCGTAGAGAGGGGGAGGACACCGTAACCCTAGACTCAGGCCATCTTCTCTACTTTCGTGAGGGTGATAAAACATCCCAGGGTGGAGTAGGTTTCCTCGTCAATAAGGCCCTCTCTAGCAACGTTCAAGAAATCTCCAGTGTGTCGACCAGGGTAGCGTACCTGATCCTTCGGCTTTCCAAGCGGTATAGCATGAAGGTAATTCAGGTCTACGCACCGACCTCGGCACACTCGGATGATGAAGTGGAGGATATGTACGAAGACATATCCAAAGCCTTACACAACACCACTAAGGCTCACTTCAACGTTGTTATGGGGGACTTTAACGGCAAGGTGGGAATCCAGACTGGCAATGAATCCCGAATAGGCCCGCATGGTTATGGAATCAGGAATCACAGGGGGCAAATGCTTGTCAACTTCCTTGAGAAAGAGGGACTGTTCTTAATGAACTCCTTCTTTAAGAAACAGCCTCAAAGGAAGTGGACGTGGCAAAGCCCCGACACTGTGACTAGAAATGAGATCGACTTCATCATGACGGATAGCAAGCACATATTCAGAGATGTCTCAGTGATCAACAGGTTCAATACCGGATCTGATCACCGAATGCTCCGAGGCACTCTGAATATCAACTTGAAGCTTGAAAGACACCGTCTGATGAAGTCCACGCTCCGACCAAATCCAATCCAAATCATGGCGGGCACCGAGAAGTTCGAGCAGCTACTCGGAGACAGATTTGTTGCCTTGGAACCCACTGATGACGCTGACGAGAGCCTACACAATCTGGTCGAAACGTTGAGGCATGAGGGCATCAAGTTCTGCAAAAAACAGCGAACTGGCAAGAAGTCCAAACTCTCGGATGAGACTCTGGATCTGATGACAAGAAGACGGGAAACCACCCAAGTGTCTTCGGCAGAGAGGTCAGACCTGAACAAGCGAATTGCGAAGATGGTACGGCGCGACCTTCGGAGCTCCAACACACGCCTCATTGAAGAGGCGATAGAGCGAAACCGAGGGTCCAAAGTATTCACTCAGCAGCTTGGCAGGAGCCACCTAACGAAGCTTAAAACGCGCGATGGGAGGACCGTACTGTCGAAACCGGAGATTTCAGCCGAGATAGAGGATTTTTATGGCCGTCTGTACACTACACATGCCCCTCGTTCCCGACGAGATGACCTTGATTCTAGAGCCACCCTGACACGCCACTACACCGACGAACTGCCAGACATCAGTCAAGACGAAATCGTGCTAGCTTTGAGGCAGCTTAAAAATGGAAAAGCCCCCGGTGAGGACGGTATAACTTCAGAGCTTCTGAAGGCAAGAGGAGCCTCCGTTATACAGGAGCTACAACACCTCTTCAATACCGTCCTCCACAGTGGGAGAACTCCTAAGGCGTGGAGCGGGAGTTTGGTGGTGCTCTTTTTTAAGAAGGGTGATAAAACTCTCCTTAAAAATTACAGACCCATCACACTCCTGAGCCACATCTATAAGCTGTTCTCACGAGTGATCACGAATCGTCTCGCCAGGAGACTTGACGAGTTCCAGCCACCGGAACAGGCCGGGTTCCGCGGAGGATATGGCACCATAGACCACATACACACAGTGAGGCAGATTATACAGAAGTCCGAAGAGTATAATCAGCCCCTGTGTCTCGCTTTTGTGGACTATGAGAAAGCCTTTGACTCTGTCGAAACCTGGGCTGTTCTGGAATCCTTACAGCGATGCCAAGTAGACTATCGTTACATCGAAGTGCTGAGGTGTCTCTATGAAGCTGCCACTATGAGTGTCCAAGTACAGGACCAGCGGTCTAAACCTATCCAATTGCGCAGAGGAGTGAGACAGGGGGATGTCATATCCCCGAAACTGTTCACGAGCGCATTGGAAGATATGTTTAAGACGCTGGACTGGAAAGGTAAGGGCATTAACATAAACGGCGATTACATCTCACACCTGCGATTCGCTGATGACATAGTCGTAATGGCGGAGTCGCTAGAGGAGCTGACCCACATGCTGGACGGCCTAGCTTCAGCCTCGCGATGTATCGGTCTTGGCATGAATTTGGATAAAACCAAAGTCATGATCAATGGCCACATTGTTCCGGGACCGATCGTCGTAGATGGTCACCTTCTTGAAATTGTTTCCGAGTATACTTACCTTGGGCAGATTGTACAGCTAGGTAAAAACAATTTTGAGAAGGAGGCCAAGAGGAGGATCCAGCTAGGCTGGGCAGCATTTGGGAAACTACGTCAAGTCTTCTCTTCATCCATACCGCAATGTTTGAAAACGAAAGTTTTCAATCAGTGCGTCCTACCCGTAATGACCTACGGAGCTGAGACGTGGACACTCACGGTAGGGCTGGTCCACCAGTTCAAAGTCGCCCAGCGAGCTATGGAAAGAGCTATGCTCGGAGTCTCTCTGAAGGATAGAATTCGTAACGAATACATCCGACAGAGAACCAAAGTTATCGACATAGCTCAAAGAATTAGCAAGCTGAAGTGGCAATGGGCCGGCCATATCTCGCGAAGAACCGACAACCGTTGGGGTAAACGTGTTCTTGAGTGGAGACCGCGACTCGGTAAACGTAGCGTAGGACGCCCTCCGGCCAGGTGGGATGACGATCTGCGAAAGACTGCTGGCAGATGCTGGATGCGTCAAGCTGAAGACAGGGCGCTATGGCGCTCATTGGGGGAGGCCTATGTCCAGCAGTGGACTAATATAGGTTGATGATGATGATGATGTCTAGCAGTGGACTGATATACGTTGATGATGATGATACAAACCCCAGTGATTTATGAGATATTTTATAACATATGCATCATTATTTACTTAAACGACGTGAGGAGTGGTTACTTCAAACATTAATGTTAATAAAAGAATCCTATAAAGGCCGATTCACACAATATGTCACAAGTCACAGTACAGCACATAATAATGTCAATCCGTCAACGGTCATAATATTGACCGCACGCGTTGTTTCTAAGAGAACCTTAAAATTTCATTTAATCTAGTCTATGGGAACAAATTTAGGTGATAAAAAACTCATGTTTAACAGAGCTACAACTATGAAATATTTCAGCTCAATCTGTTCAGTACATTCTGTGTGAACTAACAGTAACCCATTTATTCATCCATCTAAACTCTAAGTTTGATCTGTTTCAGGCCACCTAGGCGCAAACGTAGCTGAAACAGTGAAACAACTAACGGAGTTGAAACACACGCCGGCATCGCCCGGCCTGTCCCGGCGATCCTCTCAGCTACAGCTAGCACCCAACCAGAGCCAGCTGTCTACATTCCAGGTTAGTATGAGTTGAAACAGTGAAACTAACGGAGTTGAAACACACGCCGGCATCGCCCGGCCTGTCCCGGCGATCCTCTCAGCTACAGCTAGCACCCAACCAGGGCCAGCTGTCTACATTCCAGGTTAGTATGAGTTGAAACAGTGAAACTAATGGAGTTGAAACACACGCCGGCCTCGCCCGGCCTGTCCCGGCGATCCTCTCAGCTACAGCTAGCGCCCAACCAGAGCCAGCTGTCTACATTCCAGGTTAGTATGAGTTGAAACAGTGAAACTAACGGAGTTGAAACACACGCCGGCCTCGCCCGGCCTGTCCCGGCGATCCTCTCAGCTACAGCTAGCGCCCAACCAGAGCCAGCTGTCTACATTCCAGGTGAGTATGAGTTGAAACAGTGAAACTAACGGAGTTGAAACACACGCCGGCCTCGCCCGGCCTGTCCCGGCGATCCTCTCAGCTACAGCTAGCGCCCAACCAGAGCCAGCTGTCTACATTCCAGGTTAGTATGAGTTGAAACAGTGAAACTAACGGAGTTGAAACACACGCCGGCCTCGCCCGGCCTGTCCCGGCGATCCTCTCAGCTACAGCTAGCGCCCAACCAGAGCCAGCTGTCTACATTCTAGGTTAGTATGAGTTGAAACAGTGAAACTAATGGAGTTGAAACACACGCCGGCCTCGCCCGGCCTGTCCCGGCGATCCTCTCAGCTACAGCTAGCGCCCAACCAGAGCCAGCTGTCTACATTCCAGGTTAGTATGAGTTGAAACAGTGAAACTAACGGAGTTGAAACACACGCCGGCCTCGCCCGGCCTGTCTCGGCGATCCTCTCAGCTACAGCTAGCGCCCAACCAGAGCCAGCTGTCTACATTCCAGGTTAGTATGAGTTGAAACAGTGAAACTAACGGAGTTGAAACACACGCCGGCCTCGCCCGGCCTGTCTCGGCGATCCTCGCAGCTACAGCTAGCGCCCAAACAGAGCCAGCTGTCTACATTCCAGGTTAGTATGAGTTGAAACAGTGAAACTGACGGAGTTGAAACACACGCCGGATAAAATATTCCTTTTTTTCGGGAAGTGTAAGGCATAAAGGCGTGAAACTTGAATAAACATAATAGAAAATAGGGAGCTATTTAACGTTCCAAAAAGATTTTTAGTTATAGTATTCAAAGACAAGTAGACGACAACACCATGAAAATCTGACCTTGGCAGATTTCTTAACTAGGAAGTCACTGATCTTTTATTCCTTTCCTTCTTAACCAAGCCTTCTTTTCAACCAATCACATATCTCTTAACCTTCTTTTATCATTAATATTTAGGTACGGGTACATATCACGTTTCGTTTGTTAACCACGACAGAGTGTAAACCTGTTGAAACGTCGGGAAAAATAGCTAAATAAACGTACCCGTACCTAAATATTTACAATAATGTGTTCTGACCGCGTAAGTATAAAAAAACTCTTGTTATCATTTACAATTCAATTTCGTAATAGCTTTAGAACGAAATCAAGTGTATAGTTAATTAAATTACCTACGATTGAATAAAATTAATATATATGAATAGCAATGAATGTAAGTGCACATTTTCATAATAATGCTTTCCCCCACAGCAATGCCGCAGCGCATGGGGTTCGAATGCCAGTGTAAACAGCGTCGGCAACGTAAACCCGATCTATGGGCAGACGGGTCACCGGATACTGGCCTTCGAGAACTCTCTGAGGAAAGCCAGCCTACACACGAGCAATAAAGATATCTATAGAGAACACTGCAATGGTGAGTGACGACCGATGTTGTTATTTATATTTAACTAGCGAACCGCCCCGGCTTCGCATGGTTTTATTATACGTATAAACCTTCCTCTTGAATCACTCTATCTATTAAAAAAAACGCATCAAAATCCGTGGCGTAGTTTTAAACATTTAAGCATTCAAAGGGATATAGGGACTTAGGGACAGAAAAAGCGACTTTGTTTTATACCATGTAGTGATTACACACTATTGTCGATGTGGAACTGAGCGATATATGGCCAAGCACTAACGTCATTGATGTAGTCATTTATGGAGTAACAAGCCTTCACTCTATCTACTATTAAAAAAACGCATCAAAATCCGTTGCATAGTTTCGAAGATTTAAGCATACATAGGGCTATAGGGACAGAGAAAGTGACTTTGTTTTATACTATGTAGTGATAACATTTTTTGTGACAGCGGGCATATACGGCGAGACAAAACTAAGCGCGTCTCCACACGGCTCGAGTCCCTCAACCCCGAGCTACGGGGAGAACACGAGCTTCTCCAGCTTCGGACCACGGACCAACGAGACGCCGCATTACGGACAGACCGGTGAGTTAACAAACGTAGTGTGGGACGCCCTCCGGCCAGGTGGGATGACGATCTGCGAAGGACTGCTGGCAGATGCTGGATGCGGCAAGCTGAAGAGAGGGCGCTATGGCGCTCATTAGGGGAGGCCTATGTCCAGCAGTGGACTAATACAGGTTGATGATGATGATGATGGGTGAGTTAACACTTTCACTGTCTCTCTTGGCATACTTTATTTTCCCTGCCTCGAGCAACTTAGCTAGAGGCAGTGAATCTTTACTAATTTTATAAACGGGAAAGTTTGTATGGATGGATGTTTGTTCCTCTTTCACAAAATGAAGCCCTGGAAAAGTAGCCTATTAGTTATTCCAGGGAGAATCCCTGGAACTACGTCTATTCCCAATTTCGGCCCGATCCGTTCAGTAGTTTTTGTGTGAAAGTGTCACTAACATCCATATCCATACCACTTTTATTATCCGTTTATAATATTAGTAGGATTAAACTTAAAATTGATTTATAATTTTAAAGTGTTACATGCATGGAAATTAGTGAATATTAAAGTTAATCTTTTGATCAATTGTATGTTTATGCTTTTAATTTTAAATTCATGATATTTTTTTTAAGTTTATTGTGTAAGTATTACATTTCTTCATTATTTATTTTAATTATAACCAAAACCCAACCAAACAAAAAACCCTTATACTTTACCTTACAAGTTTACCAACCAATTGCTAACCACAAATCATTTCCCCAGGCTTCAAACTCCAACAAGAGAAAAAATACGGTCAAAACAACACAATATACGCGCAGCCATCCCAAATAATAGGCGCTTTAAACTCACGACACGACACTCTGAGCCCTCTGGCGTTGAGAAAGAACATCGCAGCGAGGTCGCACAGCGCGGACCGACATCAGATTGAACGTAAGTACCTACTGCTAAGGGATCGATCAATCACCTGATGTTTGTAGCTAATTTAAAATAATATGCGCTTTAAACTCACGACACGACACTCTGCCGGCACCAGATTTAACGTAAGTACCTACTGCTAAGGGATCGATCAATCACCTGATGTTTGTAGCTAATTTAAAATAATATGCGCTTTAAACTCACGACACGACACTCTGCCGGCACCAGATTTAACGTAAGTACCTACTGCTAAGGGATCGATCAATCACCTGATGTTTGTAGCTACTCTTTAAATAATAGGCGCTTTAAACTCACGACACGACACTCTGCCGGCACCAGATTTAACGTAAGTACCTACTGCTTAGGGATCGATCAATCACCTGATGTTTGTAGCTACTCTTTAAATAATAGGCGCTTTAAACTCACGACACGACACTCTGCCGGCATCAGATTGAACGTAAGTACCTACTGCTAAGGGATAGATCAAACACCTGATATTTGTAGCTACTCTTTAAATAATAGGCGCTTTAAACTCACGACACGACACTCTGAGCCCTCTGGCGCTGAGAAAGAACATCGCAGCGAGGTCGTATAGCGCGGACGAAGCCGCGGGGTTTTGAAAGTAAAGTAATAAAATCCATATTCATAGTTTTGATGTAGTTTTGAAATTAAGATTACGTCATTAATTTCTTGACGAGATTTCTTGGCGTTGTCAAACGGTTTTTTGAATTCAACCAATCCTGAGTAAGGCTATTATTTTGACGTTTATAACGAAAGTATTTCGTGACACGATCTCTGTGACTCGTTTAGACGCTCTTTCTCACTCATAACACGCTCCATTTCATTCGACTTGAAACAGCAACAAATACACACGAATCGGCCGCTGAGGTTCCTAACCTTCTTAAGATATATAACTTAAATACATCAACCAATAATAGCATAGTCTCCAAGACCAATAGGCTACTAACCATTTGTTATTATTACAGAACAAACCAGCCTAATAGCAAGCCTCAGCGCTAAGCTCGCCCCGCAGCTTTCTCCGCGAACCAACCGTCGAGCGATGTCCGCTATAGCCCAGGCTGACCCGCCGCCTAAAGGAAAAGGTATGTTTAGAACTAAATTAAATAAAACCTAATTATAATAATAGTAATGCTGGACAATCCACACAGCACCATCTAGCCCCAAAGTAAGCTACTCAAAGCTTGCGTTATGGGTACTAGATAACTGATGTATTTAATACATTATATGTATACATAGATAGATATTTTTTATTATACATATTAAACACCCAGGAAACGAAACAAATTTTTGCAGATCGTGCACAAATTTGTTCCGAAGCGGGAATCGAACCCGCAACCTCATGCGTCGCAGGCGGACCTTCGCCCACCGCGCCACATCGGTCGTCAGTAATTAGCTAAAAATAAAACTAAAGAATCTTCTACTGCCTTAGCTTACATAATCTGTAATAAAGGCGCAACCAGCAAGTACACTAGCGCCAACTTATTTTATCATATAATTACGTTAAACAAAGGGATTTCAAAAAATCATACCTGAAGTTTGTTAAACCTTTGCTTTTTTAATCCATATACTTTTATTTTGTCTATTTAAGGAAGTTGTCTATGTTATGTGCAACAGTAATTTTTGATGTGTATCATTTTGATTCAGATTTTAATTCTTTAAATCGACACTTCTCCACGTCACCTTCATTTGATGCAATTAAGTAGAAGTTAACGATAATGCGCTGGCTTTTACCAAGGCGGACCTGAATAAATATATAATGAAAGAATCTAGATATAAAAAAGCTATCACAATCACCTTTTTTCCTTTTCTACCCAGGAACATTACCCGCCGTGGTGCAGCCGGCGTTCCTAGACAAACTGTCAGCCACGCTACAAGCTAGAAGACGGCAGATGTCGCCTCGAGCGGGACAAGTCACTGAGATCATCAACAAGTCAACACAGGTACAAGTACAACTATTATTAGTTAGGAACATTACCCGCCGTGGTGCAGCCGGCGTTCCTAGACAAACTGTCAGCCACGCTACAAGCTAGAAGACGGCAGATGTCGCCTCGAGCGGGACAAGTCACTGAGATCATCAACAAGTCAACACAGGTACAAGTACAACTATTATTAGTTAGGAACATTACCCGCCGTGGTGCAGCCGGCGTTCCTAGACAAAATGTCAGCCACGCTACAAGCTAGGAGACGGCAGATGTCGCCTCGAGCGGGACAAGTCACTGAGATCATCAACAAGTCAACACAGGTACAACTATTATTAGTTAGGAACATTACCCGCCGTGGTGCAGCCGGCGTTCCTAGACAAACTGTCAGCCACGCTACAAGCTAGGAGACGGCAGATGTCGCCTCGAGCGGGACAAGTCACTGAGATCATCAACAAGTCAACACAGGTACAAGTACAACTATTATTAGTTAGGAACATTACCCGCCGTGGTGCAGCCGGCGTTCCTAGACAAACTGTCAGCCACGCTACAAGCTAGGAGACGGCAGATGTCGCCTCGAGCGGGACAAGTCACTGATATCATCAACAAGTCAACACAGGTACAAGTACAACTATTATTAGTTAGGAACATTACCCGCCGTGGTGCAGCCGGCGTTCCTAGACAAACTGTCAGCCACGCTACAAGCTAGGAGACGGCAGATGTCGCCTCGAGCGGGACAAGTCACTGAGATCATCAACAAGTCAACACAGGTACAAGTACAACTATTATTAGTTAGGAACATTACCCGCCGTGGTGCAGCCGGCGTTCCTAGACAAACTGTCAGCCACGCTACAAGCTAGGAGACGGCAGATGTCGCCTCGAGCGGGACAAGTCACTGATATCATCAACAAGTCAACACAGGTACAAGTACAACTATTATTAGTTAGGAACATTACCCGCCGTGGTGCAGCCGGCGTTCCTAGACAAACTGTCAGCCACGCTACAAGCTAGGAGACGGCAGATGTCGCCTCGAGCGGGACAAGTCACTGAGATCATCAACAAGTCAACACAGGTACAAGTACAACTATTATTAGTTAGGAACATTACCCGCCGTGGTGCAGCCGGCGTTCCTAGACAAACTGTCAGCCACGCTACAAGCTAGGAGACGGCAGATGTCGCCTCGAGCGGGACAAGTCACTGAGATCATCAACAAGTCAACACAGGTACAAGTACAACTATTATTAGTTAGGAACATTACCCGCCGTGGTGCAGCCGGCGTTCCTAGACAAACTGTCAGCCACGCTACAAGCTAGGAGACGGCAGATGTCGCCTCGAGCGGGACAAGTCACTGAGATCATCAACAAGTCAACACAGGTACAAAATAACTAGTATAGTTCGAGGAAAGTAGCCATACATATAAGCCTAGAAATATATCTATCCAAGTTTCAGGCCGATACGTTCAATAGTTTTAGCTTGAAGGAGGAACAAACAACCAATCATATAAATATCTATACAAACTTTGGCTCTGATAATATTAGTAAGGATAAAAATAGAATAGAATAACATTTATTTATAACAACGATACAAAAAACATATTTATAAATATAAATAAAAGGGCCCTAACTCAGCATGATGCTGGCATAGGCCCCGTATGACGCCAGCGCTGGTCTTCCTGTAGGACACGCGTGGAATCACGAGCTTAAAAAAATATACACAAAGAAAAAAACTGAGAAACTACCAAATACGTACAAGTTATAGCTAATATTATATTTTTTACAGAACAATAAACAAAAAAAACAGAGTCATAAAATCAATACACAACAAATTAAAAGTATAGTACAATGAGATTAAAGCAAATAAAAACTTGGAAAGTTGAGCCGTTGCCACAAACCACAAATAATTGCCAGCCAGAGCTGTTCAAATTGATGCGAGAGAGATGAGATAAAAGTTATAGGAAAATGCTCTCAAATGTCCGCGGATTTAGGCTTAACTTAATGTAGGTCGCGGCTGGTAGCTGTGTCAACAAAAATAATTTTAATATTGTACCTAAACTGTACAAAGAATATTAATTGTTTCATTCTTAATCAAAAACCTTTAGTTACTTACCTAGAGGTCAGGACTTTGGCCAGTGATATTGTTATTGACTGTCATAAAACCTACAATGACGTAGGTATACCTTAGGTACTTATACCTTATATCCTAGAAAGGACATAGGACTTTAATTCAAAACAAAATACGTCGACTTACTAGAAACCAGTTGATACATTCATTGTTATAGTAAATACAAGGAAAATAGACTATTTTTGCTAAAAATATAATTATTGTTTTTCACTGCTTGAAGTTCATGGTACAATAACAGACTGGTACGTAATTTGATTTATAGACCACAGTATACACCTGTGGAAAAATAAAAATCACAAAATATTAACATCTTAGTCACAGCATCAAAAAGTTTGGTAACGGACAGAGAATTTATGATTTTTTCGTAAAAAGCCTCTCGTAAACTCGGAAACCTTTGAAGATAGACCCATGATTTTTTGTTTTTTTTGGGTCGTTGTGATGTGAACCCACCTGTCCTTTGTTTTCGGCTTGACGTTGAATTTCGGGACATCCTGCATACAGGGTTAAAGGGATCTAATGATTAACCTCATAAAGGCGACTTGGGTGAATCAAAACTAACAACTTTTGATCTATGACTTTTGCCAAAACATTATACATCTCGAGTATGTTTTTTTTTTTAATTTTGGCGAGCATTTCTATCAACTCCCGCTCGCGATATATTCTCCTGATTACAAATATTCATAAAATTTTGGCAAAAACCGATGAGCGGCCTAATCCTGCAGACGGATTTCATACTATCAGTAATTCATTACATTAAACCACTTTATAGCCAGATAATGTTGAGTAAAAATAAATAATATTATCCAAGTACCTACTAAACTCTCGGTACACGACTCGGTAAACGTAGCGTAGGACGCCCTCCGGCCAGGTGGGATGACGATCTGCGATAGACTGCTGGCAGATGCTGGATGCGTCAAGCTGAAGACAGGGCGCTATGGCGCTCATTAGGGGAGGCCTATGTCCAGCAGTGGACTATACAGGTTGATGATGATGATGATGACCTAATGAATAATGAATAAATCCTAATAAATAATGTTTTATTTTTCAGCCGGACCCCCGTGTTTGCCACAGCTCGCTTATGGATCAGATCAAACGCGGCGCAACGTTACGTCGTAACAAACAGTGCAACGACCGCTCGGCGCCTAAGATACGCTGAGTATAAGAAATTCAACACTATATCTATGACGTTAAAATAGAAATTTCCAGATTACGATAAGAACACTTAAAACAGTTAAAGTTGTGTAAAAACTTCCAAAATCATGATCTTACTCGTAAATTATAACATTATATCATGATATGTATTTGTGGGCTTGATTGTTTGATAACTTGTAATATATTAGATAAACCTTGCAACGTTACGGCGCAACATATAGTGCAACGACCATATTCCATTCGGGCTAGCTTTCATCTGTTAACTCGTTCAACGATGGTGGTTCTACAATCGGCCTGAACATGTAATTGAATGCCGCCGTTTTGTAAACTGCCTGGCCGATCAACGACAGGATTGGGGCTTACTTGTATGTGTTTGAGATGTTATTAGATGCTATCGTTGACACATTACGAAATAAAACGTGATTCATTAACTGCCCTACTACTCCTAGTTTTGGTGACATCAGAAATGTCACCAATGTCTCATCAAAAAATAATATAATACAGATTTCCTTAAATAGGTAATAAGTTCTGGATTTTTTAAGGAAAATAATATCTCGGAAATACTAATGTCATAAGTTCTTCGCGCGCCATTTATCTTTTAAAGTCTCCACACACTGAAGCCGCAGGCGGAGCGGAGGCGAAGGCGTGCCGTTTCCTATGGCACCACGTCGCCACCGCCTGCGGTGTGTGTGTAGGCTTTCATATGATTCAATAGGATACAACTCGCACGCCTTCGCCTCCGCTCCGCCTCCGCTCCGCCTCCGGCTTCAGTGTGTGGATACCTTTTAAGTTACGTAATCAGAAAACATTATTATTACAATGTAACGGGTATTTATCGCGTTTTTTTTACCTATTTTTACCTGATGTTTCGACAGTTTTCACATTGTGGTCACGCTTTGACCAAAATAGGTAAATAAACGTTCTAAATATTGTTTCGTAGTCGGTCGTAATAAACCAGTCATGTTGCCTACAATATTACGTTTTACTAACACTTGAAGCTTTACCGGAATTACAACAAATGAAAACGACAAATGATTAACAATAATCTATACTTATAATAAAACTGTAACAGGTCCAATTCTGTACATTGAAGTATTTTGAAAATTTTTTTTGGGTGGCACTTTATTATCGTTCCTAAAGCCAAAACTGTATTTTTTTAATTAATGTCTGTCTGTCTGTCTGCCTGTCTGTCTGTCTGTCTGTATCGTAAACGCGCATCACGCCGAAACTACTTGATGGATTGAAATGAAACTCGGCATGATTATAGGTCATGCTACGAGGAAGGACATAGAATACTTTTTATCCTGGAATTCAGTAAGGTTCTCATGGGAGAGGGTATGAAAGGAAAATTCCTTTATCGCGCATCACGCCATTATAGTAACCATCTTACTATTATAATAAATGTACTTTTATAATTGTGTAACTTCACAAACATACAGGAATCAACAAATATTTTCCCCCAGCTTTTATCGAGAATGCAACTGACGTAAGAGAAACTATGTAGTAGATTGTTATTTCCTCTGTATTTTATTACAGTTAAAAACCTATTTCCGACTGACATGGGAATTCCCGGAGAATGTGACGAGTTTTACTACAAACCTCTGTAGAGTTTAAAGGTTCGTTCGGTTCATCATAGAGCGATTCTATGACTCAAATCTTCTAACAACTTACATCACAACTACGTAGTTTCTCATTGAACTAAAACAGTAGCTAAAGTTTCCCTAAAATCCAAAAGAGAAACAAAATGTCCATGAAAACACTATCAAACTCCAAATGAGTTGTTTATTTAAAAAAAATGAACTTAAAATAAACTCAGTAATAGTTTTTCTCTTCAATTCAATTTTAAAAAGAAAGCTTAAGCACGATATGTAGAGTAGTTTTAATATGTCGAAATAGGTTTTGCTTTAGAAATTATATAAAAATATTTTTTTATCTACAGGTATACTAAACTAAAGTTCGAAATATATTTATTAGTCAATAGTAGTCATCATTGACGTTCATAGGGTTACACACAGATTACTCACTTGCGTGGTTTTTTCATGAAAGTATAAGAAATCAGAAAACAAAAATCAATAACTTTGTTTGTTGTAGATGACTAAAGATAGTCATCTAGTACCCATAACACAAGCTCTGCTTAGCTTCTGGCTAAATGATGCTGTGTGGACTGTCCAGCATGAAAATATCCCTGAAAAATTACAAAGCCGGCAAAAACTTATAATACAAACATTAAAACATTACAGTCCCTCACAGTTAGTTTTACATGACTGAATCAGGATATATTTATCGCTTGACGCTAATTAATAATTGAAGACGTACAATCAATAATTAATCGAAGTAATTAAAACCAATAAAGAATTATTATATGCTTAATTTGACGTAATTTGAAGCTTTACATCCATAGACTTCCTCATTTCGGTAAACATTCCTAGAATTTGACCTCATTAATTTATCAAACACGTACCTAATGCGAATAACTTTTTTTGTTTTATGTGGTTTTGCTTTTTCAAGATTATCTAGAAAACATTAAAAGCCCGTTGCTATGCCTTTTGCACATGAAAAGCCACTTCGAATTAAAAGCAACTTCGAATCTTCTTTTCTTTGTAAAGTTAAAAATCTATGTAGGTAATGTATTAAGTCTATCATCTAGTAGTCATAACAAAAGCTCTGCTTAGCTCGGAGCTAGATGATGCTGTGTGGATTGTCCGACATTATTTTATTCGATTATAGTTTTGGAGCTAAGAATGTAAGTATCTTCAATGTTCATAATGTCGGTTGACTCCAAAACTGCTGCAAAATCGTAGGTCATGTCTTAATACATGCAAAACTTCTTATAATACATGTAGGTATCACCATCATCTACCTAAATTAGTCCACTGCTGGTCCTAAAGTTCAGAACTCAACTTTATTTCTAATGTATAATAAAATGTAAATATGTATAATAAAAAATATCTATCTATGTAATGTATTGTATTATGTATATCAGTCATCTAGTACCCCTAATACAAGCTCTGCTTAGCTTGGGGCTAGATGATGCTGTGTAGACTGTCCGGAATTATTTAATATTTATTTATTTCTAGGAGGCCTATGTCCAGCAGTGGACTAATTTAGGTAGATGATGATGATAACTACATAGCTTTATCAAAAAAGGTTAATTGATTTTCGTTACTTGATGGTCCTTTATAAATCATGCTACTGTAATAATGTAATCAATATCCTTATACAGCGAATTCTTGGAATTTGATTACTTAAATCGTTTGTTGCTAACGCCGCTATGCTTAGATAAGCCTCATTAATTAGTCATTATGACTGTAAGCGAACTACAAACCTAGTTTATGTTAGAAGAACATCAAATATAATCATGTTTCTAGTTACTTAGTAGTCTTGTTTCTACTTGAACAGTGTTTTATCTTTAATATGTATGTATATGCATGTATGAAACACTGAATGCGACGGAAGTTCTTGGTGGTCTCAAGTAAATCAATATCTTTATTTCTTTAGGCTTACAAAATAAGCACTTTTAGACAATTCAAATTTAATACTATAGGTACATAATTTAAGAAATAAAGTGATAATTGATTTTCCCTTCGCTTCAATCTTTGGTCTACAAAATTAATACCAGAAAACTATATATTTATTGATGACATAACTTTTAGAATATAATGTCAACATTTGAAAAACATGGTAAACCCTGTCAGAAACACAGGTTATGTCATTGAAAATGAGATTAACTCTTATTTAAAGAAGATAGGAAAACCCCCATGGATAACCCAGGTATTGTGTTTATTATTGGAAAATAAATACATAATTGTAAACCTAAATACAATATAATTGAAAAGCTCCTTTAATTTTATAATTCTGGTTATTAGGATGCAGTTTATAGACTTATTTACAAACTAGCTACACTCGTTTTCGATACGTTTTACGCGATAAAATATTATTACAGATCCAGAACTAAATAGGCATAGTTTCATCTCAATCCGTTCAGGAGTTTTTACGTGAAGAGGTAACAAAGATCTATCCATCCATCCATTAGGCTTAGGATCGGGCTGAAATTTAATAGACGTCGTTCTAGCCCTGGAATAAAACAATGGCTACTTTTTATCATAAACCATAGAATATAAATAATATTTTAACGCTCCTATATTTATTTTTATTTATTTATTTAGTAACTAATACGATTAATTAACCAATTACACTAGTTTACAGAAATTTAAGATTAATATTAATTATTATAGAAACAACGCATGCCAATTCGCGGATAAAATCTAGTTGTTTAAATTGATAAATTTTCATAATTTAGCGAGGCAACTTCCTCAACAAAAGGACTATAATGCAGTGATGTCATAACAGTTGCATGTCCGTGTGACATCACTGATGTGATGACATATGTCTGACAATACTGACATCACTATTTATCGATACGTCATAATGATATACAGATCTGGGCCCGCATTCCACTAAATAAATCGCTTCACCATTTAAATAGTATCGTGTCAAAATGTCAGTGTTAAACTCTTTTTGGTATTCTACTAACACAAACTTTTTGAGGTTCATTCATAGCTGTGATGATTACCTTTCTAACTACCAATTTGACGTTCTAATTATGAAAGTATCTTCAAGAGCAAAAAATAGTAGAATACCAAATGCACAAACGTCATTTTAGTCATTTTGATTGAATGGCACTATTGAGACCTTTGTTTTGACATTAGTGGTTTTTTTTTTGGTGCAAAGTATTTCTGATAACTGAAGCAGGGTGAACTTTAGCTTTGGCGCTGTAGTGTTGTTATCTTTACCTGTCTACAAACTACAAGTTATTGTCAATATTGAAGACGAAACGTGAATAAAAAATACTAAAACTAAAGGCGAAAATTTATAACTGTAAATTCGTAGCGTGACCCGAATGTTACCTCGGATTTAAAAGAAAAGGAAGTGTTACGTACGAATCTACACGCATCCACATAAACAAAAGCGTCTTTTTTAACACATAATTATGCTTATTCCCTTGATAAATCCCCTAGTACCCTATATCGGTGTCGCCATAAACAAAACACTGTTGCTTACATTATTAAGACGTTACACTTTTCGGTTGGTATAATTCGTTCTGACAAAGCGCGTTGGTCATTATGCGTCAGAACGGTATAATTTTGTAGATCTGCATTCCTGTATCTTTGTGTTAAGTTGCAATTACATCACACGTTGTTAATAAAGCTGGGTATTTAATATATCCTAAAAAGGGTATTAAGTACCACACCAAAACTTCTCTATGTAAAGTATAATATTAAGTATAATTTTCGTCTATTTCCGGTACAGCTTCATGTGTTGTAAAAACTGAAACTACGAAATGTGCATTTTGACGAAGTTTTAAAAGATTTATTTGTAAGAGGAAAAATTTACATTTAAATATGTACTATAATAAATAATCATGCTTGGGACGAGTGTTTGTAGAAACATAAACGACTAAAAACTAACAAAAATTAACTAAATACTTAACTGTTGTTGTGGCCTTTTATGAATAACAATAAATAATCTGATCGATTGATATTTATCATCAATATCTGTCAGACTGCCATTTGTTTGTTGATTCATAGTTGAAACAAATGTTTTTTGCTGAAAATAAAAACTAGTTTTAAGGAAAATTATATTACTAATCTTGATACACTCCCTAAAATTTCAAAAATTCTTAAATTCGTAATTTCGATTGAATTGTAATTTTTCTCAAATGTTTGAATGTTAATATAGCTGTTCGAATGTTCTTTGATGTTCTTATTCCACCAAAATACTGACCGATTTTCGATAATGTTTGGGTAAATATCCAAACAACGATAAATCATGGGTTGAATATAAAAGTTTAGCTTTATGGTGGAAAAAGCCAGATTATATATAAATATTAATAAATATCACATATCTAAAGCGGTGTTAGTATGTAGAGCGATTAATATAATACTTATACTAAAACCTTATCATTTTTATATAACTATTAAAAATGTGTAAAAATATGTCTGCATTGTTGGTAGAATAGTGTTTTATACAGCTTTGTATCCTTACTAAAATATATCGACTGTCCTTTTATATAAAAATAAGCTGAGATAATTTAAAAGATAACATATCTTACCTTATCTTTATGTATGTTTTATATTATATTTTAAAGCGTAGATGTTTAAGTAGATAATTCAATCATTACATGCTAACAATTAACCTAAGCTTTTAAAAGAATAATAAGTTCCTTTGTGGTATATTTTTTTATTATTTTTTGTTGGTAACTTATGTTTTCTGAGGATTTCTTTCACCAAGTCATACAGATTTTTGAAAACAGAACAACTTGAATGTCATAAATAATATTTAAATCAGTTAATAACGCCAAATAACATACTTGTATGTCAATCGGTGTAATATGTGAATTTATTCGTAATTTACTAGCACAAACTTTTTTGGTAGAAAATAATCATAAATCTTGGTGAAAAGTATTTCCTAACATTGAATGTACTGATTAGGTTCTATATTCATACGTAGGTTACAAGAGTGTTTATTATTTCTCTATGGTTAAGTAGATGTTGTTGACATATCTGAGTAGTTTAGAAGTCTATACTTTCTGTAATGATAATTTAGATGAAAATGCCTCACATTTTTTTTATCTTTTATTAATAATAATAGGTTGAAATTATTATAAACTCGTGCCTAGCTTTTACTATTTTTAACATTATCTTGATTTTTTTCGCATTACCTACAAAATATAGATAAGTATATAAACATCTTTAATTCAGATGTATCATTCATCAAAATCCACATTCGACAATTGTTTTTAATTATGTCTCTAATTTGACGGAATGGTGTAAAAGCTATGTAATTTTTTGTGTGGGATTTCATCTAAATTATCAAATACTTTTTTGTAACTAAAATTGATGGAATAGACTTGTAGCAGCTTGTACCATTCAGGTTGTATCGCATCCAGAGAACTAAAGATCTGTATTAGCTAAGAGAAATGTGTATTGTAATGATTTTGTCAATAAATCAATATTGTCTTCGTAACTGTTTGTTTTATTTAAAGACAAAGTTTTGACAAGTAGTAAGTGAAGCTTTATCTTTACCTACTATTTGTCAAAAGCTTTGTAAATATTGGCTGTCATCATTAAGGGATAATACCATAATCCCCACGGTGGGCTAGGGATTGCAGTCTGGTGGGATACCATTTCCCTTCCTCTATCTAAGTACATAATTGGTTTGTGAGATCTTTTTAGAAAAATCTACTTATGAAAAGTCAGATTCCGGTTAGATTCAAAAATATGCAGATTCGCTTTTAGACAGAAGTACCTACAGTCAAAGGAAAAAAATTGGTAGAAATCTATCAATTTACCTCAGGTTTAGTCAAATTGTATAAGACTGGGCAACATACTCAATATGAGTAGTAGCCAGGGGAATTCTCGAGAATGCCGAGGATTCCCCGAAAGACGCATCCCCTGTCACCGCGACAGATCATTATTCACATTAGTGACGTGTCCGCCGCAGCGATAGTATCTAGCATCATCATCATCAGCCCATATTAGTCCACTGCTGGACATAGGCCTCACCTAATGAGCGCCATAGCGCCCTGTCTTCAGCTTGACGCATCCAGCATCTGCCAGCAGTCTTTCGAAGATCGTCATCCCACCTGGCCGGAGGGCGTCCGACACTACGTTTGCCAAGACGCGGTCTCCACTTAAGAACACGTTTACCCCAATGGTTGTCGGTTCTTCCCGAGATATGACCGGCCCACTGCCACTTCAACTGAGCTATGTCGATAACTTTGGTTCTCTGTCGGATAGTATCTATAACGCGATTCAAACCCAGATATTTTTTATAAACAAATGAATTACTAAACCAAAGTAATACTGGTGGAACATATATTACGACACTGGTACCATCAGAGCAAGCTGTAGGTGCTCCAAACAATTCGTAGTTTTGACAGTTTTCTTAGATGATAAGGACATCTTTTTATTTCTTTCATCATTACTTTGGTCTATCATTCGTTATCGAACTCGAAACTGCATTTTTTGAGATGTGCTTGAACAATTATACCATTATAAAATTTTTGTTTTTAGTTGTTACCTACCTTGTTCTAACCCTGTTAATGTCGGTTACTGATACTTATCAGATTTTGTTAAGGTTTAATTTAGAAAAGTCTTTACTTACAAAAAATATCTATGATTCTCATTCAAAAAATAGGAGTATGAACGTGGAAGCAACTGAATGATAACAACAGCGCTACATCAACAACCTAATTAGACCTAAAAGCGAACTGAGCAACACCGGCAATCCCTTGCTTGGAATCAGCAATTCTATGCAGCACTACAGTAGCAGCATGACGACCGATGTGGCGTGGTGTGCGAAAATCCGCCTGCGATGCAGGAAGTTGCGGGTTTTATTCTCGACAAATCTTGTTGATGTTGAAATGGTCTGAAAATAGTTTTTTGTTTTCTATGCATAAAACAAATCTATTTATGTAATGTAGGTACCTATATTCTAATAAGTATATTAGTTACCCATAACATAAGAAGGCAGTGTCGTTAATGCTGGTAGCATTGCCACGTTGTATGGCAATACTTATTCTTTGAATAGAAACCAGTATTCCGATCACCTGTACTTACCTATAATCTGATAAGTTTGGTAAGATCTTTGTAAGTTGAGTGTCCCAGGACCCCAAGGACCAAGGGTTTCCACCCCGGCTAAAACAAGGTAACCTCGATCAAGATTAGCGTATTTTCGCAGTTTATGGGACTCCGCTAATGATGCTGCGAAGCAGGAAAAAATAAGATAAAAGTTATTAATAAATTAACTTAATATAGCATGATCGCATCCATTAAAATAACATTCCTTTTCAATCTGGGATATCCAATTCCGAACATAGCACAACAAAATATTAGGCATGTGAGTAATTTGGTTGTTCATTTTATCACATTAGGTATATTTATTATGCGTGTAATATAATTGATTCTAGTAGGTAACTAAACACACTATTTTCACACTTTATTTACGATTTAGCGAAGCGAGATCTCCAAAGTGTCGAAAACCTTTACGATATGTGCGTCTCGAAACATTATTTCCTTTTAGTCATTTTTAACCCACTAATGGTGTTTATAAGGACCTATTTCATAAGCATAGCTTGTGTTGGGTTCTAGATAACTGACATAGGTAGGTACTTTATGCATAATTATAATACCTAATAATATTCATCATCATCAACCTATATAAGTCCACTGCTGGACATAGGCCTCCCCCAATGAGCGCCATATCATATCATATCATATCATATCATTTATTCATTAGATTTCGGGTTATACATTGATCTTAAAATTATTCTTATATTACCACCAAAACCTGTCTTTGCAGACGTATGAATATATAAAATTTAAGTTATTGATTTTGACAAAATTAAATAATCACATACAATATTAACTAAAAAGAAAATCATGTCAAACCAAATCATGCAATGTCTATTGATAAAATAATTACAATTTATATTCAAAGAATTCATTTATACTATAAAAACATTTTTCAGAGAGCCATGTAGTCAAATTAAATTTAAATTTTGTTAGTAATGCGTATAACATAGCGCCCTGTCTTCGCAACCAGCATCCGCCAGCAGTCCTTCGCAAAATAATAATAATGCTGGACAATCCACAATTCACTATGTTTTATACTGGAAAAATTCACTTTGAAGGTAATGTATTGTATTATCACTATTATCAGTCATCTAGCAGGTACCCATAACATAATTAACACAAGCTCTGGTTATCATGGGTCTAGCAAGATGATGCTGTGTGGATTCTCCAGCAATATTTATTTCAACATCCTACCTATATTAGTCCACAGCTGCACATAGGCCTCCGCTAATAAGTGCCATAGCACCCTGTCTTAAGCTTGCCGCATCCAGCATTTGCCAGCAGTCTTAAGTAATGTACCTACATTGACCTTATTAGGCTCAGCGCATCAGCATTGCCATACAGCGTGGTAATGCAGCCAGTGTCTTGGGGACGCGACGACTGGTATTGACATGGACCAATTGAGCTACCTCTAGACTGTTTGCAACGGTCTGCAGTTAGCTCTAATGTTAGGTACAATTGGATATACTAGTTTTAATTAATTTCTATTCCTTAATTGTAATGTTTTATGTCAGTACAGTTTACCTTATTAGGAGAAGCCTAGGTAAATCAGTTGACAGGCTGGTCTCTGTAGTGAAAGTTCCTAAGAATAATCTAAATTATTCGTTCTTTTAGATTTTCTATAAGCTTACCTTTAACCTATGAACCGAAGCTCATAATGACAAATAGGGAGGTATAAACCTAAGCGCAAGAGTATTTTATGAATGAGGTAAAATATCAAATTTTATAAATATATCTTTGTTTCTCGATAGGCCGTCAGTCGAGGCGCGAATCACGAGTGGTCAACATATACAAGGCTTTGTCCTTGTAGTTGAACCTTAGTCCTATAAACCTTGATTGAGGTTAGGATTTACTGTGTTTAAAATTTCTTAAATTACAGAAAAATGTGTTTCGTTAAATCTACCGTGATTGCTGCTTTGGTGGGGATTGCCTTGGTGCAAGCTGGTAAGTGTTTATTTGAGTAGCTTACTTTGGGGCTAGATGGTGCTGTGTGGATTGTCCAGCATTAGTTATTTCATCATCATCATCAGCCTATATTAGTCCACAGCTGGATATAGGCCTACCCTAATGCGCGTCATAGCGCTCTGTCTATCTAGTGTTTATTTAGTTAGTTTTTATATCAGAAATATCGATAATGGTTGTCGATGATGGTTTGTAAATGACCGTAAATACAAATATGAGAAGAACTTTACAAACAAAACAGCTTCCAAAAAAAATCAAAAAATACTGAAAACGTGTTTAACTTTGAGCGTAGTGAAAAAAATTAGTTTATTAATTCACTAGCAACCCGCCACGGCTTCGCACGGTTTTATTATACGTATAAACGTTCCTCTTGAATCACTCTATCTATTAAAAAAAACCGCATTAAAATCCGTTGCGTAGTTTTAAAGATTTAAGCATACATAGGGACATTAGGGCCAGAGAAAGTGACTTTGTTTTATACTATGTAATGTAATGCCGAAGAACCTCCTTCATTTTTTTAAGTATTAGTTCAAAATTATCGAGCTTGAATGAGAATAGTTATACCTACCATTAAAACCAAAAAATTTAAAAGAAGGAAATTCAAGAATCTTAAATATTAGACATACGACTTGCAGCCAGTGTCTTGGGCATGCTTCCGACTGGTATTCACATGGATCAGTTGAGCTACCTATAGACTGTTTGCAACCGTCTGCAGCTAGCTCAATTGTTTCAATTTTACCTACATACTATTTTAAATTTGTTTCTATTCCTTGATTGTAATTTATGTGAATTGACTGAAATCTAGGTAATTCCCAAAAAATGTCACGCGAGTTTCCTCAAGTAGAAACTTGTAAGTAGATAAATATAGTAATAGTATCTATCTTTAACACATACCTATACGTGTAATACACCAAATATATGACGTTATTGAATTAAATTAGCAGAGAAATTCCCTGTTTTAAAAACGCTTTATCCTTATTTCACAATATTTAGGTACTGATTTGATTAAGAACAAGGATAACTTGAGTACCTACCTAAGTTTTTAAATACTCAATTTATAATAATAAATGCATGAAATAATGATAAGGCGTTTCAAAAACAGGGAATTTCTCTTCTAATTTAATTCAATGATGAATGAATGATTCAATTTCGTAGGGACTTATATGTGTATTTATAAGTATCTATCCCATACATGACATTCTGATTTCTATGATCTATCCTAACCAGCTTAAAAGATGTACACTTACTCAAAATCTAAATAAATCGATATTTTAATCGTTTCACTACGAATTTGCATAAGTATGACTAAAATTATAATTTATCTAGGTAATCGCGAAAACCACATCTCCTGTAGAAAAGCTTTTACGTTAATATAAAGTTATTTTCTTATTATTTGACACCTGAGTGAAATTAGTTCCGTTGGTCTGGGTGTTTTCTATGTGCTCAGCGCATCAGCATTGCCATACAGCGTGATAATGCAGCCAGTGTATTGGGGACGCTTCCGACTGGTATTGACATGGATCAATTGAGCTACCTTTAGACTGTTTGCAACCGTCTGCAGTTAGGGCTAATAAAATAAAATATCTATCTATGTATAAAATCTATTAAATTCAGTCATCTAGTACCCATAACACAAGCTTTATTAGCTTACTTTATGTGCTGTATGGATTTTCCAGCATTATTTATTTATTTATTCCCGCAGGTGAAGAATGTGGTATCGAAAAGAGTTCGAACCTGATCCATCACAACCCCTGGCTGGTGTACATCATGTACTTCTCTGGGGATAGGCTGACGCATGCCCGCTGTGGAGGGACCCTCATTGACAGCCGCCATGTTTTAACCGCCGCGCATTGTGTCACCAAACCCAAGTTTACTAAGTGAGTATCATCATCATCATCGTCAACCTATGTTAGTCCACTGCTGGAAATAGGCCTCCCCAATGAGCGCCACGCCATAGCGCCCTGTCTTCTTTTTCCAGCTTGTAAATCTCCAGCGCTGTAAAATCGTCAGCTTGAGTATCAACTTAACAATAAATCCAAAAAAACGTGACTAGAACCTTTCACACAATTCAGGAATGCTTTATTTTGCTAAACTAATCGCTTTTGCAATGGTTAGGTATATTATATTTAAGTTATCTAATAAATAAGTAATGCAAGACACTTCACACAGCATCATCTAACCCCAAGCTAACTAGATCTGGTGTTATGTGTACTAGATGACTGATAAATAAAGTATATTTAAGCCTGAAATAAACGAAAAACTTTTATTTATTTATTACGTCTGCGACGGGTTTCGGTAAGGGGTTGCGGGTTCAATTCCCGCCTCGGAACAAATTTGTGTACGATCTGCAGAAATTTGTTCAGTTGGTCTGGGTGATTTCAGTGTATGATAAAAAATATCTCTCTATGTATATATAATACATTAAATATATCAGTTATCTAGTACCCATAACACAAGCTTTGAGTAGCTTACTTTGGGGCTAGATGGTGCTGTGTGGATTGTCCAGAATTATAATTTTTAAAACTTTTTCTGGATGTTTAAAATGCAAGCAAGCAAGTTATTTAGCTTTTATATGCGAGGACATTTTAATAGTTAAGAGTTATTTTAATTTATTTTTAAGTATTCTGTTTGAACAACTGTTTGTTCTCCGAATAAACCAAAATAAAATAAATAAAATAATTAAAAAATTATTAAGTATATAATTAAAATAAAAATTATTATAAAATTATTCATTTATTTTTAATGTCATTTCCAGACTAGAAGCCCGCCTCGGCGAACACGACCTAGACTCCCAACAGGAGTGCGTTTCCGGTGTCTGCAACGACCGTGTCCTGGACCTGCAAGTGGAACAGGTCTTCGTGCATCCAGGGTACGACGGCAGGGAGCACGACGTGGCCGTGCTGAGGCTGAAGGAAGATGCTCCGTATACTGGTAAGATGAGCTTGCTAAATAATAATAATAAGCTCTATAATAAAAGTAGCATTATATACCATAACTAGCGACCCGCCCCGGCTTCGCGCGGTTTTATTATACGTAAGTATAAACCTTCCTCTTGAATCACTTTTTATTAATTAAAAAAAACCGCATCAAAATCCTTTGCGTTGTTTTAAAGATTTAAGCATTCAAAGGGACATAGGGATACAGGAACATAGGGACAGAGAAAGCGACTTTATTTTATACTATGTAGTGATATCCACGAGCTTAACTTAATGTATGTTTCAAATTCTATTGTTTTCGGCAGATAATAAAATGTTGATCAAGTTCGAAATGACTGTTTTGTTTGATCTTTCTTGAGGATAAAATACTTTTTAATATAGCGTGATCAAACAACAACAATGACGACAAGCAATACTTAGTGAATGAATCAGGCTGCGGTTTCACAGAACCATGTGGGTCGCATGCACGTGATAAAATCGTCTAACTCAAGTGAAATAGGTCACTGTATTCGACTACCTTTTGTCAGAGGCTTTGCACGCATTTTATGTAGATAAAAGCTAGCAAACAAACATATGCTTACTTTTGGTGTAGAAACAAAGTACTTGTTAAGTTATGAAACAGTAACAAACAAGTTATTATTAGATATAAGTAGATACGTTTGATCTTAGGGCTCCCACACAAAACTGCGATTTGGTGCGATGCGATGCGATTTGATGCGATTTGATGCGATGTCACACGAACGTGATTTGCGAATTTCTGCGATGCGAATTTGTGCGGCGAACCGTTTTGTAGGGTAACCATATCTTCAAGTTTAGTCCGCCGTATTGGACGTGTTTTTAGGAAGCGTAAGATGGATCCCAAAAAGGTAATTGAACCGATTTAAGCAAAAATGATCCAACCCACACAAACCTCATTTCGAGATAATCGATATTTAAGTTTGTGGCGGTATTTCTCTAGCTTTGTAATACAAAATGTTGTTATTTTAATTTAATTTAATGCTATGTAAACTCATCATTTTTGCATAAATCGGTCCAATTGCACTGCTGTTATTGTTAAATAGATATAAAAGAAAAAGAAGATTCTGGATTCATCCATTTAATACGATTATGAACTCTGAAGGGAACTATTTTACTCGAAATTACTATGAGTTGAGAACTGAAGCAGTTTTTTTTTACAACACAAAGAAGGCGGCTCAGGCGCCGCGCTCTTTCGCTAAAGTTGTCTCAGAGCGGACTAAAAGGGGGGTCACCAAGTATGACGTAATATGACAGGAATACGCGATGCAAATGAGATCTGACGTTATCGTGCGAGCTCGCAGATATTTACGATGCGATGCGAGCTCGCAGTTTTGTGTTTGAGCCCTTAATTGGAGAAGTATTTAACAAATCAACTTCCTGTGTCATTGCATTGGAATATCTGCTCTCACGCAGAATATGATGATAATGCTTTTGAAATTTCTAGAATTATTACCATCATCATCATCAGCCTATATTTTTCCACTGCTGGTCATAGGCCTCTCCTAATGAGCGCCCTGTCTTCAGCTTGCCGCATCCAGCATCTGCCAGCAGTCTTTCGCAGATCGTCATCCCACCTGGCTAGAGGTCTAAAATAATAAAAAAATACTTTCTCTCCACAGATTTCATCCGTCCAGTCTGCCTTCCAACGGGCGATCTATCCGACGATACCACTTTCATCGCGGCCGGCTGGGGCATTATCCCCCAACGCGGCGAATACAGCCAAATCAAGAAGATCATACCTCTACCTTACGTCAAAACTGACATTTGTCAAAAAGGGTACACACACACCAAGATCCCTAAGATCGTGATTTGCGCTGGCGGGGAAAAGGGCATCGATACTTGCAGTGGAGACTCCGGTGGCCCGTTGGTTTGGATAAAAGAAAGGATTGAATTATGGGGGGTCACTAGCTCTGGGAACATTCATTGCGGGACGAAAGGAACCCCGGGTATCTATATGAGTGTTAAGGACCATTTGGATTGGATCAAGGAAGTCACTTCGGGTTAATAGGAAAGGCCTTAGAACAGGGAAAAAACTTAACTTGTTGAAGCTATCATGGTGCAAATTTCTGAGGACCCATTTCTTGGTCAGAGATTCCGTCAACATTAAAAGTAACTAAAGTATCAGAACTTCGAGTGTTCTGAAGGCTTTGAGATACTTTATTAAGGTGGCGTTAAAAAAAGGTCCAAATTTAAATTTGAACTTTTTTCATAAACGTTTCGTTATTAAAATGATCTAGGTATATGTATTTAACGCCGAAAAAATATACTTGTTTAGGTACCTTTCCTAAAAACTGGCAACTGGTTATTGTTATCATTAACTGTAATAGAATTATGTACTTAATAAAAATCCTTTTAGGTAGGTAAAAGTGTTAAGTTTCTATAAATTTTAAGTAATGTCGGAACTTAGCATTTGTTTACTTAAAAGGTAAATAATTTTAAACACAATGCATTTATTTTGTACCTTTATTTTAGATGTTTAATAAAGAAGATCTGCTTGATCATAAGTTTAGAAATTTTATTTAAACTATACGGCAAATTATGTTTTATGAATAGTATTATTGTAATATTTAGAACGCCGCTATGTACTGATATGCGTCAGTTTTATAACTTATAAATCATAATAAAACATAGGTAACTTTGTATTATATCTATGAATAATTGTGCCATAAGTAATATAATGACCTCAATCAAGGTTTCAACATATACAATTTTATAAAACAATACAAAAAAACGCAGTTTCATTTATTCCTTTTAACAAAGCATTAGTTTGTAAATTTTAAGTAGTGTTAGTGAAAAATCTTCTCCTTTTAAAACTTTTTTAATTTTATAGGGTTTTAAATAATATGCCAACCTTATGAATAAGTTTAGTAGTAGGTAACTTTAAGGTACAAATTACATTTTACAATATTACATTTATATTTCATATATATATTATAAATTACAATTTTTTTAGATTCTGATTTTTCATTGATCACGATATATTTCTACCAGCGCCCTGGCATCCAAGGAAACTGGTCCCAAAAGTGCAAAAAGAACCCAACGAGTTTTAACACTTTTACCTACTTAGCTTCGATGCTGGCTGGAACTACGTCATCAACATTTGAAATAAGAAACGTGCTCGAGTCCTAACGTCGGCGTCATCTTAAATTGGAGGGGTTTTCCGGGTTTTTCTGCTTTGGCTTGACTAGGCAATGGACGTGTAGGGCGGCCCTCCATATTCATATTCATCATCATCAGCCTAAATTAGTCCACAGCTGGACATAGGCCTCCCCTAATGAGCGCAATAGCGCCCTGTCTTCAGCTTGCCGCATCCAACATCTTCGGCCAGGTGTTATGACGATCTGCGAAAGACTGCTTGCAGATGCTGGATATTCATATTGCACAATAAAATGATTGCGCAATATTATTCCATATACTTATAGGGGTAGTACCTACTGAAATTATTGCACAAGGATTGACAAAAGTTTGAGCGAGCTTAAATTTTATTGCGTCATGACATTAAATTGTGGCGTGGAGGCTTATTTGTTGCTTTTGTTAACAACACGTATGTTACGCTGTTCAGAAACGATTTGAAATGTTTTTTCCCCAAGAATAATTCATTTTAAATCTGATTTTTTTAAATTTTCTAGTTACTTGCAAAAAATAGTTACAAAGTTGATTATTTCAAACATATTGACATAAGTGCTGGATGTTGAAAGCTTATGAAATAAGTTATGAAAAGTGCAAGAATAGAAGTTGAAATATAGAAAGAAAAACTAAACCACAGGTAATTTTCCAGCAGAAGAAAGATTAATAGATTAAATAACAGAAACTTATGCCAAACTCCAGGCATTGGTTCTATGAAAATTTGATTTGAAATGGAAACATCATTAAAGATTTGAACTACCTAGGTACTCTTGAAATTTTTACATAAAGACAACACACACACAATAAGACTTAAGAGTTACTAACCAAACCTAGAACCTACTTGGTCTCAATTTTTATTTCAAGATTAATTTATTTTTTTAAAAGAGAAAAAAACCGTTTTATTTTTACAAATTATGTTTCATGTTCGTTACATTACATAAGTAGGTACTTATTCTTGTAATAATATAATTTTGTAATACTACCTCAAATTTGGTAGGTTTTTATGTAGTCTATTTCATTTCATTATGTTAGGTACTTTGAATTCATATTCTTCATAGGTGGTTTATCCCTACTAAGTTAAATAATTATTCTCAGGTACCCTTAAATTTACTGTTTTTTTGAGGAAAATAGGTTTAGGTTTAAAGATAAAGGTAATGTACCTTTATCTTTAAACCTAAACCTATTTTGGGTGTGTGAACGTAGTTCATCGTAGATATTCAAACTTATTCATCCCATTGATTCGCAACAAATTAGGTAGGTAGGTATTATTATTGTTTTCCTGATTTGTCCACGTGCTTAGAAGGAAATACCCGGATTAATTTAATGATCGCATTGACGCAAACGCTTAGAGAAGGAAAATGTCGAGAAAAACAAATAATGATCTTTACAACATTCAAACTTAAAAGTATATACAGGGTTATAGGTGTATAATGATTAACCTCAAAAAAGCGCCTTGGGTAAATCAAGACATACAACTTTCGTTCTACGATTTTTTCTAGTTCAATGATTTTTTTACCACACAAAAAAAATATTATAAGCAAATTTCCAGTTCTAATCTTCTTAGCTCTGTCTAGGCGACACTGTTTGAGACATAGAAGAAGGAATAATTATTATTCCTAATTCTGTGGTCTGAGACATGTCGGTTCGGTACATGACCTATATATCTTATATATATATATATATATATCTAACAAAGAACGAAAGGGGTTGCGGTGAGGCGAGCGGGAGTTGGTAGAAATTCCCGCCAAAACTAAAAAAAATTAAACTAGAGATGTATTATGTTTTGACAAAAGTCGTAGAACAAAAGTTGTTAGTGTTGATTCACCCAAGTCGCCTTTAAGAGGTTAATCCTTAGATACCTATGTATAACCCTGTATAAGTGCCTACCTAGGTAATTTAGGTTTTATAAGCCACCTACCAAGAACAACTATTTTCTTCTTATTTTCAATCACTACATAGTACCTATAAAACAAAGTCGCTTTCTCTGTCCATAGGTATGCTTAAATCTTTAAAACTATGCAACGAATTTTGATGCTATTTTTTAATAGATAGAGTGAATCAAAAGGAAGATTTATACGTATCATAAAACCGTGTGAAGCCGGGGCGGGTCGCTACTGAATAATAATCAAGTCTGCTGTGAGTCTGACGATGTGATACTTGAGACAGAATGTAAGTAAAATCGTATTAATTTTGCCACTCATTGGCTATTAAAAAAAAAACAGATTTAATCAATGAAAGACGAAATTTGATGTAGTATCTAGTCTAATTGGCGCCTACGAGGGCGGAATACTGCTTACCAATCGCTATTATGACAACGGTAGAATAAATAAATAAATAATTAATTCTGAGATCCCACACAGCATCATCTAGCCCCAAGCTAAGCAGAGCTTGTGTTATTCGTACTAGATGATGACTGATATAATTAATACAATAATATACTTTATTGAGCTACCTATAGACTGTTTGCAACCGTCTGCAGATAGCTCAATGGTTTCAATTGTACATATATACTTGTTGTAATTTTTTTCTATTCCTTGATTGTAATTTTCATTGTTAAACATATTTAATACTAGCTGCGCCCCGCAGCGTCGCCCGCGGGGAAATGTATTTAGTTGTCAAATATCATATTTTTATACATAATATGCTATTCCCGACGAAGACAAATCCAAAAACACAAAAATCATAAAAATCGGTCCAGCCGTTCTCGAGTTATAAGTGTTGTAACAAACACGACTTTCTTTTATATATAGATTGATGTAAGTTTATCTTACCTACCTAGGTTTTGGGAGATTGTCAATTTGTCATTAATCGCGCTTTGTATGTATATAGAATGGAAGGAATAAAAAAAACATTATTATGCAGGTATCTATTATTTATTTTTTACTAAAACAAAATATTACAGTAACCGAATAACATTAGATGATTAAATAATCAGTCTTTTTAGATATTAAATATATTACAATCACTACGACTCGAATTATTTACAAAGAGATCAAAAGACCATCCATTCTTATAAATTATGGTTATAATTTCTTATTATATTTTGGCTACCTATTATAAATAATTAAACAACAAATTTTACATTACTTTATAAGTACCGACTAAGTTTCTTTTCTTATTTAAACATGTAAACATACTTGACCAACTTCTAAAAGGTCCCATTTGGTCTCTACAAAATATACTAACAATAACAAAAACACATTTAAATCTATGATATGACTTTCAAAGTCATATAACTCATTTACTTAAGTTAAGGTCAAAGTCTATTGAACTGTACAAATGTTAATTTAGATTAAAAATTAGCTTATAATAGTAAATGTATTTATAGAATGGTCACTCAAATTAAAATAAAAATTACTGGGCATTCCACACAGCATCATCTAGCCCCAAGCTTTGAGTAGCTTACTTTCAGGCTAGATCGTGCTTTATGGATTGTTCAGCATTATAAAATATTATTATTATATACCCGTGCAAAGCCGGGGCTGGTAGCTAGTTAATTACAAAAAGAATATTACAACCAGTTTTAAATACGTTGAAAATCGCAGGGACGCGTCTTTCTTAGTTACCTATGATGGGGCGTTCTACAGACTTCTGAAACAAATTAAAAATAATAAAATTTCAAATTACTTCGCGGTTGGTCTTTACCATTGCAAAGGTCGTCAAATTACACATACATCATCATCAGCCTATATCAGTCCACTGCTGGACATAGGCCTAATGAGCGCCATATTGTGGAAGTAGCAGTGAGCCGGCCATCTCACGAAGAACTGACAACCGTTGGAACGTGTTCTTGAGGGGAGACCGAGACTCGGCAAACGTAGTATGCCCTCCGGCCAGGTGGGAGGACGATCTGCGAAAGACTGCTGGCAGATGCTGGATGCGGCAAGCTGAAGACAGGGCGCTATGGTGCTTATTCATCATCATCAACCTATACTATAGTCCAGATAGTAAATTAGAAAGTAAGTAAAGTAAATTTATCACAAATACGATGTTAGATGTTAGTATTAAGCTGTAACATTTTTGATGGTGTAATAAAGAAATGATCTATCTCAATATATACCTTTATATTGCTTGGAGCATTTGCTTCGCGGAACACTTTTCATAGTGGATTTTGATATACTATCACTGTCCTCTGACTCCGAACACACTTGGAAACTGGTCTCTGAAAGAAAGAAAATTTTATTACACGGTGCCTGTTCTGTTGTTAACAATCCTTATCTGAGCGTCTGGTCGATGCGACGCGTGACCCTCTAGCTGGTGAGTATCTGGCTCAGCGCATCAGCATTGTCATACAGCGTGGTAATGCAGCCAGTGTCTTGGGGACGTGACGACTGGTATTGACATGGATCAATTGAGCTACCTTTAGACTGTTTGCAACCGTCTGCTCTATAGTTTCAATTGTATACACTAGTTGTTGTTTTTTCTATTCCTTGATTGTAATTTACAATCCTTATCCTTACTAATATGTATTATAAACGCGAGTGTTTGTATTATATATAACAACAAATAATACTGTTACGTTAAACTCTCGGGATTTGTATGACGTATCCATTTCTCATTCAATTCCCGGGATTTTTAAGGCATGTCCATGTTATGATATCCTCATAAAGTCCTGTTGGCAACGCTCACTAGATATAGGATATTAGATATTTAGTGTTGTTAGAATCTTGTATATACTTAGGATAGTTAAGGTTAGAATTTTGTGTAGAATTAAGTTAAACTGTTGTAAATAAACGTAAAATAGGTATTAAAGGATTGGAAACACAAGTTCTAGTCGGTAGACAGATAATTAGGCCTAGAGAAACTATCCTAAGTTAAGAAAATTGTATATAAAAATGATTGTAACTTTTGTAGTAATAAAGATAGGAAAATGGGCGTTACATCGCCATAAAGGTTACATAATTGCACACATTTTGGTATATAAAACATGTAAATAAGTTGACGAATAAAAGAGATATAAGCCGACAAACCCCCGAAGCATAGTGAAAAATAGGAACAAAATGTATGCGAAATAGAGCCGTCCTCTACACGGTAAAGCTTGGGGGTGGATAAGCTAGTAGAGTGCGTGCTGCGTCACGCTGCAAGAAAGTCGTCAAGAATAAACAAATAGAAGAAAGAAGAAGTCTTTCACTCCTCAAGAACCCCCCCTCAAAGGAAGCAGAAGCGGACCTGAACAGAATCCCCTCCAGCCGGCGTCTTCTGGGAATCGGCGGGCTACCCAGCCCAGTACATCGTTGGCTAACCTACCCAGGGGCACCAACATTTTTTGGTCCTTCGAGCCGGATAAGAAGAAGATGCCAGGCAACAGGTCCAGATCACCGCGCTCCCGCTCCGGAAGAGGGGAGGGAAGCTCCGACGAGGCAGAGACGACGGACTGGTCGCTGGAGACCCCAGCGACGAGCACGACGACAAGCGAGGGGACGGAACCCCCCGCTACCCCCGCGGCTCCCGCGAACCCTGCGCCCGGCACGTCTCTGGGCCAGACGACTCGCGGGTTGGCGGACGCGAACCCTGCGCCCGGCATACCGCCGGGACAGAAGACTCGCGCCGCATCGACGCCCGCCGCTCGGGATGCAGCCGTCAACAGGAAGACAAGAAGCGCCGCCGCCGCCGCGGCCGCCGCCGCCGCCGCCGCCGCCGCCGAGACATCCGCAAGATCGACGCCGTCAACGAGTACACTGCGGGCCGCGCCGCCCGCACGACCCGCGACCCCCGCGCACCCCGCGCCCGCGCCCGCGCCGCCCGCGCCCGCGCCGCCCGCGCTCGCGCACCCCGCGCTCGCGCACCCCGCGCCGCCCGCGCCCGCGCACGCACCGAACGACGCCGCCGCCACGACTGTTCGCGCGCCCGCTGTGCGCAACACGACCGTGGCGCCGGTCGTATTCGCGACGCCCGCCGCGCCGCGCCCCACCGATACGAGGTCGCAGTCGAGAAGAACAGAAAGGATGGCATTCATCGAACTACAGCGGAGAAAATTGGAAGAAGCTCAACTGGCAACAGCGTTGGCGCAGTCTGAATATGAGATGGCACTGGAGTGCGCATCTGAAGAAGAGGACTTCGACAAGTCCACCCAGGTCGAGCGCTGGTTGAATGAAACGACAATGATTGAAGCACCGCGCCCGCCCATGGAAGAAGAAATCCAGCCACCACCGGAACCGCAGAGATACCTGCCGCAACAGCAACCCGAGAAGGAAGAGAGTGTCCTGAACCACATCAGGGCGCTGGCCGACGCCATCACGCTACGACAAGGTGATACCCCTCGTAACTTTTGGCCTCTTCCAGATTTCGACGGCACTGCGGAGGAGTGGCTACCCTTCATGAAGACATACAACGAGAGCGCAGCAGCACACACCGATGTGCAGAATACGGCGCGCCTTAGGAAGGCGCTGAAAGGAGTCGCCAGGGAAGCGGTCCGGAGTCTTCTCTACGTAGCAGACGATCCAGGTCTCATCATGAAGACGCTCGAGAGAAGATTCGGCCGCCCAGACGACATCGTGGAAATGGAGCTGCAGAAGCTGAAGGCGCACCCGAAACCTGGCGACAACCCAAGAGACGTGGTCATCCTCGCCAGCCGCCTGAGCAATGCGGTCGCCACGATACAGGCGCTCAAGAAGCCGTTCCTGCTGCACTCTCCGGAAGTGGGTAAGACAGTGATTGAAAAGTTTTCCCAATTGATGAAATACAGGTGGTACGATTTCAGCGCTACCACACCTAAGGAGGAGCCAATCCTGAAGAAGCTGGAAAGGTTCCTGAACAGAGAGGCTGACATCTGCGGGTCTGCAGCATTGCCCGAGAAGCCCCAGAGGAAGGGGAAGCAGATCGTCCACGCCAGCCAAGAAGAGGAAGAACATGAAGAGCAAGCTGCCAGCACCACCGCGCCGGGCTGCCGCGTGTGCAACGGGGCACACTACAGCAAAGACTGCGAGAAACTCAAGAAAGCGACAGTCGACGCGCGCTGGGAGATAGCAAGAGATAAGAAGTTATGTTTCAAGTGCCTAAAAGGTAAGCACACTGGATTTATTTGTAAAGCGCGACCGTGTCCGAAGTGCAGACGGCCACATCATGTGCTGCTTCATAAAGAGAGGCCAGCCGCGCCGCAGCACGTGCAACAGAAAGAAGAGGCCACAGTGAAGACGGAGCCCGCAGGACCGAAAGACGTAGTGACCAACGTCTACGCAGCGACCACCGGAACGAAAGCCTACCTGAAGATGGTGCCGGTGGAAGTGTACGGACCAGAAGGATCGACCCGAGTCCTCGCTCTCCTGGACGAAGGGTCAACAGTGACTCTCCTGGAAGCAAGAATAGCTAAGGAAATTGGTGCTACAGGAAAAGAAGAGAAACTGGTCCTGCAGACGGTTGGAGGTAAGGTCACTAAGTGTGATTCACAGAGAATGGACCTGCGGCTGAAAGGGACTCACAGAAGAGACAAGCACGTACTGCGCGGCGCACGCACGGTGGAAGATTTGAAGTTATCTGCGCAGCACATCGATGAAGATGCCCTGGAAAACTGCAGCCACTTGAAAGAAATTAAGGAGGAGCTGCTCTACAGCAGCGAACGCCCAGCTCTACTCATCGGTCAAGACAACTGGGACCTCATCGTGTCAAGAAAGATATTGAAGGGTAAGGCTAACGAACCTGTCGCTTCTCTCACCAGCTTAGGATGGGTGCTCCATGGAAGAGCCACCGCAGCAGCCGAGGCGGTAAACTTCCTCTACCATTGCCGGCTCGCCGAAGAAGAGAAGATGGACGAGATGATGAAGCGACACTTCGATCTGGAAGCAATTGGAATACAGCCGCAACGCCCGAGCAACGACGCCGATGGGAGAGCTTTGGAGGTGCTGAAGAAAACGACAAAGAGACTACCGGAAGGACGCTTCGAGTCTGGACTCTTATGGAAAAGTGATGGTGAGTCGTTGCCGCATAATTATAAACAGGCCTACAACCGACTAGTGGGCATCGAGAAGAAACTCAAAAAGGACGCAACGCTCAAAGCAGAGTACCAGAAGCAGATTAAGAACCTGCTAGACAGCGGATACGCAGAAGAAGCTCCGGTCACCTCCACTCCGAACAGAACATTCTACTTGCCGCACTTCGCAGTAGTACACCCAGTGAAGAAAAAGGTACGTCTTGTGTTCGACGCTGCTGCAAAGTTCGAAGGAAAGAGTTTAAACGACGCGCTGCTGCCAGGACCCGATCTACTCCAATCCCTCTTCGGAGTCTTACTAAGGTTTCGAGAGGGACCGGTCGCAGTCGTCGCAGACATCAAGGAAATGTTCCTACAAATAAGAATACGCAAGGAAGATCGAGACAGTCTACGGTTTCTGTGGCGAGATGACACTGCAGCGCAGCCGAAAGAGTTTCGGATGAAGTCAGTAATATTCGGCGCTGCATCATCACCTTCTACGGCGATCTTCGTGAAGAACAAGAATGCGGAGGAACATGCAGAAACCTTTCCCGAAGCCGCTCGAGCAATCCAGCGGCACCATTATATGGATGATTACTTACAGAGTTTCAACAGCGTCGAAGAAGCAGCGAAGATAGCGGAACAAGTGTCAAGAATCCACAAGGCAGCAGGGTTCGAGCTGCGACAATGGGCCAGCAATCGGGAGGAGATGCTGATGAAGATCGAACACACCGCAGTGAATGAAAAATCGCTTGGAGAAGAGAAAACGCTGGGCATGCGATGGCTGGTCGACGAAGACGCCTTGGCCTACAACGTCGGGCTGAGGACTACGCCGCCGGAAGTGACAGATGGAAGCCGCTTCCCCACCAAGAGAGAAGTAACCGCCGCGGTCATGTCCACCTTTGACCCTATGGGACTCATCGCGCCGGTACTGTTACAGGGCAAAAGACTGGTGCAGGAACTGTGGCGAGCCGGCGTCCAATGGGATGAAGAAGTCAGCGACCAGCACAACACCGCCTGGCGCGAGTACCTGGAGAAGATAGAAGCACTGCGCGAGCTGAAGATACCAAGATGCTTGGCGCCGGACGGAACGAGGAATGGCGAGCTCCACACATTCGTCGACGCGAGCGAGACAGCATACGCAGCCGCCGTGTACTGGAAGACAACGACGGCCGAAGGAACCCGCGTCACCCTCATGGCAGGAAAAGCAAGAGTGGCGCCAGTCAAGATAACATCGATCCCGCGAATGGAAGTCCAGGCTGCACTTCTGGGAGCCCGACTAGCAGACAGCATCTGCAGGGAGACAGAATTTGAGGTAACATCTAAAACTTATTGGTCGGACTCCACGACGGTGCTGCAATGGTTGAAGGCGGATCCACGGCGCTTCAAGACATTCGTCGCGCACCGACTGGCAGGAATTGAAGAACTGTCTAAGCCAAGCGAATGGAGGTGGGTACCTACAAAGGAGAATCCAGCTGACGACGCCACAAGAAATGGGCCTGCGAACTTTGGAAGTACATCGAGATGGTTCGTCGGGCCAGCATTCCTCTACCAACCCGAAACAGAATGGCCAGAGAAGAAATTGAAATACAAAGAAGAACCCTGCGAAGAGATGAAAAAGGATACATGCTGCGCAACGAGTACAGCCCCTCAACCGAGCCTGCCAAATCCCTGTAGGTTCAGTAGTTGGACGAAATTGCTTCGTGCTACCGCTAGAATATTTATGTTTATAGATTTGTGCCGCCGCAAGATCTCTAAGCCACGCACGAAGGAGAAGACCGCAGCATTGCTACCCCTCGATGAGGGCCACCTGCGAAGGGCTCAGCGAGCTCTAGTCCAGCAAAGCCAGCTAGAAGCCTTCGCAAACGAGATCGACAATCTGAAGAAAGGAAAGCCCTTGGAGAAATCCAGCAGATTGCAAAGAATTGATGTGAAACTCGACGGGGACGACGTTCTGCGACTCAACGTAAGAACGTCCAAGCTAATCGGAGACGAACCCCAGCCACCGATTCTTGACGGTAAGAACAGACTAACTTCTCTCATCATTGAACACTACCATAGGAAGCTGCACCATGGAAACAGCGCCACGGTAATCAATGAACTTCGACAAAGATTTTGGATCATATCTCTTAGAGATGCAGTAAGGAAGATCGTGCGACAATGTCAGTTGTGCGTCGTGAAGCGAGCCAAGCCAGAGATCCCGCCGCAAGGAGACCTCCCAGCAGAACGACTGGCACACCATCAGCCACCATTCACCTGCACTGGAGTCGACTACTTTGGCCCCATGCAGGTGACCATCGGACGCCGACACGAGAAGCGCTGGGGAGCGCTCTTCACTTGCCTGACGACGCGGGCGGTACACTTGGAGCTGGTGAACTCGCTGAGCACAAATGCAATGATCATGGCGCTGAGGAGAATGGCCGCACGGCGCGGCAGTCCACGAATCCTGTTCAGCGACAACGGGACCAACTTTGTCGGAGCCAACCGGGAACTACGAGAAGAAGTAAAGAAGATCAGCCCTAACGAGTACATTGAAGCGGCGGAAAAAGAAGGGATGATCTGGAAATTCATTCCTCCTGGTGCACCCCACATGGGGGGAGCATGGGAACGCTTGGTGAGATCCGTGAAGACCGCGCTCATTGCAGTCCTGGGAGAAAGAAGTCCTCCAGAAGAAGTCCTGCACACCTACCTCACAGAAGTGGAGCACACGATCAACTCTCGGCCGCTTACTCATCTCAGCGCCGACCCGAGCGACGAAGAAAGCCTCACGCCTAATCACTTTTTAATTGGCAGATCCTGTGGGGCGGCCGTGCTGGGGGCGTTCGATGACCGAACGCTCGTTGGCACACCGAATTGGAAAACCGCTCAGCGCCTGGCAGACCACTTCTGGGCGCGCTGGCTGAGGGAGTACGTACCCACTCTCATGCCGAGGGCCGTGAGAACAAGACAACGAGGGGCAGAACTACGGCAAGGCGACGTCGTCATCATCGCCGACGCCACCTTCCCGCGCAACACATGGCCGCGCGGAGTCATTGAGAAGATCTACCCAGGACCGGACGGCAGAGTGAGGATCGTCGACGTGAGGACCAGAGGCGGCATCATCAGGCGTCCCGTATCAAGACTGATAGTTATAGCGTTGTCCCCAAGAGATGGAGTGCCAGGAACACCGGGCACTCGGGGGGAGACTGTTGGCAACGCTCACTAGATATAGGATATTAGATATTTAGTGTTGTTAGAATCTTGTATATACTTAGGATAGTTAAGGTTAGAATTTTGTGTAGAATTAAGTTAAACTGTTGTAAATAAACGTAAAATAGGTATTAAAGGATTGGAAACACAAGTTCTAGTCGGTAGACAGATAATTAGGCCTAGAGAAACTATCCTAAGTTAAGAAAATTGTATATAAAAATGATTGTAACTTTTGTAGTAATAAAGATAGGAAAATGGGCGTTACATCGCCATAAAGGTTACATAATTGCACACATTTTGGTATATAAAACATGTAAATAAGTTGACGAATAAAAGAGATATAAGCCGACAAACCCCCAAAGCATAGTGAAAAATAGGAACAAAATGTATGCGAAATAGAGCCGTCCTCTACACGGTAAAGCTTGGGGGTGGATAAGCTAGTAGAGTGCGTGCTGCGTCACGCTGCAAGAAAGTCGTCAAGAATAAACAAATAGAAGAAAGAAGAAGTCTTTCACTCCTCAAGAACCCCCCCTCAAAGGAAGCAGAAGCGGACCTGAACAGAATCCCCTCCAGCCGGCGTCTTCTGGGAATCGGCGGGCTACCCAGCCCAGTACATCGTTGGCTAACCTACCCAGGGGCACCAACAAGTCCCGTTATAATATGGAACTACCTATTCCTATCACTAGTTATCAGTGAAGATACATTTAGAACTCCGTTCTCGTAGTGTGTTGTGAAGTGTCCTAAGACGAACTCACCTGTATCATATCTCTGTTTGTGTAATCGAGTAGGAAGGTCCTGGTTCTCGACGTGCCCGAACGTTCTGAATCCAACTGCGAACTGCGCGTATGGACTTATTTCGTACAGCTCTGGAAAAAAAGTATACAAGTTAATAAATATATATAAATAAGTAACGAAGTTTAAACTGAGAATCCGGTCCCTAAAAATCTATCGTAATCGTATGTTTCTTTTGTCACGACCTTTATAAATAAACATAATAAAATCAAATCTTAGACACGTCACAATTCATGTTACAATACAAATAACTGAGAGACTAGCGCTACTAAAGAGCTTCATTTATGTTCTCTTCAATCTTTTTAGGGTAAAGTAAAGAAGCGAACAAGAAAACTTTACTTTGTTAGGTTGTTATTTTTCGAGTTGGAGCATAACACGTACCAAAGATCTCGGTATAATCCCGGATCCCGGGATCTCGTTTCGCCAATTCTGAAATCCCGGGATAAAAATACAAGCCGCGATCGAATCCTCTGAGGCGGGTAATGACAGTGTAATATTTCTTACCATGCTTTCTACTATTCCGCATGTGAGAGTGTAATATTTCTCACAATACTTACTTATTCTGCATGGAGAGAGTTATTTAATTTAGTAATTTAATTTAGATTTAATTTTAATTTTTAGTATTAGTTTTGACTAACCCTAGCAATAAGCCTGTATTTTACTAGCAAACTATGGATCTGTTATCTGCAATATTTTTTTTTTATTTTATAGGAAAATTTCTCACCATTCTTGCGAGAATGGTGCGAAATGCGAATCGCGAATGCGAAACTCCGCATGTGAGCATAGAAAGTGTAATATTTCTCACCATGCTTGCTATTTATTATTCCGCATGTGAGCATAGAAAGTGTAATATTTCTCACCACGCTTGCTATTATTCCGCATGTGAGCTAAAAAAGTGTAATATTTCTCACCATGCTTGCTATTATTCCGCATGTGAGCATAGAAAGCGTAATATTTCTCACCATGCTTGCTATTATTCCGCATGTGGACACTGAAAGTATAATATTTCTCACCATGCTTGCTATTATTCCGCATGTGTATCGGCGCGCTGTAGATGCGGTTCTGTGCGTTGACAGCGCCATCTTTGGCGTTGGCCAGGTTTGTATGCGACGTGTTGGCTGTCAGGACTCCGCTCTCCGACTTGTTGTCCACTGTTATTGAGTCTCTGTATTCTGTTAGGTTGCCACTCCTGAAAATAAACAATAATCAATAGGGTAGTTTCCTGGGTTAATTGTTTACCCAAGGGTTGAAAGTAACTTATTTAGTCACAAGACGGGGTATATATAGGTCGAGCGACTAAACATATTACTTTCACCCGAGGTAAAAACTGTACTTTTCACGAATACAGGATAATTGTGAACCTTCCTTTTCACCTCACACAATACCTTATTTCTTATATTAACTTTTTAATCATTATTTTTATTTAACTTGTCTATATTGTTTTGTAAAGCCTAAAGAAATAAAGTTATTGATTTCTGATATTCCAGCAGTGGACTGAAATAGGTTTTTGATGATGATGATGCAGTTGATGATGATGATACAGTTGATGATTCGACACGCAAGGAAATCTGCAGAAATCCAAGGAACAATATGCTCACCTCTGTCTCTTCACCAGAATATAGATACAGCTGAGCAGGCAAATCGTGAGGAGAATAGAACTGCAGACTATAACCAGCATGTTCAGGTCGAAGAACTCTGATGGTGGACCCACTTCACCTGGAAATAAGAATGATTATTGAATAGCTAGACGCGCTAAAAATATTTAGTATCAGTTCCTCGCAAAACCTTATTTGATAATATTATATTATGTATACTATGAGATTCGACTGCAGAATTAGCCCGATCATCGTTTTTTGTTTAAGACCAAATTTTTATGTTTATTTGTAAGAAGGAGAATATATACATGTATATAACAGGTTGCCTATCAAAATTTGGCCGCAAGTATTTTAAATTAATATTTATAATCTTTAACAGCTGGCAACCCTTATGTACGGCCGGTTTTTATTAAGCAACCATATATGGTAAAAAGAGAAAAAATAGCTTTAATTTGATATATAACTCATAAATGTACGTTACGTATAAATGTTTCCAAATTATATCTGTTTATACCTGCCTGGTACAAACAGGTAGGTATAATTTTGGCCAGGTGAGCAAAGGCAACCGTGATCTTTTAGATTCTTTACATAAATTGCCGTCATGTAGACGTTATTTTATTAAAAAAACAAGTGAACGTAAACAAGTGAGCGTTTTTTGCAAAAAATCTATAAAACAAAAAACTACCTGCGGCGAAATTTTGATAGGCAACCTGGTAGATACACTTCTTACAAATAAACATAAAAATTTGGTCTTATGCAAAAAACGATGAGCGGGCTAATCTTGCAGTCGGATCTTAGACCAATAGAAGTGCACACAATGTCCATAAACGATTTTCCCACCTTCAGTAATCTAAATGATGGGATGTGTAATGGTATCTAGCAATCATCTTATTCGCGAAAACCTAGTTTCTATTTTTTTTGTACCTATGTGCTGCTGGTTTGACAACGACTTACTTCCATCTTCATTCTTAGTAGCGAAGCTATACTGAGTGGTCGTAGAGCCGGCCTCGTTGACAGCTGTCACTCGAACCTGGTACCAAGTGCCGGGCAGCAGCTCGGCGATCGCGAACGATCCCGTGCGATACTTCGTCTGGTACAGGGGCGCGTTCCACGAGGGTTCGTTGTAGGACTGTAGATAGTTAGAGTAAAAGTAAAGTTTAAAGTATGAAAGGTAGTAGGTAAAGTTAACAGTAAAAGTATTATTAAATTGGTCTCAAAATACAAATAAAAGAAGAAGTGATAAAAGTGATTACTCAGCCTGTTTATGACGGCGGAGCAAATCATGCCATAGCGATGGATGGATGTTTGTTACTCTTTCACGCAAAAACTACTAAACGGATATGAATGAAATTAGGCACAGGGATAGATTATAGTCTGGAATACCACATAGGCTATATTTTATCCCGGGATTCCCACGGAAACTGGAATTACCGTGGATGAAACCGCAAGGTGCATCTACTCAAAAACTATTGAACGGATCTGGTTGAAATTTGAGTATGCTATTCTTTGATCGTATAATATTTGCCTAAAAACACGCAATACGCGATCTGGTAAAAGCGAAAGTCCGGAACCCGTGCATCAGCGAACGTACTTGGCGCGCTGCAGAAACGTGGCTTCTTCATAAAGATGCGATAAGCGTCATCGTATTGCACCCTTATGGTACTATACGATCCTTTTGTATTCGAACCAGAGCTGACAAGTATACAAACAGAGGCAGTATGCCTTAGGGCTCCCACACAAAAATGTTGCAGGAACTTGCGATGCGAATTTCTTTTACAATACAAAGAAGGCGGCTCAGGCGCCGCGCATCTTTCTCTAAAGCTGTCACAGAGCGGAATAAAATGGGGTCACCAAGTATGACGTAATAATAGCAGGAATGCGCGATGCGAATGAGATCGGACGTTCTTGCGATGATCGTGCGAGTTCGCAGATATTTGCGATGCGAGTTTGCAGTTTTGTATGGGAGTCCTTAAACCTGTATCTGTTTTAATTTTTTCTATTCTTTGATTGTAATTGTCATTGATAATCAAGTTGTAAACCATTGACTTCGTACTCTATAAACCTACCATAGTATTATGAGCCCTGATCCAGGGCCGAGTCCCCAGGATCCTGTAGTCCACCTCCCAGGCTCGGAGGTCGCAGCCGGCGTCGTCCCAGCCCGCGAGCTGGACGTAGATGTGCGAGGAGTTGCTCCAGAACCACTCGTTCGTTGAGGGCGCTATTGGCACTGGAATCGAAACTGCTTGATCAGAAAGATTGAAAGATAATAAAAAAATTAAAAGAACTTAATCACTACAAAGTTTAAAATAAAGTCGCTTTTTCTGTCCCTATGCATGCTTAAATCTTTAAAACTACGGACCGGATTTTGATGTGTTTTTTTTGATAGATAGAGTGATTCAAGAGGAAGGTTTACACGTATAATAAAACCGTGCGAAGCCGGGGCGGGTCGCTAGTGGAAACATATTTAGAAAAAGGTGAGAGAATGACTACTTGAAAAATGGTTTTATACTGTTAAAGAATACTTAGAAATTGTAATTATATGTACCCTATATCACTAATATATTAATATATGACTCGAATAATATTAACACGCCTACTTGCAGGCTGAATTCAATTACCAGAAAACAATTTTGTATTCTATCTAGCAAATAAATAATTTGATTTTTTGATTGCTTGTTACAGATAGTTTTAAGAACGACTGTTTTATTTTACAATTAGAAATTGTTGTTCTCTTGTAAGTGACTTGTCTTTATGAGAATTATTAAACAACTAACTTTAAATATTATTAAAAATTAAATAAAAAATAAATAAGCCTTCATTACTGTTTGTTTTTTAAATTAATAGAATTGAAGTTTGAAATATAGGGGTAGAAAACATAAATATTTAACTCAAAACTAAAATTTTAAATCGTGTTATCGGTAGCTTGTCTTCGACAAAGGCCTCAAGGCCTTTCGATAAGTTTCTTAGTAATACCTACTAGGGATGTTACGGAGGTGGTTTAACGGAACCGAAGTCGGAGTCGGAGTTTTAAATTTTGGTTTATCGGAGTCGGAGTCGGAGTCGGAGTCGGAGGCGGAGGCGGAGTCGAAGATGGTGGCAGAAGAGAGATGAGCAGAGTGTTAAGGGGAGGCTTAATCAAATGTTATAGTATAAATACAAACATTTATTTAATCATTCTCTTTACTTTACTTAAAATAAATTTACATAACATACTTAGTCGTTAAAAATTAACAGCAGTTACAAATTAAATTAAATGTATGGACTCTAAAAGTAGTAAACTATATTTAATAAACAAAAGTTTTGCAGCTTTGTCTCCGTCTAATCTATTTCTTAGCGGGTCATAGATTAGGCCAGCCCCACTAAAAAGTTGTTCGCTTGCTACTGAGCCCAGTGGACACGACAAATATTGGCGAGCAATCGATTGAAGGGGTTGGAATTTTGTATTTCCATTAACTTTCCACCACAATAATGGATCTTCATTGATGTGTGATTCGTAATAGACAACTCTGAAGTGAGTGGAGTGAGTAATGGACGACGAAAAGTACGTGGAGGGGAGTTCCCCGCGAGACATGCATAAACCTGTTTGTGCTGACCGCGGCAGCCGCGCACCATCGCCCGCTATCCGCTAGGCTTCGACCTCCGATTTAAACCTCCGATTGAAAGTTTCGGAACAGAAGTCGGAACCGGAGGTGTAATATCAATCGGAGGTTCCGACATATCGGAGTCGGAGTCGAAGCTTCGTAACATCCCTGAACCTACCACAGGTTATACCTACGTATCTTATCTATTCTGGGCATAATTTATTTATTTATTTATTCATTCACACTTGACTTACAGAATTATAATATTCCAAAACGTCAAACATTATTCTATTATTTGAATATTATTGCATAAAATATTATTTAAATTAATTTTTATTTTAATTAAAACATAAAACAGTAGGTACACTAAGAATTAAAATTAAAAGTGACAATTAAAAGGTAATTCGTTAGTCAAAATAGTAAACAAAAAAAATAAAATTAAATGTCATAATAAAAAAAGGTTATTCGATATATAGTCAAAATATTAAAATAAAATAAAGGTCAAAAAGTACAATTAATGAAAGAGAGCATTGAATGTCTCAATTTAGCGATGCTGCCAAAGAAAACGTCGGAGTCAGTCATAAGTTTATTAGTAGATCCTTAAATACTTTTTTCTGTTTATCTAAACACTAGGTTCTCTTCTCTTTGAGCTTAGTACTTAAAAATTATACCAAATAACTAGCCTAAAAGTTGTTACTGATAAATTGCTTAGATGCCTATTTATAACTATTTAATCTTAAATCTTAACAAACAATTCCAAGCTAGCAGTATCTAACTAAACACTCATACACAGAGTTTCTCATTACAAGTACTTACCTGTTAAATCTGAGACCGGAATGTCAAAGATAAGCAACCTTCTAAGATAGCTGGAAGGAATGCAGTTGTTATTTTTTAAAGGTTTATTGTTCATTACCGGGAATACTAATAATATGGACCTTGACGATAGCTATTGTGCAGGTCCATTTTATACCATTTTAAATCCTAAAGATTTTTTTTTTTATCATTTTATATTTAACATTTTCACACAACTTTACATTTCTACACATTTATTAGTTTTTAACGTTAGCCGTCGTTATCTGTTCAAAATATGCACTATTTCATGTAACTACTTATCTATTCATTTACCTAGTGTAGTCTGAAATAAAATACAATATTATTATTATATTTTTAATTCTAGTAGGATTTCGGTTTCCGGGATAATTAGCCCTAAAAACGGGCCAAAACACAAAATTTGGAATTCCTGGAAATCATCTAGCATCCCTAAGGCAGAGCGAGGCGATGTTTTGTTAGCTGCAGGTTTGGAATATTTTACTGTGAAAACGTGGTATTTTGTTTTATTAATATTTTATTAATATTGGTTGTTTTTGTTTATTTTAGTTAGATAACTTTATATTAGATTCAGAATTTACCACAAATAAACGATTTAAGTACTTTTGTACTTACTTACCTATAGTTTAATAATAATTTATATTAAAATACAAAAATTATACTTAAAAGAAATCTATTAGAGAAAGTAATTTGTAAGGTACCTACCTTGCTTCTTATTCTATTAAACTGAAACATAAAACTTTTTAACAATGTTTTGTTACACGTTCATGGCGGTACGAGATCGAATACGTCTCGTACGAGACTTTCATACAACGCGAAGATGAAATCGTGTGACCGTCTCGTTCGCGCGAATGAAATTCTGTATGATTTTTTACAGTTAGAGTGAAATGTCCTAGTGTACCCTGTTTAGGTACCGTAGGTATAGTATTTTTATGAATGAAAACGTACGAGAACCAATAGATCTCGTAGCGACCACATGCAAAAAACCTGCATCTAGTGCGATACGCGACGCGATAGGGTCTCGTAGTAATCTCGTACGAAGCCTTATGAAAAATCAATTAGTGTTGCTACAACTTTCGACGAGTGCATTGTTTTGTCGTCATGGATCATAATAATATTATGAACCGAAAGCGATCGCGAAGAATGTTAGAACTATCATTCTCAAATTCTGAAGATTTTAAATGTCACAACCCTTCTAAAAGTTCACAGACCCTCTTTCGAAAAGTGATTCAACGTGCATCAAGAACCACAAATGAAAGTATTTCCACTAGTCCCAGGACTGGACATACTTACCAGGAACTTACTAATGCGAACTTACTAAACATTGATTCTTTGTACATACTTCATTTTTAATTTATATTCATTTGTCTTTTTGAAATAAATTTTTTATCGACATTGTGTGTTTTGGTGTTTAATACATCACTATAAATTTATCGACTTTTTGCAAAATATGCGATACGAGATAGAAAAGAACTCGTATTTTTTTGCCATCTCGGGCTTTACGAGATCTTAAGGTTCTCGTATTTCTTTTTTGCAATTTTTTTAATGAATATGTTTAGCTATTTTCGGGCGGGCCTACATACTGAACAACACATTCATTGTCTATCGGTTAGTATAAAAATTTAACCTTTTTTATGTATTTCCATCCAAGTATTCAAGTTAAAAGCGAACAACACATACGAGACCTAATGAGTCTCGTGCCGTCATTAGGGAAGGTACATTACGAGTACTTTTCAGCCTCGTACTGCGTTTTCAGGTAGGTTCCATAAATCGGCCTCCGCGATGAACGTGTTAATTAGTAAATAAAGTTAACCATAAGTAGCTTAGTTAGATAGACCCAAAAGCTTTTAAATTTGTAATCCAAATGTGAGACACGATTCATATCGATGCCTAATACTTCGCCGAAAAAATACCTAATCGTTGCTTAGAATTCTGAGGCTACATTTCTGACTTAGTTAGTCGTTTAGCCTTATTTTCCCTGTCACTGTTTCAAATCATTAGTGAAAAATTTCTATGTCTATGGTTCAAATTGTCCGAGGAACTTGTCATGATCGTCTTAATGACTGTCACCAAGCATATCGGCTATAACCACAAAAAAGTTACGACTTAGACACGTGTTTAACAGTTGTTTAACATGTTTTTGTAGGCTGACTTTTGCTAAACAACAGTTAAACACGTGTCTAAGCCGTGATTTTGTTTTTTGTGATATGGCTCATTGTCGCTTAAGTATCCTGTTTTTACATCCCAAAATTCAAACGAATGTGGTGGTAAGATAGGTATAAGGTACCTACCTAGGTAAGGTAAATCTAAAATTGACACTTACGCTAATTTCTTGTCACGGCATTTGTCAATTACCTTGGGAGTAGATGTAAAACAAAAACGTCGGTTACGTTTCCGTACCCGACGGTACCCGTTTCATATGTTTAAAAGAAACGGGGTTACGATCTCAGATTAGAGAACTATACGATACGAACAAACAGTGAGTGAGTGAACATGAACACGGCGACCGCAGCGCCACGCGTGCACGCGAGCCATTTTAGCGCGCAAAGTTTGGGTTCAGTTCTGCTTGAACTACAATTTCAAAGGCTTGGTTAGAATAAGGTAGAACAGAGATAAACAGCGCATAATACGCGGTAGTAAAAGAGAAGGAGATATGCATTTTGTTCATGATATCGAACGAACGAACGTTCAGTTACTTATATGAAATTTTAAGTTTTGTAATGGGATTTTAAACTTTATGTCACAGAAAATAGAGATGATATTAGAACATCGTTACTGAATTACACAAGACTAGCTCAGATACCCCAAGCCCCAAGCGGAAGCCGATTGCCGCGCCGCCATACGTCACTCACTGCGTCATTCACTGTCTTGCATTTGATTGTGGACCTTTTACAGCAGTTATAGAGACTACTTTCCTAAAAAGAAGTTTGATGAGTTACGTTCTTTGATACATTCTAAATGAAAAGTAATAATAAGAATCTGTGGGTGGACGTTCAGTTCAGTTAGTTTTCGGTGGTTAAATTGTGCGTTGTTTTGTTTCGCTCCGTGTGTCTCGCGAGTCTATTGCTTTGTTCGCTGTTATTACTGGATTTTTTTAATGTAAGTGGTGTTTTATGTTATTAAACTGTTAATTCTGCTCAGTATAAGTATTTTTAGGTGATAGATTGTTAGAAATACATCGTTATTACTTCTAGATAGATAAGGCTCGAAAATGTTCGTTAGCGTACCTACACGATGCGACTCATTCCGAAGTGATTTATTACCATGTTTGTTAGTAAATAAATGTAGTAATAAGCATATAACATAAACTAAACTCACTTTTCTACACAACGATTTAATAACGCATTAAGTACCTATTGTAATTTTAGTGAAATAGATGAACCAAAAATATTGCTTATTCGACATAATTCATGCATACAAAATGGCGTTTCGTCAGTAAACATCCAGCGAGCCAGTTTGGTCTTTATTTGTGTAGGGATAAGGACGTCGTTTGTTCCGAACCTTTTTTGTCGAACGTTATTTCGTTGAATAGGGATTGGCGTAGTGTCGATAGATAGGTAGGTATACGATAAAGTTTGGACTTTATCTATAGTGATGGTGACGTCACATTAGGTATTATAATTTTTTTATTCAGATTTTACAACCTTTTAAGTATCTAACAAAATGTTTTTTGTCTTATGAATTTAGGTTTACTTTATCGTCATTATTTTGTTACCGTAGATATTTATTCCTATGGAACGTTAAACGTACCTTACCTACTTACTGCTATTGAAGTGACTTTTTTTATTTTACCTATTACAAGACTCAGTTACAAGAAAAATAACGAAACGAATGAGCAAGCATTTCGGAATATGATATTTTTTCCAAAAAATAATTATGTAGTTTCTTGATGACCTTGTGGCGGGTTGCGGGTTCGATTCCCACCCACCTCGGGAATAATAAAATTATGATGCAAAAACACTCAAAACTTTTTTCCGAGTTATTAAGATTTATCAATGTACCTACTTAGGTACCTACTTAAGTAGGTATAGTATTATATATTTATATATATTTTTTAATTAAGTTACTTACTTAAGTAAGTAATTAAAATACAGTGAAGAGCTAGATTTTATTGATAATTTGGCAACATCTTGCTTTGTGGATTGTTCAGCATTATTATCATTATTTCTGTTTGTTTTAAAGCATGTCGAAATGGCGCGAAGGTTTGGAGCAGCCTGCGAAATTCCACGAAATCCTTTACGGCAAGGAAGGAAGCGATGACGAACAGGACATAACCGTTGAAGAGGACCAAGATATGAGCTATCTCGAATCGGACCTCGAAGACAATGAGGTTGGTTACCTGCTTAAAATTATTGTTACTAGCTGTACCTGTGCTAGGTACAGCTAGTAACAATAACAAATAATAAATATAAAAACTAGTGGTAACAAATAATAATTTTGTGCTAGATGCTACCCGCGGCTTCACCCGCGTGGTTATTTATAGAAAGGAGGACAAGAAGTATGGATATTGAATATTGTGAATGTGCATGATTTGCTCTGTCATACACAGCACACGCTAAGTGGTATGTGATATGGTGATTTTGTCTCGTCTACTTTTATTTTTATTTTCAGAACTGCATTTTTTATTTCAATAACATGACACATTTTTTTGTAGCTACGATCAACCCACTTCTTCTTCCGGGCCTTATCCCACGCTAAGTGGGGTCGGTACAACATGAATTCTTCTACGATCAACCCACTACAAATCGAAAAATTGAAAAAAAGTTAAATTTTAAATCTTTTTTTGTGTTTGCCTTAGGGAGGATATCGATCTCCAGAGGCTCCACCCTACTCTCCCCTCACGTCCCCAGAGCGCGGCGAGAGTTCTCCACAAATGGTAATGCTATTATTTTGGTTTGCGGTTATATTTAATTATTTGCAACAGTCTGCAGTTAGCACAATGGTTTCAATTGTAGGTATATATAATATTAGTTGTAATTTTTTCTATTCCTAGATTGTTCGTTGTTAATAAAGTAATATTTATAACTTTAACATATTATATAATTATACTCTATTTTACCTTTTTTATTATAACTAGGACTTTGTCGCTTAGCGACCACTGTCCCGAAACATTGTCAATCACTACACACTAAATAAAGAGCAAAAGCAAATAAACTAAAGAAAACAAAATGTTCCAACTGACAAAAAAAAACTTTTAAACTTGATTGGTGTAAAAATAAATCTATTTATTACTTTAAAATTGTAATCGTTGTACCTTATTAAACGTAAAATAAAATTAATAATATTACTCATGGGTTGCAGTGTATTTTTATACTTTTATGTTTGTCTTAGGAAGAAACTTGGGAAATTGTACCAGAAGTTACCCCGTCCCCAGAACGCAAAGAGAGGCTGTCGCGAATAGTAAGGTTTCTTTCTTTATTAACAATACAAAACAAAAATCCTTTATTGTACACCAGAAAAAAAAACATAACATAAGACAAGTACAAGGGGGGCCTTATCGCTTAGAAGCGATCTCCTCCAGGCAACCTATGGATTGAAAGAGTTATAATAAAGTTAATACAGGCAGGGGTGTATAGTCTATTTTTTTATTTTGATTGGTTTACGATATTGATGTATTTATAGCAGTTCGATTTCTTCATTTTATATTTTTTTTTGTTATTTTTTTCAGGACGAGCCAGCGTCTTCTAGTACAGCGCCTTACAATAGATATAGATCCCGGTCGCCACTAGAACAGTCTACTCCGTCAAAAGAGTAAGTGATGTGTTGTATATGAATTAATATGTATTATGCATATTAATTATATGTTAGCGGCCCGCCCCGGCTTCGCACGGTTTTATTATACGTATAAACCTTCCTCTTGAATCACTCTATCTAATAAAAACCGCATCAAAATCCATTCCGTAGTTTTAAAGATTTAAGCATTCAAAGGGACATAGGGATATAGGGACATAGGAACAGAAAAAGCGACTTTGTTTTATACTATGTAGTGATATGAATCTAAAAAATAACCGCCGTTTTATTTCAGGCCTAGAAATAAATCTATTAAACATTTCAGGCACTCAATACGCTCCATATTTTTGGCGTGAAGAAGTTACAAACATCCATACTTACAAACTTTCACTCTCAAATTAAATATTATTAGGGATTTCGAATAGATTAGGCGCTATGTCGCTCATTAGGGGAGGCCTATGTCTAGCAGTGAACTAATATAGGCCGATGATGAAGGATTAGGAAGATTATAGAGGAAAAATTTTCCCAAGAGTGGCAACCCTATCTCCAGTCTCCTCACATTTGGCGAGGCAAACAACGGCACCCTATATATTACAAAAAACCGCTTCAAAATCCGTTACGTAGTTTTATAGACTTAAGCATTCAAAGGGACATAGGGAAATAGGGACATAGGGACAGTGAATGCGACTTTGTTTTATACTATGTAGTGATTTCACTAACAATAAACCGTAGATGGTTACAAACAGTCTAAAGGTAGCTCTTTTGATCCATGTCAATACCATTACAAAGCGTCCCCAAGACATTATTTCATATATTATCACTTCATAGTATAAAACAAAGTCGCTTTCTCTGTCCCTATGTATGCTTAAATCTTTAAAACTACGCAACGGATTTTGATGCGGTCTTTTTTTAATATATAAAGTAATTCAAGAGGAAGGTTTATACGTATAATAAAACCGTGCGAAGCCGGGGCGGGTCGCTAGTACAACTATATTTCTCGATGATGATGATGCAAAAATCCATTATTTTTTTCACAGTTCACCGGTGCCTGTAAACTTGGTGCGGATATATCTGAACGATGAAGCGTATTATGACCCGCTTACTGACTCTTTGTATATACCACCTGGAGAGAATGGAGAGAATAGAGAGAATGGAGAGAATGAGAGAGATGCATGTAATAAAACAACGAGTGCGAGAAGAGGTGGCCGAAGGGGTGTAAGGGGTATGCGAGGTCAGAGTCCACGTAAGAGGGGTGGTTATTATACAAACCGGGACCGGGAGGGACCTCAGTGGCAGGCAGGACACCCTCTAAATGAAATCTGGATGAATGACAAAGATGTTCCACTTGCATTTTTAAGATTGGCGAAGGATGCATCGAGGAAACGACAGATTAGAATGAAAGATGATGCCAAGGCTGATAGAAAGGTTAAACGAGGAAGTGATGATAGCGAGAGTGAAGATGATGACGAATTCCTCGACGCTAATGATGGAGCTGATCTCCCTGGACTGGAAGGCGACAGCCTTCACTTTCAATGGTCTTCTATGGGGACTTTTCAAGGTGAAGAACACAAATTTATGCCTGAGCGTACTGGTTCAGTTCGGTTTTTCAATTCGGCCTTTGACGCTTTTCGTACCTATTGGGACGATAACGTCTTAGGTTTAATTGTGTCTGAAACGAACCTACATGCCACTAAAATTGCATCTGGTGCCTTCCAGTGTGAATGGTTCCCCACTAATATCCATGAAATTTTGTGCCTTTTTGCGTTTTGGATGATGTTGGGGATCGTCAAAATGCCAACTATTACTAGTTGTTTTTCTGTCGATCCACTCATGAAAACGGAAGTTTACAGACGCATCTTTACACGAAGAAGGTATGAAATGTTAACTAGAGCGTTACATTTTGTAGATTCAGACCCGATAACCCTAAATCCCTCCGACATTAGCGCCGGAAGCTTTGACCGATTACACCGTTTGAGGCCAATTATTACACATTTAAACGCAGCATTTCAATCAAATTATATTTTAAGTAAAGACATTTGCATAGATGAAAGCCTTACGCTATGGAAAGGAAGATTGCACTTCAAACAGTATATTCGGACCAAAGCTTCTAAGTTTGGGATCAAAACATTCGAGCTCTGTGAGAGTACCACCGGTTACTTGTGGTCTTTCATTGTTTACTCCGGTAAAGAAACCGCACCAGATTCGGAGGAGTCGCCCGCAGAATTTAAAAGTACAGCTGTTGTGAAGAAGCTCATGGGTCCCTTACTGAACAAAGGATATAGATTGTTTATGGATAATTGGTATAATTCACCCCTATTGGCTAGATTTCTGAAGCGCAATGGTACCGATTGCGTTGGTACTTTACGACCTTCCCGTCGCGATGTTCCCGTTTTAATAAATAAGGCTCCTCTTAGAAGGGGAGAGTACATTGCCAGACATTCCGGCGATGTCACAGTATTGTCATGGCAAGACAAGAAAAGAGTTACCATGATTTCCACTTGTCATGGTTCGTCTTTTGCTTTGCCCAGAGTATCAACAAAACCAACATCTCGGCCAGAGCCCTTTAAACCACAAATGGTGCTGGACTACAACAAATTCATGGGTGGGGTTGATATGAAGGACCAAATGTTGGAGCCTTATTTATTAGAAAGGAAACGTTGCAGAAAATGGTACATGAAACTTTTTAAACGCCTTCTCAATGTATCCATTCTCAACTCTCGCACACTTCTACAGTCATCCATGCAGAAAAACTTAGATCATTTGACTTTTCGTCTTCAGCTTGTAGATTCCATCCTCACAAATCATCTTGCACATTGTCCGCTAAGCCGTAGATATACTGTATCAAGCAGTAGATCTGCGCACACTCAACCGGATAGTTTTGTCATTTCTACACATTGGCCCATTTTATTAGAACCGACAGAAGGTAGCTCAGCGCGCAACCGAAACTTCTGGAAGCGTTGCTTTGTTTGCCTTAGGGAAGGCAGGAAGTCCCAAAAAACGCCGTATTGCTGCGAGTCCTGTCGCGTGCCATTGTGTATAAAGGATTGTTTCAAATCATATCATACAACACGATGATTCCTGTCTTCATATCAATTATTCATAAACAACTATTGTGATAGGTATTTTATGGACACAGAGTGGAAGGTTGGCATGATTGTGGAAAAGTGGATAGTCGAATAAGTTTTGTATTTAGTATTTGTATTTTTTGTATAGTACCTATCAAGTTAATCTAGTGTTAGAATAAATATAATAAGGCATCTGTCCTTGAATTTACGTACCTAGTACCAGAAATAAATCGTGTATTGGTGATTGTGACCTAGGTGATTTATTGTTTTCGTTGTACCTTACTACAATACGAATTTTTAGATTAAAAATTTAATTTAATTTTCTTATATTTGGGATGGAATATAAGTGCATACTGAATAGTTTAACTGTTACAAAACTAATATTTTATAACAGAACGATCACAAATATCATTAAAGCTAATTATTCAATAATATGATAGGTAATGTAGTTACCTATATGTATTGTTATTATATTTAGTATTGTTATGTATAAGACCCTAATATCATCCCATTCGTAGTGTGTATTCGATTGTTTTTGTAAATATTTTATATGTAGGTATATTTTGTAATTTACTTAATTTATTGAAAATAAAATGGTTTGTTTCTATGAAATTGTATTTTTATTCAAGCAGAGTAAATTGCATATAAAAGAAAAACTAGATATCGATAAAATCAAATCAAAGTGAAGGACATCGCTATTAGTTTCAGTTTGTCGAGATTCTAGTGCTATGATTGCAGGCATCTCAAGTTATTTCGTCGAATTGTTTTAGGTACCTACAAAAATACACAATATAGGTCTTTATTCTTTAGATTTTAGTACTTAGAGTAGAGTGAGTGGGGGCAAGATCGAACGGTTTTTTGATGAGATGGTCAGTGTTGTTTTTGAATCCATGTAGAAGAATAGATATTAACTTTAGCTAAAAGTAAATTGGACATAATTAAAGGGTAAAGACTAGATTTTTATAATATGTCAATAACAGCCTGATAAAGCTGTCCAAAAAGTAGAAAACTGTAATTAAAAATATTATTTTTACTTAATTGAAACAGGGGGAAGATGAAAAGGTGACGGGGTAAGATCGAATAAAAATCTAAAATCGTTAAAACGTGTCTTAGGCAGGTCTTAGGCAAAGTTTATGGTCCTTAGTCTATAGTGTTAAGTAATTTAAAAAGTTGTAACTGACTGTAGTGCCAAAATACTTATTTTTAACAAAGATATAACAAATTTAAAAAATATATATATTCCGAACTTACCCCACTGGGGGAAGATTGAAGAAGAGATTCTCAAACTTTGGAGCCAATTTGCACATGTTTTGAGTGAAGAAAAAAAAATATTATCTATTAATGAAAAATGAAATAAAAACTGAAAACTTTTTTATTTCACATGAAACCTATATGAATATTCTTTTTCATCACCATAAATAATTCTTAATTTTTTTCTTTTGTACTTTTTAAAGTATTTTCTTTTTCTATTGGATTCTTTTTTTATTTCACATTTCTTAGCATTCTTGTTATTTTTTGTTTTACTACTTTCAGCAATTGTTTTCTTATTTCTTATTTTCTTCCTGAAACTTACACAAAGATACAGTTTGAGAACATCTGGCTTTTAGTATGAAATCTGAAAAAGGGTCAAAATTAAAACATTGATATGTTTGTCTTACCCCGTTAAATGTAAATGGGGAAAGATGAAAAGTTGAAATAAATTCTAAAATACGAGAAATAGAGAGATTTAGAAGTAATTACATAAATATGTACAAAAAATAATAGGCAGATGTTTCAATGAAACACTCGTACCTGCCTTGTAATTTAATTTACAAGACACGGGGCAAGATGAAATCACTTTTGTGAATCCTGAAAAAGACACTGTCTTAGAAAATTGCACTTTACACACAACCAGGCGTTCTCAGCCACAACCGCTGACTGAGTTGTGATAAGTAACAAATTGGTGGCCCTAACGCTGTTGCCAGCACAGTCATAAGTACTATAAATCTGGTGTTATTGAAGACTTTTTGTCTTACCCCTTTTTTCATCTTCCCCCCACTCACTCTATTAATTACTTAACTTCTTTTTATCTAGCCTGCAACATGGCTTCCAAGGTTTAAACTTGTGAAATTATTATTAGTACAATGTTGTTTACGGAATTTTAAAATATGGTTCGGTTGTAGAGTTAGGTATTACATATTTTGTCCACTGATACAACTCGCACGCCTTCGCCTCCGGCCCAGCCATTACTTTCTGTGTGTGGCGGCTTTTAATCTTTATTAAGTAGAGTGAGTGGGGGCAAGATCGAACGGTTTTTTGATGAGATGGTCAGTGTTGTTTTTGAATCCATGTAGAAGAATAGATGTTAACTTTAGCTAAAAGTAAATTGGACATAATTAAAGGGTAAAGACTAGATTTTTATAATATGTCAATAACAGCCTGATAAAGCTGTCCAAAAAGTAGAAAACTGTAATTAAAAATATTATTTTTACTTAATTGAAACAGGGGGAAGATGAAAAGGTGACGGGGTAAGATCGAATAAAAATCTAAAATCGTTAAAACGTGTCTTAGGCAGGTCTTAGGCAAAGTTTATGGTCCTTAGTCTATAGTGTTAAGTAATTTAAAAAGTTGTAACTGACTGTAGTGCCAAAATACTTATTTTTAACAAAGATATAACAAATTTAAAAAATATATATATTCCGAACTTACCCCACTGGGGGAAGATTGAAGAAGAGATTCTCAAACTTTGGAGCCAATTTGCACATGTTTTGAGTGAAGAAAAAAAAATATTATCTATTAATGAAAAATGAAATAAAAACTGAAAACTTTTTTATTTCACATGAAACCTATATGAATATTCTTTTTCATCACCATAAATAATTCTTAATTTTTTTCTTTTGTACTTTTTAAAGTATTTTCTTTTTCTATTGGATTCTTTTTTTATTTCACATTTCTTAGCATTCTTGTTATTTTTTGTTTTACTACTTTCAGCAATTGTTTTCTTATTTCTTATTTTCTTCCTGAAACTTACACAAAGATACAGTTTGAGAACATCTGGCTTTTAGTATGAAATCTGAAAAAGGGTCAAAATTAAAACATTGATATGTTTGTCTTACCCCGTTAAATGTAAATGGGGAAAGATGAAAAGTTGAAATAAATTCTAAAATACGAGAAATAGAGAGATTTAGAAGTAATTACATAAATATGTACAAAAAATAATAGGCAGATGTTTCAATGAAACACTCGTACCTGCCTTGTAATTTAATTTACAAGACACGGGGCAAGATGAAATCACTTTTGTGAATCCTGAAAAAGACACTGTCTTAGAAAATTGCACTTTACACACAACCAGGCGTTCTCAGCCGCAACCGCTGATTGAGTTGTGATAAGTAACAAATTGGTGGCCCTAACGCTGTTGCCAGCACAGTCATAAGTACTATAAATCTGGTGTTATTGAAGACTTTTTGTCTTACCCCTTTTTTCATCTTCCCCCCACTCACTCTACCTCTATAGCTTGGCAAAAAAGAGTAGAAAATAATGGGGGCGCCACTGTAGGTCCTTATGGCAACACCTATAGCGCACCAAGCTAGTCTTGATACTTAGGTGTATATTTCTGTTATACGTACATTTTTATCCACACATAGTTTAGTAGTATCAGTAAATATTGTTTAATTGAGCAAGGTTCTCGTTATGTAAGTATATAAAGAAAAAAATATAAAGTAAATTAAAATTTAATACATTGTTATTAATACATGGTAAGTTCTCTCTCACAGTATTCCTTTTCTATTTTTATTACGTGCTGGCACGAATTCTTCCAATCCTCCTCCGTAATAGCTTGGAACCGTTCCGTTTTAGCACGCTCAGCTGCTTCCTATAAAGAAACTTTTTATGATACCTTTATCTTACCTTTTTCAGTTTATTGTTTAGGCACCTAATTTCTAGACCATTTAAAATACAAACGCTATAGTAACTTTATTACAAAGAAATAACACAACATTTAAATTATGTAGAAATAGATTTACATATTAGCTAGTCTAGCTCAAGTATCAAATTCTGTGCCCGCGCTATAGCAGAGTACGCAGAACAAACGTAAACATAACCTAACTGCCCGATGTTTATTGTTGAATATTTCACTTGTTCCGTGGAACTTTAATTTAATCCTGCTTTAGGACCATCAAGTTACCTTTGATTCAACTTAAAATTACAAAACAAACTCTCACAAACCTGTCATATCAGCGGTTCTTTGAAAAACATTGTTGAGATCTGAAAGAATAGTTCTGGCCTCAAATTCTGCCAGACATCGCCTGTATACCTTATAAATAACCTCCCTGGCAGCACTTCTAACTGTTTTATTCATTATTTTTCACTTTTCGTCACTTTATCACCACCGCTTGTCCGATCCAAGTAATAAATCCGAGAATTCGTAATCTTTGTTTACAATTTTACATCAAACGTCATTGTTTTAAGAATGTTGCCATTAAACAAAAAAATTAGTTCCGTTTCAAGACTTTTTTGCCAAGCTGTACTTCAGTCTTGACACAAAAATGTCAAAAAAAACGTTTACGACAGCCGGTTTTAAACTCTCCACACACTGAAGCCGGAGGCGGAGCGGAGGCGAAGGCGTGGCGGTTTTTCCTATGGCACCGCGTCGCCACGGCCTGCGGTGTGTGTGTAGGCATAAGAATAGACAAAAACAGAGTAGAAGGGAAACTTCGCTCCGAACGCGCTCAAGGTCACGATATTAGCCTACGCGATTCTGACGCCGCACGCGGATTATAATATTTGTGTAGGTTAGGTACCTACCTCTATAATATAACGTCACGGTCAAGTTATTGTGGTGTGATCGGTTGTAACAATAACTCAAAAACGAAGACAAATTTTTTTTAGATTCTTAAATGATAATGATAATACGTAAGTAATATTTTCTAAATATTTTTGTGATTTTGTAGGTTCCTATCTAACTATTTAGGTAGGTACCTAATCAATGGAACGTGAACATCGGTCGTTGACCTTTTCTCACTCGCTTCGCCTCGCGACGACGCGGCGGGGCGCGGCGGTACAGTGCAGTAGCAACCCTGGCAAAACGCCTGGACGACAGAGGGGCGTAACGAGGTGAAGGGTGAAGTACATAGGTATATAAATGGCAGCGTGTGGGACTAGATCAAAGAAGAGTCCCTTCTACCCAGTTATTATTTATTCTTATGTAGGCTTTCATAGGATTCCATAGAATACAACTCGCACGCCTTCGCCTCCGCTCCGCCTCCGGCTTCTGTGTGTTTCGAACTTTAGGCATACTTATCTACCATTGTAAAAAACAAACAAAAGAGGTTAGTTCTCTTACCTCCGCCAACAGTGCGAACATCCATATACGCCGGTTGCGACGTGCCCACGCGATTGGTCGCAGTGATCCGCAGCGAGTACTTTGTGCCGCACTTCAGACCGGTCAGCGCGTGTTTTTGAACGCCGGAGAGGTTTGGCAGCTTGGTGTTAGGCCAGGCTTCTTGCCATGGACCGTTTGACTCTTTCCAGGTTAGGCTGTATGCTGGGATAATAATGTAGTTATTTAGTACATTTTGTAATAGGTAGGTAAACAGTTCTGGCGCTCATTAGGGGAGGCCTATGTCCAGCTGTGGACTAATATAGGCTGATAATGATGTTGATGAAACAATTTGGGGTGTTTTCTATGTACCTACCTAAGTATAGAAAAAAGGTCTATGTAAGTAATGTATTAAGAATATCAGTCTTTAAATTTATTAATTATTTATAGTTCTGGACAATCCATAATACCACATCCTCTAGCCCAAAGCTAAGCAGAGCTTGTGTTATTGGTAGGTAGGGGAACCTGGGGAGACTTGATCACCACTTTACATTTTACCAAATAACTCAAAAGTTATAAGCTTATGTTAACATTTTTTAAATGATTAGTATAAAGAATTTCAGTACCAACTAAATACAATTGTTTTTTTCCAATTAAAAACAGTAATTGTTTAACTACAACAATTTTAAAAAAAGTCGGCAAAAGGATCATGTCTCCCCTATTCTGGGAGACTTGTTCACTGCAGTAGGGTAGACTTGATCATGGGGGATCAAGTATCCCTGTTCCTTAGATGACTTGTTTTTAATAAGTATTTTTAATTTTAGGGGATGCCTGTTTTGTATTCTATGAAATTTTAAACTATTTTCAGTAGAAATACTTTTAATTAGAATTTCTTTTTAATTAAAATTACCTTTTAAATGTTAAATGGTCTTTAATTTATATGTTTTGAATTAATTATGAACCGGTAGGTATAGATCACTAGATTATTATAATAAATATAGACGTTATTATAATTTAACCAGCCTCAAAATTTACCAAAATCTTGTGTTCAATCATTAGAATACTGAAAATTACTTATACCTACTAATCGGTCTCTCTATTTTCAGAGAAGTAGCTTAGCAACTAAGAATAAAAATTAAATTATTGTACTTATAACTTTAAACATCATTCTAGCAACTTTGAATACTAATTAAATGACTGTACTTATAAAATTAAACAACATTTTAGCAACTTTGAACAAAAAATTTGCGACTATGCTTTTATTATATTAAACAACATTCTTGCAAATAAGTATACAATAATAATTAATAGGAACTCCGCCTACGCTTTAAGCTTTCTTTTTCTTGTAAATACTTGGCATTACACGTAGACAAGAACCTGTAACATAAAAAATAGTACCTAAAATCAATTTGGGTAGACTTGATCCCGGGATCTAGTCTCCCCTAACAGATAGGGAACAAGTCTCCCCATCCCTAGTAGGTACTTATAACAAAATTTAAAAAAAGTTAAGAAAACAAAAAAATTGCTTAGAACAAACTTAGAATACACTTTTTTAACTGAATTTCTAAGCTATTTTTCAAACCAAACAAGAATTATTATAACAAAAACCGTTCAAAAAAATCAAAATATAAACTTACAAAAAAAGAATCAATGTCTTCAAAACCATTTTTCCTTTAATACTCAGATGTTGGCTATGTACGAATGTCAGTATCACGTTTAACATTCCAAACCATCTAAGAACTACTATGTTGCTAAATCGGAATTAAAAAAACTAGTATAGACTTCGATATCTAAGGGGGTGATCATGTCTCCCAACGGATCAAGTGTCCCCAGGTTCCCCTAGGTACTAGATGACTGGATATAATTAATACAATAGAACACACATATATTATATAGGTATCATTATTATTATTATATAGAATGAACGTTGAGACGAGCGTTTGCGCTATCTATTAATTGGATGACCCTTACGTTACGTGATCTTTTGCACTCAGAATTTGTCTTAGTGCCATCTATCAGAGGATTACTGAAGCACTTAGATAGGTAAGCTAGCTTCCGTTAACGAGGTCATTTATTGAGCGCCTTCTACTGACGTGTAAGCCTTGTGGTTCAGCTCACGTCAACTAGAGGTCGCTACAATAAGGATACTAAGGAAAATAAGGTGACTTAAGACAAGAGTCTTACTGGACACTGTCGTCTAAACAAGCACATGTTAAAATTGGGGCTAAGCTACTCACAATCATGCAGATTCTGCAAAGAGGCGATGGAAACGCCTCTCTATCTGCTAGGTATGAGACATGAGTGGAGCTCTGATGCAAAAGCGTAGCACTAATCTGGGCAAACACCTACTAAGCCCAGATGAGCTAAGAGACATCAGAGATCTCCCTGAAAAAATTCTACAGTTCTTAGCAGCTGCAAGGGTAAGTGGCAAATAATAAACGCCGCGTCTTCGAGGGTGAACTGAACACATAGAGTGGCGATCACACTAAGTCTATCATGGCTGCAGTGAAACATAAGCCACATTAAAAATTAAATAGTTGGACAATCTACATAGTACTATCTAGACCCAAAGTAAGCTACTCAAAGCTTGTGTTATGGGTAGGTACTAGATAATTGATATATGTAATACATTATATACCTACATAGATATATATATTTTATTAAACATAGAAAACACCCAGACCAACGGAACAAATTCCTGCAGATCGTGCACAAATTTGTTCCGAGGCGGGAATCGAACCCGCAACCTCCTGCGTCGCAAGTGGACCTTCGCCCACCGCGCCACATTCGTCGTCATTGATCAAATAAGGTTCAAAGTCATACTCACAGATCTTCTGACCATTACTCCCATTGGCCGAGTAATACGCCTGCTCCCATTCAACCAGCACGGAGTCTTTGTAAGGAGTCGCCCTCAGCAGTGGCGCTTCTGGCAGCGGTAGAACTACCACCACATATTCAACTGAGTCTGAGCCGTACAGGTTCTTGGCTAGGCAGGTGTAGTTACCGCTTAGGGACTGGTCTATGTCTGGAAAAGATACAGTACTACAATACAATACCTCTGTTGCATACCAAGGCAAAAACAAAATAGAGCAAAAAACAGTTGCATAAATGCCGGTCTTACAGCTAAGAGCGATTTCTTCCGTGACACCTGAATACTGTACAGATATAGACGGTGGAGTATTAAAGACTAATTGTAGGTACTTCAAATCTTTTTATAATAATAAATTTATTTATTTCAGACTACATAGGTCCATAATTTATGTATTCTTCATATCTTTTTCGTTTTACTCTTTTTATCTAGGTAGTTTTTCGCAGAGTCCTGTGATTGTTTTTTCTCGTCCGACAATCCACATAGCATCATCAAGTTCCTAGCTAAGCAGAGCTTGTATTATGGGTACTAGTTGATTGATATAGATAATACAATACATAACATACCTAAAAGTATTTTTTATTTTCATAGAAAAAACCCAACCAACATCAAAAATGATCAACAATCTACCAAAAAACACTCACTATTGATCAGCAGACTGTCATCATGGTTCCTGGTGAACCGCGGATGGTGAGTGATGATATTGTGTTTGTGGTACCAGACGGTGCGCAGAAAGGCAATATCATCGAATGGCTAAATGATGAAGTGGGATTCGTAATAAACGATCATATATAATAATTCTGGACAATCCAAACAACATCTAGCCCCAAGCTAAGCAGAGCTTATGTAATACAATACATAATAGATGGTCATTTTTTATTTACATAGAAAACACGCAACCAACACCAAAAATTATAAATAATTTTGCGAAAATACTCACTATTGATCAGCAGACTGTCATCATGGTTCCTGGTGAACCGCGGGTGGTGAGTGATGATGTTGTGCTTGTGGTACCAGACGGTGCGCGGCGGAGGCACTCCCACGCACTGGCACACCAGCAGGAGGGAGCTGCCGACCCCCACTGATACTGTACCGCCGAGGGATGCTACTCCCGCTACCACTGGAAAGGAGGAGAATCATGAGGCTACTCGATATCGATTAAAGTCTCCACACATTGCAGCCGGAGGCGGAGCGGAGGCGAAGGCGTGGCGGTATTTCCTATGGCACCGCGCCGCCACCGTCTGCGGTGTATGTGTAGGCTTTCATAATGATTCAATAGCATACATACAACTCGCACGTCTTCGCCTCCGCTCCGCCTCCGGCTTCAGTGTGTGGACCTTTAAAATCTACTATGTACTAATTACTTTTTACCTATCTCTAATACCTTTTCATGGTATGCTGTAAGAAAACTCTTTTAGGGTTAAGCTCGCCTTTGTACATGTCCATTATTTGTAAACGTTCAACGTAACTAGCATCCTATGTAGATTAATTTTAACTGTTTTCACGCCGTTCCTAATAGGCGCTCCACATTCACACGAGAACTTCGCGAGAACGCGTGAAACAGGCGAGAAACGTGAATGTGGAAGCGATTCGCGTATTCTTCTCACGTTCTCGCGTTGTTCTCGGGCTTTTCTCCACTTTTTGACGGTTTTTTGGCGCGAGACAAAGGAGCGCGAGAACGTGAGAACAGGCGAGAACGTGTATTGACTCCACACTCGCATGTTTCTCAGTAGCGCGCGAGCCGCGTAACAATAAACTTGTCGCAGCGGTTACTTCTGCGTCCATCGTCATCGAGCGCGAGAACTGTAGTGAGAACTATTTGAGAACTTTGTGAGAGTGTGTACCCAAAGAAGTTCTCGCTACAGTTCTCGCTGAGAATCTCCGGAGATTCTTGTGTGAACGTCTCGTGTGAATGTGGAGCGCCCATAAGAGCGTCGTCGACGAAACAGATGCCCAGGTAGTCCTGGAATGCGAGAGAGTAACAGCACAAAAAAACAAAAATCTTCCACTTGCCGAGGTTATCCCGAGAATTCTGCGAAGATCCCAGAAAGATTCTGCGCTTCTGGACGGAGTTAGGCTGGCTATACTAGCAAAACCTATATATAAAATGTAGATTTAGCTGGATAGTAAAACCTACATGATGACGTGCGGTTTGTATTGTATCCCGTTATCAATTCTTTGCGAGAAACAGCCGGCCCACTGCCACTTCAGCTTGCTAATTCTTTGAGCTCTGTCGATAAATTTGGATCTCTGTCGGATGCATTCGTTAGGAATCCTGTCCTACGAGAGACTCCGAGCATAGTTCTTCCCATAACTTGACCTCTCTAGCGTTCAGTAGAGCTAGACCTATAGAGCTAGGAGTGTGTGACACGCGTCGACTCGCCTCCCCCTCACCGGCCGTCGTGCTGGCTGTGACCCAGCTCTCGTAGGTGACTCCAGAGGTTAAAGCAGTGCGTGTAGTCTGCCAGATTTTATACCTCGAAAGCGTTCAGTATTTAATCTCTCAAGCTAGCAGTGTTATACCTCTTAAGTGAGCAGTGTATACCTCGAGTGCTAGGAGTGTGTGACACGCGTCGACTCGCCTCCCCCTCACCGGCCGTCGTTCTGGCTGTGACCCAGCTCTCGTAGATCTCTCCAGAGGTTAGAGTAGTGCGTGTAGTCTGCCAGATTCAGTATTACCTCGAAAGCTAGCAGTGCTTACCTCTAGAGCTAGGAGTGTGTGACACGCGTCGACTCGCCTCGCCTTCGCCGGCCGTAGTGCTGGCTGTGACCCAGCTCTCGTAGGTGACTCCAGAGGTTAGAGAAGTGCGTGTAGTCTGCTTGATTTTTTACCTCAAAAGCGTTCAGTATTTTACTTCGAATGCTAGCAGTGTTTTACCTCGAAAGCTAGCAGTGTTATACCTCTAGAGCTAGGAGTGTGTGACACGCGTCGACTCGCCTCCTTCACCAGCCGTCGTGCTGGCTGTGGCCCAGCATTCGTAACTCCAGAGGTTAGAGCAGTGCGTGTAGTCTGCCAGATTTTATACCTCGAAAGCGTTCAGTACTAACTCGAAAGCTAGCAGTATTTAACTCGAGAACTAGGAGTGTGTGACACGCGTTTTCTTGCCTCCCCTTCACCGGCGGTCGTGCTGGCTGTGACCCAGCTCTCGTAGGTCACTCCAAAGGTTAAAGCAGTGCGTGTAGTCTGCTTGTTTTTTTACCTCAAAAGCGTTCAGTATTTTACTTCAAATGCTAGCAGTGTTTTACCTTGAAAGCTAGCAGTGTTATACCTCTAGAGCTAGGAGTGTGTGACACGCGTCGACAGGCCTCCCCTTCGCCGGCCGTAGTGCTAGCTGTGACCCAGCTCTCGTAGGTCACTCCAGAGTTTTAGAGCAGTGCGTGGAAAACGTTCAGTATTTTACCTCTATAGCTAGCAGTGTTATAGCCCTAAAGTTAGCAGTATTTACCTCTAGAGCTTGGAGTGTGTGACACGCGTCGACTGGCCTCCCCTTCGCCGGCCGTCGTGCTGGCTGTGACCCAGCTCTCGTAGGTGACTCCAGAGGTTAAAGCAGTCAGCTCTGTTGAGGTACGGGAGGCTCCAACGCGGTGGGGCTCTGGTATACCAGCACTGTGACAGTTAATAAATAAAGGACAATCCACACAGCATCATCTAGCCCCGAGCTAAGCAGAGCTTGTGTTATGGGTACTAAATGACTGATATTTTTAATACTTTTAGATAGCCTAATATTATAAATGCGAAAGTTAGTAGAAATGTATGGATGTTTGTTCCTCTTTCACACAAAAACTACTGAACGGATCGGGCCGAATTTTGAATACACGTAGTTCTAGCCCTGGATAAAAACATAGGTTACTTTTCATCCTATCAATCAATCAAAATAGCCTTGAGACGTTTCCATAAAAATAAGGCAAGCGAAGCCGCGGGCAGATACTAGTTTTACTATACATAGAAATCACCCAGAATCCAGAAACTAATATTAGCATTAAACATTTGTCCCGAAGCGGGAATCAAGCCCGCAACCTCCTGCGTCGCAGGCGGACTTCGCCCGCGCCAACTTTTCTAGACTTCGAGTCATATTAAAATTTACCTAGAAGAAGAAACCTTTTATTACCTAGAAGTAGGCTTCACGTAGACAGTATAATGCAGGATCTCTCCATTGGGATGCTCTGGCCTCTTCCAACTGACCAGGAGTGAGGAGGAAGACAATACCAGGACTTTGGTATCTGAAGGCGGACCGGGCACTGGAAATTTAATATAATACAATATATAACTTCTGCAATACATAATTTGGAAATTTATATATAATATATAACTACCACAATACGATATAAAACATAATTTGGGGAATTTATAATATCTCTAAACACAATACATAACTTATATATTAAAATACAAAATTCATTGTCAACGACAAAATGAAATAAAATACAACGTAGAGTAGAAATTGAAACATAGAAGTGGAATGGGAATTATTATTTTAGATGTACTTATTTATAAATAAATAAATAAAACAATCTGCTGCCGAAGCGAATAGCAAGAAACAATTTGCTGAACAACTCACCATCCTGCAGAGTAGCATAGACTATCGGGTAGAAGGGTCCGACCCCAAAGTTGGAGAAGCCAGCCACCTTCACGGTATAGGTGGAATAATTCAGCAGTCCCTTGAGATACAGCTCCCGAAGCCAGGAGAAGAGCCTTTGCTGAACAACTCACCATCCTGCAGAGTAGCCGACTATCGGGTAAGAGAAGGATCCGACTCCAAAGTTGGAGAAGCCAGCCACCTTCACGGTGTAGTTGGAGTACTTCAGCAGACCCTGGAGATACAGCTCCCAAGGCAGGAGAAGAGCCTTTGCTGAACAACTCACCATCCTGCAGAGTAGCCGACTATCGGGTAAGAGAAGGATCCAACTCCAAAGTTGGAGAAGCCAGCCACCTTCACGGTGTAGTTGGAGTACTTCAGCAGACCCTGGAGATACAGCTCCCAAGGCAGGAGAAGAGCCTTTGCTGAACAACTCACCATCCTGCAGAGTAGCCGACTATCGGGTAAGAGAAGGATCCGACTCCAAAGTTGGAGAAGCCAGCCACCTTCACGGTGTAGTTGGAGTACTTCAGCAGACCCTGGAGATACGGCTCCCGAAGCCAGGAGAAGAGCCTTTGCTGAACAACTCACCATCCTGCAGAGTAGCACAGACTATCGGGTAGGAAAAGGGTCCGACTCCGAAGTTGGAGAAGCCAGCCACCTTCACGGTGTAGTTGGAGTACTTCAGCAGACCCTGGAGGTACAACTCCGTGTGGAGGGAGGTCTGGTTCATCCAGGCTCCTTCTGTAAATAGATGTGCATGAAAAACCCGGAAAATCAGTGACTATCACGTGCTGCACGTCAACAGTACCTATCAGGTTTTTTTTTTTTTTTATTTATTTAATACAAACAAGATACATTTTAAATTAATATATGTACCATTTAAACCTAAGGAGGTTTGTCGAGGTACTTACATTCGTCTAAAATCTTACTACTAGGTAATTTAGTTAGGTAATTTAAATAGCATAAGGATGTCCTATTTTTTGGTGTTGAATATCTTAAACAACAAAAAAGAAACGAAATTTGTACTTTTTCGTCATTTTTTTCTCTTCGCTGACCTCCAATACTCGAGAAGCTTAATCTCCTAGCTTGGATGCTTGGGAGTGGGACAGTAAAGTAGGTCTGAAAAAGAAAGTTTGTGACTGTACACAGCACAAAACAAGGCTGGCGAAAATCGACATTAACTAAATATATTGTAATATAATGTATTGTATTAAGTATATCAGTCATCTAGTATATATCCCATAACAAAAGCTCTGCTTAGAATTTAGCAGACACACAATAGTGACATCCCTTCGGTGGCATACAATACAGTGGAGGTACCCAAGGAGAGAACTGCCCTGGCCGGCCTAAACTATTAGACAGAAAGACGGTCAAGAAAAAGCACAGGGGTTTCATATTAGTTGGTGTTGAAGAAAAGAAAGGATTTTTTTTTTCAATTTTCGACACATTTTTCTTTTTGCTTAGATTTAGAAGACACATAGTGACATACCTTCTGACGCATATCTACAATACAACAGTGTACCTACGCAACGAGAGAACTGCCCTACCGAGAGATGGAAGACAGGCAGACGGAGAGACAATCAGGAAAAAGCATCCGTTAGGTTGCGTTTTAGATGGTGTTGAAGAAAAGAAAGGAAAACCAATTTCCACACATTTTTCTATTCTGTGCCTAGATTTAAAAGGGTATCATAGTACAGTGTATCTACTCAATGAGAGAATTGCCCTGGTCGGGCAGACCTGCCAAACAACACCTAGGGACATAAAAAACAGGCACATAGAGAGTCGGTCAGGAACCCACACAAAAGCTTAGGGATTCCGTTTTTTGTTAAAGAATAGAAAGAAAGTAAATAATTTTGCAACACTTTTCGTTTCGCTTAGACTTAAAAGACATCCAACAGACAAATAGTGACATACCTTCTGTGGCATACAGCACCGTGTACCCAACAAGAGAACTCCCCTGGCCGGGTAGAACTATCGGCTGCCAACCGACTCTGAGTGAAGTGGAGGACACAGCTGTGCATTCTACTGATGATGGCGCTTGTTCTGGAGCTGAAATAAGAAGAGCAAAGAAATGATACCAAGACTATACTTACGCCATTATCAATTACACTTAGTATTAGATACAAATAATGCGACAGCTCCTAAATATGATTGTCCAATTTTCATCACCCATTTTTCAGTTCTAACAAGAAAATAGACAGTTGTCTCATTTGAATAAGTTTTTTTTGTAGTATCTAACTTTTTATTGTCCAGCATTTTTTATTTATTTATTTATCTACCCCAGACCCCATATCTTAGTTTAATTACAGAAAATCTAAAATTAAATGCATAAAAGACAAAAACAACATTCGAAAATGAAACTGATCCTTCAAAATTGCGGTAACATTGTTTATCTTGCAAAGCTTTAGTGGTATCAACTTGGATCCAACTACAAGCAAGAAATTGCTTAGTAATTATAATTAAGTAATTAATAATTAATCGTTTTTATTCTAGGAATAATTTTGACTCACCTCCTTCTCTCGTGTCTTGAAACACCGGCAATGAAAAAGGTCCCGAACCCGCACTTGTGTACGCTGATACTGATACTGCATACCTGAAATTATAGACGAAAATCTAAAACGTTACAACTATTCTACCTACGGCGTCACATTTAAATATTAATTAATCCAAAAAATGGTTTCTGGATATATTATTATGTTGTTGTCGTTCCTTTCGTTTCAAACTACTTCATAAGTAGAAGGTTTTAGATTCAACCGTCCAGTAGGTACGGTCAGATCGAAGTTTTGAGTTATTTTTAATAACAATAATGTATATTTTTGATATAGAGAATATTCCCGAGGTGGTAGAGGTGATATCAGTAGTTTTTGAGTTATAGTTATTACAATGCGTGAAATTTTAAATCGGTTGTTGGTCTATGTAAAAACATTAAATTATTATGAGACATAGATATCTTGGAAGGAAAAAGGATAGCTAAGAACCTAGAAGCAATGGAGACATACTACATCTGTTGGTTATCTGCAGAGGATTTCAAGTGATGACAACAAAAAATAATAACCTCTCGCAAACCTCTTCAGGGAAGAAAAAGAGATAGGTAAGAACCTAGGAGCAAAATTAATGGTAACATAACACCTTTAGACTGTTTGTACCTGTCTGCAGTTAGCTCAATGGTTTCGATTTTACAAATTTTATTTTTTTCTATTCCTTGATTGTTATTTTCGTTGTTAACAAAGATTGTATTATGGTACTGTATTCCATCCATACCTTGTGTTCTTCAGCAGTCCACCCAGAAGAGTTTCCTGTTTGCCTGACAAAGGCGCCACTTTTACTGTTCTTGAATCTGCGTCATCTGAAACTAAAAAATATCTTCAGTACCTTCTTCCAGTTATCATTCAGTTATCATTCATGATCAGTCATTTAGTGTATAAATTTTTGGGATAAATATATTACCTCACTTTTTTCACTTGAATTCAAAGTTTTAATAATTTTCTGTTTGACATTAGTAATTTTTAAGCTACTTTAGGTATCTACATTCTTTTAATTTTTCGCATTTATAGTATTACTAGCTGGTGCCTGCGACTTCGTCTGCGCAGGATTAGTTTTTCGAGTATACTCGCGGTTTCACCCGCGTAATTCCCCTTCCCATGGGAAATCTGGGATATAATTAGCGTATATATTATACCAGACTATAATCCATGTCTGTGCCAAATTTCATCCTTATCCGTTCAGTAGTTTTTGCATGAAAGAGTTTCAACGTCGCAAATTTTCTTGGAACAGCCTAGACAACTTCGGTATACACTTAAATAATTACTTGACGATCACACCAGGAGCGTGCCACCACATAATAACAAACATCCATCCATTCAACCATTCTTACAAACTTTCGCGTTTATAATATCAGTCATCTAGTACCCATAACACAAGCTCTGCTTAGCTTGGGGCTAGACGATGCTGTGTGGACTGTCCCGAATTATTACTTTTATTAGTAGAATTATGATTCTCTTTCAATAGTTTATCTTACCAGCTCCTGAATTTTGCGGAACAGCCCTCACATGGTACCCCATGACGAGTCCATTGTGCGTTTCCTTCAGCGGAGGCTGCCAGGACACGCGGAGTTCCCCGGGGCTCTCTGTTGGCTCCACTTGTACGTTTATAGGGGGGGACGATGGTGCTGGAAGATAGGATAAGGATTAGTTATAAATTTGAAACTAGATCAACTCGGAAACTGGATTATTCTTTTTCCTTAAGACCTAACATGAATCTTGGACACGTCAGAAGGTTTAGTACCTATATAAAGACATTATTTTAAAACTACCAAATAAAGTAAACGTTGATTTTAATTCACTTCAATCTTTTTATGGTAAAATAAAGGAGCGAACAAGAAACCATCTAAGATTGGCAAAACTCGTCCCAAGCTTTGTTATCCTCTTGATAATTTTAAATTTTACAGTAAGCCTCTTTACTAAGAATAGTTTTTACAGTCTTTTTTTATTTATTTTTTGATAATTTTTCCAACTCTTTTGGAATATGGTGTAAAAGCGTAGGTATACATTGCACTTTGATGGCCTAGATGTGGTCAAAGCGAGTTTATTCTTATTTCTATTACATATTTACATTAGTAGTATCTCCCCGCGGCTTCCCACGCGTTGCTTAGGCTATTTCTATACATTAGGAACTGATTTATGGGATGAAAAGTAGCCTGTGTTTTTTACCCAATCTGTTCAGTAGTTTTTGCGTAAAAGAGGAACAAACATCCGTCTATACATCCATAACAACTTTTGCGTTTATAATATTAGTAAGTATACTCTCTTACCTTCCTCATGAGTAGTGAAATGCAGAGGCGAGGTATACACACTAGTCCCCACTTGGTTGCCCGTAGCGACCCGCACCGCATACGACGTCGCAGGTCTCAGGCTTTGTAGCTCAATAGTCTGTCTGACTTCATTATCCTACAATACGAAATTATAAACACACTAAGTATATTGTTGTACAATAAAAAAAAAAGTGTTATATCATCTGTTGCAACTTGCAAACCATCTACAATGTTCCTACGTGGTTGTTGATAAAATTATTACAAATACCTACCTCTATAGCTTCAGGACAGGACGTCTGGAAGGCGTAGATCAGTGCCTAGATTTAAAGCTATTTTATTATTTTTATATTTTTTGCGGATGATCGCGAAAAAGTCGTCCGTGCGCGTCTCCGCGAACATACCAGATGCGCTGCAAAAGCGAGGCAGCCGTATCAGCATCCTGAAAATGTTATTGTACTGGACACGTAGAGCACTGGCTGCCCGGCGGGTGCAGTTGAGCCACAGACTACTCGAGTAAAAGGACTGTCAATATGCCTTAACACGTTAGCTGCGTTAGTTAATTTGACTATTTTTCAGGTAGTGCGATAGGGGTCGGTAGGGGGCTGATAGGCCTTATAAGTACTTTTTCACCAGTGCTATAAAGGTCTTTCAACCTCCTTATATGTTAACGGCTTCAAAGCCTATTTTCTTCACGAAAACCTATTTTCTGCTCTTACAACTATGAACATAGTGTTCTAAAAACCTTTATGTATCATGTTTTGGCTTCGCCCGGGGTTCTGCCGGTGGAAATCAAAGAAAATCAAGAAAAATGTTGAGAGGCATATAGGCCTCCCAATGCATCAATTTATATATACAGTAAAAAGTCTAGCTAGTGATGTGTAGAGTGGATAATGAAACCAATTATCGATATTTAGTTGTTTTTATTCTGAATAGGTAACAAATTTCATGTGAGAATCATAAAACCATTTGAGACACATTAGGTTTACTACAATGAACGCAGAATTTTAATATTTTTTGGCAGAATTTTAATATTTTTTGAGTAACAGATTCAAAGATAAACACAACACTATATCTATCCTTTTTTTACTCCTATAAATCCCCAAGTTATGAGCTCCGCACCAGAGAGAAACGGTAGGATTTTGTCCCGCACTGCGTGAAAGGACACGTAAGAGGTCTTTAGACCTCCTACCGCAGCTAACGTGTTAAATAGCGTCACTTTCACTTCTCTCGAGCAGCGTGAGAACCTACGCGTGATCATGTTCCCCCGCACAGCCAGAGCTCTACGCTCCCTCTCAACATCTGCATCATCAGTTAGGGAGTCATTGACAATATGTCCTAAGTATTTAAACATACTAACCACCTTCAGAGCCACACCACTAAGTAATACGGGCGGAACATAGGCCGGCCTTTTATTTCAACTCTTAAATACAAGGAATTCACTCTTTTTTGAGTTGTATGTGAGTCCATGTTCAGTCGCATAGCTCTCACAAATATTTAAGAGTTTTTGAATAGAACCCACCGATGGGCCCAGCAGCACCATATCGTCAGCGTAACTTATGTTGTTTAAACAAACATAATCAATAATACAGCCTGTATGGGTGTTGCTGAGCTCAACGATGAGTTTATTCATGTACAAATTAAATAACAGCCCCGAAGTAATTCCGCCCTGCCGAACTCCGCACTCTAGGCCATATTCCTCAGATAGAGGGCCTAGGCCCTGGATAAATCCAGGAAACACAATTTTATGTACAAAGATGTTTTTGTACTAAAACTGATGTTATTTTATCAGAAAAATATCATCATTGCTTGATGCTCTTATCTCATGATCGACGACATTGTACCGGTCGATGGATGAAGGCGGCTAGGGACCGCTGTGGTGTCGTTTGGAGGAGGCTTATGTATGTATGTCCAGCTGTGGACATATACAGTGGGATTATGATAAAACTTTATCTCACATCGATATCGAGATGCAAATTCTCAGATAAGTCTCTTGACAAGTCTCAAGAGTGTTTTGTTGAATGAGACTAAACGGAGCGGAGGTCTGATGGTGGTCTAACTACAATGTACCTTTCTAGAAACGTTGAGAGTAGTCGCTCTCTCCCACGAGTCAGAGTAGTGAGTATGCGAGTACTGGAGAGAGTAGTGACGAGAGTGCGCGCGGAGAGTGTCTCGCCAGGAGATGGAGACGGTTGTCTGATGGTGTCTAACTACTGTTTACCTTTCTAGAAACGTTGAGAGTAGTCGCTCTCTCCCACGAGTCAGAGTAGTGAGTATGCGAGTACTGGAGAGAGTAGTGACGAGAGTGTGCGCGGAGAGTGTCTCGCCAGGAGATGGAGACGGTGCGGGAACGGACTGTGTCTATGCGCAGGTCTGAAGGGGGCGTTGGAGGTTCTGTAAAAGGTGATAGATTTAGTTAAAAACGATTGTAGATAATTTTGAAAAGCTGAAAAGGTTTTGGTTCTGAAGCGGGAAATCGCTCCCCTTTATCCTAGCTATAATTAATGGAGTAATCCGAACCATTAAAAATCGTAATATTTTGCATAACTTCAAAAATTAAACTTTTTTGAGCACAATAATCAATAATAATCAATAATCAATATCTTTATTTCTTTAGGCTTACAAAATAAGCACTTAGACAAGTCAAATTTAATTCGCCTCAATTTTTTGTCCACTAGTTTAAGAGGCGAAATAGAAACCACTAGCATGTGTATAACTTATGTGTCTAATACATGTTTGCCTTATAAATAATTACATACTATTGTCGATGTGGAACTGAGCGATATCTGGCCAAGCATTAACGTCATTGATGTAATCATTTATGGAGTAATATGCCTTGCCTTGCCTTGCTATGCAATGTTACTTGAGAACAAGCATAACTGCTGCCTTATTGTCTGACTTGAAATCAATTATCAGTTAAGTTGAATTACAATCAAATAAAGAGGAATACAATCAAATACAAATAAAGAGGTACAATCGAAGCCAAGGCTAGGTTTCAAGGCCCCGGATTCTGAGCCTGCTCTTACAACACCTGCGGGAAGAATTGAAATCACAAGCCCTATCTTTGGTCTAACGTATCTAGCATCAACCGGCAATCTCTTGCAAATCCTTCGTCCACAACAATGAAAGAACTTTGACAACGTGAAAATTTGTGTTATTTTTGTGACAAACGTGGAGATCATTTTATTTTTACCTCTCTTCACTTTACTCACCTAGTATCGTCAGGTAAACGTTAAAGGTAGCAGTTCCGTAAGGGTTGGTAGCCTTGCACTGGTAGACTCCTGCGTCGTTTATCTCAGAGTAGGCCAGGGTAATGCCGCTCGTCAGGCCTTGGACTGTCTTTGTTTCGGAGAACTTTAACCTGGAATTCAAAGTTTGAAGTGTTAGTAGAAGTATGAGCGTAGTGTGTTGATTTTGTTTGTTTTTGTTTAAAGTTACGACTCTGATGGAATCATCTCTTAACGGCTTACACTCCAGAATTAGCGTAGGTTTTCGAGCCATGACGTCTCTTAGGTCGAAAGTGATTCTACGTGGACTATCTATCCAAGCAGGGGGGACATGCCTTTGAGTCTGGAATTCAATAGGGCTTCCCTCATACATTCACGTGACTCTGATGGAGTCATCTCTTAACGGCTTGCAGTCACGAGCTATTAATTCACTGGTCGAAGGTGATTCAAAGTGAACTATCTATATAAGCAGGAGAGACGTACCTTTGAGTTTGGTATTCAATAGGACTCCCCTCATGCGTCCAAGTGACTCTGATGGGGTCATCTCTTAACGGCTTACACTCCAGCACGAGCTATGACTTCACTGGTCGAAGGTGATTCAAAGTAGTTTATCTATTCAAGCAGGAGAGACATACCTTTGAGTTTGGTATTCAATAGGACTCCCCTCATGCGTCCAAGTGACTCTGATGGGATCATCTCCTAGTGGCTTACAATCTAGAGCCACGGGGTGTCCGAGCCGTGACGTCACGTTCGTCGAAGGTGACTCAAAGTGAACTGGCTCTGAAATACACAAAATAAATGTTTATTCGTTTCTTAACTTTTTTTTGTGAAAGGTAAATTATGTAATAACCTGTGTATATGCTTTGTGTACTTAGGTATAAACTTATACACATGTAAATTGGCTTTATGAATAAATTGTATTTCTGTATTTGGTCTCGGTCAGTTTTATGATTCCGTATCTAAAGCGGCACGTTTTGGTGACGTCAGTGTATCTATTACCACTACTAATTACTAGTTATAGTCCATTGAAAAGTTACATTTGGGGTTGCGTTTTTTAGAGGACGCTATTTTATTTTTTTGATGTGTAGGGGGGTCAGTGTAAAGCTAAAACCAAGTTTGTGGGGTCACCACCCTTGTCCCACGGCCGCCATCTTGAAAATAGGGGTTGAAATGGTTTTTACGATATATCTCTTAAACTATTTATTTGATAAAAAAATTTGTTAACATTTTTTGTTGCAAATTAAATTTTCTACAACTTTGATCCAGTAACTTTTTGTCGTAGATCTAAAAAAAAAAGTTATAAGCGAAAATCTTCAGAAAAGGCCGCCCTTTATACTTAGTCTTAGTTTGTAGTTTTTATGTTTTTTTTTCGAAGTGAGTACTATTTTTCAGTAGGTACTCTTAACTATGGGTGTTTTCTCGTGGTCCCATTATTTTGTCCCATTGATGGGACCACGAGAAATAGTTATTACCTATATTATACGTGTGTACTAATAATATGTCATCAGTTAATGTTTTTTTTTATTTACTTTGTTATGATAATTTATTTAATCATAAATTTTGCAATATTATTAAAAATTAATTATTGATTCTTTTTCACTCCATAACAGGATTTAACAATTATGGATTTTAAAAATAATTTTAAATATGATGGCCGTTACCGAGAATACTATTCAGCTAAAAAATACCATGAGGAAACAAAATAACAGCTGCCTGCTATTGTTATTATTACCTCTGTTATTGTAAGAATAGCTCATAACATTGTGTTGAAGTTGTAGTTTAACCTATATCTTTTAGTTGTGCTACATATTTCTCCACGTGCGGATGTATTTTATTCTGTTTTTAATCGTGAAGACGATTTTGAATGATTTTAGACACGAATGAATGAATGAATGAATTAAAACTCTCTATTATACATAAACCTACCACACAAATAAAGAAAATAATACATTAAATACTACAAACTATGACTAATTATAAAGGGCGGCCTTTTCTGAAGATTTTCGCTTATAACTTTTTTATTTTTAGATCTACGACAAAAAGTTACTGGATTAAAGTTGTAGAGAATTTAATTTGCAACAAAAAATGCTAACAATTTTTTTTTATCAGATAAATAGTTTAAGAGATATATCGTAAAAACCATTTCAACCCCTATTTTCAAGATGGCGGCCGTGGGACAAGGGTGGCGACCCCACAAACTTGGTTTTAGCTTTACACTGACCCCCCTACACATCAAAAAAATAAAATTGCGTCCTCTAAAAAACGCAAGGCTACCTTAAGATATAAAAGTTTGACTACGTTCATTTGGTACCCGCTTAATTAATTAATTAAATATGCTTTTTGACCAGGTTCTATCCCATTTTGATAACACACGGGTGATATGAAAATTATAAAGTTAAGTAAATACAATTATATGGATCGCGAACGAAATATAGGTGAAGTGAAATTATGGTAATTTAAACCTCAGCTATGAGTAGGTACAGGTAAATGAGTTTGCCAAGTTTCAAATTAATTATAATTAAACTAGAATATTACATTCGACTCTTGATTGGTTTTCACAGAGCAGTTTTGTGGCTTTCGATAATTACACTGGTTAACGTACTATTTGGTAATACAATTATTTGATTTTGTAAGTTGTTTTCCAAGCGGAATATATGAATTCTGAAAATGAAAAAGTGTATAACTTAATAAGCCGCATTTAAATATGGCTGCCATGGTATTTAGGGAAACCAGATAAATAAACCCTTATCTTGAAAATTATTTTGATGTAGGTATCGACGATAAATCATTACGATAGATGGTCAGGCATAAGAGAAAAGACCTACTCTGCCATATTGGTCTGTCAGACAACGAAATATTTAAAGCGGACTGGAAAATATTTGATGCTTTACATACTTACAAGTTTTGAACATGAGTAGAATAAAACACATTTGCTTTTTGAAGTGAAGTGGTTTCAGATCTGTAATCTTTGGCAAAATACAGATTATCGCAAAGAATGGCAAAAGTGGGCCGGACATATCTCGCGAAGAACCAACAACCGTAGGGGTAAACGTTTTCTTTAGTGAAGACCGCGACTCGGCAGACTTTGTGTAGGTGGAATAAAGCTCTAGGTGGTGGATGTGGCAAGCTGAAGACAGGGCGCTATGGTGCTTATTAGGGACGGCCTATGTCCAGCTGTGGACTTATATAGGCTGATGATGATGTGCAACAGTGCACTGTACCTGGGAAAGTGGATGAGGACCTAAACAGTATACTATGAGTCATGATTCACTTACTGTTAACACTCATCCAAACCGTCTTGCTCAAGGGCTGTCCAACGCTGTTCTCCACGTTGCAGGAGTATAGACCCTCATCGGTAAGAGACACCTCCTCAATCACCAGGGTTCCATTCGGTAGACTCAGGATACCACCACCAGCTAGCTCGAGAACTGGCTGCCAGGTTCCTAGAATAGCTGGAAGAAAACGGGCAGTGTAAGTAAAGAATGAATAAATGCTGAAAATTCCGTATCGAAAAGAAAAATAGCGTATAAACAAATTTTAGTAAATAAATGCTGGATCTACACAGAATAATCTAGCCAGTGGCGTAGCTAGGTGGCCAAAGGCCCAAGTGCATAAAGAAAAATCGGGCCCCCATCCCCTCATTCCACGTACCTTGAACTTATATTGACTGCTTGGCCCTCAAACATATAGATGGGATTAGAAATGGAATACTACGTGACTTAAACTTATTCCTAGTAGGATAAGTTTAGATAGACACCGTCTTTATGATCGAAAAATGCATTTGTTTTAATGATAGAACATTTCGATTTCCATAATTTTGGATATCACTTGTTTTGAAAAGTTGTTGGTAGACAATAAATAACGACAGTTAGAGACATCTTGCATCAAATATATCGATGGGTGCTCCTTTCTTTGCAAAGGGGCCCCTCTCAGCTTTGGGGCCCTGGTGCACTGCACCGTCTTGCCCTATGATAGCTACGCCACTGAATCTAGCCCCAAACTAGGTAAAGGTAGTTCTATGGGCACTTTGGACACTACATGACTGATATTCTTAATAAACTACATAATGTTTTTTTTTATTCATACTAAAATTTGATGTACTTTTTATAGAAAATTTGTTTTACTTTTTATATAAAGTTAGATAATTTTCTGACCTAACATTAAAATTTTGCACGACTAACAAGTCAAATATAGTGACACTCTAATTTAAGAACATCATTTGTTAACCTATATTTAAGCAAATAAATACCATCATTTCATTTCATTTATATTCATTTACTTAACATAGAAAAATACCCAGAATCCGAGAATAAGTATTTGTGGTTCGTTAAAACAATAATCAACAAATCGCCCCAAAAATCAAAACCTCATTCGACTTTGTAATCTAATTGACTATATTAATAAACCAAAGAAAGTAAAGGAAAAAGTGGCTGAAAATCAACTGATTACCATAAAATGAATAAAGATGGAAAAACCCAACAACGGAAAAGAAAAACAGAAATTAATATTCATCCCATTTAAATTCGGTGTATTTTTATCAACCATCAAAACTGGTTCGATGGACTTTCAGTTCACAACTGAAAATTCGGTGAAATACAAAGTACTGAGGATTATATTTCCAATTCAGCACAGATTATAGGCAGTATCTACGTATACCCTTTTTACTTATTACTTTTTCTGTATGTCTAGGTACTTTATGTTGAGGTTAAAGAAGCTTTATTTCTCATAAAAACTATAAAAAGTTCACTTACAATGAGAATAAGTTTTCGCTAAAATAATGTTAAAATTACATGTTTCCTCTAGGACTTAGGTATACTAAAATGTATATAATCTTATATAATACAGTAGTTTTTATAAATAAAATAGTGCTAATTAACATAATTTATAGGTTCAATAGGTATAGCTAAAGGATTTTAAAGACATGCCAACAAAACAAAATTAAATAGGGTAGTCAGAAAAACTTAACAGTATGACTATGACGAAGTATTGTTATGGTGTGTGGTACAAGTGATAAGAGGAAAGGATATGAGATAATTAATTAATGACACAGTTCGTTATTTGTCTATGTTGATAACATATTTTAGTAAATTATTTTTAAATAGTTTCATATTTTCACATTCTTTTAAATTATTGGGTAAATCGTTAAAAAGACGGGCTCCCTCAGATATTATCGTTCTCTTACCATAATTCGTTCTACTATTTGATACGTTTAGTTTAAATTTATTTCTAAAACTGTATTTATTTATTTTTTGATGTAATTGTATGTTTGTTTGTAATGAATTGTTTGATATTCGTTTCACAAGTACACATGTTTTAAAAATATAAAGTTGGTTAAGGTTTAGATAGTTAGTTTTTTTATACAGTTCTACTGTGGAAGTGAGAAAGTTGTAATGATGTAGTATTTTTATTATCTTATTTTGAGTTCGCTGTAATGTATTCAAATTTGTTGCAGCGGCTGTGCCCCATACTTCTATCAAGTATTCTAATTGAGACTTCACTAGGGAATTGTATATGACCTTTCGCACCTTAGTTGGGATACAATTTGTTACTTTTCGTAATGCTCCTAGGAACGAAGATAGTTTAGTGTTTACATGATTTATATGTTCTTTCCAGGTCAGTTTATCGTCAATCCATATTCCCAAATATTTTTCAACGTGTGATCGCAAGATAGGAGTACTGTCTAATGTTAAACTAGGTAGATCTGGTATATGTTTATTTTTTGCTGCAAAAATCATGAAAGTTGTTTTAGATGTATTGATTGTTAGCAAATTGTATTTTAACCATTCATTCAGTTTTATAAGATCACTTTGTGCGTCAGTAATGATGTTGTGAATATTATGACCAAAGTAAAAAAGACAAGTATCATCTGCGTATAATGTTAGATGCCCAGTTAACCCAATCGTATTTATATTATTTATATATATTAGAAACATTAAAGGGCCCAATATTGACCCCTGTGGTATACCATAAGTCACATTTTCCATAGAGCTAGTAAAATTATCAATTTTTACTATCTGTTTTCTGTTAGTGAGGTAAGAGGTAAATATATCATGTGCAATATCCCTAACACCTATATTGTGCAGTTTTAGTAAAAGTTTTTGATGACAAACTGTGTCAAAAGCTTTTTTGAGATCGATGAATACCCCAAGGACATAATTCTTTTGATCAATGTTTGTTTTGATTTTTGTGACTAAGTCTATCACCGCCGACAAAGTACTTGATTTAGGTCTAAAGCCGTATTGTTCTTTAATAAAAAAGTTTTTTTCCTCTAAATATTTCTCTAACCTATTATAAAGTATTTTTTCGAAAACTTTTGAAATTACGGGTAAAACGGAGACTGGTCTGTAGTTGTTTGGGTCGTTTTTAGTTCCTGTTTTATAGAGGGGACTTACTTTAGCAATCTTTAAAGAATCTGGGAAGACACCAAGTAATAAGCATTTATTAATGGCGTCAGTAAGAGGTTCAACAATTAGAGATTTTAGGCATTTTATTGTTTTAGTATTAATTTCGTCAATGCCCGAGCTAATGTTACTGTCAAGACCGTCGATGATTTTGGCTATTTCATCCCTGTTACAAGGTGATAATTTATTAATAGTTTTATCATGATTGTATGTTGGTTCGTACATTAGAATTGATTTGTTGTTTATGTGATATTCGTGAGGTATTTTATTAGCAAGGCGGGCCCCAATCGAGGAAAAGAATTTGTTAAAATAATTACATATTTCAAAACCATCTGTTATCATAACTGTATCTATTTTTAACTTTGGTAGTATAACATTGTTTTTTGTTTTATTTAGAGCCAAACTGTTTATGGTTTCCCACATTTTTTAGAGTCAGAATTACATGTTTGAAATTTTGTGTAGTAATAATTATTTTTTGCCGACTTTATAAGTTTTTTCACATCATTCTTTTTCTTATTGTAGTCATATTCTATCTGTTTATCTAAGGGGTATTCTTTAGTTTGCTGCCATAAAATATTACGAGATTCAATTGCGTTAATGATTTTTCTGTTTATCCAATCATCTTTAGGTGGATTCTGAAATTTGGTCTTCGTAACTTTATTTTTTTCTATTTGGTTTACTAAAAATTTTTCTAATGTTTCATAGCTGTTACTGTCATTTTTGAATTTTGCTTTGGCAACACTTTCATGAAGATCCTTATAGTTTATTGCTCTATATTTAATTTTTCCTATTTTTATTGGTTTAAGATTCCCTATCTCTAAATATATATGTTTGTGGTCGGACAAAGATGACTCCATAATAGTCATATTAAATGTGTGATTATAAATATTAGAATAAACGTGATCTATTAAAGTATTAGTTGTACTAGTTTGACGTGTACTGTACTTTTTTTGCATTTTGTTTATTATTTGATATCCGTTTCCTTTTGTTAATATTTAATTTTTAAATTGTCAGTTACGTCACCGTTAATTTCATGTGCGAAAAATTCTGTCCATTCGTTCCCTGGAAGAGATCGCTACTAGCGATAAGACTGCCGACTGTGCCACTTTATATAATTAATATTAAAGTCTACTTGTTTAGCATATTATGTTACGTATGATGGTGCAATAAAGGTTAATCAATCATATTATTTTTACTATTCTGTGTTTCTGTACTATTTATTATTTATTTATTTTGGTTTATTTGGAGAACAAACAGTTGTACAAACAGTAATAATTAAACTTAAAAATAACTCTTAACCATTAAAATGTCCTCGCATATAAAAACTAAACAACTTGCTTGCAGATATATTCTATTTCTTTGATATTCTAATGAAAAGATCAATTTTTTTTCAAATTACTTCCTTAAAATACTGACTTTACTTTTGCATTAATATTTTTCCTCCCTACATCTACATTATCACTTTCAATATGATATTTTTAGTATAATTAGTAATTTGTTATTAATAAAATTGATTTGTATCTTCAAAAGTCTCAAGAAAAAATATTGCCTAGAAAATGTATATTACATTTTATAGCCAATATTTTATTCTTGATGCATTTTAAGAATCTGGCCAACCCCAACACATCAATAAGATACGAGTGAAAATAATAAATAACGTTAGTATGGGTAATCCATACTTTGGAGACCTCTTAACTTTGCCTAGAGTATCTATAGATATAATATATATATTATAGAGATAGCTAGGAAATAAAAACAATAAAAATAATGGTGATGATGATACTAACCATCTTTCTTCATCCAATGCACTTGTGGCTGTGGATATCCACTGGCACTGCAGGAGACCGTTCCTTTTCTGCCGAGCAGGAGAGAAGAGTTGGAAGGTTCTTCCAGCCATTTTGGGGCAACTAAAATTAGGATAAACATTGTCAATGGGAGGATTGTTAATAGGGCTAAATCTGAAAAACAATTCAGTTTATGGATAAATTTGCTAGCAGAGTGCAACATTTTTCCTCTGTTCTTTTGTATTTGGGTGAAATCTATATTGTTACAATAATGTATTTTCATTAGAATTTTTCTGTATTGTGAACTAATAAATAAAAATAAAAAACATATTTGGAGTCCACCAGTACATGTAAATTTTTTTTGAGTTATGGAAATCGCATCCCAACAGTAAAATCTGCTTATTCGACGAGAAAATTTATAAGGATTTTTTCTTGGTATTAAAAAAACAAGATTTATTCATTGTAAAATTGTGTATTACGGAAAAGATCTTGCATTGAGTTTTCTTACCTTTGATATAAAGCTCAGTAGATCGGTTGACTTTGGCAACATGGTTCGAAGCTACGCAGGTGTACGTGCCACAGTGTTCTAGAGATACTTTCTTGATCACTAAAGCACTGAACAGCTCCGAGTTTCTTTCTGTTACCTGCAAAACATTCAATTTTCCTGTACTTTACCTTTTGTTATAAGTTATATTACTTCTTAAAACTTTTTCATCATAGATACTAAAATGATGAAAAAGTTTTAAAGTTAAAGTAACATAATAACGAGCACCTAATTTATTTATATATTTATTATTTATTTATTTATTTATAATATCAAATCGAATCAAATCAAATGATTCTGGAAGGGCGCGGCCCCCTATTATACGCCAATGGTCTCCTCACTATTGCAAAACTCTTTATGGTCTTGTCCAAGGTTTTCTTTGACACACACCTTCATAACTGGTTAATGATTACTCTCAAATAAGAAAATTCACTTAAATTACCTTCAAACTACTCGGTATCCGCTTCCCATCCTTTAGCCATTCAAAATGTATCGGCAAATCCCCCGTCCTTATATTACAGTAAATATTCGCATTATGTCCCTCTTGCAGATTATTAGCCAAAAGTAACTCATCAATAACTGGCGCTTCAACGACTTGTATCTCAAAAGCACGTCTAGCCATTTCACCCGATGGACTTGTTACAACACAAGTGTATATCGCTGCATGTAAATCTTTACTGACTTCGTTGATAGAAAGAACACCGTTGATATTCACGCTGGGAGCGTTCCTTCTTGACTTGCGTTTAGGATGAATAGATCTTCTGTATCGAGATTGGAAAATACTGTTGGATGAAAGGGTTTTTCCTTGGTATTCCCAGTCAATTTTGCTGATAGGGTATCCGTAGAATGGACATCTCAAGTTGACAGATTCTCCGCTTTGGAGTTTTATTGGTGGCAGCGCTCTGATGTATGGTGGACCTGAAACGTAATGTTAAAATCTTTGTGTGTTTGTTTATGTATATCAGTGTTTATTCCTTGCAGTGGAGTATTAAGGAAGGATTTTTGTAAATTGCTCATAAAGGGTCCAAAAATAGGGTTCAATGTGAAAAAAATGCTCCGTATTTTAGGAATGGTTAGTAGTAGACCGTCAAAATTTGTCATGTTAGTTCCCCTTATAAAATAAACAAGAGTGTTTTAGCGTTTTCTGAAATATTCCTGAAAATAGTTGTTTCCAAAAAAACATCAAGTTTTTTTGTGTTCTATCTAGCTGTATAAAAAGAGGGGTAGATGTTAGTTATGTTTAAAAGGGTACAGTGGTTTTAACTATAATAAGGAACTTAAGCGTTAAGTTTAATCATGATCAACCTATTTAAGTCCACTGCTGGACATAGGCCATTTAAGTTTAAAAGGTTACCTTTATTCAAAAACTTAAGAATGGTATCCTTTTTATTTAAATCCTAAGTGGCACTAAAGGTGCGTTCCTCTTGGATGAAGGGATAATTCCTTCTTATTTAACAACTTGATTATAGTGTCCTTTTAAAGGTAAATTAAAAGCCTGACTGAATGACCTCATCCATTTACAATTTAAATGACGCCTCTTAAGATTTTAAGGAAGGGATTTAAGACAATATTTTTTATTCTTATTCAACAACTTGAGTACAGTGTCATTTTAAAGGTCATTAAAAGCCTGACTGAATGATCTCATCCATTTTCAAATTAGATGGTGCGTTCCTCTTAGGATGAAGGGATTTTTGGCAATAATTTACGGTTAAAAATACCATTATATCGGATGAAGTCGCGGGGTGCTACTATTAATAATAATAATAATGCTTGACAATCCACACATCACCATCTAGCCCCAAAGTAAGTTACTCAAAGCTCGTGTTATGGTTACTAGTTAACTGATATATTTAATACATTATAAACATAAATCGATTTTTTTATTATACATAGAAAACACACAGACCAACGGAAAAACATCTGCAGATCGTACAAAAATTTGTTCCGAGGCGGGAATCGAACCCGCAACCTCTCGCGTCGCAGGCGGAATCTGTCCCGTCTGAGGTCGTCAATGGGGGCTACCGCGTGTGAATTTGCCACTAGAAGATTCAAAAGTTTTTTCGGCACAGATCATAAAGTAGCCCTGACCTATACACCCGGACCTTAGTCAACAGTGACGCCAACTGGTGAGCAAGAAAACGGTAGCCCCCATTGGCTATGGTTCTTAAACCTTACCATAAACATCGAGCCTGTTCTCATGACTGGCTACATGGTCTCCCTCCCTGGCCGTGCAAGAGTACAGGCCTCCGTCCTCTACCCTCACTCGAGAGATGTTCAGCTGAGCCACCACTGAGTTGTCAGACGTCATCACTTGGCCGATGGCGTATCTGAAGATATTAAACATGTTTAAATGACGATCTACGGCGCGCTTATTAGCGGCATATTTACGGTTCATAAACCCGCGAAAAAATAGCTTTTTCTACGGAAATGTGACGATCGATATGGTCCGCCTGAGACTCAGGAGGTAGCAGGTTTCATTCTCGCTTTAGGACATATGAATTACAGAGATAGATATATTTTATTACATAAAAAACAGTCGTATTAAATAAGTAATTATAAACAATGCTGGATATTCCACACAGCATCATCTATCTAGCCCCAAGCTAAGCAGAGCTTGTGTTATGGCAGACCTTCTACCACCGCGCCATATCGTCAAGATGTAATGCATACGAATGTTGCTTAGAATATCTTACCTGGGATCAGTGTTGCTTGAGACGACAATACCGTCTCTCTCCCAGACAAACTGTGGAGGTCGATCCCCTGTGGCGGCGCATTGCATGCTGATCTGCCATTTGAAAATGTTACTGTTAGAACTTGTACTACTACTCTGATACTCCTTACTATCATTAATTAGTATAAAATAAAGTCGCTTTCTCCGTCCCTATGTCCCTTTGTATGCTTAAATCTTTAAAACTATGCAACGGATTTCGGTGCGGTTTCTTTTAGTTGATCGAGTGATTCAAGAGGAAAGTTTATATGTATAATAAAACCGTGCGAATCCGGGCGGGTCGCTAGTAAATGCGAAATTTTGCAGGAATGGATGTTTGTTATTCTTTCACGCAAACACTGCTGAACGCGTCGGGCTGAAATTTGAAATAGACTTAATTGTAGGCTACTTTTCATCCTATAACGATAAGCACATAAATTTTCAAAAAATCTTACTTTTTTCTAACATTATGTATTGGATATAAGGATGTAGGAACTGGGAACCTATTTGGTTGCTGTCTATAACTCACATCGCCTCCAGGGGTGACCGTTCTCTCCGTGAAGTGCTGGGTGATGATGACACGACTGTCACTCAGCCTTTTTCTCCTGTCCAAGCCTGGGAACAAAAAAACAGGTACTTCAGCAATAGTCAAGTAGTCTCTCAGTGTAAGTTTATCTGTTTATCCTTATATTATAAACGAGAAAGTTTGTAAGTATGGATGGATGGATGAATGTTTGTTACTCTTTCACGCAAAAACTATTGAACGGATATGGATGAAATTTGGCTATATTTTATCCCACGGGAACGGAAATTATGCGGGTGAAACCGCGAGGCGCTGCTAGTATTGTATTTTTTATGACGACCGATGTGGAGAGGCGGGCGGAAGTACGTCTGCGACGCAGTCGGTTGCGGGCTCGATTACCGCCTTGGGACAAATGTTTCGACGACGATTGATTTTTGTTCTGGGGTCCTGGGTGTTTTCTATGTATATTATAATAAAAACATGTATATCTGTGTATATCAGATATTCATCAAGTACCCATAAATGCTTTGAATTTATTGATGAAATGCGAGTATAAAAGTATCATTATGACAAATTTAATTTACATATTTCGATAGTGTATTTATTCTCGATTCTAAATCAGACAAGATCTTGAAAAAAGACTTAGTAATTCTTGAGATATAAGCATTTTAGTGCTTTGAGTCGTAAATATCGTCTGCCCCCTCCACCGCCGCAGCGCCGCCGTGATCCTTGACGGAGGTTTTAGGTTTTTGAAAAGGATCCTTCAAGGGATAACACAAGCTCTGCTTAGCTTGGAGCTAGATGATGCAGCATTATTTTTTTATTTTAATAGGTGCCAATTAGTAACTACGCCCCGCAGCATCGCCCGCATAGAAAATTATAATATTTGACAAATATCATACTTTAATATCTACTTATTATCCTTATCCCGACGAAGACAAAAATGAAACATTAAAACACACAATGTGCTTGAAATTTAGATCTAAATTTTAAGCTCACTTCCAAGTAAAATTAGATTAAATCTAAATAAGCCATCTCAAATGTACCTTCGTAGTCGATTTCACTTTAGTGGTATTCCGCACATTTACTACCAAATTAATACTCGTCCTCGTGTAGGTACACTGAAGGACAGAAAATTGGCACCGTATTGCAAATTTCTCATAGTTGGTTTTAAATGGTAAAATTCTAAGGACTGTGGCGAAGATTGCTTTCTTTCAGAGACAGCGTCGAGTCGTTAGACAGAAATATAACATTGAACGGAGTTTTACAGGAAATCACTATAGAACGATTGCAAACGTACCAAGCTCGTGGCCTTCACTGAAAACCAGCGCTGGGTGGACACACAAGTGTTCGTCCAGCACAATGCTGAGGGAAGGCCATGTTTGCCCTGAACTCTGCTGCGCATAAAATATACTTACTTTGTTTAAATTAGTATTAAGTCATTATAGTGTGCGGTAGTTTTTAGAGTAAATAAAAATATTTCATTTCATTTCATTTCAAACAGTGAAGTTCTTAAACTTCAAATAAAATGAAATTAGTAAATACTATAATAATACAATATAGTTTATTTTTCTTCACAAAGGTTCTCTTATTGTAGGTCTTATTGTACTATATTTATTGATAAGGATTAAGATAACGAGCTGGTATGTATTAAAAAAACTATGAAAGTATTATAATCCATTTTAATTTTGGACAATAAGGTGACAACCCTGTGTCTCAACATGTGTTTTTGGTTGGCAGGTAGAAAATGCCTCGGCATTAAGCCCACCCTTTGTACTTTAGTGCAATAAAGTTTTAAATAAAAAAAAAAAATAAAAAAAATAAGGTCAATTCACAAACCGATATCGAGCTCAAGATTGTGATTTTGTTAGATATGGATATATATAGTACCTACGAAATATGCATATAACAAATAAAACATCAATCATAAATATTCCATACTTAACCAAAATATTGCCTTTAACACAAGTTATTCTTAGCTTGGGGCTAGATGATGCTGTGAATTTTTAAGAATTAATTTCTTTTGAATATTTATTTTTCCATGTATCTATTTGTTTATTCGTAGCTACCCCTTCTACCTTCATCACAGTTCTTAAAACTCGCAACTAGTTGTCAAGTCGCTATATTATGCAACAATATATTTTTGGAGACTGGATGAAATAGTGTTCTATTAAAAGCAGGACTTTTACCTTTCCCAGCAAAAACACATTTGGAATTCTCGGATTACCAACATTTTGACAGAACGGAATTTATTCTTTACCCAGCGAAAACACATTTGGAATTCTCATCAACATCAGCCAATATTAGTCCACTGCTGGACATAGACCTCCCCTAATAAGCGCCATAGCGCCCTGTCTTCAGCTTGCCGAATTGAATATTATGGAATTGTCAGATAAGCAACATTTTGACAGAACGGAATATATTCCTTCATTTGCCGATTGCTCGCAAGTGTACCCGTCCGAAGACCTAGTTAGTGTAGCGAGTGCTCCAATCAACGCTTTTACGGTCTACCACTTTCCTAGACCCGCCATTTTGATGATGTTGGTTGCCTGGCAACGGCCGTAGATAATCAACTACGATTGGCCGGAATTAGAACTCATTTGAAAATATAAATGAGGTGTTATTTCGAACGGTATTCCGACGAATTATATTTATTTTTGCCTTAGACCTAGACCTTTGCCTAGACCAGGGCCCGAATTCCACTAAATAAATCGCTTCACCATTTAAATAGTGTCATGTCAAAATGTCAGTGTTAAACTCTTTTTGGTATTCTACTAACATAAACTTTTTGAGATTCGTTCATAGCTGTGACGACTATGATGTGTTGACATTCTAATATTATTAGAATGTCAACACATCATAGTCGTATTTTTCACGTCACTATTTTTTGAGCTTGAAGAGACTTTCATAATTCAAGCTCTTCTTTTTCTTCTTCTTGTTTTATGGCTCGCTGTGTCTATGTTGCCACAACTCTGCCAGTGTCCATGTTTAAAGAGTCATAAACTTAGTTGAGACATAATTAAGCATATAATATTATTTTAGTTTAAATCTTTTTGAATAGTACCATTGATTAGAACCTGAAAAACAACACAAAGTTAGTAGAATGAACAAATATATACAAAAGGTTAATGAGCAGGGACTATACAGTAGTTAATCATATTGCTAATATTTACAGCTTAATTTTATTAGAATTTACAAATTTACATAATAAAAAGTTAATATGGGGAGAGAACATAAGGGATAGTAAACATTTGAGGGAAGTAGGACGAGGGATATCAGGGGGAAGAACATCATAAAGGGAAAAATTTAATTTTGTACAATTGAAAAAAATGTGATCAATGTTTCCTTCTTCTAAAC